>CM035841.1:46926578-47526578 GCA_020510985.1 Pholidichthys leucotaenia
TTCTGGGTACCACAATCTCCCGGAACCTGAAGTGGTCCTCCCATATTGACACTGTCCGGAAAAAGGCCCAGCAGAGGTTGTTTTTTCTGCGTCAGCTCAAGAAGTTTGATTTGCCTCAGGAGCTGCTGGTTGTCTTCTACACCGCCATCATCCAATCTGTCCTCTGCTTTTCCATCACTGTCTGGTTTGGATCTGCCACTAAACAGGACAAGACCAGACTGCAGCGGATCATTAAGTCTGCGGAGAGGATCATTGGTACCGACCTACCCTCCATTGAGAACTTATATCGGTCCATAACCAGGAAACGGGCGGGAAACATCTGTGCTGACCCATCACACCCCGGCCACAAACTGTTTGAACTTCTATCTTCTGGTCGTCGTTACAGATCACTGAAGGTCAAAACCACCCGTCACAGGAACAGTTTCTTTCCTCAAGCCATCACTCTGATGAACTCCTAACATTCACCTAGTCCTACCTGTTGCTGTACTCATGACTTTTCATCCATTATTACATTGCACATAACTCTCACACTGCTTTTTACTTCATTCACATTATATCACTGAATCTGAGTCCACATTGAAATACTGTGTGATTGTATATTTTTTCATATATTTCTGCAAAGTGTGGTTAGTCCGAGTAAATAACTGCATATATTCCTGTATATATTTGCATCCTTTTATAGAAACGTGGACAGACTGTAATTTACTGTACATACTCTGGTTGTCATTGAATCCTTATTTAAATCCTTCACCTGAACAACGAGAGCAAGTTTTTAGCCAAAGTCAAATTCCTTGTATGTGTTGTGCATACTTGGCCAATAAAGCTGATTCTGATTCTGATTCTGATTCTGATTCTGATTCTGATTTGGATACTTTACCTTTTATATAATTAATATGTGGCTTCCAACACAGTTTGTTATCAATTATTACTCCAAGGAATTTAGTTTCGGATACCCTTTCAATCTCTACACCATTTACACTGAGTTTGGGTACTGGGTAGTTGTGATGGTTGTTAAAGACTATAAATTTTGTCTTGCTTAAATTGAGCGTTAATTTGTTTGAATCAAACCACAGTTTCAGCTTTCCTAATTCAATTCAATTCAATTCAACTTTATTTATATAGCGCCATTTCACAACAACAGTCATCTCATAGCACTATCAACTGTAGGGGAAACCCCCACAGTTGCAGAAAGACCCCAGCAATCAGGCGATCCCCTGTGAGCAAGCACTTGGCGACGGTGGAGAGGAAAAACTCCCTTTTAACAGGAAGAAACCTCCAGCAGAACCAGGCTCAGGGAGGGGCAGTCATCTGCTGCGACTGGCTGGGGGGTGAGGGGACAGAGAAGAAGAAAAGAACAGACATGTAGAGAGCAAACAGCACGATGGGGACTCAATCTATGGGAGAGAACAAACAAATGTTAATGACCAGCAAAAAAAAAATATTTCATAGAGAGTGAGGAAAGGAGTGAGGCCCAGTGCATTACTGGAGGTCCCCCGGCTGACTAAACCTATTAGCAGCATAACTAAGGGAGGGTTCAGAAACACATGATCCCTCCCTAATTGTAGGCTATATCAAAAAGGTAGGTTTTAGCCCTATTCTTAAAAACAGAGATCGAGTCTGACTCCCGAATCCAGATTGGCAGCTGATTCCACAGGAGAGGAGCTTGATAACTGAAGGCTCTGCCTCCCATTGTACTTTTGGAGATTCTAGGTATTACAAGTAAACCTGCATTTTGGGAGCGTAGTGCTCTGTTAGGATGATACGGTAGTATCAGATCTTTTAAATAAAAAGGAGCCTGATTGTTTAGAGCTTTGTAAGTAAGAAGAAGGATTTTAAACTTAATTCTAAACTCTATGGGAAGCCAATGAAGGGAGGCCAGAACCGGAGAGATATGATCTCTCATTCTAGTACCTGTTAAAACTCTTGCTGCAGCATTTTGGATCAGCTGAAGACTTTTTAAAGATGTTTTAGGACAGCCTGATAATAAAGAATTACAATAATCTAATCTCGAGCTAACAAAAGCGTGGATCAGCTTCTCAGCATCACTCTGAGACAAGATGCTCCTAATCTTGGCAATATTACGCAAATGATAGAAGGCAGTCTTAGAAACAAATTTAATATGTGAATTGAAGGACAAATCCTGATCAAAAATAACTCCAAGGTTCCTCACAGAGCTATTAAGAGAAAGAGTAACTGCATCCAAACTGAAAGTTTGATTTGGAAAGGAATTTCTAAGGTTTTTTGGACCAACAAGAATGACTTCAGTCTTATCTGAATTTAATAGCAGGAAATTACAAGTCATCCAAACTTTGATTTCCTTAAGACAGGCTTCTAACTTGGCTAATTGATTAGTATCATCTGGCTTCATTGACAGGTATAATTGTGTGTCATCTGCATAACAGTGAAAATGTATACAGTGCTTTCTAATAATGTTGCCTAACGGAAGCATATATAAACTAAAAAGAGTAGGGCCAAGCACAGATCCCTGTGGAACTCCATGACTAAGCTTTGAGCTGAGAGAAAACTCATCATTTACATGAACAAACTGGAACCTATCAGATAAATAAGATCTAAACCACTGCAACGAAGTTCCATTAAGTCCAACATAGTGTTCTAATCTATCAAGTAGAATATTATGATCAATAGTATCAAAAGCTGCACTAAGATCTAAAAGGACAAGTACAGAAACTAGTCCATTATCAGATGCAATGAGGAGGTCGTTAGTGACCTTCACTAAGGCTGTTTCAGTGCTATGATGGATTCTAAACCCAGATTGAAACTCCTCAAATAAACCATTTCCCTGCAGGTGGTCAAATAATTGCGTAGCAACAACTCTTTCTAAGATTTTTGAAATGAAAGGGAGATTAGAGATTGGTCTATAGTTAGCTAAAGCTCCTGGATCTAGCGTTGGCTTTTTGAGTAAGGGTTTAATTACAGCCGTTTTAAAAGCCTGCGGTACATGGCCTAAAGTTAATGAAGAATTGATTATATGAAGAATAAAGCTACCAATAAGTGGGAAGACTTCTTTAAATAACCTGGTAGGAATAGGGTCTAAAAGACAAGTTGAAGGTTTGGATGAGGAAACTATTTTGTCTAACTCACAAAGGTCGATTGGAGTAAACTCATCAAGACAGACATCAATAGAAGGAGTTGTAGTAGTTACAGTATTTAAGTTAACTGTGGGAAGA
Source organism: Pholidichthys leucotaenia (assembly GCA_020510985.1). Lineage (NCBI taxonomy): Eukaryota > Metazoa > Chordata > Actinopteri > Cichliformes > Pholidichthyidae > Pholidichthys > Pholidichthys leucotaenia. Next base: position 46,929,767 of record CM035841.1, read on the forward strand.
ATCTGATTGATTTTATCTCTGATGGATGAAATTTTATTATTGAAAAAGTTCATAAAGTCCTGACTAGTAAGCTCTAAGGGGATGCTAGGATTGACAGAGTCCTGACTCTTTGTCAACCTGGCTACAGTACTGAAAAGAAACCTGGGATTATTCTTGTTCTCTTCTATTAATGCAGAGTAATAACTCGTTCTAGCTTTTCTAAGAGATTTTTTATAAATTAAAAGATGATTTCTCCAAGCTAAATAGATTTCATCTAAATTAGTAGAGCGCCATTTTCTTTCTAATTGACGAGTCTTCTGTTTTAAGCTACGAGTTTCTGTGTTGAACCAAGGAGTTAAAAATCTCTGATTAGCCTTTTTCTTTTTTAAGGGGGCCACCAAGTCTAGAGCCTGATGCAGAGAAGCTGAAACACTATCCACCATGTTATCAATTACAGAAGGAGCAAGCTGTCTATAGCTTATTTCCGTTGTGTTGACACATGGCATAGAGGAAACAATCTGCATAAATTTGGAAACAGCATCATCTGAGAGGCATCTACTGTGATAATATTTTTCTTTAGGAGCCAAATAGTCAGAAATAGTAAAATCAAAGGTTAACAGACAATGGTCTGACAGTACAGGGTTATGAGGAGACACTACAAGATTTTCTATTTCTATGCCATATGTCAGAACAAGGTCCAATGTATGGTGGAGGTAATGAGTAGAATTTCCTACTTTCTGAGAAAACCCAATCGAGTCTAATATTGAATTAAAAGCCACATTAAGGCAGTCACTATCTACATCCACATGTATATTAAAGTCCCCTACTATAATTATTCTATCAGATTTCAGCACTAAATCAGCTAAGAAATCAGGAAATTCGGATAAAAATTCTGAATAGGTTGATGGGGGACGATAAACTATGGCAAATAAAATTGGGTTTAACCTGGAATTGCTAAAGTGCCCAACACTGAGGACCAGGCCCTCAAAGGAATTATAACATGTTTTTTGCTTTACATTAACTAGTAATTTGGAATGGTAAATTGTTGCTACTCCTCCTCCACGACCAGAACTTCTGGGATTTTGACAGTTTAAATAACCAGAGGGAGTTGATTCATTTAAACCAACATAATCCTCTTGTCCTAACCAAGTCTCTGTAAGGGAAATTAAATCAATCTGATGATCAATTAACAGATCATGGACTAACAGAGACTTGGGAGTTAGAGACCTAATATTTAATAAACCACATTTAATTTTTAAATTATGAGGAGGAACAGAGGCCAACTCATTCAATTTAGAGGCTTTATGTTTAATTTGAGTTTTACCAATATTTTGCTTTATCACTTTGGGATGCTTATACATTATATTTTTATTTACTTTGGAGGGAGCAGACAACGATTCTCTGATGGGGAAGACAGGGGCTAAGCTGAGGGGTGGCGGATGAAGAGGAGCTGCAGAGAGGCGTGTAAGACTGCGACTCTGCTTCCTGGTCCCAACTCTGAGTAGTCACGGTTTTGGAAATTTGGATAAAAAAGATGCCAGATTGTTAGATAAATGAGAAGCACCATCCAAAGTGGGATGAATGCTGTCTCGTCTCATAAGACCAGGTTTTCCCCAAAAAGAGCTCCAATTGTCAATGTAGCCCACGTCATTTTTAGGACACCACACAGACAGCCAGCAGTTCAAGGATGACGAGCGGCTAAACATGTCATCACTGGTCAGATTGGGGAGGGGCCCAGAGAATACTACAGTGGCAGACATCGTTTTGGCAAAGTCACACACCGATTCTATATTAAGTTTCGTGACTTCCGACTGCCGGAGACGGATGTCATTAATGCCGGCGTGAATAACAATTGTGGAATATTTACAGTTACTTTTAGCCAGCATTTTCAAATTTGACTCGATGTCGCCTGCTCTGGCCCCAAGAATGCATGTGACTATGGCCGCTGGAGTCTCTAGGTTCACGTTTCTGACTACAGAGTCGCCAATGATCAGAGTTTTTTCCTCAGCGGGTGTGTCGCTGAGCGGGGAAAAACGATTAGAAACGTGAACAGGTTGGTGGTGAACCGGGGCTTTGCGACTAGGCTTCCTTCTCACCGTCACCCACCCAGTCTCCTCGCTGCTGAGGAGAGCCGGGGAACCGGTGACAGGGGGGGCTAAGCTAGCTAGCTCTGCTGCAGCTAATGGGCGTCCGTCGAGATTAACTGGCGCAGACGGTGTTTCAATGCAGCGGAGCCGGGATTCCAAATCAGACAACCTCGCCTCGAGCGCCTCAAAAAGACAACATTTATTACATTTACCGTTATCACTAAAAGAGGCAGAGGTGTAGCTAAACATCTGACAGAGAGAGCACACCAGAGGAGGAGAGGAAAGAGAGGTAGTAGCCATAGCTAGTGGCTCGAGAGCTGGAGAGCAAACCACACAGGCAGACAGCAAAACAGGAAGTGACGATACGTTACCACAAGGAAGTGACGATCCTTCACTAATTCCTTTCCGAGTGTATCCAGAAGTTGTTCCATGTTGTTTCCACTGCATAGCAGGTTAGTGTCATCAGCAAACAATATTAAGTCCATTTTTTCTGAAACTTTACATATATCATTTATATACATATTGAATAATAATGGTCCCAAAACTGAACCCTGTGGGACTCCACAGGTGACCTTCAGTAGCTCTGAGTTTTTGTTGTTAACACATACAAACTGATATCTATTCTTTAAGTAACTTCTTAACCAGGACAGTGCTACCCCTCTGATACCACAATTTTGTAGTTTCTTTAATAATAGATTGTGATCTACTGTATCAAATGCTTTTTTTAAGATCCAGGAATACTCCAACTGAATACTCTTTATTTTCAATGGCTGTTGATATTTTTTCTGTAAATTCCATTAAGGCATATGCTGTTGTCCTTTTGTGTCTGAACCCATATTGCTGCTCACACAATAAATCATTCTTCAGTATGAAGTTGTCAATTCTCTCATAGAATATTTTTTCAAGTATCTTGGAAAATTGCGGTAATAGTGAAATTGGTCTGTAGTTGGAGAGTTCCCCTCTGTCGCCTGTCTTGTAAATCGGAATTACTTTAGCTATTTTCATTGCATTGGGAAATATACCTGATTGGAGAGACAGGTTACAGATATACGTCAGTGGTTTCACTATGCATTCGATAACAGTTTTGACTAGTAGCATGTCAATACCATCGCAGTCAGTAGATGTTTTACTTTTGAACGATTTAACAATTTCAATGACCTCTCTTTCGTCTGTGTTCTTTATGAAGATGGTGTCTTTTACAGCAGTGTTATTGCATATTGAATCACCTGTTGGCACCGTAGTGGGTATTTCTCGGGCCAGTTTAGGTCCAATGTTAACAAAAAAATTATTAAATTCATCTGTAGGTGAAGCTATATTCACATTCGGAGTCGATTTATTATTTTTTGGAGTGTTAGTTGGGTAGCTGGTATTTCTGCTTTTATTTCCAAGGATACTGTTGATTATTGTCCATGTATTTTTAATATTGTCTTTGTTTTTTCCCAGTTCTTTACTGTAATAGTCTCTTTTACTACATCTTATTATATATGTTAACTTATTTTTGTATGTTTTATACCGCTGCTCTGCTTCTTTTGTCCTTTTCTTTATGAAAGCTTTATATAATAAATTTTTCTTTTTACACGCCTTTTGTAGTCCTTTGGTTAGCCATGGTTTGTCAGTAAATTTGTGTTTAAGCTTTTTTTTAACTAATGGGCAGTTTTTTTCATAAAGAGTGGTTACAATGTTTGTAAATGTGTCATAGGCTTCATTTACATCTGATACATAGACTTCTGTCCAGTCTTGCTTCAGCAAGTCCTCTTTAAAAGAACTGATTGTGTTTGGTGATTTGTGTCTGAACGATTTTGAGATTTTTTCTGGGTTGGGCGCCGTGTGGCCATGGATAAGTGCAAAGATTGGCAAGTGGTCGCTTATATCATTTATCAATAATCCACTTTCTATTTTCTTGTCGAGAACATTGACAAACAGGTTGTCAATAAGTGTAGCAGAGTGAGCTGTGATTCTACTGGGATGTGTTATTGTGGGATATAGACTCATGCTGTACATAGAGTTCATGAACTCTGTAACTACATTTTGTTGATGTGGATAAAGTAGATCAATATTGAAATCTCCACAAATTGCTACCATTTTCTTACTAGTAATATTATTGTACAGCTCGACTAATTTATCTCTGAATGTCTCAATGCAAGTTCCCGGCGTTCTGTATATGCAGCTTATGATTAGATTTTTTGTTTTGTCTAGGTCAATCTCAACAGTAACACACTCCAGAATCCCTGGTAGTGCTGAGGACATTTCATTTACAAGCTTACATCTATATAGGTCATCAATATACAGTGCAACACCACCACCCTTTTTTTGAGATCTGTTAATGTTAAACATCTGATATCCCTCTATTGCCATCAGGGGAGCCTGGTCTGCATTAAGCCAGGTTTCAGAGACTGCTATAGCTGTGAATTTTCTGTTTAGCTGTTTTAAATAGTCCTGAATCTGTGAGAAGTTTTTGTTAAGACTTCTGCTATTGAAGTGTATTATTGACAGTTTACCATCTAATTGCACTTGACTTTTGAATTGCTTTTCAGTGTAATATTCACAGTGGTTATGGATATTATTGAAAAAGTGGTTATCAGGATCAATATCATTCTCCATCTCTTGTGGTTTATGTTCAGCATAGTGGCATATTTTTAGAGTTTGAGTTTCCTCACTCTGTGTTTCATAGTCAGTGTTCATTTGTATTTATCTAAGTCAGTAGCATCTCTGATCATTATACTTTTTGCTTGCTCAGGTGTTCCATTTAGTTTAATCCAAATTCTACAATTTCTTGTCCAGGTTGACTGTATCTTATTATGTTTCTTTAGCATCCGTGCCTGCCGTGCTAATTCAGCGTTTTTTTTTGTCAGGTGTTCATTTAGGTAAACTTGAGTTTCCTTTAGTTTTTTGGCCTGCCTCAGTATGTCATTTTTCACCCTCCTGTTCACAAAGCGCATCACAATTGATTTCTTTGTTTTGTTATCTTTCTTCGGTAAAGCATAACAGGCTGAGATCGCATTGGCTTCTACCTTAATGTCTTTATCATTAAGGAACTGAAGCACTTGGTTTTCTAAGGACATTGATTCACTTATGGAAGCATGTTCACCACTCAGTCCTGTAGCGGCATGGGCGTAGGACTGATATCTGATGTCTAGTCCACTTATAACTATGTCATCAATGCGAGAACCTTGTTCAAGATCCTCAACGCGTTGCTCCAAAAGACGCCCGTGTTGCTCCAGGTCCATAATTTTTTTGTCTTTTTCTTTTATTATTGAATGTAGGGCTTGTACCTCCTGTATTAGGTCTAATATTTTGTCCTGCTGGCTAGTCACTTTGGCCAGTTCATCTAACACAAAGTTCAGAGTTTTTTTAATTTCTTCCATTTCCTCTTTTTTGGGTGGCATTTTACTGACCTGTGGATAGGTCCTTTTCCTTTTGTGCCTAAGGCCTTAAAAAACGCGGAGTTTGTTTTTGTCAGACACGATGCTCATCGCCCACCGTTGCGACCACCTTATGATGGACCATTTAGAGTACTGGAAACAGGGGATAAGCATTTTTTGCTAGATTTGGGGGGCAGGAAAGAAAAGATTGGCATAAACAGGCTCAAACCCGCCTTTGTGGTGGCGGACAAGGATGTGCTGTCGGCCAGGGCTCCTCGGCACGGCAGACTCCCTAGGGGACATTCCCCAGAACACCCACAGGGATTGACTAACAGTTCTCACCCTCAGACAGCAGCTCCCCAGCAGGACGGCGCCGCGGAAGTGGTAAAGCCCGCTTACAGCAGATACGGGAGGAGACTGAGGCCCAAGCAGCACGTGGACTGATGTGTAATGGTTTATCATGACATGCAGACTGTTATTCCGTTGTTCCATCTTAGACGTTTGGGGGGGGGGGTCATGTGGCACACATATGCACATATGTATATCACTTCATGCTTTATATGTATACCACTTTAGGCTTCACATCTTAGATTGAACAAAGAACTGGGTCTCTTTGGAGATAACAGGAGGATGTGAAAACTTTGTCTTTGGTATGCAAAGAGACGGCCTGGGGGGATTTTCCTGGCCGCCAGAGGCTTTGGGAGGAGGTGTTAGGTCTGAAAGAAGATGCATTGTTACTTGGGATTAAATACAATGTGACTGTGTGCTTTGAAGTCCTGAGGTATTTAAAGGACGAATTTCTGGGTTTCTTCCTCTTTCTGTTTTTGATGATGTTGGAAGATGTGAATAAACCTGACTCGTGAGATGAACTCTGCCTCGTCATTTTCACATTTTCCACAAGGTTACAGATAGCTATGCAAACACTACATAGCTTAGCTTAGTTTACCGGTCGAGTAGCAAATTGGCAACTTCAGTATGGATTTGCAAACCTTTATGATTCCTCAGTTTGCACCAGCAATCAAAAGCTGAACCAATACTTACTCTGGTCTTGCCCCTTCGTTTATTACTTCTTACTTGAGAAGGATAATGGAATGAGCTGTTCCTTTCAGAAGCGGCCATGGCTGCCTCTGGCAACCCGCACTGATCCGGAAATGCAATATCACGTGACATCAACAGATTAATGGCATTGGATTAGAAATCCGGACAGAACAATTTTCTGTCTAAAAAAATCTTCTGGAATGTAGTTTCTATTATTTACGACCCGTAAAAAATTACATTTTTTTCATCAATATACTAATTTTTTGAAGAACATTTAGACTTACAGTACATTGTGCAAGTTTCTAAATGCTTTTTTGATGTATTTTTTAAATCTTTGTTTTCATAAAATAGTTATGAATTTCACCTGTAAGAGGCTGCAACATGTTGTTGCTGGACAAATTTGTAGTTTTCTCAGCATAAATGTTTCATTATTTTCTTGTCACACCTCATGGTTATTTTAATGTTTATTAAAGTATGACTATGTGAGTTCCGATCATGTACCCTTATCTATAGATATTGAGGTATCTAGTGTTGTAAGTGGCCCCCGGGAAGCTCCCTCAGCCACAACGGGCAGTAGATCATACAAATGGCGTGATGCCACAGCATCAGACCTGTCCAGATATAAGAATCTTACTCGTAGAAAACTCTGTAACATCCGTGCTCCTATGGACGCCATCAGGTGTCACGACCGTAATTGTGAGGCACACAGGGATGATATCGACAGGTTCTACAGTGATATTGTGGATGCTTTAAATTACTGTGTGAGTAAATGTATTCCTAGTCACAGTGCGGCCACCCAATATAACGTCCCAGGCTGGAATGATGTCGTTAGTGAGGCTCATAAAGCTGCTCGGGATGCTTTTTTGTGGTGGAGGAGCAATAGCAAACCACGTTCTGGTCCAATATTTGAAAACACGAAAAATTGTAGGGCTAGGTTCAAATATGCCCTACGAACATGCAGGCGCAATGAAGAAAGTATCAAATGTGACCAGCTAGCTAATCACATGAGTGAGCTGAACATGGTAGAATTCTGGAAACAAGTGAAGGCTATGAGCTCCCACCGGTCTGTCAGATCAAACACTATTGATGGTGTGACTGGTGACGTTGATATTGCAGAAAAGTGGAAATGTCAATATGAAGCTATTTTCAACTCAGTCAAGAATGATTCAATGAAGGATTCTGTTATGCATGATATTTGTCTGTATAACGGCATGTTTGATGCCTCTGATATTTCTGCTGTTACTCCTGCTGAAGTTGAATCACTGATCAAAGTTCTCAAGAAAGGCAAATCAGCTGGCCCTGACTGTCTCACCAGTGAATGCCTCAACAACGCTGATTTCAATTTGTGTATTCTGTTGTCATTATGTTTTAACTGTATGTTTGTTCATGGCTACATGCCAGATATGTTGATGGACTCTGTTATTATTCCCTTGGTGAAAAACAAGTGTGCCAGTCTTTCTGATATGAACAACTATAGACCTATAGCTATTGCAAATGTTATATCTAAACTGTTAGAGGGCCTAATCCTGAACAGAATTGAGGATTATCTGTGGACAAACGACAATCAGTTTGGTTTCAAGTCAGCTCTTTCTACCGACAAGGCTGTTTACCTACTCCATGAATTTGTTGACTACTTCAGAAGCCATTCCACTAGTGTCTATGCTACGTTCCTAGATGCTAGCAAAGCCTTTGACAGGATTAACCACTGGTGTTTGTTCAGAAAATTGATCGATAGAGGTATTCCTATCTACATTGTCAGCATTCTGCTATACTGGTACAGAAGGCAGTCTATGGTTGTTAGATGGGGCAATGTCACCTCATCCAAATTTCATGTGACCAACGGTGTTAAAGAAGGTGGTATACTGTCACCCTTGTTGTTCAATGTCTATGTTGATGATCTCAGTGTACTGTTGAACAATACTAATGTGGGTGGCTCCTTTAACGGTGCACTGTTAAATCACATTTTCTACGCTGATGACCTCTGTTTGTTAAGTCTGTCTACTGCAGCGATGCAACATCTCCTCTCGGTATGTGAAAAATTTGGAGAAAAAAATGACATCTTGTTCAACTGTACTAAATCTATGTGTATGGCTTTCAAACCAAAGGGTGTCAATACGTCGAATCCTGTTATGCCACTCTGTGGCAATAGCTTGAACTTTGTTGAAAAAGTCAAATACCTAGGTGTGTGGATTGAATCTGATAAGACCAATGTTGATTGTAACAGGCATCTCAGGAAACTGTATGCTCAAACAAATTTACTATTGCGAAATTTCCATAGATGCTCTCCTGATGTCAAATGTATGTTGTTCAAGACCTTCTGTACCTCAATGTACTGCTCGCCTTTATGGTTTAATAGCAATGTCACTGTTAGGAACAAAATCCGCATTGCATATAATAACTCCCTAAGAAGGTTGTTAGGTGTACCACGGAGGTCGAGTGCAAGCAAGATGTTTGTGTCTGTGAACATTCCATCCTTTGGCGAATTGATACGCAAGAATGTTTACAGTTTTATGAGAAGGTTGCTGGCATGTAACAATCATCTTATATCAGCAATTGTCAACTCGTCACTCACACTTACTGAGCCCATTACTGTATGTTATTGTTACAAGAGCGCCGAGTGTCTGCTGATCTGTGTATACTTCTATCTATTTGTTTATATTTTTTTTCTCTCTTTTTTCTACTCGTTTTGGTTTTGCTCTTGATATGAACCCTGAGTTTGAAATAAACGTTTGAATTTGAATTTGAATTTGAAACTCCTACCGGATGTGACTCTCAGTATATGCTACTTCCGGTTAGCTGGTTGAACGATTGCAGGATCCAGAATCTCTGTCAGAGTCCACTTCTGTGGACCGACACCGAGAACTGGCTGATGTGGATTTAAAATCTTGAAATGGAGCCGAGGAGAGAAGGTTAGTTTACTTCCTGTTACCATGAAAGCACCAACCATGGTGCTAAGCTAACGTTAGCCTCCTCCTGTGTCCGCCATCAAATCTGTACATTTTTCAATCCAGTGATTTCCAAACAGATTCCTGATTTCCTGAAGCCTCATTCAGAACATTCTAGTCCCACTGGGTACAGTCTTTTTTTTTTTTTTAAACAATTTTACACAAATTCTTGTTGTTCTCCTTTGCGTTTACAGGCACTCTTTGTTTCTCCACGGCTGGCTGTCACTAGAAGAAAATCCACAGAATAGATCTGTGGGACTGGAATGTTCTGAATGAGGCTTTAGGAAATCAGGAATCTCTTTGTAAATCACTGGATTGAAAGTGATACAAATCGGATCCCAGGTGACTTGGGGTGCTCTCTTGGTCAGGGTCCGACCTGACATAGGTGGGTTTGACATTACTGCTGACTTGGTTTGACTTGAAGGTGGAACGTGAGCTGCACGTTTCTGCAGGGGTGCAGGAAAAATGCAGCACAGCAAAGTGGGATAAAGGCCCAATTTCATTCTCCGCCCTCGCAGACTTGTTGACTTTAGGCGCGTTCACGTTTAGGGCTGTCCCAATCTGAAATCAGGAGGTGGCTGACTGCTCACTCACTGATTTCAGGAGCCCTTTCTAGTCAGCATGCTGTGCTGACTCAAGGTAAGGGAATTACCCACAGTTCATAGCACCATGCCAGGGTTTCTCAAGGGAAAGCTCCTCATTGGTCACCTGTTCATCACTGATCCCCCCTTCATTCCTGCTCCATCCCACAAAAAAAATACTGCCTTGAAAGGAGTTTAAGATCTTTGCCAAAACAAAAATATATGACATATACTGTATATAACATAAAGACTTCTAGTTTATGCTGCATTACACAACATTTAAGCAATTTAATTCCATTTTTGGTTAACCCCTTGCATTCTGGTCAATTTCCCTAAAAACGCCAAAAAATAACGTACCCAAAGTAAATCAAAAGCTGTTCTTCAACCCTTTGCAGCATCTTCATGAGGTTGGTCTCATTTAAAAGAAAACACTTTGAATTTTTTGGCAAAACAGTCATAATCTCTCTAAGTGCTCCGGCCACTGAGTAACAGTCATCTAAACATACTGAACTTGAAGAAAATAAATTTCGCCTGGGTGATTTTTTGGACACAAATGCTTGCAAATAACACACACCTTCAGATCCGGGCTGGAAAATGCAACAGAAATGTAGAATCAAGTGTTATCCAGCTGAGGTCAAAATTTTGTAACAATACCACAAAAAATGAATATATTACACAGCTTTTTTCTTAGGTTATTCCCAGGCGTTTTTGAACTGTGCCAAATTGTGCCAAATGGCACAGTTTGGAAAAACGTCTGTAACTTTTGAATGATTCAATATAGAAGCTTGATCTTGAGCTCTAATGAAAGGTGACACTCAGGGCTGTGTGTGTGTGTGTGGTGGGGGGTTGTTTATTCATTCATGAATGAATGAATGAACAAACAAGTCCCCACACACAAAGAAGCATGCCACGTAAAAAATGTGTGGCTTTTTTTTTTTACAAGAAAAAAATAACCTACAGTGCACTAAAAATGATACTAGAATATTTGTAATGTAGAAGATAACAACTCCCCCCCCCCCCCCCCCCGCTACAGAGGACGTACATCGCCCATCTCTACACGACGGAAAGCGGTGACGGTGCGCTGCGGTCTAATACGCACAGTTGGACTAAAATATCTGCAATGTATCTGCAATCTGCTACAGAACAGTAGCGGGGTGTGGGGGGGGGGCGTTCACGGTCCGGACGTGGCGCACGAACCGTGTCCAGTCCGTGCGCCGTGGTACACGCTCTGTGCGCCGCGGTCTACTACGCACAGTTGGACTAAAATATCTGCAATATATCTGCAGTCCACTACAGAAGAGTAGCGGGGGGGGGGGCGTTCGCAACATGACGGACCCGGACCGCTCCGGTCCGGGTCCGTCATGTTGCAATAACGCACAGTTGTAATTTACCGATCGGTCAAAAGTCATTTGGATTACAATTTTCAGGGATAAAGAATAATTTAGCTTATACCACTTACCTGTTCACAACAGCAGTGTCGCTGGCGAACTTCTCTTCCTCATTGTCAGACGAACATGAACATGCGACCCGGTCAACCCATAATTCCATTATTGCGGTTTTGCGCTTCCATGATTGCGGTTTTGGCGAACGATTTTTCAAAACAAATAAAAACAGTAGTAAGAAAAAAAGACTGGCGAACGCCTCTGTGTCACCCAGCCTTACACAAAACAGCTTTCGAACTTCTGTGCTTCAATTGGCTGGCTGTATTCGCAGCCGTTGGTAGGCGGGTCCTTCTTGCTAGGTTTTCAGTCATTGGTTCTTCAAGGTTTCAGAAACCCAATTCAAGGCAATTATTAGTCGAATGAGAGGTCAATCACATCTAAACCAATCAAAACACTCCTTTGGCTTTCTGTTCGCGGCTGTGTCTGTAGTGGAAGAACGGAAATGCAGCTTTTTTTTTCAGTGCGCTCTAGGACGCAGCACCCTCGTGCGCTCTAGGACGCAGAGACATGCCCGCTCGCGGTACACGGGAGTGCAAGAGGTTAATTATAGATGTAGCAGGATGGACCTCCCCTCTTTTTCACCTCTCCACCCCTGGCTGTTGTGGCACCTTAACTGATAGGCGGCGCTGCTGGCGAGCATGTTGTATCCATGTGTAGTTTCTGTACTTGTCCTTTTAGATCTTAGTGCAGCTTTTGATACTATTGATCATAATATTCTACTTGATAGATTAGAACACTATGTTGGACTTAATGGAACTTCGTTGCAGTGGTTTAGATCTTATTTATCTGATAGGTTCCAGTTTGTTCATGTAAATGATGAGTTTTCTCTCAGCTCAAAGCTTAGTCATGGAGTTCCACAGGGATCTGTGCTTGGCCCTACTCTTTTTAGTTTATATATGCTTCCGTTAGGCAACATTATTAGAAAGCACTGTATACATTTTCACTGTTATGCAGATGACACACAATTATACCTGTCAATGAAGCCAGATGATACTAATCAATTAGCCAAGTTAGAAGCCTGTCTTAAGGAAATCAAAGTTTGGATGACTTGTAATTTCCTGCTATTAAATTCAGATAAGACTGAAGTCATTCTTGTTGGTCCAAAAAACCTTAGAAATTCCTTTCCAAATCAAACTTTCAGTTTGGATGCAGTTACTCTTTCTCTTAATAGCTCTGTGAGGAACCTTGGAGTTATTTTTGATCAGGATTTGTCCTTCAATTCACATATTAAATTTGTTTCTAAGACTGCCTTCTATCATTTGCGTAATATTGCCAAGATTAGGAGCATCTTGTCTCAGAGTGATGCTGAGAAGCTGATCCACGCTTTTGTTAGCTCGAGATTAGATTATTGTAATTCTTTATTATCAGGCTGTCCTAAAACATCTTTAAAAAGTCTTCAGCTGATCCAAAATGCTGCAGCAAGAGTTTTAACAGGTACTAGAAAGAGAGATCATATCTCTCCGGTTCTGGCCTCCCTTCATTGGCTTCCCATAGAGTTTAGAATTAAGTTTAAAATCCTTCTTCTTACTTACAAAGCTCTAAACAATCAGGCTCCTTTTTATTTAAAAGATCTGATACTACCGTATCATCCTAACAGAGCACTACGCTCCCAAAATGCAGGTTTACTTGTAATACCTAGAATCTCCAAAAGTACAATGGGAGGCAGAGCCTTCAGTTATCAAGCTCCTCTCCTGTGGAATCAGCTGCCAATCTGGATTCGGGAGTCAGACTCGATCTCTGTTTTTAAGAATAGGGCTAAAACCTACCTTTTTGATATAGCCTACAATTAGGGAGGGATCATGTGTTTTCTGAACCCTCCCTTAGTTATGCTGCTAATAGGTTTAGTCAGCCGGGGGACCTCCAGTAATGCACTGGGCCTCACTCCTTTCCTCACTCTCTATGAAATATTTTTTTTTTTTTTGCTGGTCATTAACATTTGTTTGTTCTCTCCCATAGATTGAGTCCCCATCGTGCTGTTTGCTCTCTACATGTCTGTTCTTTTCTTCTTCTCTATCCCCTCACCCCCCAGCCAGTCGCAGCAGATGACTGCCCCTCCCTGAGCCTGGTTCTGCTGGAGGTTTCTTCCTGTTAAAAGGGAGTTTTTCCTCTCCACCGTCGCCAAGTGCTTGCTCACAGGGGATCGCCTGATTGCTGGGGTCTTTCTGCAACTGTGGGGGTCCTCCCTACAGTTGATAGTGCTATGAGATGACTGTTGTTGTGAAATGGCGCTATATAAATAAAGTTGAATTGAATTGAATTGAATTGAATGTGCCAGCCCTCACCTGCAGACCTCTTCCTCCACTCTGCAGGACGGTGGTTTGTTGGCGTGGCGCGTTGTTGGGCGTGTGAGGCTCCTGTGTGTTGGGGTTCTGCTGTCAACCCTGTCTGCTCTGCTCCACTCAGGTCTGGCTCATGCAGCTCTCCTTTGTCGAGCTGCTGTGCCTCCCACATCTCACCGGGTGGGCGGAGCTACTTACTTTACCTTGGGCAGTCAGCGCCACAGTGTGTGGCTCGTCTCCAGCGGCCGCCACTCGCTCTCAAACTGCTGTCTGGGATTGTCTGTCTCGTCTTATTTCGTCTGATCTTGTCTTTCATACATTCAAATCCTTATTAAGGACACCACAGGAAAAACGGGTCCACGGAGTCTGTTTTCATCTCGTCCTGTTTTTGTCCTTTCATTTTGCCAATACAAGAGTGTTTTACCGACTGTTACACACTGCATTGTTTTTATCTGCATAACTGGTTCTTATCTGTCCATTTTATCTGTAGATCTACCGTTTTATTATCGACAACCTTGCTTTTATTGCCTCATTTTAGTTATTTTATGTTGTGCTGTACTGACTGAATTTCTTTTGTTGCGGGACAGGAGCTGTGAGCCTGAGGTGTGTGGCAGCCGGTTCCCCTGGTGGTGGGTTTCCTTCATGACTCCCTCCGATGTGCACGCAGGTCCATGTGGTTGGTGTGCAGTTCACCAGGCCTGGGCCTGCCCTTGCCTAACTGAAATTGAGGTTGGGACTGAACTCATTGTAGGCAACAAGCAAGTGTTGCGGTTTTAATTACAAACTAAATGATTGTGTTTTTGAATTTGTATAATAAAATCTTCTTCTTCTTCTTTTATATTTGATTGGTGGTTAGCAACCAGCTTACAGGTGCATTACCGCCATTGACTTGATTATTATCACTCTACATCTTTGTATAAGAAGTTCTTATTATTAATGGGATCACATCTATGACTGTGTGTGTGCAACAACCTGCAGGACCTTACTGGTCCTGGTTTATAGAAAACTGTTTCCTGGGGCGAAATTTCCCAGGTGGCGTTGTTGCACTCTGTTTGAAAATCCACTGCCCTGCCACATCAGTTTGAAAAAAAGATGATTTGCAGTTGTAATCAATTAAACCATCTTAAGAGGCTGCAGCACATTTAATTCAGTTCATTCCTGAAGAAAGTAGAAAGTTTGAAATCAAGTCTGAGACCCACAACAGCTGGTCACATGTTCTCATGTCACACAAATTAAAGTTTGGTTAAAATAAGTACAGTGTATCCGGAAAGTATTCACAACGCTTTACTTTTTCCACATTGTTATTTTACAGCCTTAATCCAAAAAGGGATTAAATTTATTTTTTCCCTCAAAATTCTACACACAGTACCCCATAATGACGAAGTGAAAAAAGTTTTTTTGAAATTTTTGCAAATTTATTAAAAATAAAAAACTAAGAAATCACATGTACATAAGTATTCACAGCCTTTGCTCAATACTTAGTTGATGCACATTTTGCAGCAATTACAGCCTCAAATCTTACTGAATATGATGCCACGAGATTGGCACATCTATGTTTGTTGTAGCACCTCTCAAGCGCCATCAGGTTGGATGTGAAGTGTCGGTGCACAGTCATTTTCAGATCTCTCCAGAGATGTTCAATTGGATTCAAGTCTGGGCTCTGGCTGGGCCACTCAAGGACATTCACTGAGTTGTCCTGAAGTCACTCCTTTGATATCTTGGCTGTGTGCTTAGGGTCATTGTCCTGCTGAAAGATGAACTGTCGCCCCAGTCTGAGGTCAAGAGCGCTCCAAAGCAGGTTTTCATCCAGGATGACTCTGTACATTGCTGCATTCATCTTTTCCTCTATCCTGACTAGTCTCCCAGTTCCTGTTGCTGAAAAACATCCCCACAGCATGATGCTGCTACCAACATTGGCGTGGTTATGAGCGGTACCTGGTTTCCTCTAAACATGACGTCTGGTATTCACGCCAAAGAGTTCTATCTTTGTCTCATCAGACAAGAGAATTTTGGTTCTCATGGTCTGGGAGTCCTTCAGGTGCCTTTTGGCAAACTCCAGGTGGGCTGCCATGTGCCTTTTACTCAGGAGTGGCTTCCGTCTGGCCACTCTACCATACAGGCCTGATTGGTGGATTGCTGCAGAGATGGTTGTCCTTCTGGAAGGTTCTCCTCTCTTCACAGAGGATCACTGGAGCTCTGACAGAGTGACCCTCGAGTTCTTGGTCACCTCCCTGACTAAGGCCCTTCTCTCCCGATTGCCGAGTTTAGACGGCCGGCCAGCTCCAGAAAGAGTCCTGGTTGTTCTGAACTTCTTCCATTTATGGATGATGGAGGCCACTGTGGTCATTGGGAACTTCAAAGCAGCAGAAATTTTTCTGTACCCTTCCCCAGATTTGTGCCTTGAGACAATCCTGTCTCGGAGGTCTACATACAATTCCTTTGACTTCATGCTTAGTTTGTGCTCTGACATGCACTGTCAAATGTGGGACCTTATACAGACAGGTGCGTGCCTTTCCAAATCATGTCCAATCAACTGAATTTACCACAGGTGGACTTCAGTGAAGCTGTAGAAACATCTCAAGGATGATCAGTGAAAACAGGATGCACCTGAGCTCAGTTTTGAGCTTCATGGCAAAGGCTGTGAATACTTATGTACATGTGATTTCTTAGTTTTTTATTTTTTAACAAATTAGCAAAAATCTAAAACTTTTTTCACATTGTCATTATGGGGTATTGTGTGTAGAATTTTGAGGAAAAAAATGAATTTAATCCCTTTTGGAATAAGGCTGTAACATAAGAAAATGTGGAAAAAGTGAAGCACTGTGAATACTTTTAGGATGCACTGTAGGTTAAAAGATAGATTCTGTTAAAATGGTAACACTGAAAATGAAATAAGACATAAATTGATCCCCTTTAATTCAGTAAGAAAATATTACAATTGTAAATGTAATGTATTATCCTTTGCCAATAAACCTGTTTGTTTCTGATTTTAGATTTGTCTGGAATCTTTTCTTTTGTCCTGTGATTTTATTTTTGTGATCTCTCATACGCACTATTTTTTATTCCTAATCCTTTTAATAAAGTAAATTTAAATATCAAAACTGGGGATTGTAAATTGTCCTTAGGTATGAATGTGAGAGTGAATGGTTGTCTGTCTCTTTGTGTTGGCCCTGCGATGGATTGGCGATCTGTCCAGGGTGTACCCTGCCTCTCGCCCAAAAAGATGCTGGGATAGGCTCCAGCCTTCCCGCGACCTGAAAAGGATTAAGCGGAAGAAGATGAATGAATGAATGAAGGAAATTAAAATGAACTTTGTGTTGCCAAGGTAACAAGGTGTGTCCCATTTCTACCATTTTGAGCCGCTTCATCCCCTCACACACTTGGGAGCACTACTGATGGCTGCAGCCTAAAGGTGTCTTCAGACCAAACACAAATAGGTAGCGCAAATCCATACAAAGTCGATGGAAACAGCCGAGCACACGCAAAATCGCACATTCGTGCATTCATGTCCAAGGAATAGTGCTAGCTTTGAGATTCTGCCGTCACCGGAATAAAAGTATCAACATTGGAGAGTAAACTAGTTTGAAAATGAGACTGCCGCTCACCTGGAGACAGAAGGTCTGGGAGCTCTTCAGCTGAATCAGGATGTCGAAGTTATTTACCCACGGATTCCTGCCACAGACGTGCTAACAAGGCTAACAAGGCTAGCAAGCTAGCAACGGAAACACTCATCATCTTGTAAAGTTTTGGAGACAGGGACAGCTTTTTCAGGTGAGCCCTCCGTCAGCTAATGTAAACCTAAAGCATGACATTATTTTGGGAATTTCCACAGTAGGTTGAACACTGCTGCAGAAATTATGAAGGCAACTTCGCCTGTCAGCATCTCACTCAGACGGTGAATTCATGTCTGTTCATGTGTTTACATTGAGTTATAATGTAATCGGGCAGCGCAAAAGATATGCCCATTCTCATTTGGTGTGAAAGCATCTTAGTCTACAAGGACTCAGGGCTGGAGGGTTTAGGGAGGAGACTGAGATTTGGAAAAACTATTTGCAGCACCAGCTTGCTTTTTTTTTTTTTTTTTTTTTTTTACAGATTATTTGTACAAAAACTTTATTCAAAAACTAAATAATTCCAATCACAGTACATGCAAAGTAAATACAAGATGTATGGCGCATATTTAGGGCGCATATATGGTATTCATATTCCCCCACATATACCTAGTAGGCATGACGGTGCATATTCTGGAAGCTTCACGTCTCAATGGCCAAAGAGGACCTGACCCTGCAGAGACCTACGGGAGGTGTGAAGTTGGTCTTGTAGGAGACGGGAAGTTGGAGAGAATGTCCCAGCAGGAGCCCCGGAGGCTAGAAGGATGAGAGACAATGGAGACGCCAAGGAGCCTCGGGGGCTGTATGTTTACTGAAGGACTGTGGGTTGGGGGGGTGTTATTTGATGTTGGGGGTTTTGTGTTTTTGTAGAGTATAAGAACAGTGAAGGACGATTGTTCTGCCTCTTTTCTGAGATTCTGTTCTTGTTGGAGGATGTGACCTCTCAATAAACCAACCCTGAGAAATAAACTCAGTCTCGTTTGTGAAAGGCATCCTCTACACTGGTGACCTACGACAAACTATGGCCAGTGGCGACGATCTTCCCGCACCGGACTCTTCAGGAGCCAACCGGGTTAACGCAGCTACCTCACTACAGCTGCCCGATTTCTGGCAACATAACCCGCGCTCCTGGTTTACCACTGTGGAGGCGCAGTTCCACCTTCGGGGAATCTCAGCGGACGCAACGAGGTTCTACCATGTCGTCGCGAAGCTGGACAGCCTCACAGTGCAGCGGGTGGAGAGCCTGACCAACCACCCGCCCCAGGACGACAAGTATGGCGCACTGAAAGCCGCCCTCATTCGAGCTTTCACTCCCTCGCAGGGAGAGCGAGCAGAGAGACTTCTGGCGCTGACAGAAGGGGAAGCAGACAGGCCGGCAGATCTGATAGCAAGGATGATGAACCTGAGAGGCGAAGATGACGGCAGTTTTATCTTCGCCCACCTCTTTCTCAGAACACTACCGCCAGCAGTGAGAGTCACCCTGGCCAGCTCACAGCTGCTCAACGACCGCGACTACCACGGGCTGGACCAGGAGGCGCAGCGGCTCGTCGACGCCCATAGACGACACGCAGCCACGACGGCGGCAACGGAGCTGAACGCACCCCCGCGAGACGAGGGGAGACCAGAGGCCGCAGCACCGGACCCACTGACGTCAGCAGCGGCAGAGACCAGGAGAAGCGGAGCGGACAGCACCCTCTGCTTTTACCATCGACGTTTCGCCGAGAGGGCGCGCAGATGAATCCCACCGTGCCGATACAAGCGCCAGGGAAACGCCATGACCGAGAGTCTGTAGCAGCTGCTGCTCTCGGCGCGAAGAACAAGCTGCTTTTCGTGACAGACGCGAATTCAGGGAAGGATTTCCTGGTGGACACAGGCTCCCAGCTGAGTTTTGTCAAGCCTTCCTACACAGACCTGCTGGCGCCTTCCAGCGGACCCCTGGTGCTAGCGGCAAATGGCTCGACGATCAAAACCTATGGGGAGAAGACGCTCCTTCTATCCTTCCACGGGCGCACCTTCGAGTGGACTTTCGTCGTAGCTGCAGTTAGCAACAACATGCTAGGTGCTGATTTTTTATGCTCAAACAGTTTATTAGTTGATCTTACTAATAGACGTATGGTAAATGCACTGTCTTTCCACTCTATCTCCTGTACAGCTCGGGTGGCCCCGCCTTCTGCACATCCCAATGTCACAGCTGCGGGTGGTAAGTTTCATGCACTACTCAATCAGTTCCCAGCACTCACGGTCCCAACATTTTCAGCGTCAGTAGCTAAACACGGGGTCGGGCACTTCATAACTACCTCCGGCCCCCCTGTTTTTGCAAAAGCTCGGCGCTTGGACCCAGCTAAACTGGCCATCGCGCGCGAGGAATTCGCCAACTTGGAAAAACTGGGCATTGTTAGACACTCTAACAGCCCTTGGTCGTCACCCCTGCATATGGTCCCCAAGGCTGACGGCTCGTGGCGGCCTTGCGTTGATTTCCGCAGGTTAAATAATGCTTCAGCACACGACCGCTACCCGATTCCGCACATCCAGGATTTTTCGGCACATTTGGCGGGGGCGCGCATCTTTTCCAAAATAGATTTGGTGCGCGGTTATCACCAAGTCCCAGTCCGCGCTCAAGACATACCCAAAACGGCAGTAATAACCCCCTTTGGGCTTTTCGAGTTTTTGCGCATGCCTTTTGGCCTCAAAGGCGCCGCACAGACGTTCCAACGCATGATGGATGCGGTGTTGCACGGCCTCCCTTTCATGTTCGCCTATTTGGATGATATTTTGGTAGCCAGTGCATCCGAAGTCGAACACGAACGCCACCTCACAGCGGTTTTTCAGAGGCTGACAGAGCATGGGCTGATAATTAACCCAGCGAAATGTCAATTCGGGGTAGCGCAAATCGATTTTTTGGGCCACCGCATTTCTCCAGAAGGAGCGGTCCCGCTGCCCGATAAAGTACGTGCGATAACGGAGTTTCCCCAGCCGCAGACAGTTAAAGCATTGCAAGAATTTTTGGGGATGGTCAATCTTTATAACCGTTTCCTCCCCAGCGTGGCACAGCTCATGCACCCACTGTACGCGGCACTAAAGAAACAAAAACCTGCAAATAAGGTTGAGTGGTCCCCGGAACGGGAGCGCGCTTTCTCCCAGGTCAAGTCGGCCCTCGCGAACGCTGTGTTGTTGGCACACCCGGTGCCAGCAGCTCGCATGGCGCTAACCACGGACGCTTCCGACGTAGCAGTTGGAGCGGTTGTCGAGCAACTGGTAGCAGGGAGCTGGCAACCGCTTGCGTATTTCAGCAAAACATTGCGCGATAACGAGCGGAAATACAGCGCGTTCGACAGGGAGCTTTTAGCCCTGCATTTGGCCATCCGCCACTTCCAGTTCTGGCTGGAAGGGCGCCGTTTCACTGCATTTGTAGACCACAAACCATTAACATTTGCAATGGCTAAGATTTCAGAGCCTTGGTCGGGCCGACAGCAGAGACAGCTGGCCGCGATTTCGGAGTTTACCACCGACATTCAACACGTGGTGGGCAAACACAATGTAGTGGCAGATTGTCTCTCACGCGCAGTTGCAACGCCAGGCCCCCAGGGGGCAGACTCGATGGCCGTGGACACGGGCCAGGCTGGCGGCGCGGAAGCGCTCGCAGCCCCGGTCTGCGTGGGCTTAGATTACGCAGCCATGGCCGCCGAGCAGGTTAACGATGCGGATGTGCGCGCGCTCCAGTCTGGGCCAACAGGGCTAAGGCTGGAGCACAGGGTGCATCAAATAGGTATGCCCCCTCTAATCTGCGATGTCTCCACGGGGCGCCCCCGCCCCATGGTTCCAGCTGCATGGCGCTGCCACGTTTTTTACTTAATCCATTCGCTGGCACATCCGGGCGTTCGCGCATCGATCAAAATGGTGGGAGAAAAATTTGTTTGGCCGGGGCTGCGTAAACAGGTCAAAGAATGGGCCGCAGCCTGTGCAGCGTGTCAAAGAGCAAAGATACACAAGCACACGCGGGCCCCTCTGGAACCTTTTCACATCCCGGCCAAACGCTTCGACCACGTGCATATTGACTTGGTGGGACCCCTCCCGCTGTCGCAGGGGTTCACACACCTTCTAACCATGGTGGACCGCACAACGCGCTGGCCAGAAGAGGTCCCCCTGGCGTCAACTGCAGCAGCAGACGTTGCGCGCGCGTTTTTAACAGCTTGGGTCGCACGTTTTGGAGTCCCGTCAGACATAACGTCTGACAGGGGCCTCCAATTCGTTTCCGAGCTCTGTTCATCCATGGCACTCAGTCTGGGGATGAAAATTCACCGCACTACCTCTTATAACCCCCAGGCCAACGGTTTGTGCGAACGCTTTCACCGGTCATTGAAAGCAGCCTTCAGAGCGGCTCTCACGGACACAAATTGGGTTGATAAACTTCCATGGGTTTTATTAGGGTTGCGTTCAGCACCTAAGGAAGATTTGCAAGCCTCTCCGGCTGAGCTAGTTTTTGCCCAACCCCTCCGGTTACCGGGCAAATTCCTTCCAGAGAACCCCGCACCAAATCACCCTCCTGCTCAGCTGCTGCAGAGCGACACGGGATCAAACACCCTCCCCGGCCCAGTTCATCACAGTTTCCCACGCGTTTTTGTGCCTAAGACCTTAAAGAACGCAGAATTTGTCGTTGTCAGACACGACGCTCAGAGGCCAGGTTTAAGACCGCCTTATGACGGACCGTTCAGATTGTTGGAAACTAGGGAAAAACATTTTTTGCTCGATTTGGGTGACAGGAGGGACTTAGTCTGCATTAACATACTCAAACCCGCTTTTGTGTTGGCTGATGAACAAGTGCAGTTAGCCAGGGCCCCCCGTCGCGGCAGGCCACCGGGGAGACACTCTTCTAAGCTTTCACAAGGATGTGCTAACGACTCTAATCCACAGATGCAAGAGACAGCTACAGGCAGATCGAAACCTGCTTACAGCAGATATGGCAGGAGGTTGAAGCCCAAGCAGTTGGAAGTGTGATATGTTGTGCCATTTTGCTGCTCTGTGTGATATGACATGATTCTATGCATATTGGGGTGGACTTTGTCCTTATTTAGACGTTTGGGGGGGGTTATATGGCGCATATTTAGGGCGCATATATGGTATTCATATTCCCCCACATATACCTAATAGGCATAACGATGCATATTCTGGAAGCTTCACGTCTCAATGGCCAAAGAGGACCTGACCTTGCAGAGACCTAAGGGAGGTGTGAAGTTGGTCTTGTAGGAGACGGGAAGTTGGAGAGAATGTCCCAGCAGGAGCCCCAGAGGCTAGAAGGATGAGAGACAATGGAGACGCCAAGGAGCCTCGGGGGCTGTATGTTTACTGAAGGACTGTGGGTTGGGGGTGTGTTATTTGATGTTGGGGGTTTTGTGTCTTTGGAGAGTATAAGAACTGTGAAGGACGATTGTTCTGCCTCTTTTCTGAGATTCTGTTCTTGTTGGAGGATGTGACCTCTCAATAAACCAACCCTGAGAAATAAACTCAGTCTCGTTTGTGAAAGGCATCCTCTACAGATGTTTATAAAACTTCACTACAAGTCAATTTGTGACCTTTATAACAATTGTAACATGACCAAAAATTTTCAACTCTGTCATTTAAAAATATCAATTTGTTTTTGTTATTTATAGATCTGTTGATCCAAATGATCTTTGTGTGGAGAAAAATGATGTTTGTAAAAGTGAAGCCAACATGTAAGAGCCTGTTTATGGAAATTTAAGACCTGAAGAGGAAGACTGTTTA
Source organism: Pholidichthys leucotaenia (assembly GCA_020510985.1). Taxonomy (NCBI): domain Eukaryota; kingdom Metazoa; phylum Chordata; class Actinopteri; order Cichliformes; family Pholidichthyidae; genus Pholidichthys; species Pholidichthys leucotaenia. Next base: position 46,952,851 of record CM035841.1, read on the forward strand.
TGTCATAAATGCATTTTAAAGATGCACTCTGGCAGCTCTAAAACCTCAAAACCAAATGTGTATTGTCTAAAATAATACATTGTGGCTTTTTACAGACACACACAAAAAAAACTTCCATTGCCTTAGAATTGCTTGGAAAGAGTTTTTACATATTCCACCTACTCAAGTATGCACAGATCTACGAATATTCTAATTAGCTCCACTCACACCCCCGTCCACCAGTAGTGGATGCTGCAAGGCCAGCCCTCCCCTCTCCTCTGACCTGAGAACACTGAAGAATGTTTTGCTAAACAATGGCAAACTTGCCTCCCTCCAATGTCTCCTCCGTCTCGGTATGCTGTTGTGTGGGCACCAGCGTTTACAATTTTCTTCTTTCTTCATTGGAACGTCAACACCATCAGCTTGATAAAACACTTGCAAAAGTATCATGGTAAAGGAGTATGCTGAATTCTGTCAAGAACTGAGAAGAAGGAAGTACTTTTCCAGCTCGGCGGCTGGATGCTAAAAGTGAAACCTAAGCAAAAGAACAAAACTGAAAGTAAAAACCCAACTGGAGCGTTGAAACCGAAGACATAACATGGGCTTACCTTTCGACAGAGATTTACAGCTGATGAGAGGTACAATGGGGCAAAAAAGTATTTAGTCAGCCAACTGTGCAAGTTCTCCCACTTAAAAGATGAGAGAGGTTTCCAATTTTCATCATAGGTATACCTCAACTATGAGAGACAAAATGAGAAAAAAAAAATCCAGAAAATCACATTGAAGGGTTTTTAATGAATTAATTGGTAAATTCCTCGGTAAAATAAGTATTTGGTCAATAACAAAAGTTCATCTCAATACTTTGTTATATACCCTTCGTTGGTAATGACAGAGGTCAAACGTCTTCTGTAAGTCTTCACAAGGTTTTCACACACTGTTGCTGGTAATTTGGGTCATTCTTCCATGCAGATCTCCTCTAGTGCAGTGATGTTTTGGGGCTGTTGCTGGGCAACACAGACTTTCAACTCCCTCCAAAGATTTTCTATGGGGTTGAGATCTGGAGACTGGCTAGGCCACTCCAGGACCTTGAAATGCTTCTTACGAAGCCACTCCTTTGTTGCCCGGGCGGTGTGTTTGGGATCATTGTCATGCTGAAAGATCCAGCCACGTTTCATCTTCAATGCCCTTGCTGATGGAAGGAGGTTTTCACTCAAAATCTCACGATACATGGCCCCATTCATTCTTTCCTTTACACAGATCAATCGTCCTGGTCCCTTTGAAGAAAAACAGCTCCAAAGCATGATGTTTCCATCCCCATGCTTCACAGTAGGAATGGTGTTCTTTCTCCTCCAAACACGTCAAGTTGAGTTTTTACCAGAAAGTTCTATTTTGGTTTCATCCGACCATATGACATTCTCCCAGTCCTCTTCTGGATCATCCAAATGCTCTCTAACAAACTTCAGACGGGCCTGGACATGTACTGGCTTAAGCAGGGGGACACGTCTGGCACTGCAGGATTTGAGTTCCTGGCGGCGTAGTGTGTTACTGATGTAGCCTTTGTTACTTTGGTCCCAGCTCTCTGCAGGCCATTCACTAGGTACCCCCGTGTGGTTCTGGGATTTTTGCTCACCGTTCTCTTGATCATTTTGACCCCACGGGGTGAGATCCTGCGTGGAGCCCCAGTTCAAGGGAGATTATCAGTGGTCTTGTATGTCTTCCATTTTCTAATAATTGCTCCCACAGTGTGAAGAAAACGAACACCATGTTCAAGCATAAGGGTGTCCATATGTGCACCTGGCACCAGGACACCCTAGGTCGCAGGTCGATGATCGATTTTGTTATCGTATCATCAGACCTGCGACCGTATGTCTTGGACACCCGAGTAAAGAGAGGTGCAGAGCTGTCAACTGATCGCCACCTGGTGGTGAGTTGGATCCGATGGCAGGGGAGGAAGCCATTCAGACCTGGTAGACCCAAACGTATAGTGAGGGTGTGCTGGGAGCGTCTGGCTGAGGCCCCTGTCCGGGAGGTCTTCAACTCCCACCTCCGGAAGAACTTCAACCACATTCCGAGGGAGTCTGGAGACATGGAGTCTGAATGGGCCATGTTCTCCACCTCTGTTGTTGAAGCGGCGGCCCAGAGCTGCGGCCGCAAGGTGGTTGGTGCATCTCGTGGTGGCAACCCCCGGACCAAGTGGTGGACACCAGTGGTGAGGGGGGCCATTAAGCTGAAGGAGTCCTATCAAGCTTGGTTGGCTTGTGGGACTCCCGAAGCAGCTGAGGTGTACCGGCAGGCCAAGCGGAGCGCAGCTCGGGTGGTTGCTGAAGCAAAAACCCGGGTATGGGAAGAGTTCGGTGAGGCCATGGAACAAGACTTTCAGTCGGCTTCAAAGAGATTCTGGCAAACTGTTCGGCGGCTCAGGAGGGGAAAGCAGCTCCCCGTCCACACTGTGTATGGTGCGGATGGGACACTGTTGACTTCAACTGGGGATACCGTCGGGCGGTGGAAGGAATACTTCGAGGATCTCCTCAATCCCACTGATACGCCTTCCACAGAGGAAGCAGGGTTTGGGGACGAGGGGGATGACTCGCCTATCACAGGGGCTGAGGTCGCCAAGGTGGTTAAAAATCTCCATGGTGGCCGGGCCCCGGGGGTGGACGAGATTCGCCCTGAGTACCTCAAGGCCCTGGATGTTGTTGGGTTGTCATGGTTGACACGCCTCTGCAACATTGCGTGGAGGTCGGGGGCAGTGCCTTTGGCATGGCAAACCGGGGTGGTGGTTCCTCTCTTCAAAAAAGGGGACCGGAGGGTGTGCTCCAACTTTAGAGGGATCACACTCCTCAGCCTCCCTGGGAAGGTCTATGCCAAGGTACTGGAGAGGAGAGTCCGGCCGTTGGTCGAACCTCGGATTCAGGAGGAGCAATGTGGTTTTCGTCCTGGCCGTGGCACATCGGACCAGCTCTTTACCCTCTCGAGAATTCTTGAGGGTTCGTGGGAGTTTGCCCAACCAGTTTACATGTGTTTTGTGGACTTGGAGAAGGCATTTGACCGCGTCCCTCGTGGATTTTTGTGGGGGGTGCTTCGGGAGTATGGGGTATCGGGCTTGTTGTTACGAGCTATTCGGTCTCTGTACGACCGTTGTGAGAGTTTGGTTCGTATTGCCAACACTCGGTCGGAGTCATTCCCAGTGAGAGTTGGACTCCACCAGGGCTGCCCTTTGTCACCGATCCTGTTCATAATTTTTATGGACAGGATTTCTAGGCGCAGCCAGGGAATGGAGGGTGTCATGCTTGGTGACCACAGGATCTCATCTCTGTTGTTTGCAGATGATGTTGTCCTGTTGGCTTCATCCAGCAATGACCTACAGCTCTTGCTGGGACGGTTTGCCGCTGAGTGTGAAGCGGCTGGGATGAGAATCAGCACCTCCAAGTCCGAGTCCATGGTCCTCAGCCGGAAAAAGGTGGATTGTCCTCTCCGGGTTGGGGACAGGCTCCTGCCCCAAGTGGAGGAGTTTAAGTATCTTGGGGTCTTGTTCACGAGTGAGGGGAAAATGGAGCGAGAGATCGACAGACGGATTGGAGCAGCATCTGCAGTGATGCGGATGTTGTACCGGTCTGTTGTGGTGAAGAGGGAGCTTAGTTCTAAGGCAAAGCTGTCGATTTACCAGTCAATCTACGTTCCTACTCTCACCTATGGTCACGAGCTTTGGGTGAAAAGCGCTATATAAGTGCAGGTTAGTTAGTTAGTTAGTTAGTTAGTAATGACCGAAAGAACGAGATCGCGGATACAAGCGGCTGAAATGAGCTTTCTCCGTAGGATTGCTGGACTCACCCTCAGAGATAGGGTGAGGAGCTCAGTCATCCGGGAGAGGCTCAGAGTAGAACCGCTGCTCCTCCACATTGAAAGGAGTCAGTTGAGGTGGTATGGGCATCTGATTAGGATGCCTCCTGGACGCCTCCCACTTGAGGTGTTTCAGGTACGTCCCACTGAGAGGAGACCCCGGGGCAGACCCAGGACTCGGTGGAGAGACTATGTCTCCCAGCTGGTCTGGGAACGCCTTGGTATCCCCTCTGAAGAGCAGGAGCAGGTGGCTGGGGAGAGGGAAGTCTGGGCTTCTCTGCTTGAACTGCTGCCTCCGCGACCCGGACCTCCGGAAAAGCGGTAAAGATGGATGGATGGATGGATGCTCCCACAGTTGATTTTGTCACACCAAGCTGCTTACCTATTGCAGATTCAGTCTTCCCAGCCTGGTGCAGGTCTACAATTTTGTTTCTGGTGTCCTTTGACAGCTCTTTGGTTTTGGCCATAGTGGAGTTTGGAGTCTGACTGTTTGAGGTTGTGGACAGTTGTCTTTAACACTAATAACAAGTTCAAACAGGTTCCATTAATACAGGTAACGAGTGGAGGACAAAGAAGCCTCTTAAAGAAGTTGTTACAGGTCTGTGAGAGCCAGAAATCTTGCTTGTTTGTAGGTGACCAAATACTTATTTTACCGAGGAATTTACCAATTAATTCATTAAAAATCCTTCAATGTCATTTTCTAGATTTTTTTTTCTCATTTTGTCTCTCATAGTTGAGGTATACCTATGATGAAAATTGGAGACCTCTCTCATCTTTTAAGTGGGAGAAGTTGCACAATTGGTGGCTGACTAAATACTTTTTGGCCCCACTGTAGGTGACAGAAACATAAATAGCAAATTATAACAGTGAACTGGAAGCAGGAGTAGAACAACAGGGCTACATGAACTGGAACAGGAATAACTTCAAAATAAGAACAAACAAAAAAATCTAAGAATGGACAGAGAATAGTATCAGAAACACTATTAAATAAAGTGAGGACCTGGAGAATACTTATGATACTACTACTACTACTACTACTACTACTACTAATAATAATAATATTCAATTCAATTCAATTCAACTTTATTTATATAGCGCCATTTCACAACAACAGTCATCTCATAGCACTATCAACTGTAGGGGGAACCCCCACAGTTGCAGAAAGACCCCAGCAATCAGGCAATCCCTGTGAATAAGCACTTGGCGACGGTGGAGAGGAAAAACTCCCTTTTAACAGGAAGAAACCTCCAGCAGAACCAGGCTCAGGGAGGGGCAGTCATCTGCTGCGACTGGCTGGGGGGTGAGGGGATAGAGAAGAAGAAAAGAACAGACATGTAGAGAGCAAACAGCACGATGGGGACTCAATCTATGGGAGAGAACAAACAAATGTTAATGACCAGCAAAAAAAATATTTCATTGAGAGTGAGGAAAGGAGTGAGGCCCAGTGCATTACTGGAGGTCCCCCGGCTGACTAAACCTATTAGCAGCATAACTAAGGGAGGGTTCAGAAACACATGATCCCTCCCTAATTGTAGGCTATATCAAAATGGTAGGTTTTAGCCCTATTCTTAAAAACGGAGATCGAGTCTGACTCCCAAATCCAGATTGGCAGCTGATTCCACAGGAGAGGAGCTTGATAACTGAAGGCTCTGCCTCCCATTGTACTTTTGGAGATTCTAGGTATTACAAGTAATCCTGCATTTTGGGAGCATAGTGCTCTGTTAGGATGATACGGTAGTATCAGATCTTTTAAATAAAAAGGAGCCTGATTGTTTAGAGCTTTGTAAGTAAGAAGAAGGATTTTAAACTTAATTCTAAACTCTATGGGAAGCCAATAAAGGGAGGCCAGAACCGGAGAGATATGATCTCTCTTTCTAGTACCTGTTAAAACTCTTGCTGCAGCATTTTGGATCAGCTGAAGACTTTTTAAAGATGTTTTAGGACAGCCTGATTACAATAATCTAATCTCGAGCTAACAAAAGCGTGGATCAGTTTCTCAGCATCACTCTTGAGACAAGATGCTCCTAATCTTGGCAATATTACGCAAATGATAGAAGGCAGTCTTAGAAGCAAATTTAATATGTGAATTGAAGGACAAATCCTGATCAAAAATAACTCCAAGGTTCCTCACAGAGCTATTAAGAGAAAGAGTAACTGCATCCAAACTGAAAGTTTGATTTGGAAAGGAATTTCTAAGGTTTTTTGGACCAACAAGAATGACTTCAGTCTTATCTGAATTTAATAGCAGGAAATTACAAGTCATCCAAGCTTTGATTTCCTTAAGACAGGCTTCTAACTTGGCTAATTGATTACTATCATCTGGCTTCATTGACAGGTATAATTGTGTGTCATCTGCATAACAATGAAAATGTATACAGTGCTTTCTAATAATGTTGCCTAACGGAAGCATATATAAACTAAAAAGAGTGGGGCCTAGCACAGATCCCTGTGGAACTCCATGACTAAGCTTTGAGTTGAAAGAAAACTCATTATTTACATGAACAAACTGGAACCTATCAGATAAATAAGATCTAAACCACTGCAACGAAGTTCCATTAAGTCCAACATAGTGTTCTAATCTATCAAGTAGAATATTATGATCGATAGTATCAAAAGCTGCACTAAGGTCTAAAAGGACAAGTACAGAAACTAGTCCATTATCAGATACAATGAGGAGGTCATTAGTGACCTTCGCTAAGGCTGTTTCAGTACTATGATGGATTCTAAACTCAGATTGAAACTCTTCAAGTAAACCATTTCCCTGCAGGTGGTCAAATAATTGCGTAGCAACAACTCTTTCTAAGATTTTTGAAATGAAAGGGAGATTACAGATTGGCCTATAGTTAGCTAAAGCTCCTGGATCTAGTGTTGGCTTTTTGAGTAAGGGTTTAATTACAGCCGTTTTAAAAGCCTGCGGTACATGGCCTAAAGTTAATGAAGAATTGATTATATGAAGAATAAAGCTACCAATAAGTGGGAAGACTTCTTTATGTGTGTGTGTGTATATGTATATATTTTATAGTAATACGTACATATGTATATTAGCTGCTCTTGCTTGCTTGTTTTTTTTTTTTTTCTTTTTTTTTTTTTTTTTTTTTCTTGCCTTCTGATTGTTGCTCTGAGTGTTGCTATCCCTGTGCTGTTGCAATCCTGGAATTTCCCCGTTGTGGGACTAATAAAGGCTTATCTTATCTTATCTTTAAATAACATGGTAGGAATAGGGTCTAAAAGACAAGTTGAAGGTTTGGATCAGGAAACTATTTTGTCTAACTCACAAAGGTCGATTGGAGTAAACTCATCAAGACAGACATCAATAGAAGGAGTTGTAGTAGTTACAGTATTTAAGTTAACTGTGGGAAGAATCTGATTGATTTTATCTCTGATGGATGAAATTTTATTATTGAAAAAGTTCATAAAGTCCTGACTAGTAAGCTCTAAGGGAATGCTAGGATTGACAGAGTCCTGACTCTTTGTCAACCTGGCTACAGTACTGAAAAGAAACCTGGGATTATTCTTGTTCTCTTCTATTAATGCAGAGTAATAACTCGTTCTAGCTTTTCTAAGAGATTTTTTTATAAATTAAAAGATGATTTCTCCAAGCTAAATAGATTTCATCTAAATTAGTGGAGCGCCATTTTCTTTCGAATTGACAAGTCTTCTGTTTTAAGCTACAAGTTTCTGTGTTGAACCAAGGAGTTAGAAATCTCTGATAAGACTTTTTCTTTTTTAAGGGGGCCACAAGTCTAGAGTCTGATGCAGAGAAGCTGAAAAACTATCCACCATGTTATCAATTACAGAAGGAGCAAGCTGTCTATAGCTTATTTCCATTGTGTTGACACATGGCATAGAGGAAACAATCTGCATAAATTTGGTAACAGCATCATCTGAGAGGCATCTACTGTAATAATATTTTTTCTTTAGGAGCCAAATAGTCAGAAATAGTAAAATCAAAGGTTAACAGACAATGGTCTGACAGTACAGGGTTATGAGGAGACACTACAAGATTTTCTATTTCTATGCCATATGTCAGAACAAGGTCCAATGTATGGTGGAGATAATGAGTAGAATTTCCTACTTTCTGAGAAAACCCAATCGAGTCTAATATTGAATTAAATGCCACATTAAGGCAGTCACTATCTACATCCACATGTATATTAAAGTCCCCTACTATAATTATTCTACCTGATTTCAGCACTAAATCAGCTAAGAAATCAGCAAATTCGGATAAAAATTCTGAGTAGGTTGATTGGGGACGATAAACTATGGTAAATAAAATTGGGTTTAACCTAAAATTGCTAAAGTGCCCAATACTGAGGACCAGGCCCTCAAAGGAATTATAACATGTTTTTTGCTTTACATTAACTAGTAATTTGGAATGGTAAATTGTTGCTACTCCTCCTCCACGACCAGAACTTCTGGGATTTTGACAGTTTAAATAACCAGAGGGAGTTGATTCATTTAAACCAACATAATCCTCTTGTCCTAACCAAGTCTCTGTAAGGGAAATTAAATCAATCTGATGATCAATTAACAGATCATGGACTAACAGAGACTTGGGAGTTAGAGACCTAATATTTAATAAACCACATTTAATTTTTAAATTATGAGGAGGAACAGAGGCCAAATCATTCAATTTAGAGGCTTTATGTTTAATTTGAGTTTTACCAGTATTTTGCTTTATCACTTTGGGATGCTTATACATTATATTTTTATTTACTTTGGAGGGAGCAGACAACGATTCTCTGATGGGGAAGACAGGGGCTAAGCTGAGGGGTGGCGGATGAAGAGGAGCTGCAGAGAGGCGTGTAAGACTGCGACTCTGCTTCCTGGTCCCAACTCTGAGTAGTCAGGGTTTTGGAAATTTGGATAAAAAAGATGCCAGATTGTTAGATAAATGAGAAGCACCATCCAAAGTGGGATGAATGCTGTCTCGTCTCATAATACCAGGTTTTCCCCAAAAAGAGCTCCAATTGTCAATGTAGCCCACGTCATTTTTAGGACACCACACAGACAGCCAGCAGTTCAAGGATGACGAGCGGCTAAACATGTCATCACTGGTCAGATTGGGGAGGGGCCCAGAGAATACTACAGTGGCAGACATCGTTTTTGCAAAGTCACACACCGATTCTACATTAAGTTTCATGACTTCCGACTGCTGGAGACGGATGTCATTAATGCTGGCGTGAATAACAATTGTGGAATATTTACAGTTACTTTTAGCCAGCATTTTCAAATTTGACTCGATGTCACCTGCTCTGGCCCCAGGAATGCATTTGACTATGGCCGCTGGAGTCTCTAGGTTGACATTTCTGACTACAGAGTCGCCAATGATCAGAGTTTTTTCCTCAGCGGGTGTGTCGCTGAGCGGGGAAAAACGATTAGAAACGTGAACAGGTTGGAGATGTACCGGGGCTTTGCGACTAGGCTTCCTTCTCACCGTCACCCACCCAGTCTCCTCGCTGCTGAGGAGAGCCGGGGGACCGCTGACAGGGGGGCCTAAGCTAGCTAGCTCCGCTGCAGCTAAGGGGCGTCCGTCACGGTTAACTGGCGCAGACGGTGTTTCAAAGCAGCGGAGCCGGGATTCCAAATCAGACAACCTCGCCTCGAGCGCCTCAAAAAGACAACATTTATTACATTTACCATTATCACTAAAAGAGGCAGAGGTGTAGCTAAACATCTGACAGAGAGAGCACACCAGAGGAGGAGAGGAAGGAGAGCTAGTAGCTATAGCTAGTGGCTGGACAGCAAACCACACAGGCAGACAGCAAACAGGAAGTGACGATACGTTACCACAAGGAAGTGACGATCCCAGGATTGTTATAATAATAATAATAATAATAATGGATGACAAAAATACAACTTAAAGAGTTACTTCCTTTATTTTCAGATCTACAGCATATTTTACCTCATGCATAAAGTAGCACTTTGAATTTCATCTGAATGTTTGATTAAATACTCAGCTTCAAAGTTTTGTATAAACTTACACTTAAAACTTCAGAATGCATGTTTACATATTGCTGACCAGTGAAATGCTGCCAATGTTGCAAAGTTTAAAATAAGAAAAAACAGCAGCGTTGCTGAACTGAGTCAAATTTGACTTTGACTTTTATATTTGTGGTTTTATATGTATGTAAAATGCAACGAGTCATTACCAAAGTATGTTCTGTACTTTTGTTGTTTTAAATAAGCGAGACAGTATCGGGTTTGGATCGGTATCAGCGGATACTCAAAGCCACAGTATCGGTATCGGACTTGAAAAAGTGGCATTGGCTCATCCCTAGTGTTCCAATACTTATTTTCCCCACTGTAGATGATCTGATAAAACACCTTTTTACAAAATTTATATTTACATTAAAGCCTCAGAAATTTAAAGAGCAATTTACTCACACAAAAGAAACTTAATCCTGAATATAAAGATCGACAGATGTTACAGGACTGAGGCACCTCAACTGTCAGTTCTCATGCGATAAACCAAAACACTGAATGAAGCATTTCCCACATATTTTACAAGACTACAGTTTCTCACCTGTGTGACTTCTCATGTGAGATTTCAAACTACCACGTTCATTAAATTTCTGCCCACATATTTCACAAGAAAATGGCTTCTCACCTGTATGAATTCTTATGTGAGTTTTCAAATGAGCACATTGATTAAAACTCTGCCCGCATGTTTCACAAGAAAATGGCTTCTCACCTGTATGAATTCTTATGTGAGTTTTCAAATGAGCACATTGATTAAATCTCTGCCCACATGTCTCACAAGAAAATGGCTTCTCACCTGTGTGAATTCTCCTGTGAGTTTTCAAAGTACCACGCTGATTAAAACTCTGCCCACATGTCTCACAAGAAAAAGGCTTCTCACCTGTGTGAATTCTTATGTGAGTTTTTAAAGTACCACGTTCACTAAATCTCTGCCCACATATTTCACAAGAAAATGGCTTCTCACCTGTGTGAATTCTTATGTGAGTTTTTAAATGAGCACATTGATTAAAACTCTGCCCACATGTCTCACAAGAAAATGGCTTCTCACCTGTGTGAATTCTCATGTGAGTTTTCAAAGTACCACGTTCATTAAATCTTTGTCCACATATTTCACAAGAAAATGGCTTCTCACCTGTATGAATTCTTAAGTGAGTTTTCAAATGAGCACATTGATTAAAACTCTGCCCACATGTCTCACAAGAAAATGGCTTCTCACCTGTGTGAATTCTTATGTGAGTTTTCAAATGAGCAAGTTGATTAAAGCTCTGCCCACATGGTTCACAAGAAAACGGCTTCTCACCTGTGTGAATTCTCATGTGGGTTTTTAACTGAAAATGATGCCTAAAACTTTGTCCACATGATCCACAAGGAAATGGCTTCTCACCTGTGTGAATTCTTATGTGAGTTTTTAATTGAACACACTGCCTAAAACTTTGTCCACATGATCCACAAGAAAACGGCTTCTCACCTGTATGAATTCTCATGTGAGTCTTCAAAGCACAATGGTGCCTAAAGCTTTTCCAACATGTTTCACAAGAAAATGGCTTCTCACCTGTGTGAATTCTCTCATGAACTAATAAATTATTCTTCATCCTGAATCTTTTCCCACACGTGCTGCAAACATGTGACTTAACTGTGTGACGTTTCTTCTTCTGGGACTCATTTTTACAGTCATTGTCATTATCAGAACATTTTACAGACATTTCCCCTGTGTCAGTATCACACTGATTCTCTGACATGGAGGAGTTGTCTGCATTGTCACGGTCACTTCTGTTTCTGTGAAGTCTCTTCTTTGGCTTTGGCTCTTCATGTTTCCTTGATCCTGGCTTTACATTCTTACCTGCTCCTTGGTCTTGGCTCTCAGTGTCAGGGGAGTTATGAGAGAGAAGCTGCTCACTGTTTGGTTCAGTTTCACTCTTGTCATTGTCCTCATCAGTAGGAGTCACCATGAAGGTATCAGTCTCTTGTTTCACTCCAAAGTCGTCTTCCTCCTGACTGCTATGGAGTTCTTCTTCTTCCTCTTTAGCCTGTGCAGCATCTTGTTCCTCCTGGTCCAGAATGGAGTTCCTCTCCTGGTGACAGAGCTGCTGGACAGTGAGAACCTCTTCCTCCTTACAGTTATGTAGCTGTGGAGCATCTGAAGGGACAAAGAGATGCAAGAACCAAGGGGAAAAAAGCACTCTGAGTCAATTTATTGTCGCTTTAAAATCTGAACAGAGCTTTGCTGTGTGAACACGTCAATCACATATTTACTGTAAATCAAATTCTAACTGTGCAAATGTAAAAAGTATTTGGATGCAGCAGTGTGATGGACTTTCTAGTTTGGACCAGGGATGAAACAGTTACCAGTTTCGGCTGTTACCACAAAAAAATCCTCAACATTTAGTGTTAATTGCACATGTGAGATGAGATGAGATGAGATGAGATTCAACTTTATTGTAAGTACATTATATGAAATGTAAATCCTTCCTTCCATCATTCTGGCCAAAGTATGCTCACTAGACAACAAAACAGACTACATACAGCTCCTGAGACCTACGCAATGTGATGCGTGGAACTGCTGTGTTTTTATCTTTACAGAAATGTGGTTTACACTGATTCTGGTAAGGGAAGGGCTGGAGAGCTCTGTGTTTATGTGCTTCAGACTTGGTGTAATAACAGCAGAATAATTCAAAGCCACTGTTCACCGGACTTAGAAGCAATGTCCTTCCTGTGTAGGCCTTTTTATCTTCCCCGTGAGTGAACAGCAGTAATTGTAACAGCTGTTTACGTTCCTCCAGATGCTAATGTTAGCTTAGCACTAAATCACCTCCTTGTCAGCAGGCAGCAAAGAGATCACCCCAACACAGTCCACATTACTGCAGGTTATTTTAACAAAGCATGCTTAAAGACTGTACTCCCCAAATTCCACCAACATGCTAAGTGTCCCACAAGAGGGGAAAGAACACTGGGTCATGTTTACAGCAACATTAAACAGCCTACAGAGCCACCCCCTCCCTCACCTTGGACTATCAGACCATCTCTCCCTTCTTCTGATACCTGCCTACACCCCCCTCAGGAAGAGTTCTCCCCAACCAAACAAACAATTAAATCCTGGCCTGAAAACGCTCTCCTCCAGCTACAAGATTGCTTTTCCTCCAATGATTGGAGCATCTTTGAACAGCAGGACCTGGACTCCTACACCAAGTTTGTCCATTTCTACGTTAAATGCTGTGAAGCATTTAATGCATCCCCAATCAACCCATGGCATGTGTTGGCGTCTGTTTGAAAACTCGGTCACTTCTACACGTACTGGTAATCTTATCTATTTTTGTTTATTGTTTTAACTCCATTTTAAATTTTTATCTTTTATTGATATTAAAGTCCAAATGTCACGTAATAGGGTCCTTAAAATGTCTTGAAACTAGATATAAAAGGGAACTGATCCGTTCGGGTCTTGGTGCATATGCTTCAGTAACGCCGGAACATTCGTTAATTTAAAACTGCCGCGCTTGGCCTGACGTTCCTACTCACGGCCCCCGGAATCGCCTGGGGAAGAAGGCGGAAGTGACAAAACAGATTGTACCTTAGTTTGATGCTTGGGGTATCCCAATTGATTGTTTATATGGAGACTGGAAGAGGCACCACATATTTTTAATACATAGACAGTTTTTTTCCTTTGTTTGTGGAAGGCAATCACTATTTTTGTTCTTAGTTACCTCTCGTTACCAACTTAACAACGACCAACAATTTTATCCTTAGAAATAAATCATCTATCGTATTGCTGGATGGCACCGTAAAACGGGGCTATAAGGGACGGCTGGGTAATAAGGGACACTTTTCTGGGAAATGTTTTAAATGTAATTCGTGTTGTTATTGTCAAATATTTTAAGGATTCATGGATATTTGACAATAACAACACAACTCAGCATCCTGCTCAAAATAAAAAAAGCAGAATTCTGGATTTGGAAGGCGATTCCTCTCTGTTCCGGAGCCACAGGACAGTAGAAAGTGTGAGGCCATCAGCCTAATGATTGAGTCCACACTTCTCATTGTAGTGAGAATAGCTCACGCTGAGCGCTCTGCCAGCCCCCTAGCTGTGGGGGTCACACACACGACGTGTTCCTCAACACACTCAATAATTTTTTTTCCCGTATATTTTTCTTTTGGGCGTACAGAAATGGCAATACGCCCGTATTTGCTAAAATTGCATTTTCCCCATATTAAAATACGGCGAAAACTTATCACTTGACAGGTATGCGCCTCCATTCTCATTCTGATCTGGTCAATTTCTTGACAGCAGCGGCTCTCCTCCACTGTTGGCATTGCTTGGCAACACTCACAGGTGCACCTATTGAAAAATTCAAGTACAAGAATTTGCAAATATTTCCTGAATGCATGTATACATAAATATGCTTGTTTGTTGATATTGTAAGCACAGGTTTGTTGATATTGCAATTGTGAGCTTTTATAAATTTTGTAACAATATATATAATATTCAATAATGTATTCACATCCTGTCCATATTATTTACACCATATCCACCTCATAAATGCCTTGCAGAACTCATGTAAAATAAAGTGAAAAGATCCATTGCATTATTCATGTTGTCTTTGTTCATTAATAGAACTTTCAAGCCCTCCCCATGAAGTGCCATGTGTTAGAGACATAGTTTTTTCCCAGTTATTTCTAGTTATCAAACCTTGAAGCTGGCGTACAAAACAACAAGCTAGATTTCTAATTCGTCTACAGTGAGAAAGGAACATTCCTGGTTATGGCCCTATACACACGATCCTGGGGATTTTAATACAAGTCATTTTCCACAATTACTTCCATTTCATCCTTGATTTTGTTGCTACAACTGAATGAGGAAAGAAAGGGTTCTACTGTAAGCTAGCGCCCCACTGTATCGTCATAATAATGGCTTCCGAAAAATCGATATTTATGGGGCGCCCTCGACAGACCCCCTTCGGCTTCCCAATTTTGCCGGTGGTTATAGTTAATTTATTAAACATCACAGATTTCTTTTGGCTTACCATTCAACATTTTGGAGGCGATTAATGTCCAGTTCAATGACATTTTCCACTGGTTCTGCTCTCTGGTCATCGTCGGAACTGTTGTCATCAGACAAAGCATCTGATTCCGTCTCGGACAGCTCGAACCTGTAAGGTTCTATGCCTCTGTCACTGTCTGAACCACTGTCATCAGTATCTGGGGTGTCGTCTTCCCTGAATTCCAAGTCCGATTCACCAGAGGACAAAACTAAACTAATTTGTTCACAATCGCTGTCACTTTCCGTCATGATTGTCCAATGTTGATAAGTGTGAATGTGGATACGGCAGGGCAGCCAGGGTTAAATTTGTGACGTCAAAACCATGGCCGCGGTCTGGATTGGCTGTCACAAGCCAGCGAGCAAGGCGGGGCCTTCGCCTGGTATATTTTGTGCAATTATGTAAATACGGGTGGGTGATATGGTCTCCGGTATGAATATTTGGTTTAAGCTATGTGTATTTTATCAAAATTCGCTGGCATTTGGAAAAAAAAATTACGTGACATTTGGACTTTAACTTTTTTACTTAGTGTTAGCTCAGTAAATACAACAGCCCATATTGGCTCACAGGTGAATCAGACCCTGATCAGGACTGTTCACCAGGTTAGGCTAACCTATCTGTTTTAGTTAGCCACTCCTGGCCTGGAAAGCCATGGCTCCCTCCTCGACCTGTGTCAGCTGTGTCTCCCTCTCTAAGAAGGTTTCTGAGTTGGAACTGAGACTCTCTAACCTCTATAAGATTCAGGAGGCTGAAAATCATCTGGACACAATCATTTTTGGACGGACATCGGAGCCAGCGATGGACTCGCAGCCAGCAGAGATGGCTACTTACCTGGGTGAAATTAGCACATTGCCATCCACCTCCACCCCTGCTCCAGTCACCTCAGCTGTCCAGGACTCCAGCACCAAACACTGGCTTAAGCTCAGAGCTAAACCCAAAGCCCCGGGTGGTTCTTCACAGCCTCAATGCGTGCCCTGGACTATGGTTGGGCCCAATAGCAAACATTGGGGATTGACCAGACATGGCTGCACCTCCTCCCTTCCCCTTTTGCTGGAAAACAGATTTGACACCCTTTCCCTGGAAGATTTCCCCCACCTGGACATTGATCTTCCTCCCATGGCCGCCCCTCCTCCTTCAGCAGCGGCCCAAACCCGCAAGGCCTGGATCAAAACTACCTTAGGTGTGCCGAACTTTACACCAGCTCTAAAAAGAAGAGAGCGCAACCCCCCACATCACCCCCGCACCGGCACTTCACCGCCACAGCAGCAACAACAACAACGGCAAAACTATCCATCATTTCAGAAGCCACTGACAAAGCCCCCCCAGACAGAATCAGAATCAGAATCAGAATCAGGTTTATTGCCATTGTTCATGTGATACACAAACTAGGAATTTGTCTCGGTGCCATGCTGCAACATTAAAAACATAATGAGAAAAAGGGATAAACTAAAAAACTAAAGGACTAGAAACGTGCAATAAGTGTAGAAAAATAAGTAATAATAAGTAATAATAATAATAATACTAGTAATAATGAGTAGTACTAGTCAAGGCAGTTTTAAAAAATTAGCATGTAGCAGATAATGTGAAGTACCACATAGTGCAGTCAATAATGCAACAGAAAAACAGTGATGATTGACATGAGTCTGGTTGAGCTGCTGTACATAGTGCACGAGAGTCAAAAGTCACTTAGTGTTCAGCAGTCTGATGGCAGAGGGGAAAAAGCTGTTCATGTGCCGGGAGGTTTTAGTCCGAATGGACCGAAGCCTTCTACCTGAGGGGAGGGGGGCAAACAGCACGTGACCAGGATGTGAAGGATCGGCTATGATCCGGCCAGCACGCCTCCGGGTCCTGGAGATGTACAGGTCCTGGAGAGATGGGAGCTTGCAGCCTATCACCTTCTCAGCAGTGCGCACGACGCGCTGCAGCCTTAGTCTGTCCCTGGCAGTGGCTCCTGCGTACCACACAGTTATGGAGGAGGTGAGGATGGACTCGATGATGGCCGTGTAGAACTGCACTAACATCTTGGTGGGTAGCTTGAGCTTCCTCAGCTGCCGCAGAAAGAACATCCTCTGCTGGGCCTTTTTGATGAGGGAGCTGATGGTTGGCTCCCATTTGAGGTCTCGGGTGATGGTGGTGCCCAAGAAGCGGAAGGAATCTGCAAAGGTGATGGGAGAGCCTGTGATGGTGAGGGGGGGCAGGGGGGATGTGACTTTCCTGAAGTCCACAATCATCTCTGCTGTCTTCAGAGCATTCAGCTGCAGGTTGTTGTGGCTGCACCAGGACACCAGCTGGGCCACCTCTTCCCTGTAGGCGGACTCGTCACCGTTGGAGATGAGCCCAATGAGGGTGGTGTCGTCCGCAAACTTAATCAGCTTAACAGACTGGTGGGAGGAGGTGCAGGAGTTGGTATAAAGGGAGAAGAGTAGGGGGGAAAGTACACAGCCCTGGGGTGATCCAATGCTGATGCTAACAGAGTCTGAGACAGACTTCCCCAGCCGCACATGCTGTCTCCGGTCCGTCAGGAAGTCGGTGATCCACCTGCAGAGGGAGTCAGGCACGTTGAGCAGGGACAGCTTGTCCTGGAGCAGATCGGGGCGGATGGTGTTGAATGCGGAGCTGAAGTCCACAAACAGAATCCTGGCGTAGGTTCCCGGGGAGTCCAGGTGCTGCAGGATGGAGTGGAGGGCCAGGTTGACTGCGTCGTCCACAGACCTGTTAGCACGGTAGGCAAACTGCAGCGGGTCTAGGAGGGGTGTGGTGATGGACTTGAGGTGAGACAGGACCAGGCGCTCAAAGGACTTCATGACTACAGAGGTGAGCGCTACAGGTCTGTAGTCGTTAAGTCCAGTAATCCGTGGCTTCTTGGGGACAGGGATGATGGTGGAGGATTTGAGGCAGGTCGGCACGTGACATTGCTTAAGGGAGGTGTTAAAAATGTCTGTGAAGACAGGAGCCAGCTCTTTCGCACAGTGTCTCAGGGTGGAGGGAGACACACCGTCCGGCCCGGTCCGGCCAGACAATGCTTGTAATCGGTGATTCAATAATGAGGAACATCAGAAGCAGGTACTGTGTTACAAAATTTTTTCCTGGGGCTAAAGTGTCAGACATTGAGGCTCTTACCCCTGACCTATTAAATGAATACCCCCACGCTAAAACTGTCATTGTGCATGTTGGATGCAACAACAGCCCAGATGAAGCATCTGAGATCTTAAAGAGAGACTTCAGGAGCCTTCTGTCCACTCTTAAGAACTGTGGCAGACATGTGTTTATTTCTGGACCGCTTGCTCCTTTTAGAAGAGGTTGCAATTATTTTAGCAGAACTCTTAGCCTGAATACCTGGTTGTGTTCAGCATGTCCTACTTTTAACATTGGTTTTATAGACAATTTCAACCTATTCTGGAACCGCCCATCATTTATGAGGCCAGATGGCATCCATCCAAATAGACTCGGTGCACGTGTTCTAAGGGATAATCTGTTTTATTCCATTCAGCATTTTTCAATACAGTGACTGAAAGCTGGTGTGTTAACTCACCCCAGAGTACCTGGGTCTGCCAACAAGTCCTTTTTTGCTTCCACTTCTCATATTAATCCAAATAATTCTCTCTGTTTAGATCAGTCTTCAATTCACAACCCTATAGAGATTGTGTCTGTCTCCCGTTACCAAAAACATTATAACCCAAGACAAATACAACATAACTTAATAAAGATTAAAACCACTAATTTACCACAGTTAAACAAAATAATTAAATGCAGACTGCTGAATATAAGATCTCTGTCTGATAAAGCAACCTTAATTAATGATATGATCACGGATTACAATGTTAATATACTCTGTCTCACACAAACATGGCTACGCCCCGATGATTTTGTTAGTATCAGTGATTCTCCGCCCCCCCCCCCCCCCAGCTATGGTAATATTCATATTCCTAGAAACACTGGCCAAGGTGGTGGTGTTGGGATAATACATGAATCCACATTACCAATGAACCCTCTGCCTAAGCTAAACTCAAATTGTAACTCTTTTGAATGCTTAATTTTTAGCTTAGCACATCCATCCTGGAGGTCAGAGCAGCCCATTTTATTTACTACAGTATATCGCCCTCCCAGTGCTTCTTTTGCTGAATTTATGTCTGAATTCTCTGAGTTCTTCACAACCTTAGTTCTTAGTTCAGACAAGATTATCATAGCTGGTGATTTTAATATTTATATACTGTAGATGTTGATAATGATAATCATAGTGTAGCATTTCTCTCCCTCTTAAATTCAACTGATTTTTCTCAGTGTGTTAGTAAACCAACTCATCATCAAAATCACACCCTTGACCTGGTTTTGGCCTACGGTGTAGAAATTGATGAGCTGCTTGTCATCCCTCAAAATCCTACACTGACTAATCACTATCTGATAACGTTCAAATTTGTGCTATCCAATTTCACAGCACCAAGCAGAAATATAGTTATCAGATACTTATCTGATAGTGCCGTGGCTTGCTTTAAAGAATTAATCCCTTCAGCACTTACTCTATTACCATGTCTCAATATAGCAGACAGCACTGACTACTTGAACCCATCAGAATTAGACCTTTTAGTTGGTAGTACTGCAGCCTTACTGCAGTCAACACTTGACTCCATAGCCCCTCTTAAAATGAAAACTATTGAAAATAAGAGACTAGCTTCATGGTACAACTCCCACACCCACAAGTTAAAACACAAAGTTAGATACTGTGAAAGGCTCTGGCGTGCAAATAAGACAGAAGAATCTTGTTCAGCCTGGAATGCCAGCCTTACCACCTATAAGAAATCTCTCCGTAGTGCTAGGCGACAGTACTATTCATCCTTGATAGAAGAAAATAAAAACAACCACAGATTTCTCTTTAACACTGTGGCTCAGCTAACCAAGAGCCAAAATGCCATAGATCCCTACATCCCTCCAAGTCTTAGTACTGTCGACTTTTTGAATTTTTTTAATGATAAAACTGTCAGGATTAGGAATAATATTCCAAAAAATACCCCCCCTAAAAGTATCAAGCCTCTACCTAACACTGCTGTGCCCACAGGCTCAGAACTCCACTCTTCTAAATTTTCTCATATTAATCATTCTGATCTAGCCCTAATAGTGTCAGCCTCTAAACCAACTACCTGTCTTTTAGATCCAATCCCCGCTAGACTAGTGAAGGAATCGCTATCTCTGATTAGTCCATCTCTTTTGAACATAATTAATACGTCTCTATTGACAGGACATGTACCGCAGTCATTTAAAGTGGCAGTAATTAAACCTCTACTTAAAAAAACCTTCGCTTGATTCTGGGATTTTGGCCAATTATAGACCAATATCTAACCTCCTTTACTTTTCCAAGATCCTCGAAAAAGTAGTCGCCAATCAACTATGCACATTTTTAGAAAAAAATTCTATATTTGAGAAATTTCAGTCAGGTTTTAGGAAACACCACAGCACAGAGACTGCCTTAGTGAAAGTTACTGATGACATCCTTATGGCATTTGACAAAGGATTTGTTTCTGTCCTTGTTTTATTGGACCTCAGCGCTGCCTTTGATACCACTGACCACCATATTCTGCTAGAGAGACTTGAACAGAAAATTGGCTTAAATGGAACAACGCTAAGATGGTTCAAGTCTTATCTATCAGACTGTTCCCAGTTTGTTCATGTCCATAACAAGTCCTCTACTCAGACCATGGTTAGCTATGGAGTTCCGCAGGAATCAGTACTTGGACCAGTATTGTTTACATTATACATGCTGCCTTTGGGAGACATTATGAGGAAGCATTCTATTCATTTTCATTGTTACGCTGACGACACTCAGTTGTATTTATCCATCAATCCAGATGGTCCCAGCCAGTTGGGTTTACTCCAGGAGTGTCTTAAGGATATCAAAACCTGGATGAACTACAACTTTCTATTGCTGAATACAGATGAAACTGCAGTCATTGTTCTTGGCCCCAAACATGCAGAAGTACTCTTTTTAGCAAGATAACAAGACTAATGGCATTGCACTGGCTTCTACGTCCTCTGTTAGGAATCTTGGAGTTGTCTTTGACCAAGATGTGTCTTTTAACTCTCATATACAGCAAACCATTAAGACCGCCTTCTTCCATCTGCGTAATATTTCTAAAATTAGGTCCATCCTGTCTCATAAAGATGCAGAGAAACTTGTCCACACCTTTATCACCTCTTGACTTGACTATTGTAACTCACTTTTATCAGGCTGCCCAAATAAGTCCATAAAGTTTCTCCAACTCATTCAAAATACAGCTGCACGTATCCTTATGAGAACAGGGAGAAGAGATCACATTACTCCAGTTTTAGCTTCTTTACAATGGCTCCCAATAAAATAGAATTGAATTCAAGATATTGCTCTTAACCTATAAAGCTCTTAATGGTATGGCTCCTTCTTACCTGCAAGAACTCTTAGTTCCTTATCAGAATCAGAATCAGAATCAGAATAAGTTTATTGCCAAGCACATTTACAAGTAAATAACAGGTAAATATACGAGGAATTTGACTTGACACTGAAAACGTCATAAATGACATTCTCAATGACACGGCGAGCCGTGGAGGCGCCTGCCTATCATCCAACCAGAGCTCTGCGCTCCCAAAAATCCAAACTACTAGTGGTCACCAAGGTATCTAGAAGTAGATTGGGAGGTAGCGCTTTCAGCTATCAAGCTCCCTTCCTGTGGAACCCCTTCCTGTGGAACCATCTTCCCAGTTCAGTTCGGGAG
The DNA here is from genome assembly GCA_020510985.1 of Pholidichthys leucotaenia. NCBI lineage: Eukaryota > Metazoa > Chordata > Actinopteri > Cichliformes > Pholidichthyidae > Pholidichthys > Pholidichthys leucotaenia. The sequence continues at coordinate 46,974,419 of CM035841.1, forward strand.
GCAGACACTCTTTATTCAAGAGCAAGTTGAAATCTTTTCTCTTTGATAAGGCCTTTAGTTAGAAATGTTGCCCCTGCCAGGCCTTTGCTTGCATGTGCAGCCTGGCCAGGCTTGGTATTGGACTGTTTGGCTTTGAATGTTGTATTTGTATGTTTGTTTTGAATGTAGTTACTCAACCCAGCCGGTCGAGGCGGATGGCCGTCCTCTATGAGCTATGGTTCCGCCGGAGGTTTCTGCCCGTTAAAGGGAAGTTTTTCCTCGCCTGTGTCACCATAGTGCTTGCTCTTAGGGGTCTCTGCTGGGTTCTATAAACTGAGAGTGTGGCCTAAACCCACTCTTTTTTGTAAAGTGCCTTGAGACGACCTGTGTTGTGATTTGGCACTATATAAATAAAATTGAAATTGAATTGAACTGAAGAAAATGTGACAGTCACCAAACACATCTGGGTCTTTCCGAACGGCAAACCCTGGATGACCAGTCAAGTCCATGCTCCGATCAGAGCCCGTAACTCAACCTTCAGAGAGAGGGACAGCTCTCTGTACAGCACTGCCAGAGCCAACCTGAGGAGAGGCATGAAACTCACTTAGAACGCCTATAGGAAGAAGGTGGAGGGCTTCCTCTCAGACAACAACCCCCGACAGATGTGGAGAGGCATCCAGGCCCTCACCAACTACAGGGGCCAGGGCCCCCCAGCATCAAACAGCAACCTCACTTTGACAGAGGAGCTTAACAGCTTCTTTGCCTGGTTTGAGCACACACACCCCAAACTCATCCCCCCTCCTCCCCTTTCTCCCCCCTCCCCTCTCTCTCTACAGGTGCGCGAGATGAGGAGGCAACTGTGAGCAGTGAACCCCCACAGAGCTGCTGGTTCAGACGGCATCCCAGGAGCGGTGGTCAAAGTATATGCAGACCAACTGGCAGGGATCCTCACCAAGCTGTTCAACCTCTCCCTGATGCACGCCACCGTCTCCTCCTGCCTCAAGGCCTCCACCATCATCCCTATCCCCAAAAAGTCTGCAGTTGTCAGCCTGAATGACTACAGACCCGCAGTACTCATGTTTGGTCCTGGTGAAGAAAGCTCAGCAGTGGCTGCACTTCCTCCGTGTCCTGAGGAAGAACAACCTGGACCAGAAGCTGCTGCTGGCCTTCTACCACTGCTCAGTGGAGAGTGTGCTCACCTTCTCTCTGGGCGTGTGGTACACCGGCTCCATGGCCAAGAAAAGGAAGGCTGTGCAGCAGGTCATCAACACCGCCCAAAAAATTATTGGCGGCCCTCTGCACTCCCTCAAAGACACCTCCAGATCCTCCTGTGTCAGAATGATCAACGCCATCACAGGAGACCCCTCACATCCCGCCCACCACCTGTTTGACCTGCTTCCCTCTGGACGACGGTTCAGATCGATCAGGTCCCACACCTCCAGACTGACAAACAGTTTCTTCCCCTGGGCCATCCAGACTGCAAACAGTCAGAGGCCCCACCCCCCTCCCTCCAAACGCTCACATGCTCAGAACTGAGGACTTTTTAATTATCACAATAGCACACCTGTCTTTGCACTCCACACTTTCATGTTCATTGACCCATCCGTGATACCACTACTGTGTATATTTTCCATAATCCTTGGGCCATTTTACTCAATTGCGTGTTCAAAAAAATCCAAGATGGCGCCGCGGATGGCAGCCACTGGCTTCTGCTCTCTGATGTTTTTGATAATTTTGTGTGTTTTTTTGGACTTCTGCTCTTCTGTCCGAATCACCTATTCAAGGGAGGAACTACTTTCACTCAGACTACCTCCCAATGCAACTTCTCCGCCAGTTACTGCTGCTGATCTGAAGTTTTTTCAGTCCATCTTAGCTGTGGGAGCAGCGGCTATTGGCGCTGGCCGGAAACGAAGGCGGCGTGGTAAACGTGCCGGTGCGTTAGTCAGGCTGAAGAAACGAGGATTTCGCACGCCGCTCCCATCGATCCATCTGGCAAATATCCGCAGTTTGGCGAACAAAATGGATGAACTGCTGCTCCTGACTCACAAAAACCGGGATTTTAGCAGATCTGGCGCCCTTTGTTTCACGGAGTCCTGGCTGAGTGAACACATCCCGGACAGCGCGGTGCGTCTGGACGGATTTCAACTGTTTCGCGCTGATCGCAGCCGAGAATTTTCTGGAAAGACTAAGGGTGGTGGAATCTGCTTCTACATAAACGAAGGTTGGTGTACTGATGTCACAGTGTTGAAGAAGTTTTGTAGCCCTAACCTAGAGTCACTGTTCATAAACTGTAAACCCTTTTATTCACCGCGAGAGTTCTCCTCATTTATTCTGGTCGGAATTTATATCTCGCCTGCTGCTTGTACAACGGAGGCACTGCAGCTCCTCGCTGACCAGATAGCAGAGGTGGAGGAAAAACATCCAGACTCACTGCTTATCATTCTGGGTGATTTCAATAGAGCTAATCTCACAAATGAGCTTCCTAAATACAGACAGCATATTAAATGTCCCACCAGGGACACAAATACACTTGACCACTGTTACACAGTTTTAAGAAATGCCTATCATGCCATCCCCCGTGCAGCTCTGGGTTTTTCTGACCACTGTCTGCTCCATCTTATTCCAACATACAGACAGAAACTAAAAACTTCCAAGCCTGTTGTAAGGACTGTGAAGAAATGGACTGAGGAATCAAAGCTGAAGTTACAAGCCTGCTTTGACTGCACAGATTGGAGTGTTTTTGAAGCTGCAGCCATTAACCTAAATGAACTCACTGACACTGTGACGTCATACACCTGTTTCTGCGAGGACATGTGTGTGCAGACCAAGACCTTCTGCATATACAACAACAATAAACCCTGGTTCATTCCTAAACTGAAGCAGCTACGTCAGACCAAGGAGGAGGCCTACAGGACTGGTGACTGGACTCTGTACAAGCGGGCCAGAAACATGCTGACGAAGGAGACCAGGCTTGCTAAGAGGAGCTACAGTGTGAAGTTACAAAAAAACTTCTCAGCTAACAACTCTGCTTCTGTCTGGAGAGGCCTACGGAATATCACCAACTACAGGAGACCATCCCCCCACCCTGCGGAAAACCTCCAGCTGGCTAATGACCTAAACAGCTTTTACTGCAGGTTTGAAAAGAACCTACAGTTCTCACCTCCCACCCACACAAAAGGATTATCTGCAGCCCCAGGAACTCCATCCCTCCTCCACTCTGACCTCCCACCAGCACTAATGATCTGTGAAGAGGAGGTGCGCCGGGTCTTTCAGAGACAAAAGATCAAGAAGGCTGCAGGACCTGATGGTGTGTCTCCGTCCTGCCTGAGAGTCTGCTCCAACGACTTGGCCCCCATCTTCACCCGGATCTTTAACAGATCACTGGAGCTGCGTGAAGTGCCTTCCTGCTTCAAACGCTCCATCATCATTCCAGTTCCCAAGAAACCCTCTATTACAGGATTAAACGACTACAGACCTGTTGCCCTGACCTCTGTGGTCATGAAATCCTTGGAGAGATTGGTGCTGAACCACCTGAAGGTCATCACAGGCCCCCTGATGGACCCACTGCAGTTCGCCTACCGGTCAAACAGGTCAGTGGATGATGCAGTGAATATGGGACTACATTACATCCTGCAACACCTCGACTCCCCAGGGACGTACGCCAGGATCCTGTTTGTCGACTTCAGCTCAGCGTTCAACACCATCATCCCAGGCATTCTTCATCAGAAACTCCTCCAGCTCAAGGTGCCCCCCTCCACCTGCCAGTGGATCTCCAGCTTTCTGACTGACAGGTGGCAACAGGTGAAGCTAGGGAGATTTACATCCAGCTCCCGAAAAATTAGTACTGGCGCCCCCCAAGGATGTGTCCTTTCCCCACTGCTCTTCTCCCTCTACTCCAACGACTGCACCTCAGAGGACCCTTCGGTGAAGCTCCTGAAGTTTGCGGACGACACCACAGTCATCGGTTTGATCCGGGATGATGATGAGTCTGCATACAGGCGGGAGGTGGAGCAGCTGATCCTCTGGTGCAGCCAGAACCATCTTGAACTTAACCCAGCCAAAACGGTGGAGATAAGATAAGATAAGATAAGCCTTTATTAGTCCCACAACGGGGAAATTCCAGGATTGCAACAGCACAGGGATAGCAACACTCAGAGCAACAATCAGAAGGCAAGAAAAAACAAGCAAGCAAGAGCAGCTAATATACATATGTACATATTACTATAAAATATATACACACACACACACACACACAGACACACAGTGCAGAGCATTGTAGCTGGATGGAATAAATATATGAATATATGAACACACAGTGCAGAGCATTGTAGCTAGATGGAATAAATATGTAAATATATAAACACCCACAGTATGGAGCATTGCAGCTAGGTGGAATAAATATGCAAGTATATAAACACACACAGTGCGGAGCAATGTAGCTAGATGGAATAATATGTAGATATATAAAAACACAGTGCGGAGCATTGTAGCTAGATGGAATAAATATATAGATATATAAATATAAACACACCCAGTGCAGAGCATTGTAGCTAGATGGAATAAATATGTAAATATATAAACACACACAGTGCAGAGCATTGTTGCTAGGTGGGATGAAACAGCATAACCGTCTATTTAGTTATCCTACATGGTATGATTATGTGCCCATACATATTCTCACCCTCCATAGCGACCGGTATGTTCCTAGTTGTATGCCGGAGAGGACCATTGTGTAAGTCTATTGCATCTTTTGCATTCAAAAAACTATTAGTTTGTTACGTCTTTTTGCTATCTCTGCGAGCAGCCCTGCTTAGGTTGTACAGTCTGACAGCCGTTGGTAGGAAGGACCTACGAAACCTCTCGGTTGTGCACCTGGGATGATGTAGTCTGCTGCTAAATGAGCTCCTCAGTGCATCCAGTATGTCCTGCATAGGGTGGAACTCGGACTCCAGCAGAGATGACAGTTTAGCCACCGTCCTTCTCTCTCCTATCTCCTCCATCGGATCAAGGCGTTGCCCCAGGACAGAGCTAGCTTTCTTAATCAGTTTGTTCAGTCTCTTCCTATCGGCTGCAGTAATGCCACTGCCCCAGCAGACCACTCCAAAAGTGATGGCTGATGCCACCACCGTGTCATAGAATGACTTCAGCAGCGCCCCTTGTACACCAAAAGACCTGAGTCTCCTCAGCAGGAACAGCCTGCGCTGTCCCTTCTTGTAGAGTGCGTCAGTATTGTGTGACCAGTCTAGTTTATTGTTCAGATGAATACCCAGGTACTTGTAGGATGTCACCATCTCGATGTCTGTTCCCTGTATATTTACTGGTGCTGTGAGGGGCTGCCCATGCCTGCGGCAGTCCACCACCAGCTCCTTAGTTTTCCTCGCGTTGATCTGGAGGCAGTTCCGATGGCACCAGTCCACAAAGTCCTGGATAAGCCCTCTGTACTCAGCTTCATCTCCGCTGGAGATGAGACCAACGATCGCAGAGTCATCAGAGAACTTCTGTAGATGGCAATGTGTTGTGTTGTGTGAGAAGTCCGCAGTATAAAGAGTGAACAAGAAGGGAGCCAGCACCGTTCCCTGGGGGGCCCCCGTGCTACTGATGATCGTGTCGGAAACACAGTCCCGGGTTCTCACAAACTGAGGCCGGTTCGTGAGGTAGTCCAGGATCCATGATGACAGGTGCTGGTCCACCCCTGCGCGCAGCAGCTTGTCCTTCAGGATCATCGGTTGGATGGTGTTGAAAGCACTGGAGAAGTCAAAGAACATGATCCTCACCATATTCCCGGGCTTCTCCAGGTGGGACAGAGAACGGTGAAGGAGGAAGATCACCGCATCCTCCACCCCAATGCCATGCTGGTAGGCGAACTGGAGTGGATCCATCGCTGGTTCCACCAGGGGGCGGAGATGAGCAAGGAGCAGTCTCTCCAGGGTCTTCATCAAGTGGGACGTCAAGGCCACCGGTCTGAAGCTGTTCAGGTCTTTGGGGTGGGAAGTTTTTGGTACAGGTACCACACAAGATGTTTTCCACAGCTGTGGTACCCTCCCCAGTTTCAGGCTCATGTTGAAGATATACGTCACAATCCCACACAGCTGGTCTGCACAGGACTTGAGGAGCTTTGCGCTGATGCCGTCCGGTCCCGACGCCTTCCTCGCCTTGATCTTCCTCAGCTCCGTCCTCACCTGGGTCTTGGTCAGGGTCAGGATGGGGGGCTGTGTGTTGGGAGTGGGGGGGGTGTCGGTGGAGTGGGGAGTGGGTAGCAGGACTTGCTTTCTTAGAGGCAGCAGTGGTTGTTGTGCAGACAGGGGGGAGGGCGGTTGGTCAAATCTATTGAAAAACAGATTCAGGTTGTTCGCCCACTCCCTGCCCCCCGTGGCCTGGGGGGAGGTATTCTGGAGCCCCGAGATGGTTTTGAGGTTTCTCCAGACCCCGCTGATGTCGCTCTGTTGCAGCTTGTCCTCCATCTTCTTCCTGAAGCTGTCCTTGCCTTCTCTGATCTTTCTCCTCAGCTCCCTCTGTACGGACTTCAGCATCTCCCTGTTCCCCGACCTGATGACTGTGGATTTCAGGCGACACCCCCCTTCATTCCCCCCACTCACCATCCTCAACAGCACAGTGTCCACTGTGGACTCCTTCAAGTTTCTGGGTACCACAATCTCCCGGAACCTGAAGTGGTCCTCCCATATTGACACTGTCCGGAAAAAGGCCCAGCAGAGGTTGTTTTTTCTGCGTCAGCTCAAGAAGTTTGATTTGCCTCAGGAGCTGCTGGTTGTCTTCTACACCGCCATCATCCAATCTGTCCTCTGCTTTTCCATCACTGTCTGGTTTGGATCTGCCACTAAACAGGACAAGACCAGACTGCAGCGGATCATTAAGTCTGCGGAGAGGATCATTGGTACCGACCTACCCTCCATTGAGAACTTATATCGGTCCATAACCAGGAAACGGGCGGGAAACATCTGTGCTGACCCATCACACCCCGGCCACAAACTGTTTGAACTTCTATCTTCTGGTCGTCGTTACAGATCCCTGAAGGTCAAAACCACCCGTCACAGGAACAGTTTCTTTCCTCAAGCCATCACTCTGATGAACTCCTAACATTCACCTAGTCCTACCTGTTTGCTGTACTCATGACTTTTCATCCATTATTACATTGCACATAACTCTCACACTGCTTTTTACTTCATGCACATTATATCACTGAATCTGAGTCCACATTGAAATACTGTGTGATTGTATATTTTTTCATATATTTCTGCAAAGTGTGGTTAGTCCGAGTAAATAACTGCACATATTCCTGTATATATTTGCATCCTTTTATAGAAACGTGGACAGACTGTAATTTACTGTACATACTCTGGTTGTCATTGAATCCTTATTTAAATCCTTCACCTGAACAACGAGAGCAAGTTTTTAGCCAAAGTCAAATTCCTTGTATGTGTTGTGCATACTTGGCCAATAAAGCTGATTCTGATTCTGATTCTGATTCTGATTCTGAATTGTGTGTCTGCACTCTGCACTCTTATGTACATAGTTACACCCACATAGCCACAACCATACCTGTGTATATTTCCATAATCCTGGGCCAATTTTATTTTCATTTTACTTTTATTTCAGTCATGTGTTTAATCGTGTGTTCTGTAACCGTGCTTTATCTAATTCTTCTCTCTTACTTTACTGTGCAGCAGCCTGGTGGAGCACCCACAATTTTGTTGTACTCTACCAATGTACAATGACAATAAAGCCTATTCTATTCAATTAAATGACAATTCCTGGACTCTGCCATTCAGTTAGCAGGGCTAACATGCTATTGTACCGATCGGGTGTTTATGGAAGGAGGAAAGACCCGAGGGGGAGGCGTGTGTGTTTACATCAGTGACGCTTGGTGCCAAGATGCGACTGTTGTGCAGAAACACTGTTCTCCGGTGGTGGAGTTTATGATCATCAAGTGCCGACCCTTTTACATTCCAAGAGAATTTACATCTGTCCTGCTAGTCGTCACGTATGTCCCGTCCACCGTCATCAGCAAAAGGAGTAAAGCACTGAAGGAAATCTATCAGGGCATCAGCAAGACACAAACAGCGCATCCAGACGGATTCCTCGTCACAGCAGGAGACTTCAACCATGCAGATTTAAAAGCCCTCCTACCAAAACTACACCAATATGTGGACTTTCCAACAAGAGGAGACAACTTGCTGGACTTGGTGTAAAAAAACTCACAAGAAAGCATACAGAGCCTCCCCCTTCCCCACCTGGGTCTCTCTGATCACATCATCATCTTGCTAAGACCTGCATACAAACCCAGAGTGAAAGCCATCAGACCAACAAAAAAGTAAGTACATGTGTGGCCAGAGGGGGCCTCCGATGCTCTGAAATACTGCTTCAGCACTACAGAGTGGGACACTTTCAAGCATGCAGCCACTCACAATGGACACACAAACATAGAGTACACTGAGGTTGTTGTGGCATGCATAGCTAAATGCATTGATGATGTCACTCACTGCAAAACCATCACTGTTCATGGTAACCAAAAGTCATGGATGACAGCAGAGGTCCACAGGCTCCTGAGGGCTCGGGACACAGCCTTCAGGGCCGGTGACATTGCAGGACTAACAACAACTAGGGCCAACCTGTCCCGTGGTATCAAGGAGGCAAAACAACAGTTCAGCAAGAAAATTTCCGGCCACTTAAGCAACAGAAGAGATGCACATTCTCTTTGGCGTGGCATACAGACCCTCAACAACTACAAACCTCCACCTCAGACCTGTGAGAGTGACATCACACTGTTTAACAACCTAAATGACTTCTTTGGCCGCTTTGAAACACAAGAGAGCACATCAGCACAGAAGACCACTCCTCCCCCAGACAAGCAAGCCATAAGTCTGGATCTGGCTAGCGTGAAGAGGACCCTCTCCAGGATCAACCCACACAAAGCAAATGGACCAGACAACATACCAGGTCGGGTTCTGAAGGACTATGCAGAGAAGCTCAAGAATGTCCTGGCCAACATCTTCAACATTTGCCTGAGTCAACCTGTTGTCCCCACATGTTTCAAAACTGCCACCATAATACCAATCCCAAAGAAGCCCATCCCATCCAGCTACAATGATTACCGGCCCGTAGCACTGACCTCCATCATAATGAAGTGCTTCGAGCAGCTGGTCATACAGAACATCAAGTTCATTCTCCCTCCCTCCAATGACCCATCTCAGTTTGCATACAGGTCAAACAGATCCACAGAAAATGCCATCACTGCTGCTCTCCATCCAGCTCTCACCCACCTAGACTCAAAGAACTCCTATGTGCGAATGCTGTTCTTCGACTTAAGTTCAGCATTCAACACAATCATCCCCCAGCACCTAATACAAAAATTCAGACACTTGGGACTCAAAACCTCTCTCTGTAACTGGGTGCTGGACTTTGTCACAGGGAGGCCACAGAACATGCGGGATGGCAGCAACACCTCCAAGACCATCACACTGAGCACAGGGGCCCCACAAGGGTGCGTGCTCAGCCCACTGCTCTTCATCCTGCTGACCCATGACTGTGTACCAGCCTACAACACCAACCACATCATCAAGTTCATGGATGACACGATGGTCATGGGCCTCATCACCAACAATGAGGAGGCCAACTACAGAAATGAGGTGAGCAAACTGGTCCACTGATGTAAAGACAATCTCTTCCTGAACGTGGGAAAAACCAAGGAGATTGTGGTCAACTTAAGGAGGGGACACACACAGCATCCCCTTCTGATCGTCAATGGAGCAGATGTAGAGAGGGTGAGCAGCACCAAGTTCCTTGGGGTGCACATCTCTGAGGACCTCTCCTGGTCCAACAACACCACATCACTGGCCAAGAAGGCTCAAACTCACCTCTATTTCCTCTGCAAACTGAGGACAGCATGAGTCCAACCCCCCATCATGTGCTCATTCTATCGGGGCACCATTGAGGGCATCCTCACCACCTGCATCACGGTGTGGTATGGAAGCTGCACTGCTTCCTACTGGAAGACTCTACAGTGCACAGTGAAAGCAGCCAGCAAGATTATTGGTGCTCCTCTGCCACCCCTCTCAGACATCTACCACACCTGCCTCACCTGCAGAGCCATCAACATTGCAGGCGACACCTCCCACCCCTCACACTCCCTCTTCACCTCCCCGCCCTCTGGGAAAGGATACCAGAGCCTCTGGGTCCACTCCACAAGACTGCTAAAAAGCTTTGTTCACCAGGCCATCAAGACCCTGAACTCTGTCCACCCCCCACCCCCCTGGACCGGAACACACTCACCTGCACAATAACTACCTCAGCTGTTGGCACGGAAAGACTGGCACAGCAACAGCAATACATTTGCTGCTGTATGTCTCTGCACACCCCCTCATGGATCGTCACCTTATCGTGGTGGGGGGGTTTGTGTGCCCCAGTGATCCCAGGAGCTATGTTGTCTGGGGCAATTTGCCACTGATAGGGTCACCCAAGACAAACTGGTCCTGGGTGAAGGGCCAGACTAAGAACTATCAAACAGACTCTCATGATAAATTCGATATCAAGGATTCAGTGTACCCCGCCCGGTATGGTGTTACCAGGGCCCCACCCTGAAGCCAGGCCTGGGGGAGGGGCTCGAAGGCTCGCGTCTGGTGGCAGGGTTTCCACCCATGGGACCCGGTCGGGCTCAGCTTGAAGGAGTTACATGGGTCCGCCCTCCAGTGGGCTCACCACCTGCAGGAGGGATCATGGGGGTCCAGTGCTATGTGGATTACGTGGCGGTCAAAGGCGGAGACCTTGACGGACTGATCCCAAGCTTTCTAAACTGGCTCTTGGTACGTGGAATGTCACCTCTCTGGTGGGGAAGGAGCCTGAGCTGGTGTACGAGGTTGAGAGATACTGGCTAGATACAGTCGGCCTCACCTCAACACACAGCTCCGGTTCCCTAACCAGTCTCCTGGAGAGGGGCTGGAGCTTGGCCTTTTCTGGAGTTGCCCCGGGTGAGAGGCGACGAGCGGGGGTGGATATTCTTGTATCCCCCCACCTTGCTACCTCTATATTGGAGTTTTCCCGGGTGGACGAAAGGGTTGCTTCCCTGCGCCTTCGGGTTGGGAAACAGGTCCTGACCATCATTTGTGCCTATGCACCAAATGATGTTTCAGAGTACCCACCCTTTTTGGAGTCTCTGACTGGGGTGCTGGAGGGTGCTCCTCTTGGAGACTCCATTCTCCTACTGGGGGACTTCAATGCTCACGTGGGCAACGACAGTGAAACCTGGAGGGGGGTAATTGGGAGGAACGGCTTGCCCAATCTGAACCCGAGTGGTGTTCAGTTATTGGACTTCTGTGCTAAGCACAGTTTGTCCATAACGAACACCATGTTCAAGCATAAGGGTGTCCATATGTGCACCTGGCACCAGGACACCCTAGGTCGCAGGTCGATGATCGATTTTGTTATCGTGTCATCAGACCTGCGACCGTATGTCTTGGACACCCGGGTAAAGAGAGGTGCACAGCTGTCAACTGATCACCACCTGGTGGTGAGTTGGATCCGATGGCAGGGGAGGAAGCCATTCAGACCTGGGAGACCCAAACGTATAGTGAGGGTGTGCTGGGAACGTCTGGCTGAGGCTCCTGTCCGGGAGGTCTTCAACTCCCACCTCCGGAAGAACTTCAACCACATTCCGAGGGAGTCTGAAGACATGGAGTCTGAATCGGCCATGCTCTCCACCTCTGTTGTTGAAGCAGTGGCCCAGAGCTGCGGCCACAAGGTGGTCGGTGCATCTTGTGGTGGCAACTCCCGAACCAAGTGGTGGACACCAGTCGTGAGGGGGGCCATTAAGCTGAAGAAGGAGTCCTATCAAGCTTGGTTGGCTTGTGGGACTCCCGAAGCAGCTGAGGTGTACCGGCAGGCCAAGCAGAGTGCAGCTCGGGTGGCTGCTGAAGCAAAAACCCAGGTATGGGAGGAGTTCGGTGAGGCCATGGAACAAGACTTTTGGTCGGCCTCGAAGAGATTCTGGCAAACTGTCTGGCGGCTCAGGAGGGGGAAGCAGCTCCCTGTCCACACTGTGTATGGTGCGGATGGGACACTGTTGACTTCAACTGGGGATATCGTCGGGCGGTGGAAGGAATACTTCGAAGATCTCCTCAATCCCACTGATACGCCTTCCACAGAAGAAGCAGGGTTTGGGGACGAGGGGGATGACTCGCCTATCACAGGGGCTGAGGTCGCCAAGGTGGTTAAAAATCTCCTTGGTGGCCGGGCTCCGGGGGTGGATGAGATTCGCCCTGAGTACCTCAAGGCCCTGGATGTTGTTGAGCTGTCATGGTTGACACGCCTCTGCAACATTGTGTGGAGGTCGGGGGCAGTGCCTTTGGCATGGCAAACCGGGGTGGTGGTTCCTCTCTTCAACAAAGGGGACCGGAGGGTGTGCTCCAACTTTAGAGGGATCACACTCCTCAGCCTCCCTGGGAAGGTCTATGCCAAGGTACTGGAGAGGAGAGTCCGGCCGTTGGTCGAACCTCGGATTCAGGAGGAGCAATGTGGTTTTCGTCCTGGCCGTGGCACATCGGACCAGCTCTTTATCCTCTCGAGAATTCTTGAGGGTTCGTGGGAGTTTGTCCAACCAGTTTACATGTGTTTTGTTGACTTGGAGAAGGCATTTGACTGCGTCCCTCGTGGATTTTTGTGGGGGGTGCTTCGGGAGTATGGGGTATTGGGCTTGTTGTTACGAGCTAATCGGTCTCTGTACGACCGTTGTGAGAGTTTGGTTCGTATTGCCAACACTCAGTCGGAGTCATTCCCAGTGACAGTTGGACTCCGCCAGGGCTGCCCTTTGTCACCGATCCTGTTCATAATTTTTATGGACAGGATTTCTAGGCTCAGCCAGGGAATGGAGGGTGTCATGCCTGGTGACCACAGGATCTCATCTCTGTTGTTTGCAGATGATGTTGTCCTGTTGGCTTCATCCAGCAATGACCTACAGCTCTTGCTGGGACGGTTTGCCGCTGAGTGTGAAGCGGCTGGGATGAGAATTAGCACCTCCAAGTCCGAGTCCATGGTCCTCAGCCGGAAAAAGGTGGATTGTCCTCTCTGGGTTGGGGATAGGCTCCTGCCCCAAGTGGAGGAGTTTAAGTATCTTGGGGTCTTGTTCACGAGTGAGGGGAAAATGGAGCGAGAGATTGACAGACGGATCGGAGCAGCATCTGCAGTGATGCAGACGTTGTACCGGTCTGTTGTGGTGAAGAGGGAGCTTAGTTCTAAGGCAAAGCTGTCGATTTACCAGTCAATCTACGTTCCTACTCTCACCTATGGTCACGAGCTTTGGGTAATGACCGAAAGAACAAGATCACGGATACAAGCGGCTGAAATGAGCTTTCTCTATAGGATTGTTGGACTCACCCTCAGAGATAGGGTGAGGAGCTCAGTCATCCAGGAGAGGCTCAGAGTAGAACCGCTGCTCCTCCACATTGAAAGGAGTCAGTTGAGGTGGTATGGGCATCTGATTAGGATGCCTCCTGGACGCCTCCCACTTGAGGTGTTTCAGGCACGTCCCACTGGGAGGAGACCCTGGGGCAGACCCAGGACTCGGTGGAGAGACTTTGTCTCCCAGCTGGTCTGGGAACGCCTTGGTATCCTCTCTGAAGAGCTGGAGCAGGTGGCTGGGGAGAGGGAAGTCTGGGCTTCTCTGCTTGAACTGCTGCCTCCGTGACCCGGACCTCCGGAAAAGTGGTAGAAGATGGATGGATGGATGGATGGATGTCTCTGCACCTTACTGCAACCATTTGCACAAATGCCATATCTGCTACTCTCTGTTATTGCAATATTGATCGTGTGCAGTCCTATCTGTCACTGTCTGCACCTACACTACCGCATTGAACTTGCAACTACAAGTATTACTGCTCTACTTTTCTGTATACAGTGATCCCTCACTTATCGCGGTTAATGGGTTCCAGAACCGACCGCGAAAAGTGAAAAACCGCGAAGTAGCGTCACCCCTAATGATGTCATCCATAAATAATACGTGCGTTCATTCTCTCACGCTCTCTCTCTCATATGATACGTGTGTGTGTGTGTGTGTACGTGTACATACATACGTAGATGTAAATAAAGTGTACATAAATATGTTTTTAGAACTCTTTTATTCTTATAACAAGATACGTAACTCAAGATGAAAATGATTTACTGCACAGGTTAATGAGAGCTTTACTGCTCCTCAGGTGACGCCTCATCGTGAGGTGCTAGAAGCGCAGGATCATCGAGGGCAGCTTCCGATAGAGCTGGAGAAGCTGCAGGAGGCGGCGTAGTGGCTCGACGGGAAGACTATTTCGCACAAAACGGCACAAGAGAACAGCAAAAAGTTCCACGCGGCGAGACTAAAAGTAACACGAGCGATAAAGAGCAATGAATGCGGTCTTCCTTCCTTCATGGGTGCTCGGCAGGCAGAGGAGGTGGGTGAAACGTCTCGGCCAATCAGCTTGCGGGGTGAAACGTCTCGGCCAATCAGCTTGCGAGATTTCCGAGCAGAGCCAACACGAGAACAGCGAACAGAGAGGTGGGGCTCTCCGTGTTGATACCTGATGGTCTAATGTAGTCTCCCTGCTAGCGCCCGCCCATTATTTCTCAATTTTGAATTTTTGATGAATATTTTTGAAAAATCCGCGATGCACTGAGGGCGCGAAAGGTGAAGCGCGAAGTAGCGAGGGATCACTGTATAGGATTGCTGAGTTTCATCGTTTATCTTTATTTGCACTACGGGATGTCTGGGTCTATCTTGGGTCGGCAGTGGCTCAGGAGGTAGAGCAGGTCATCCAATAACCAGATGGCTGGTGGTTCGAATCCCACTCTCCCCAGATATCCTGCCGTTGTGTCCCTGGGCAAGATACTTTACCCACCTTGCCTCCAGTGTCCATAACACTGGGTATGAATGTGTATAAATGTTTGGTGGTGGCCGGAGAGGCCACTGGTGCGGATTGGCAGCCACGCTTCCGTCAGTCTGCCCCAGTGCAGCTGTGGCTACAGTAGTAGCTTGCCACTACCACTGTCTGTCTGAAGTGAATGTATCTATTTGTAAAAGCGTCTTTGAGTGTCTATGATAAAGTGCTATATAAATCTGATGCATTATTATTTATTATTATCTTTTGTCGCCACTTGCACTACGGGTAGCATTAATGTACATAGACTGCTGTTGTTTATCCAGTCTTTTTCCTTTTTGGGTTTTTTTATATTGCACACACCACTGAAGAGAGAAACACCATTTCAATTCTCCTGTATGTTCTGTACATATAGTAGTATTGACAAATAAAATCTTTGAATCTTGAGTCTTTGACTCTATGGATTTTAAGTTGCACTAGACGTCAGTAATGTTGGGATTCTGGAGTTTACTCCTGTTTACCAACAATAAAAATTCCCTGCATGCATCACTGTAAAAATGATTTAACAAATCCCAAATCAGATTTATTCATTGTGACCTTCTAGATTGTGGTAGAAGTAGATTTTGGTTTCTTCATTTCTGTTTTTTTTTTTTTTTTTCCCTTTAAGACAAACAGGGTTTCCTCTGGTAACACTTCTCTGTGGCGGACCACCTCGCCAGAAATGGTACTGTCACCCCAAGGCGATATAATTTTATTAAGAAAAATATATGAAGCAATGACTTTCCGCAAGCGCGCACACGAACAGTGCGTGTGGCCGTCATCTGCGCGGAGTTTAGAAGCACCCCGCCCACACGAGTTCTCGACTCAGTCAGCAGGCAGTATCTCGCTAAGCATGACTGTCGACAAAAACATGAGTTTGTTCAAGTACTTTAAACGCAGAAAACACCGGCTTCATAAACGCCAGCTTCATATGAAGGGAAAGGCAAGGGGGACTGATGAATTGCTGAGGATATATTTCACCAGCCACTATAATATTAAGTTATGTCCCCTATTATGTACCAGACAAGTTAAAACGAGCGAAATTCACAAAGTCAATGACTTTAATCAGCCCCGCCCATGTGAGTTTTCGAGTTAGTCAGCAGGCAGTGTCTCGCTAAGCGTGACTGTCGACAAAAACATGAGTTTGTTCAAGTACTTTAAACGTGGAAAAAAAATCAGAAGAGGTATGTAAGCACTGGCGTTTATCATGGTTTTACCATGATACCCCTTTGACCCAAGATGGCGCCCACAGTGGTCGCCATGGTGCTTCGCTGCGCTTTGTTTTGTTTGTTTTTGTTCGTCAATTGTGTGTCTGCCTGCTCTTACACCCGTGAAGAGCTACTAAATATCAGGACTTTCACTCCCACGGACCTACTCCCAGTTTTTTTGGCTCCTGCCACCGATCTGGTTCACCTTTTAGCCCAAAAAGTGAGACGGCGAAAGAGAGGAAGACGAGCGGGCGCTCTCGTGCGGCTTCGCAGGAGAGGCACGCGCACGGCTTTGCCTGGGATATTTCTGTCCAACGTCAATTCTCTCTATAACAAGGTAGATGAACTGAGACTACTGATGCGATTTAAGGACCTCTCCACCTCGTGTGCCCTCTGCTTTACTGAGACCTGGCTTAAGGAAAAGACACCGGACAGTGCGCTCCTCCTCGAGGGATTTCAGCTATTTCGTGCAGACCGAGATACGGGACTCTCCGGCAAGACCACAGGGGGAGGAGTCTGCTTCTACATCAACAGCAACTGGTGCTCCGATGTAACTGTGATCTCCCAACACTGTTCTCCCGCTCTGGAATATTTATTCATCAACTGCAAGCCATTTTATTCCCCGCGTGAGTTCGCTTCATTCATCCTGGCCGCTGTTTACGTCCCGCCCAACGCGGACGTGCGCGAGGCTCAGCGCGCGCTCGCGGATCACATTCAGCAAGCGGAGCGGACTTTTCCGGACTCTCTGGTTATTGTGGTTGGCGACTTTAACCAGAGC
Organism: Pholidichthys leucotaenia; assembly: GCA_020510985.1. NCBI lineage: Eukaryota > Metazoa > Chordata > Actinopteri > Cichliformes > Pholidichthyidae > Pholidichthys > Pholidichthys leucotaenia. Next base: position 46,991,278 of record CM035841.1, read on the forward strand.
AACCTGAGCCACGAACTCCCCCGATACAAACAGTTTATTAAATGCCCCACCAGAGGAGAGAACACGCTGGATCACTGCTACACTACAGTTAAGGACGCGTATCGCGCTGTTCCCCGCGCTGCGCTCGGACTATCTGATCACGTGATGGTCCACCTGATTCCCACATACAGACAGAGACTGAAGCTCACAAAACCTGTTGTGAGCACTACGAAGAAATGGACCAGTGAAGCTGGGGAGGAGCTGAGCACGTGCTTGGAAATAACTGACTGGGGCATGTTTAAAGGAGCCACGCATGATCTGGATGAGTACACGGACACTGTGACCTCATATATCCACTTTTGTGAGGAGAGCATTCTTCCATCGCGCACCAGGGTGTGTTACTCCAACGACAAGCCCTGGTTCACAGCTAAGCTCAGACGGATCAGGAAGGAGAAGGAAGCAGCGTTGAAAAGTGGAGATAGGGACTGCTACAGGGAGGTCAAATACCGGTTTAACAGAGAGCTGAGGAGAGCTAAATCTGTGTATTCTGAGAGACTCCAGCAACAGCTCACTGCTAACGACTCTGCTTCTGTGTGGAGAGGACTGAGGCAACTCACCAACTATTGGCCTCAGGCTTCTAAGGGTCAGGATGACAAAGCCCTTTGTCAAAGACCGTCCCAACACTAAGCCCGTTTTGACACCTTGTCAGCTGTGTCCAACTCCCCCCTCCTCCCAGCGCCACTGCCTCCATGGCCCCCACTTCATCAAAGGCGGCCCCCCCTCCTCCCCCCCTGCCCTTGCCATCAGTGAGCAGGACGTGCACAGACAGCTCTCCAGACTGAACCCGCGCAAGGCCCCCGGTCCGGAGGGCGTGTCTCCCTCCACCCTGAGACACTGTGCGGAAGAGCTGACTCCTGTCTTCACAGACATTTTTAACACCTCCCTGAAGTCATGCCACGTGCCGACCTGCCTCAAAACCTCTACCATTGTCCCTGTCCCCAAGAAGCCACGGATCACTGGACTTAACGACTACAGACCCGTAGCGCTCACCTCTGTAGTCATGAAGTCCTTTGAGCGCCTGGTCCTGCCCCACCTCAAGACCATCACCACTCCCCTCCTGGACCCGCTGCAGTTTGCCTACAGAGCCAACAGGTCTGTGGACGACGCAGTCAACCTGGCCCTCCACTCCATCCTGCAGCACCTGGACTCCCCGGGAACCTACGCCAGGATCCTGTTTGTGGACTTCAGCTCTGCATTCAATACCATCCGCCCCGCTCTGCTCCAGGACAAGCTGTTCCTGCACAACGTGCCTGACTCCCTCTGCAGGTGGATCACCGACTTCCTGACGGACCGGAGGCAGCATGTGTGGCTGGGAAAGACTGTCTCAGACTCTGTTAGCATCAGCACCAGATCACCCCAGGGCTGTGTACTTTCCCCCCTGCTCTTCTCCCTGTACACCAACTCCTGCACCTCCAGCCACCAGTCTGTCAAGCTGATCAAGTTTGCGGACGACACCACCCTCATCGGGCTCATCTCCAACAGCAACGAGTCCGTCTACAGGAGAAAGGTGGCCCAGCTGGCGTCCTGGTGCAACAACAACAACCTGCAGCAGAACGCTCTGAAGACAGTGGAGATGGTCGTGGACTTCAGAAAAGTCACAGCCCCTCTGCCCCCCTTACCCTCACAGACTCTCCCATCACCACTGCGGATTCCTTCCGCTTCCTGGGCACCACCATCACCCGGGACCTCAAGTGGGAGCCGACCATCGGCTCCCTCATCAAAAAGGCCCAGCAGAGGATGTTCTTCCTGCGGCAGCTGAGGAAGCTCAAGCTACCCACCAAGATGTTGGTGCAGTTCTACACGGCCATCATCGAGTCCATCCTCACCACCTCCACCACCGTGTGGTACGCAGGAGCCACCGCCAGGGACAGACTAAGACTGCAGCGCATTGTGCGCCCTGCTGAGAAGGTGATCGGCTGCAAGCTCCCATCCCTCCAGGACCTGTACATCTCCAGGACCCGGAGGCGTGCAGGTCGGATCATAGCCGACCCTTCACACCCTGGACACGCACTGTTTGCCCCCCTCCCCTCAGGTAGAAGACTTCGGTCCCTTCAGACTAAAACCTCCCGCTACATGAACAGCTTCTTCCCCTCTGCCATCAGACTGCTGAATACTAAGTGACTTATTAGACTCTCGTGCACTACGTACAGCAGCTCAACCGGACTCATGATAATTATCACTGTTTTCTTTTGCACTACCGACTGCACTATGTGGAACTCCACAATATCTGATGCTTGTTAATATATTTAAAAATTGCATAGATTAGTATTACTCATTCATATTCTACATTTTATTGCATGCATAGTTTTTTTATTTTTATCTTTAGTGCTACTCCATGTTTAATGTTGCAGCATTGCACCGAGACAAATTCCTAGTTTGTGTACTACATGAACAATGGCAATAAATCTGATTCTGATTCTGATTTAACCCGCTGAAAATGGGAGCAATAATGGAAGAGTCGCTTAGCTAAGAGATGTGGTTAGAATTCATATGCAGCCGGCTTCATATGAAGGGAAAGGCAAGGGACTGATGAATTGCTGAGGATATATTTCATCAGCCACTGCAATATTAAGTTATGCTCTGTAGGAATTGCAGGAATGAAGAGACTGGCAATTTCTCTCTTTTCTCGCACGAGCAGGCGTGCCGTTTTTATTCTCCAGCGGCAGTGACAAAAAGCAACAGCTAAAAACGCTAGCTCTAAACTGGGGTCCTTCAGCGGCTGCCTAGAGAGGTGCCTGATGAGAAAGCCTGAGAGCACAACTATAACTGCCTAAATAGATTCTTCTGTACATGAACACATATTGTGGTGAATTATGTCTTTGGAGTCCGCTACAGTTCCCTATTATGTACCTGGCAGGTTAAGATGACCGAAATTCACTAAGTCAATGACTAATCCGTCAGCAACCTTCAGACAAACTAAACGTGCCAACATTTGATTTCAAAATAAGGGAGATTTTTCCTGCTGTCTAGGTGGTGTGGAGATTTCTAAAAAAGAAAAAAAAAACCCTGATAATATAAAGAAATACAACAGAAATGATGGCATCCTTGGTCATTTAAGTTTATTGTTTTCATTAAATACAATTTTATTAATATTTTTTCTTTGTAATCAAGAGTTAAATTATTGTTCTGTTCTGACTGCAAAATTATGGTCAAAAATGTAAATTGTTATAAGGAAAAAGTAAAAAAAAATTACCACAGTGTTTCAAATTTATCTAAAAAAACCCCTAATTTTATTTAAAAAAAAACAGACAAAAATTACATAATCCACACATTTATAATGAAGTTTCAAATGTATAATTAAAGTCAATTTTACAAAAAGAAATTACAAATTTGAGGAACATGGTTTCAACTTTAGATAGATTTACAGAGAAAAGTAGAAAACTATAAGAAAATTGTTATAAATTGTTGAGAAAAACCTCAAACCTTCAAGACTGAAGTCATTGCTCAAGTTTTTAAGTGGGTGCTCTTTGTACCTTTAACTCTATGAGAAATTTTTGGTTGCCTACTTTTAATTATTTATTTCAAAGCACTGCTTTTACATGAGTAGAACTTCTGGTTACTACACCCACCTGATCATATAATTTAAGTACTGTATGCATGAGTACATTACTATTATGAATGTTTCTTTCCCGCCCTACTCTCTCAATGGAAAAAAAAGAAACACTAGAATAAAAATACAAAAAATACACATATTTTTGTCATTTATGTAAACCATGACAAAAAAAAAATCCTGCAGGACAAAACATGACACTTGATATTTTCTAACCTGTTTGTATACCACCATAGACAGAACGAGAACCTGAATTAGACAGAGCTCAGAGAGGGCAAGATGAGACAGAAGAGAGGAGCGAAGGAGAGGGAAGTGTTCAGGCAGAGGAAGGAGAGAAGGATAACACCACTAAAAAGTCGAAACATAGGATGTCTGGGTGGGACCCCAACTGGCCCAATATTCAAGCCTCAGTTGTACAATACTTCAGATGGTAAGTTCCATATGCAACGTTACTGTGTAAAATTTTAAAAAGAAATAAATAGTATAAAATTAAAATATTCTGGTATGTTTACTCCCCCCCCCGGGAAAAATATGTTGCCACCACACCAACGTCTTTAAGCCAGAGGAAACACTGCAAACATTTCTGTAACATCTGATCTGTTTCATTCTCACAATGAGTCTTTGTTCTCAGAGTGTTTACCTTCATGGTGATTTCCTGTTTTCAGTCGTCTCTTCTTTGGTTTGGGTTCTTCTTCTTCTTTCATCGATCCCGAGTCTACATGCTGGCTTCCTTCCTCATCTTGGATCTCAGTTCCAGCAGAGTTGCGAGAGAGGAGCTGCTCACTGTTTGGTTCTGCTTCACTCCGCTGCTTTTCCTCAGAAACAAAAGTCACCATGAAGGTTTTGGCCTCCAGCTTCACTACCAGTTGTTCGCCCTCCTGACTGATGCAGAGTTCCTCCTGTTCCTCTTTAACATGTGGAGGTTCTGGTTCCTCCTGTTCCAAACCTGAGTTCTCCTCTTGGTTCCAGAGCTGCTGGTCAGGAGAAAACTCATTCTCACAGACATGTTGCTCTGGGAACCCTAGAGGGACAAGAGATCAAAGAAATCATTCACTAATGGGATTATTGCAGAACTGAGTTCTAAGGAAATAAATGTCCACCTCTGTTGGTCTTTTTGAGCTGCTGTCAACTTGAGCAGCAATAATCCAGTCAGGAGGAATGACTTAATGGAGCCCTCACTAAATGTCTAACTGCTTCTCTACAGAGAACAGAGGGGATGAAGAAACAAGAAAGACGAGGGCTGCCCCCGACTAAAGATTTTTCTGGTCGACCAGGAGTCACAATTTAAAGGCAATAGTCCAACATTTGTAGCACTATTATGACAGACATATTCATTTCTTCACTGATTCCAGCTGAGATTCTCACTCCTCATCTTATTTATTTTCACTTTTCAGGAAACCTGGGGACACCTGTGGGATCATGTGATCTCTGGTAACTGATTAGGGCCTGGTTAGGTTCCACCTCTCTGTCTCTTCTCAGCATGGAAGCCATGACTGCAGAACTGTTGTTCACCACCTTTACCTTTTTTCTAATAAACCTTGTTTAAGTTGTGCTTGTGGGTTGCCCTCCTTTATATTGATCCCTTCAATCCAGGCTGGATTTACGGCACATCATTGAATATTTAGGTATTTTAGTCAGTTTTCTAATATTATATATTCATTTTTATCATTTAACTATCCATGGCATTTACTTTAAGTCTACAGAGTTTCAATTGTATTTTACCACATCAGTTTTTGTCTTTTTTGTTACTGGAGTGGTGGCCTAGAGGTTGCAGCAGACTCAAGCTGGACTGAACACTAAAATTGGAACTTTGCTTCATGTATGAATGAACTGTCTAACCTCTGCCCAGTTTCATGACCCCCAGCAGGATCCAGCTGTGATGGAGGACCATATGCAGCACCCCTGCCCCCTCTCTTCCTTCCTTTCAACACAGATCCTTGACATGGAGAATAGAGAAGCAGGAAACAAACTTTCCCACTGAGACATTATTTTACAACCATGGCAGTGAAACTCCTGCAGAACAGGAATTTTTCCTAAAGACTGCCTAAATGTGCTGACAATGTTGCTGCATTAGCTGTTGTCATAAATGTTTCACTTATGCATGCTTTTCTTACTTATGAACCCTCATAGATTAGAAAATTCAGATGGAAGTATCCTGATAATGTGTGTCTAGTTTGTGATAAGTGTCTGAGCATTTCACTCCCATTGGGACGAGCGAGCTTACCAAAGGGGCAGTGAGATAGTTGTGCAAAGCCCCGATTGTCCAACCCCTCAGGACCGCCCTGTGGGTGTATGCCTTTATTACATGTCTAGACCAGAATTTGCTCCATTTTTGCTGCTGTTTTCTGAGGAGAGAGGCCATCGGCCCTCTCTCTCTCCTCAGAGGACTGAAGGCCTCTAATCCAGCTCTTATCTGACTGAAGGTAACACTTGAAGCTTTCCCTTTTTCTAGCATACTTTAACTACATGAACTTTGATACTTTTTGGATTTTTCTTTAACACTTCAATCACCTTCTCTAGCAATTCATGACTAGTGGAAGTAATCTTCAATTTTTATCTTTTCTAAAACCAACTAAGCCATGATTTTCTTCTTTAATCCTAACTTTTCTGTAAGTCAAGCATGATTACACTTTTTAGAGCACATTCCATTTTTAAGGCTTCCTTCTGGCTATCCTACACTGCAAAATGCAGGCCTAGAGGAGATCCATTGTTCGAGCCACCTCCAGCAGACGCAAGCTCCGGGCCTGAACCATGCCCCACCTCACTGAGGATTTCCAGGCCGAGACCCCGGGGCACAGGACAGTAGGGAGAACCATTGCTGCCAAGGCTCATCTCCAGCCCAGGCTGGACCAAAGCTGGGCTACCCAGAGTCATTCCGCCTACGCCTGTGACCCCTCCTAAGGCTCGACAATTTTGTCCTGTCCCAAGCCTCTTGGGAACAAAGCAACGCCAAGAGAGTAAGGCTGTTAACAGCATTAGCTTTAAGGAAAGCCATAAACTTTTTCTGTAATGACCATTCCTTTTTAAACACAAGGTAAAGTTAATCTGTTTTCTTTTTCATAACAATTTTTTTCCAAATTTCTTTTTCCTTAACTTTGTGTTCCACTTAATTTTTACCAGTATTTTCACTTCACCCTTATTCCACATATGCAAGACCTGTAAATATGTAAATAAAGCTGTTTCTTGATATCTGCAAAATTACCACTGTTCATGCTAATTTGGTTATCTTCCCATTCTACAAGCTATACAGATGTCTATTGTCATTTTGGGTTTTTCTGTAATAAATTTACTAACCTCTTTATCGGTGTCCTCTCTGTCCAAACTTTAAGAACCACACAGTGTCAAGAACTGATGCCCAGATTATGAGACTGATCAAATATTGTCAATAGAATTATTAACTAAGGATTAACTTACCAATTGCTAAATTCTTAAGCTGAAGTATTTGTTCATAAGAGTTTCCACTGCTATAAAATGTGGATGGTGCCCCAACTAGTGTTACAAACAAGGTAATGCAAGAGTTATTAATAATTATTAATTCCAGTTATTAATTATTAATAATCACATACAGATCAATGGTGTCCCCACCTCATGATAATGCTACAAGGTAGAACATCTGCCCCACAACCAGGAGGTCATGGGTTCAAGACCTGGCCGGGTCATGCCAAAGACCATATAAAAATGGTACTTCCTGCCTTCTAGCTTGGTGCTCAGCAATAACAGAATGGAGGAAGGAAAATTGGTTACCACAAGCCAGTGTACTCCCTTTGCCAGTCCCAAGCCCAGATAAATGGGCACGGCATCCGGTGTAAAAAAAAAAAAAAAAGAAATCCATTCTAAATCATCATGCGGATCATCACAATATGAGGTGATGATACGCTGTGGTAACCCCGACAGGGAGCAGCTGAAAGACAAAAAGAATGTCTTTTTTGTTAGAACTTTTTGATCAACAACTACTATGTCTTTCCTCATGTGGACTGCTCTCATGTACTTTTTCAGTTCACTTCTTCTGTCTCATTAATCACTGAGTGGAACCTTGACCTGCACTGACCTTCATCAAAGGTTTGGGTCTCCTGCTTCAGTCCAAACTGCTCTCCCTCCTGACTGATGCAGACGTCCTCCTGTTCCTCCTTAATCTGGGAACAATCTGCTCCCACCTGAACAACAATAAAGTTTCTCTCCTGGTTTAGAAGCTGCTGCTCATCCAGAACCTCCTCCTGGTTAAAGTCATTTTGCTGTGGGACATCTGGAGGGACAAAGAGACACAAGAAAGGTGTAAGAATATGGTTTTGACACAAAGAGATAACACCGTGGACACTGTGCACAGGCTAGCACGAAAGATGGAAAACAAAAACAGACATGTCATCATTCACCAAGAAGGTAAAAGAAGAAATTTGGTGACAGAGTAAAGCCTCCCCAATTTGCATGGAGACTGAGGGCACATTCAGACGACCACTGTTTGGTCCGGACCAAAGGACATAAAATCAGAAGAAATCAGGAAGCGGGGAAAAGACAGCATGAATCGGGACGAGGGGGCATTTATGCTTTCCCACACCTGGGAATACATTATCCAGAGACCATCGGACGGTGGAGGGCATGGCCAGTTCAGTGGATCTGACAGTTGCGCTGAGCTGGCCCCGCCTAGGAAAACAGCTGATAAATGGCACTTCACCGTGATCAGCTGACACTTCTGAGGAAGACTGCAGTCGCCAGCCAAAACATGTAAAGATAAAAAACATCTCCTTTTTGTTCTTGTCTGAAATAACAAAAAACAAAAAACTAATAATTGAAAAAGAAGACAAAATTAACCTACGTCAAACAGGTTCATTTTGTCTTCTTTCAATTATTTATCCTTTTTTTTTTTTTTCCTTTGAAAGACAAAAGTAAAATAGAAAGATGTCTTTACCTTCTTTACATGTTTCAACTGCACTGCAGCCTTCATCAGAAGAGTCAGCTGATTGCTGCCAGGTGACATTTATCAGCTGATTTTCGTAGGCGGGGCCAGCTCAGCAGATCTGTCAGATCCGCTGAGCCGGCCCCGCCTCCCGCCGTCAGATGGTCTTCTGGAGAATGTGGTCCCAGGTGTGAGAAAGCATAAAGGCCCCCTCATCTCGGTTCATGGTGTCTTTTCCCCGCTTTCTGATCTCTATTGCCTCCTTGATCCACCGTTTGTGTCTGTTGCTCTCCGATCCAATAATTTTTGTGTTGTCCCAGTCCATGATGTGATTATTTCTTTTGCAGTGGTCCGATATAGCTGATTTTAATGTTTCTTGTTCTGCTTTTTCTTTTTGTGATCTTGTGAGTCGTCCTTGCGTTTCCTTCTCACATTCCTTTTGGTGTTCTTTTTTTCTTGTGGTGAATAATCTTCCGGTTTCTCCAATGTAGGTTTTGTTACATGATCTGCATGATATTTCATATAATACATTGCATTTATTGTCTTGTTCTATTCTGTCCTTGGGGTGTACTAATAACTGTCTTAATTTTTTGTGTGGTTTGACTGCTGTGTTTATTTTGTATTTTTTCATGATCGGAGAGCAACAGACACAAACGTTGGATCAAGGAGGCAATAGAGATCAGAAAGCGGGGAAAAGACACCATGAACCGAGATGAGGGGGCCTTTATGCTTTCTCACACCTGGGACCACATTCTCCAGAAGACCATCTGACGGCGGGAGGCGGGGCCGGCTCAGCGGATCTGACAGATCTGCTGAGCTGGCCCCGCCTACGAAAATCAGCTGATAAATGTCACCTGGCAGCAATCAGCTGACTCTTCTGATGAAGGCTGCAGTGCAGTTGAAACATGTAAAGAAGGTAAAGACATCTTTCTATTTTACTTTTGTCTTTCAAAGGAAAAAAAAAAAAAGGATAAACAAAATTAACCTACTCGAGCTGTTACATCAGTGCTGCCCATTTGTCAGTAAAGATTTAATTAAAAATGATTTATTTCATTATCTGGGTGTTTTTGTGTCCTGTTTGGTCATTAAGTCATTCTGGCCATTCCACTCCACAATCATGGTGGTATTAAATTATTAAGTTTTTAATTTTTAGATACTCGCATGGGAGGGGGTACTCGCAGTCCTGCAAAGTACAGTATTACCACACGGGTGAAGCAGCAGCTGGGACTCCCGTCTACCACTGACCGGGCAGGATGGGTTTGCCTTCCTGCAAATGACCGTGGTCTGCCCGGTCGGACCACTGCTTTTCCCAACATGTCCTGTGTTGGATACACCGGTGTTCTTTGTCAAACCTGGGTCCCCACTGACGCGCCGCCCATTTTGCTCATGCCCCTCGTGTTTTCCACATATGCCGAATTATCCTTTAGACCTAAGCAATCATGGCAACATTACAGTATAATTTTTTTAAGCATTAAATCTTTAGTATTATCTTTTTCTAGTCAAATTTGATGCTTTTCATTTCCTTGTTTTGCTCACAGAGCGTTGTGGTTATGGAGGCTGTGATGCCGCATATTATCCAATCAGTACGGAGTCAATCTGAAACCCCGCCCACACTTCTAGAAGCCAGAGCATGAGCAGAGAGCAATGACTAAACTTTTATTGATAAAATTACATATTCTGACTGAACAACTCCATACTTGAGGATGCACACCCTCTCTGCTAGGGTTGTTGTGATAACTGCAATTATGCAGAACCATGCTATGGACAAGCCTACCGCGGAGGATAAAGACCAACCACAACAATCGCAGTGTTCACTTTTTTGTGTGTGGGGCTAAATCTTGTTGTTCACTTATGTGCCCCTATTAACTATTTTAATAAACTGTTAAATGTTAAGTGTATTTTTATTCCCAACAGCATGTTTGCACCTGGTACTGTGGAAGCTCCACAGCAAAAAAATAAAAGATGGCAGCTGCGCTGGTTACCAAGCCAAAAAACAACCATCACTGGTTTGGGAACATTTTAGATTTTGAGCCGAACAAATAAGGAGAGCCAATTAATTTAGAAAAGGCAATATGCAAAATCTGTGCCAAAAAGGTTATAGTAAAACAGAGAAATACGTCACGTTTGAGGTCTCACCTAGCTCGCTACCATCCAGCCATAGAAGCGCAGCTGCCACTGCCAGCACCATGTGGGGCACCCTCTCCAGATGGACTCCAGCAGGCAGTTAGTGGTGGAAGCGTTTGGACTAATTGCTAAATATCGCCGTGACAGTGAGTACTGAAAGGGCACAAAGCATGTTATTTCCTTCTGAGCGGACTGTTTATGATCCTGACAATGGAGCTCCGAGAGCTGTGAACGTGATTTTTTGGACCGTGCATTGTCCAAAAATCACTATGGAGAGACACAGCGACCATGCAGGGTCCTGTACGGAGTCGGGCTTGTTTAAATTAGCTGAATGTTGCTGCAGTCTCCAACCAGTCCACACACCCTGTAGTTGAAATACTGGAGTTACTGTCACTGCTTTATGATCAAGTTTTTTTTTTTTTGTTTTTTTTTTACATTATCAGTAGTTCAAGCCTGTAGGAAGACCAGAGCTCTGCACAACTGTCACACATGCACATAAGTTGAGAGTGGAGCTGCAGCGAATTCCTCACAGCTTCCATTGTTTGCCACATAAGTTATGAACCCTGTATAAATTACGAGACCACAGTGTCCTCAAAACTTTTGCAATAAGACTTTATTAATCCCACACTGGGAAAATTCACTTGCCACAGTAGCACAAAGTCAAAAAAGAATAACAGAAACCAAAAATAAAAAAACAATAAAAAACCTACTAAAAACATAAAATCAATAATATTTAAAATATGTGCAAATTGTACAATATACATCAATAAAAATAATATACATACATGCACATTTATGGCAAGTATTTATCCTATGTGTGTATTATACAGTCTAACTGCTGTCGGGATGAAGGACCTACGGTAACGTTCAGTCCTACACAGTGGCTGTAGCAGTCTACTGCTAAAGGAGCTGCTTAGGGCCTCCACAGACTCATGTAGTGGGTGACAGGTGTTGTCCATAATAGACATTAGCTTAGCTAACATCCTTCTCTCCCCTACCACCTCAATGGAGTCCAAGGGACCAGCCAGGACAGGACTCGCCCTCTTGACCAATCTGTTCAAACGTTTCCCGTCCCTCTCCGTGCTACCACTACCCCAGCAAACAACAGCATAAAAATTGCAGAGGCCACTACAGTGTTGAAAAAGTCCTTAATAATGACCTGCAGACCCCAAATGATCTCAGTCTACCCAACAGATGGAGCCGACTTTGGCCCTTTGTGTACAGAGCTTGGGTGTTATCTGACCAGTCCAATTAGTTATTGAGGAGAACACTCAGGAATTGATAACTATCCACCACCTCAATGTCCAGACCATGGATATTTACCAGTACAGTTGTTGATGGTTTCACCCTAAAGTAAACCACCATCTTCTTTGTCTTACTGGAGTTGATGTGAAGGTGGTTGAATTCACACCAGATGATGAAGTCAGAGATGACCCTCTTGCACTCCAGATCGTTTCCCTCGGACACACATCCAACAATAGCTGTATCGTCGGAAAACTTCTGAAGGTGACAGCTAGTGGAATTATAGCTGAAATCTGATGTATAAAGAGTATAGAGGAAAGGGGAGCGCACCGTTCTCACTGTGGATAGCGCAATACCGCATATCGCAGTGTTGAGCTATCCACTGTCACCGCAGGGGAAATTCCTCCACCATGACAGCCCTACTCTCAGAAGTTCAGTTCAGTTCACTTTATTTATATAGCACCTTTCAAGCACATGTGCAACCCAAGGTGCTTTACAGAACCATAGTCAAACAGAAACATAAAAACACAAAAATGTAAGAAGTTAAAATATTCAAAAATATGAAGACAAGAAAGGAATTTATTAAAACAACTATAAGATGATAAAATCACAATAAAAAACAGTTAAAGTGAAAGTCAAAATTCCATGAATTGGAAATGAGTGAAAATAACAACAACACTACTAATAATAACAATAAAGCTAATTGTAAGCTCTATCAAAAAGAAAAGTTTTAAGCTTGATCTTAAAAGAAGAGAGAGTATCAACATCCCGTACCCAGGCAGTTTGCTGATTCCACAGGAGAGGGGCCTGATAACTGAAGGCTCTGCCTCCAAATTTACTTTTAAAAAAATCTGGAAACCACAAGTAAGCCTGCAATACGGGCTGCACGGTGGCACAGTGGTTTAGCACTGTGGCAGCACAGTTTTACCCTCGGCCGGGGGATCGCGGGGATCATGAGATCGTGGGTTCGATCCCAGCCCCCGACCAACAGTGAGCTGTGTGGAGTTTGCATGTTCTCCCCGTGTTGCGTGGGTTTACTCCGGGATTTCTCCGGTTTCCTCCCGCATACCAAAAACATGTAGGTTTAGGGCGCTCGCGCACGCAGCGACCGGCAGCCGGTGGCTTGTCACCAGACTGCAAACCAAATCTACCTACGGGTACAAATAAGTAACCAAAAAAAAATTAAAAAAAAATTCTGAGAGCAAAGAGGTCTTGAAGGGTAATATGGAACACTAAGGTTGTTAAGGTATGACGGGGCTTGGCCGTTGAGGGCTTTATAAGTAATGAGAAGGATTTTAAATTCTATTCTAAATTTAACGAGGAGCCAATGTAGAGAGGATAAGATGGGGGAAATGTGAGCTCTCATGGTAGCACCTGTCAGTACTCTGGCAGCAGCATTTTGAATCAGTTGAAAAATTTTGAGGGAATTGTTTGGACACCCAGTCAACAGGGCATTGCAATAGTCTAGCCAAGATGTAACAAATGCATGGACCAATTTTTCAGCATTAGTTTGAGACAAGATGATACTTATTTTTGCAATATTGCACAGATGAAAGAAAGCAGCTCTGAAAATGACCCGTTTCACCTACCCCAAGGTGATGTTCCGGTGGACGGAAGAGGCTGCGGCGGCTTTTGTGGCCCTGAAGACCGAATTCTCATCCTCTCGGGTCCTGACACAGGTGGATCCCGCTCTCCAGTGTCTGGTCGAGATGGATGCCTCTGACTCGGGGGTGGGGGCAGTCCTGTCACAATGCTCTCCAGTGAACGGGGTGATCCGCCCCTGTGCCGCCTTCTCTCGGCGGCTGTCCCCCGCAGAGAGGAATTATGCCGTCGGCGACAGGGAGCTCCTGGCGGTGAAGCTCGCGGTGGAGGAGTAGCGTCACTGGCTGGAGGGGGCCACGCAACCCTTTGTGGTGTGGACCGACCATAAGAACTTGGAGTACCTGAGAACGGCCAAACGCCTGAATGCCCGCCAGGGCCGTTGGTCCTTGTTCTTCGGGTGCTTCAGGTTCACCATCACCTACTGCCCCAGGATGAAGAACGTCAAACCTGACGCTCTGTCCAGGCAGTTCACCTCGGAGGCTTCTGAGGGGCATGAGCACACCATCCTCCCTGCTTCGTGCGTCGTGGGCGCCCTCTCGTGGGGCATCAGGGACAAGGTCCTGAGGGCGCAGGAGGCTGAGCCGGATCCAGGCGGGGGGCCTGCAGGGAGACTATTCGTCCCATCATCTGTCCGGGGTGACGTGATCCACTGGGCCCACTCATCCAAGCTCGCCTGCCATCCTGGGATTACCCGCTCGGTGGAGCTGCTCCAGAGGTCATTCTGGTGGCCGGGCCTCCGGAATGACGTCATCAATTATGTCCGTGCCTGTCCCCAGTGCGCCACCGGGAAAACATCGTCATCACCGCCGGCGGGTTTCCTCCATCCGTTGCCGGTCCCTGGAAGACCATGGTCCTACATCGCCTGGACTTTGTAACTGGCCTCCCGGCATCCAACCATTTCGACACCGTCCTCACCATTGTGGACCGCTTTTCTAAGGCTGCCCATTTCGTCCCTTTACATGGGCTCCCCAGGGCACGAGAGACGGCAGACCTGTTGGTGCAGCCCGTCGTGCGTCTTCACGGGATTTCCAGGGATATTGTCTCCGATCGGGGTCCCCAATTTGTGTCCCGCGTATGGAGGAGTTTTTGCAACGCGCTGGGGGCGACGATGAGCCTGTCCTCTGGTCATCACCCGCAGAGCAACGGGCAGTGCGAGCGGGCCAATCAGGAGCTGGAGGCCGCTCTGCGCTGCGTCATCGCCTCCAGTCCCTCATCTTGGAGCAGTCATCTGCCATGGATTGAATATGCCCACAATTCGACCTTATCCTCAGCGATCGGCATGTCTCCCTTCAAGGCTTCACTGGGTTACGATCCCCCGCTTTTTCCCGAGGAGGAGGGGGAGGTGGCTGTGCCTTCCATCCATGCCCGCCTGAAGCACTGTCGCCAGCCCTGGACTGCTACGCGCCGTGCCCTTTTACGCACGGTAGAGCGCAACTTGAGGACAGCGAACCGGTGCAGAAGACCTGCTCCTCAGTACCAGGTGGGTCAACAGGTATGGTTATCAACCCAGCATATTGCTTTGAAGGCTGAAAAGAGGAAGCTGGCTCAGCGTTTTATTGGGCCCTTCACTGTTGTTCGTGTGGTGAACCCTGTGGCTGTGCGCCTGGCTCTCCCCCCTCTCTCCGTGTTTGTCCTACGTTCCACATCTCCCAGGTCAAGCCCGTCGTTTCCAGCCCTCTCTGCCCCCCTCCCAGGGCTCCACCCCCGCCAGGGTTGATCGACAGAGACCCGGCATGGAGGGTCAATGCCATCTTGCGACATCCGCTGCCGGGGTCGCGGCCTGCAGTACCTGGTGGACTGGGAGGGGTATGGCCCCGAGTGGAGGTCCTGGGTGCGTCCATCATTCGTGCTGGATAAGCGCCTCATCAGGGACTTCCATCAGATGCACCCAGGTAGGCTGGTGCAGGGAGGCGCCGCTCAGGGGGGGGGGGGGTACTGTCATGACTCACTCTGGGCCGTCACCTGCTTCAGCTGTGCACACACCTGCTGCCAATCACTCACGGGCTTTATAGCCTGCTCTGCCTGAGCCTCGGCACGGAGCCGTCTGTCATTTCTCCCTGACCTTCGTCTCCCTCACGACCGTCCCCGAACAGGTCACTACATCGTCTTCTGGAAGACCTCTCTCATCTCAAAGTAAGCATCTCGCTGCTCACCTTCCTTTCAGTGTCTCCCCTGTGCACAGGTGGATTCCTCTGGTGGTGGAACCAATTCCCCGCGGTGGCGGAACGTTTTCCTCTCGCCTCTCTAGACCTCATCACTCATCACCGGGAGTGCCCCGCAGACGCTGTCTTCCTGGCTGGAGCCCTCGGGCCGAACCTGCACTCGCATCGTTCCACCTGCAAGTAAGCCCCAGTCATTATTCAGCTCACACTAAATTGGGAAGAACTAACGTTTGTGCTTTGGCTCTGTTCTAGGGTTGCCAGGCTGTACGGTGCTCTGTCTCACCCCCGGCTGCAGCATATCCATCATCATCACATTCACACAACGCATACACGCACCCACACACCCTCTGTTGGCACAATAAAGATTACTGAATTTCACTCGAGCCTGTGTGTGTGTTCCCTGGGTCCAGCAATATGCCAGTGTGGCCTAGGGTCAGTGAAACGGAGATAGGCGCTGCCCCATACACCACATGGTGTCCCACATGCTGTGGAAGGGAATTAACTCTCTAACTAATTTCTGATAATGGTGCCCAGTGGAAGCATGTATAGGGTCCAATACCAGAACCCTGAGGAACACCATAATTAACTTGAGAAAGTGTGGAAGACATATCATTTACATGTACAAACTGGAATCTATCTGACAAATATGATTTACAGTGCATCCGGAGAGTATTCACAGTGCTTCACTTTTTCCACATTTTGTTATGTTACAGCATTATTCCAAAATGAACTAAATTCATTTTTGTCCTCAAAATTCTGCACACAAAACTCCATAATGACAACATGAAAAAAGCTGGTTTTGATATTTTTTGCAAATTTATTAAAAATAAAAAAACTAAGAAAACACATGTACATAAGTATGCACAGCCTTTGCACAATACTTAGTTGATGCACTTTTGGCAGCAATTACGGCCTCAAGTCTTTTTGAATATGATGCCACAAGTTTGGCACACCCATATTTGGGCAGTCTGGCCCATTCCTCTTTGCAGCACCTCTCAAGCTACATCAGGTTGGATGGGAAGCATTGGTGCACAGCCATTTTCAGATCTCTCTAGAGATGTTCAATTGGATTCAAGTCTGAGCTCTGGCTGGGCCACTCAAGGACATTCACTGAGTTGTCCTGAAGCCACTCCTTTGAAATCTTGGCTGTGTGCTTTGGGTCGTTGTCCTGCTGAAAGATGAACCGTCACCTCAGTCTGAGGTCAAGAGCGCTCTGGAGCAGGTTTTCATCAAAGATGTCTCTGTACATTGCTGCATTCATCTTTCCCTCTATCCTGACTAGTCTCCCAGTTCCTGGTGCTGTAAAACATCCCCACAGCATGATGCTGCCACCATCATGCTTCACTGTAGGGATGGTATTGGCCTGGTGATGAGTGGTGCCTGGTTTCCTCCAAACATGACGCCTGGCATTCATGCCAAAGAGCTCAATCTGTGTCTCATCGGACAAGAGAATTTTGTTTCTCATGGTCTGAGAGTCATTCAGGTGAATTTTGTCAAACCCCCGATGGGCTGCCATGAGCCTTTTACTAAGGAGAGGCTTCCATCTGGCCACTCTACCTCAAAGGCCTGATTGGTGGACTGCTGCAGAGATGGTTGTCCTTCTGGAAGGTTCTTCTCTCTTCACAGAAGAACGTTGGAGCTCTGACAGAGTGACCATCGGGTTCTTGGTCATCTCCCCAACAAAGGTCCTTCTCCCAGCTGGCCAGCTCCAGAAAGAGTCCTGGTGGTTCTGAACTTCTTCCATTTATGGATGATGGAGGCCAATATGCTCATTGGGACCTTCAAAGCAGCAGAAATTTTTTGTACCCTTCCCCAGATTTGTCCCTCAAGACAATCCTGTCTCGGAGGTCTACAAACAATTCCTTTGACTTCATGCTTGGTTTGTGCTCTGACATGCACTGTCAACTGTGGGACCTTATTTACAGTAGACAGGTGTGTGCCTTTCCAAATCATGTCCAATCAACTGAATTTACCACAGGTGGACTCCAGTTAAGCTGTAGAAACATCTCAAGGATGATCAGTGGAAACAGGATGCACCTGAGCTCAATTTTGAGCTTCATGGCAAAGGCTGTGAATACTTATGTACATGTGACTTCTTAGTTTTTTAATTTTTTATAAATTAGCAAAAATCTAAAAAAAAAAAAAAAAAAAAAGCTTTTTCAAATTGTCATTATGTAGTATTGTGTGTAGAATTTTGAGGCAAAAAATGATTTTAATCCATTTTGGAATAAGTCTGTAACATAATAAAATGTGGAAAAAGTGAAGCACTGTGAATACTTTCCGGATGCACTGTAAACCAGGCCAAAGAAGTTCCCTTGATCCCAATGATGTGTTCAAGTCTATGTAGCAAAATTGTATGGTCAATGGTGTCGAATGCAGCACTCAGATCTAACAGAACAAGCACAGAGACAAGTCCATTGTCAGAAGCAATAAAGAGGTCATTTGTAACTTTGACTAAAGCTGTTTCTGTACTGTGGTGTATTCTATAGCCAAGCTGAAATTCTTCATACAATCTATTGTTATGCAAAGGGGCAATAAGTTGTTTTAAAACAACCTTTTCAAGGATTTTGGATATGAAACAAAGGTTTGAAATGGGCCTATAATTAGCTAAAACATCGGGATCAAGAGTAGACTTTTTAAGCAATGGTTTAATTACAGTTAACTTAAAGGCACGAGGTACATAACCAGTTAGTAGAGACAGATTAATCAGATCAAGTACAGAGGTGTTAAAAAGGGGCAGAAAATCCTTAAACAGTCTTGTAGGAATGGGATCCAACAAACTTGTAGATGGTTTCGAGACAGTGATAATGAACATTAATTCATGCAGATCAATGGGATGAAAACAGTCTAAATAGGAGTCTAACTTCGGCATTTCCACAGTCAGATCACCAGAAAAGAGCATGGTACTGATATTGGGAGGAAAAAGACTAATCTTTTCTCTAATGGCTGCAACCTTGTTAATAAAGAAGTACTTATAAAATCTGAGGTCAGTCTGACGAATGGTTTGAGAGATATGTGAGGAACACACACAGACACACACACAGAGTTTTTGCATTTATAGATAGATATTTAAGTCTTGCAGGTGTAGACCATGCAGATCTCACTGTATAATATAATTGTGAAAATATAATAGGAATGAAGCCATCCCAAAGCTGTCACATTTTAATCTGGGTTTGCCCAGATTAAAATGTGACAGGCTGCTTCATTCTTGTTATATTTTCACTACAACAAGGTGTCCATGGTCTGCATTCCACACCCAAATTAAGTAAGTCAGAAAAAGGTGAAGCTAGTCTACATACAGAAGTGGGTTTATATTTAAAGGTATGTGGAAAACTGTTCTGAAACGCTGCATGTTGACTAAAAATGAAAAGACGACGCAAAACGTTCTAAAGGTACGCTGTTGTGTTACAGCTCATCTTGAATACATGATTTGTGTGTCATCATCCATGTTATATGATGGTTCAAACACTGCTTTTGATTGATATCACATTAAGTTTTTTTTTTAGGAGAAAAAGGTGGAGTCTTTGGCTTTTACTATAACTTGATTGAAGCAATTAAAATACTTGTAAATTTTCAGTGGTGCAAATACAAGGTTTCCATGGATAACATTTCCAAGTGGTGTGCCGCCACCCCTGAAACTATGCCACAATGCTAAGGAAATATAAATTTAAGGAAAAATAAATTAAGGAATGACGCTTCCGCAAGCACGCACACGAACAATGCGCATGACAGTCATCCACACGTCGGAGTTTGGAAGCGCCCCGCCCGCGTAAACTGTTCCAATCAGCAGGCAGAGTGTCTCTCTAGTGTCGCTGTCCGAGTGAAGCATGAGCTTATTAAAGTACTTTAAATGTGGAAAAAACCAGAAGAGGTATGTAAGCAGTGGAGGCATTTAAGGTGGTTTTAACCCGCTGGTAACGGGAACAATAATGAAGAGTCGCTTAGCCAACAGGTGTGGTTAGACTTCATATACAGGGAAGGCAAAAGTGACTGATGAATTGCTGAGGACTGACTTCACCAGCCACTACAATATTAACTAATTTATGTCCATTATTATGTACAGTGGGTATAAAAAGTCTACACACCCCTGTTCAAATGTCAGGTTTTTGTGATGTAAAAAATGAGACCAAAATAAATCATTTCAAAACTTTTTCAACTTTTTCCAATTAAAAAACAAACTGAAGCCTTTTAAGGGGAAAAATAAAAAAATAAAAAACTTACAATAACCTGCTTGCATAAATATGCACACCTTCTTATAACTGGGGATGTGGCTGTGTTCAGAATTAATTAATCACATTCAAACTCATGTTAAATGGGAGTCAGCACACACCTGCCACTATTTAAAGTGCCTCTGATTAACCCTAAATAAAGTTCAGCTGTTCCAGTAGGCTTTTCCTGACATTTTTATAGTCCCATCTTACAACACAAGCCATGGTCTGCACAGAGCTTCCAAAGCATCAGAGGGATGTCATTGTTCAAAGGTATCAGTCAGGAGAAGGGTACAAAAGAATTTCCAAGGCATTAAATATACCATGGAACACAGTAAAGACAGTCATCATCAAGTGGAGAAAATATGGCACAACAGTGACATTACCAAGAACTGGACGTCCCTCCAAAATTGATGAAAAGACGAGAAGAAAATTGGTCAGGGAGGCTACCAAGAGGCTGACAGCACCATTGAAGGAGCTGCAGGAATTTCTGGCAAGTACTGGCTGTTTAGTACATGTGACAACAATCTCCTGTCTTCTTCATATGTCTGGGCTATGGGCTAGGGTGGCAAGATGGAAGCCTTATCTTACGAAGAAAAACATCCAAGCCCTGCTACATTTTGCAAAAACACATTTGAAATCTCCCAAACATATGTGGGAAAATGTGTTATGTCTTCAAGCTTTCGCTAGAAAGCTGAAGATGAAGAGGAACTTCATCTTTCAGCACAATGACCCAAAGCACACATCAAAATCAACAAAAGAATGGCTTCACCAGAAGAAGATTAAGGTTTTGGAATGGCCTAGCCACAGTCCAGACCTGAATCTGATCAAACATTTGTGTGGTGATGTGAAGAGGGCTGCGCACAGGAGATGCCCTCACAATCTGACAGATTTGGAGCATTTTGCAAAGAAGAGTGGGCAAATATTGCCACATCAAGATGTGCCACGCTCATAGACTCCGACCCAAAAAGACTGAGTCCTCTAATAAAAGCCAAAGGTGCTGCAACAAAGTATGTTTAAAGGTGTGCAGGTTTATGCAACCAGGTAATTGTAAGTTTTTTTATTTTTCCCCTTAAAAGATTTCTCTTTCTCAGTTGGGTTGTACTAGGTCACATTATGATGGAAAAAGTTTTGAAATGATTTATCTTGGTCTCATTTTTTTACATCACAAAAACCTGGCATTTGAACAGAGGTATGTAGACCTTTTATACCCACTGTAGGTAGTCAAGATTTGAATTTGTGAACAGTAGGTATATTTGTTCTGTTTTAGAGACAATGCTCCTAATATTGAGATGACCTCAAAAAAAGCTTTTAGGTTTCATAGTCAGATTCCACAATACCTTGGCATGATTTACAGTTTGAAACATTTTTGTAGTTTGTTTTCAGTCACAGTTTTTATTCCATACCCATCCCATTTTGTAACAGTCTTACCAGGCTTATGCAGTTTGAGACTTTGTAATAATTTTTAGCTATAGGAACTTTTTATCATAGGCTACATTATATTAAGGCAGAAACTGACAACAAAGTGATTTTCACAGGTGGGCAGGCTTAAACAGGTGAGGTAAAACATGACCTGGAGCCCCGAACCGGAGCTTTGCCAGCAGGAAGCTGAGCTGGCTGACATGTCAGAAATAACTGCCATTAGTCGACTAATGAAAAAATATTTGTTAGATTAGTCGACGACCAAAAAAATTGTTACTTGCAGCCCTAGCTGAAAGATGAAGTTCCTCTTCATCTTCAGCTTTCTAGCAGAAGCCTGAAGGTTTTGTGCCAACGCTGACTGGTATTTGGAACTGTTCATAATTCCCTCCACCTTGACTAAGGCCCCAGTTCCAGCTGAAGAAAAAGAGCCCCAAAACATGATGCTGCCACCACCATGCTTCACTGTAGGTATGGTGTTCTTTTGGTGATGAGCAGTGTTGTGTCTGCACCAAATATACCTTTTGGAATGATGGCCAAAAAGTTTAACTTTGGTTTCATCGGACCAGAACACATTATCCCACATGTTTGGGAGATTTCAAATGTGTTTTTTGCAAAATGTAGCCGGGCTTGGATGTTTTTCTTCATAAGATAAGGCTTCCATCTTGCCACTCTACCCCATAGCCCAGACATATGAAGAAGATGGGAGATTGTTGTCACATGTACTAAACAGCCAGTACTTGCCAGAAATTCCTGCAGCTCCTTCAATGACCCTGTTTACATGGTCATGAGTAAACTAATTACTGGAGTAAACCGATAAAGCCTTAAACAGCTTATGGTGTTAACATGCACTGAGTAAACGGTTTACTGGTCAAATGAACTAGGTGTGTTAATCTGTTTTCTCATAAACCGTTAATGAGACTCTGACCCTGTTTACATGGTCACAAGTAAACCGATTACTGGAGTAAACCGATAAAGGTAATTGGATTACTCTGTTTACATGACAGCTTGAAGAATCAGGTAACTCCAGAAAGCTGATTGTTATCGGTTTACTTGTGACCATGTAAGCATGGTCAATGTTGCTGTCGGCCTCTTGGCAGCCTCCCTCCCTGCTGGAAAAACCAGCATGGACCAACATGCTGGTCACCAGCACAATTTGTTGTGTTTTGAAGCTGGTCACACTAGCATATTATGCTGGTTTGGTGTTGATTTAGCTGGTGGACCAGCACTGCAATGCTGGTCCACCAGCATAGATCAGCATAGACCAGCATAAACTCGGATAGACCAGCGTGAAAATGCTGGTCCATGCTGGGTTTTCTATGCTGGTCTATGCTAATTTTTCTAGCAGGGCTGACAAGTTTTCTTCTCGTCTTTTCATCAGTTTTGCCGGTGTCAGGATCTGGGGGATGACCGTAGGGTCATGCCCACTCTTTGAGTTTATTTCTGTGTTTCTTTGTGCTTACCATTATTTGTATCTTGGGTTTATGTTCTGTATCATTATTCCTGTCATCACTGGTTTGGAATTTACAGTAATCTGACAGCGTTTTCCATTCTTGTGCAGGTTCCAGTTATGGTTTTATTTTTTTATTTATCCCCACTGTGTCCTTAGTCCTGTTGTCATGTTCTGTGTCCTCTGTCTGTGATTGTGTGTGTGTGTGTGTGTGTGTGTTGCCCCCCCCGCCCCCGCCCCCGCCCCCGCCCCGAAGGACCATGTTCCACCTGCCGTGTTGTACAAGGCAGACCCCGGGTCCCCGCTGGCATTCCCCAAATTATCCTTTAGATGTACGCAATCACGGCAAAATTACAGTCTAATTTTTTTAAGCATTACATCTTCACTATTCTCTCTTTCTTGTCAAATTTGTCGCTTTTCACTTCCTTTTGTTGTTTACAAAATGTTGTGGTGGCTGACTGGTCGTGATGGCCACGCATTATCCAATCAGCATGGTCGTGACATCATGTATTAGCCAATCAGCATGATCGTGATGGCCACGTATTATCCAATCAGCATGGTCGTGACATTGTGTATTATCCAGTCAGCATGGTCGTGATGACCACGTATTATCCAGTCAAGTACGGAGTCAATCTGACACCCAGCACACACTGAAGGGCATGAAGAGACAGCAGTGACAGAGCGGTGGCTGAACTTTTATTGAAAAAAATTACATACTGAGCAACTCCATACTCGGGGCTGCACACCCTCGTAACCTCAGCAAAGCACATTTAAAATCTGAGGCCAGTCTGGCAAACAGTTCAAGAGATATGCGTGGAACAGACAGACACATACAGACAGAGATTTGGTGCATTTATAGATGGATGTGTGTGTGGGGGGGGAGGGGGGGCTGAAAAGTAAAAGTTCCCTTCGGTTCACACACTTCTTCAGTGTTGCAGCGCTTGGATCCCTGCGGTTGAAAAATAAATCACATTTAGTCAAATTTGACCACCATGAACTTTTCAGCCCCCCACCTCCACCATATATTTTTTATACTTCTTGGTGACCAGGAAAAGTCTTTCCAGCAGTTTCACACAAATTCTTGTTGTTGCTCTCTTTCTTCACGTTTACAAATCACGTGGATTGAGAATGTACTTGTACATGAACAGACTGGATCCCGATGTCCACTTGACCTGTATCCCATTCAGAAGATCTGTTTGCGCTGATACAGGAGGAGGCTAACGTTAGCTTAGCATCATGGTTAGTGTTTCCATGGTAACAGGAAGGAAACTAACCTTCTCTCCTCGGCTCCATTTCAGATTTTTTAAATCCACATCAGCTGATTCTCGATGTCGGTCCACCTCTGATCTGTTCACAGAACAGGACTATGACGGGATCCTGCTGTCGGTCCACAGGCTAACCAGAAGTAGCATATAGCTAGCTAAGAGTCATATCCGGTAGGAGTTTCAATGTAAAGGCCAAAACTTCAAAAAAAAAAAAAATCTAATCTCCTCAAATTTTGTTGACGTCCTCAGAGATTAAAGAAAAAATCTTGACTGAAAAATTTTCCCCACACCAGATCAAATCCACACAGTGAAAGAAGCGCTTGCTCATAGTGCTGCAATAATTAGTCGGTTAATTGCCTAATTGATGGACAGAAAATTAATCAACAACCAAGTTAATAATTACTTCTCGCTTCTGGAACCTTTTCCTGTAAACATTCTAAAAGTATGATTGTTTCAAGCTCTTAAACATGAAAAATTGTCACTTTTCTTGTTGCTGCTTTACAAGTTAAATCATTTTGTTTTGTTTGACAGACAGAGACATTTGATAAGGTCACCTTCAGCTCTGGGATATTGTGCTGTGTTTCTGACTGTTTTTTTTTTAAAATAGATTTCAAAAATCAAATGATCAGTTGACTAGTCAAAAAAAATCAGACAGATTCATTTTTAACAAAAATAATAATTGCAGCCCTGCTTGCTCACCATTTTTTTTTTTTTTTGTTACTTATTTGTACCCGTAGGTAGATTTGGTTTGCAGTCTGGTGACAAGTCACCGGCTGCTGGTCGCTGCGTGCGCGAGCGCCCTAAACCTACATGTTTTTGGTGTGCGGGAGGAAACCGGAGAAATCCCGGAGTAAACCCGCGCAACACGGGGAGAACATGCAAACTCCACACAGCTCACTGTTGGTCGGGGGCTGGGATCGAACCCACGATCTCATGATCCCCGCGGTCCCCCGGCCGAGGGTAAAACTGTGCTGTTACAGTGCTAAACCACTGCGCCACCGTGCACCATCAACTCATTCCTAACATCCTGTGATTACCACAGAGCTGCTACAGAGAAGGTGAAGGTAAAACGCTTTATCACAAGGTGGGAAATATTTCAAGCCTTTGTGGTTTGAATTTTGGTGGCTATGATTGACAGCTTTTTAAAATTCTTTTAGTTTGTTTAGATGTTGTTTAATGCACACAGATATCATGCAAAAAAACACTGGACAGTAAAAATTTCTTCAGCCATGAAAGCAATTTCAGGGAAATGTAATTAAAAGCATGTATTTAAAAACTTCCATGTGCTCTCTTTGTTTTAATTCTTTAACCTTTATTCATGTAGTCATTGTTTTCTTATTACTGTGGAGGAAAAAGATCAGGCGAGATGCGAGGAGCTGGAAGGTTGCAGAGTTTTATTTTCCTCCAACATAATGAGACGCACTTTGTAGCTCTGTGCGCTACAGTGCTGTGCTGTGCTCTGAGACATGTCACTCAAGCTCTTTTATGCAGTGATACAGGAAGACAGAATGCATGGCACATTAGCATAACAGTCAATACACATGATTAGCATGACACTGGTTGGCTCGAGGCCACACACATACAGTCCCGTCTGACTGCCTCCTGTGGCTCTTTGTCTGTCTGTGAATTGTCCTCTGTATGCCAATTGTCTTCCGTTTCCTCCAGCCCTGCTGAGCGTGAATTAGAGTCAATGTGTGCTGGGTCACCACAGGGCTCCCCCCCAGAACGCTCAGAAGGGGCTGTGACCCCCCCCACCCCACCCTCCTGGTCGTTTGGGCTCCAGCTCTGAGTTCCAGCACGTTGAACGGCCGTGGATCGTGGGTGCACGGGGCTGGTGTGTGTCATGTGTAATGGAACAAGATGGCAATCGGCCGGCTTTAGGGAGTGAGGTGCGGGAAGAGCGCTGTGGAGGAGGAGGGAGAGGGGGGTGGGAGTAAGTGAGTGAGTGCCGGCCCAGGATGTCAAAGGTGTCTGGGCCGTGCAAAAATTGCGTGTGGATCAGCGATGGTGAGGGACTTTCCCGGTCACCCTGGCGGTGATCCGCAGCAGCTGTGAAAAAATTAAGTCTCTGACTCCTCTCGCGGCTCGGTCCAGCGAGGATGTGGGGAAGGCGAACGGCCAAATTCCCCGAGGATGCGTAGTGGCTGTGAAACAACTGCAGCTGTGTGAGGGACTTGGTGTTTTGGCTTTTGGTGCAGACGCAGCCCTAAAGCCATCGGGGACAGCAATCGGCTAGGCTCCCGTTGTGCGCCATGGCTGAGAAACCCATACAAAGTCCCGTACGTGGGCTGCACGTCTGCTTCAGGTGCGTGAGCAGCCCTGAAGGTTCCGAGGATGGCGGTTGGCCGTGCTTCTCAGGCATGTGCAGCGGCAGAGGACGATGTATCAGTCTGTGGAGCCGGTTCATCCCTGTGCGTGGCGCGCGCTTGGCGCAGTGACCACATAGCTGGCAGTTGCGCTGTCCTCGTAATCCTGCGGTGTGCATGTGGGGCTTCTGTGCGCGGGAGGTCCGCTGTCGCCAGCTGAGTCAGGGTCGGGGAGCTTGGTGGAAATCAACACAGACGGCGTTGATGATTTCCCCGTTCAGGCTGCTTCCTTCATTTTGCTCGTGTCGCCGTTCATGGTGCATGTTGGTTGTAGCACTACCCGCTCCGGGGAGCACATTCCGGTGAGGATGAAGAGGTTGCAGGCGTTCTCTGGTCCTCTGGGATCCACAGCGCGGTGAGAGGGAGCAGACGGTCATTCTTTCTCGTCAGGTCACCAGTGTGGAGGAAAAAGATCAGGCGAGGGATGCACCATGACCCATTGGGTCACCAGTGTGGAGGAATATAATCAGGCGAGATATGACGAGCTGGAAGGTTGCAGAGTTTTATTTTCCTCCAACATAATGAGACGCACTTTGTAGCTCTGTGTGCTACAGTGCTGTGCTGTGCGCTGAGACATGTCACACAAGCTCTTTTATGCAGTGATACAGGAAGACAGAATGCATGGAACATTAGCATAACAGTCAATACACATGATTAGCGTGACATTGGTTGGCTCAAGGCCACATGCATACAGTCCCGTCTGACTGCCTCCTGTGGCTCTTTGTCTGTCTGTGAATTGTCCTCTATATGCCAATTGTCTTCCGTTTCCTCCAGCCCTGCTGAACGTGAATTCGAGTCAATGTGTGCTGGGTCACCACATTACAATGTTTACACATTTCTTTGTGCTTCTCTGGAGTTGAGAAGTTTTTTGGTGTTTTGGGATTAATAATTCAATTCAATTCAACTTTACTTATATCGCGCCAAATCACAACACAGATCATCTCAAGACGTTTACAAAGAAGGTAATAAAGGCTTAATTATGTTGTGTGAACATGATATTATTTATTTTATGGTATTTAAGAGGCTGTGACGTTCGTCGTCGGCCTCCGTCGGTCTATGATGACCATGGAAGAGAATCCTAAACGTCTACTCTGCTGGAACAGCACCGCCTGTGGCTGAACAGGCCGATGCGCACCGGTGTTCTGCCTTCCAGCGTTGGGCGTTGGTAGGATTCAAGCCTGGGCAGGAAGATATGGAGGACAAGATGTTACCCATGCAGCATGTCCCCCCTCTCCACGTCGCTGATGAATCCAAAGGAACAGCAGGGCTGCTATAGTTTGGCACCAGCACCATCGCAGGAGCTGCCAGAACGATGTTGAGCACAACAGAGAACTGCCTTAGGGGCTCCGACTCCGGATTTTTCCTCAGGGTTGACTCCCGAAGCCTTTCCCGTGACCGGGTGTGCCGCAAGGCAGCGGAGGTTTGAAATCAGGGTTTACCTTCCCCTAGATGGGCTACCTTCCCAGGTTGACGAGGCATCATCTACCTGAAGCATCTGGTTTTAAGGCGCCAGAGATCCGCCCTCGCCCCTTCTCCTATTAGTAAAAGCAGTTCCGCCGGGCTTAGAGACTAAACCACACGGGCAGGCTAGGCGTTGGACTTAGTTGTCAGAGGCTTTTCGAGACGCACGCCGTAAGGAGCATTTTATGAACACTGGGAGCTTAACCCCAGTGCCACTCCTGGCTATGACAACCTTGGAACCGGCTGTGACGTTGTTGTTGGACACATTTGTAGTTTTTTCAGCATAAATGTTTCATTAATTTCTTGTCACACCTCATGGTTATTTTAATGTTTATTATGTTCCATCATGGGGGTCCGGTGCTATGTGGATTAGGTGGCAGTCAAAGGCGGAGACCTTGATCCGACTGATCCGAAGCTTTCTAAACTTCAGTTGATAGTGCTATGAGATGACTGTTGTTGTGAAATGGCGCTATATAAATAAAGCTGAATTGAATTGAATTGAATTAAACTGGCTTTTGGTACGTGGAATGTCACCTCCCTGGTGGGGAAGGAGCCTGAGCTGGTGTATGAGGTTGAGAGATACCGGCTAGATATAGTCGGCCTCACCTCAACACACAGCTCTGGTTCCGGAACCAGTCTCCTGGAGAGGGGCTGGAGCTTGGCCTTTTCTGGAGTTTCCCCGGGCGAGAGGCGACGAGCAGGGGTGGGTATTCTTGTATCGCCCCACCTTGCTGCCTCTATATTGGAGTTTTTCCCGGTAGAGGAAAGGGTTGCTTCCCTGCGCCTTCGGGTTGGGAAACGGGTCCTGACCCTCATTTGTGCCTATGCACCAAATGATGTTTCAGAGTACCCACCCTTTTTGGAGTCTGTGACTGGGGCGCTGGAGGGTGCTCCTCTTGGAGACTCCATTGTCCTACTGGGGGACTTCAATGCGCACGTGGGCAACGACAGTGAAACCTGGAGGGTGGTGATTGGGAGGACGGCCTGCCCGATCTGAACCCGAGTGGTGTTCAGCTATTGGACTTCTGTGCTAACCACAGTCTGTCCATAACGAACACCATGTTCAAGCATAAGGGTGTCCATATGTGCACCTGGCACCAGGACACCCTAGGTCGCAGGTTGATGATCGATTTTGTTATCGTATCATCAGACCTGCGACCGTATGTCTTGGACACCCGAGTAAAGAGAGGTGCAGAGCTGTCAACTGATCACCACCTGGTGGTGAGTTGGATCCGATGGCAGGGGAGGAAGCCATTCAGACCTGGTAGACCCAAACGTATAGTGAGGGTGTGCTGGGAGTGTCTGGCTGAGGCCCCTGTCCGGGAGGTCTTCAACTCCCACCTCCGGAAGAACTTCAACCACATTCCGAGGGAGTCTGGAGACATGGAGTCTGAATGGGCCATGTTCTCCACCTCTGTTGTTGAAGCAGCGGCCCAGAGCTGCGGCCGCAAGGTGGTCGGTGCATCTCGTGGTGGCAACCCCCGAACCAAGTGGTGGACACCAGTGGTGAGGGGGGCCATGAAGCTGAAGAAGGAGTCCTATCAAGCTTGGTTGGCTTATGGAACTCCCGAAGCAGCTGAGGTGTACCGGCAGGCCAAGCGGAGTGCAGCTCGGGTGGTTGCTGAAGCAAAAACCCGGGTATGGGAGGAGTTTGGTGAGGCTATGGAACAAGACTTTCGGTCGGCCTCAAAGAGATTCTGGCAAACTGTCCGGCGGCTCAGGAGGGGAAAGCAGCTCCCGTCCACACTGTGTATGGTGCGGATGGGACACTGTTGACTTCGACTGGGGACATCGTCGGGCGGTGGAAGGAATACTTCGAGGATCTCCTCAGTCCCACTGATACGCCTTCCACAGAGGAAGCAGGGTTTGGGGACGAGGGGGATGACTCGCCTATCACAGGGGCTGAGGTCGCCAAGGTGGTTAAAAATCTCCTTGGTGGCCGGGCCCCGGGGGTGGACGAAATTCGCCCTGAGTACCTCAAGGCCCTGGATGTTGTTGGGCTGTCATGGTTGACACGCCTCTGCAACATTGTGTGGAGGTCGGGGGCAGTGCCTTTGGCATGGCAAACCGGGGTGGTGGTTCCTCTCTTCAAAAAAGGGGACCGGAGGGTGTGCTCCAACTTCAGAGGGATCACACTCCTCAGCCTCCCTGGGAAGGTCTATGCCAAGGTACTGGAGAGGAGAGTCCGGCCGTTGGTCGGACCTCGGATTCAGGAGGAGCAATGTGGTTTTCGTCCTGGCCGTGGCACATTGGACCAGCTTTTTACCCTCTCGAGAATTCTTGAGGGTTCGTGAGAGTTTGCCCAACCAGTTTACATGTGCTTTGTGGACTTGGAGAAAGCATTTGGCCGCGTCCCTCGTGGATTTTTGTGGGGGGTGCTTCGGGAGTATGGGGTATCGGACTTGTTGTTACGAGCTATTCGGTCTCTGTACGACCATTGTGAGAGTTTGGTTCGTATTGCCAACACTCGGTCGGAGTCATTCCCAGTGAGAGTTGGACTCCGCCAGGGCTGCCCTCTGTCACCGATCCTGTTCATAATTTTTATGGACAGGATTTCTAGGCTCAGCCAGGGAATGGAGGGTGTCATGCTTGGTGACCACAGGATCTCATCTCTGTTGTTTGCAGATAATGTTGTCCTGTTGGCTTCATCCAGCAATGACCTACAGCTCTTGCTGGGACGGTTTGCCGCTGAGTGTGAAGCGGCTGGGATGAGAATCAGCACCTCCAAGTCCGAGTCCATGGTCCTCAGCCGGAAAAAGGTGGATTGTCCTCTCTGGGTTGGGGACAGGCTCCTGCCCCAAGTGGAGGAGTTTAAGTATCTTGGGGTCTTGTTCACGAGTGAGGGGAAAATGGAGCGAGAGATCGACAGACGGATTGGAGCAGCATCTGCAGTGATGCGGACGTTGTACCGGTCTGTTGTGGTGAAGAGGGAGCTGAGTTCTAAGGCAAAGCTGTCGATTTACCAGTCAATCTACGTTCCTACTCTCACCTATGGTCACGAGCTTTGGGTAATGACCGAAAGAACGAGATCGCGGATACAAGCGGCTGAAATGAGCTTTCTCCGTCGGATTGCTGGACTCACCCTCAGAGATAGGGTGAGGAGCTCAGTCATCCGGGAGAGGCTCAGAGTAGAACCGCTGCTCCTCCACATTGAAAGGAGTCAGTTGAGGTGGTATGGGCATCTGATTAGGATGCCTCCTGGACGCCTCCCACTTGAGGTGTTTCAGGCATGTCCCACTGAGAGGAGACCCCGGGGCAGACCCAGGACTCGGTGGAGAGACTACGTCTCCCAGCTGGTCTGGGAACGCCTTGGTATCCTCTCTGAAGAGCTGGAGCAGGTGGCTGGAGAGAGGGAAGTCTGGGCTTCTTTGCTTGAACTGCTGCCTCCGCGACCCGGACCTCCGGAAAAGCGGTAGAAGATGGATGGATGGATGGATGGATGTTCCATCTGAACAGTCAAAAGGCTGAATAAATCAACAAACAGAAGAAGAAGACAGCCGCTAGGTGCTGCTAGTTACAATTACATCGTTTCTATTTACCGATAAACGTTTGATAGTTTTGACTTTTACTTTGAAACTCCTACCGGATGTGACTCTCAGTAAATGCTACTTCCAGTTAGCTGGTTGAGCGGCAGCAGGATCCAGAATCTCACAGTCCGGTTCTGTAGACAGAGCAGAGGTGGACCAACACCAAGGATCGGCTGATGTAGCTTTAAAATCTGAAATGGAGCCGAGGAGAGAAGGTTAGTTTACTTCCTGTTACCATGGAAACACCAACCGTGATGTTAAGCTAACGTTAGCCTCCTCCTGTACTTACTTATTTCTGATATTAAACAATCGGCTAAAAACCTGTTAACAGATTGGGTCTTTCATCATATGACCTGTCATAACCATAATAATCATGCAGTGACGTCAGACTGTACTGATATCTATTCCACAACATATCCAGTCGATTTTTAAAAGCATTTACTGACAGTGCAGCAACAATGTGATCAGGGATGTGGTCTGTATTAATCATATATCCCATAACCTACATATGTATAAGCATGTGAGAATGTTTGGTGATTACATATGTAAAACGACTTCACACCTCAGAACAGGACAAAAGGTCTCAACCGCCAGTGAAGGTCAAAGAGCATCCGAGGCGCTGCGGTGGAGACCAGATAGGTCGCCCTGACCTCCCAGGGCCAGGTGGAGGGGCACGAAGACAAAGGAGGGGGATTAAGATAATGAGGGATGTCAGCTTTGATATGCATGTCTTTTGTTATGTGTGAGTATAAGTACGTAGAGCCGAATGTGTTCGCTCTCTTACTTCTTCTGCTGCTGCACTAGATGAGACTTGTTAGAGGAGCGAAGCTGATAATAAACTTTGGTTTATAAGTCACATCGCCTCGTTATTCCAAGCTCTTCTACACTGGTGACCCTGACGCGAGGATGGACCAGAGGCGTTCCCCCGCGATCGACTCATCTGTGGCGACCCAGGCAGACGCCGGCGCCCATGCAGACAGGGGAACAGATGGACGACGTTCCCCCACGGCAGAAGTGATAGAGAGGGCTCAACCGAGCACCAGCGCCGCTGCGAGAGCCGAAGGAAGGCACTCTCACCCTGCGGACACATCAGTGACGGTCCACACAAACGCCGTCACTGTCAAGCTGCCGGACTTCTGGCAGGAAGACCCCGCCTCGTGGTTTCAGCAAGCTGAAGCCCAGTTTGCACTTGCGGGCATCACGGCTGACGATACAAAGTTCTATCACATCGTCGCCAAACTCGACGCCGCCACTTCGAGATGTGCGTGGAGCATAATCCAGCGGCCGCCGGCCCAGGACAAATATAGAGAACTGAAAGCGACCATCGTGGCGAATTTCGTCCCCTCTGCCGAGGAGAGAGCCGAGAGGATCCTGACCCAAGGCCCTCATGGAGGACTTGCTGCAACTCAAAGAAGAGGACAATGACAATTTCCTCTTCCAATTTATATTCCTCAGTACGCTGCCGCCACACATGAGAGGGACGCTTGCCAACATGCGATGCAGCACCCAGCAAGACTTCCGCACGCTGGCTCACGAAGCGCAGCGACTCGTCAACACCTTCAAGGAACAGACACCCACAGCAGCATCCGCAGACCTCAACGCTGATGTCCGGAGCCACGGGGAGCCACAAACCACTGAGCAGAATCCGCCCGCCGTGACAGCGACACGGCCAAGACGTAACAGACGGAGCGACATCTGTTACTACCACCACCGCTTCGCCGAGAAGGCTTACAAATGCGTTCCCCCCTGCAAATTCACGATTTCGGGAAACGCCAAAGCCGAGAACCGTTAACAGCGGCGGTTCTCGGCGAAAAAAGCAAGCTTCTATATGTGACGGACGGACACACCGGCAAGCAGTTCCTCATTGACACGGGAGCTCAACTGAGTTTTATCATGCCCTCCCAAGCAGACCGGGCCATGGGCCCCCGGGGCAATGGAGCGGTGGCAGCCAACGGCTCCATCATCAACACTTTTGGCGAAAGGAACCTGCCCCTCCGCATCCATGGCCGCAACTACAGATGGACATTTGTTGTAGCGGCGGTGAGTTTTAACTTGTTGAGGGCAGACTTTTTGTGTGCACATGGGTTATTAGTTGATCTAGCGAACAGACGCTTGGTTAATGCACTGTCCTTTGCTTCTATTCCCTGCTCAGCTCGAGTTTCTCCACCACCCGTGCAGGCCAGCGTCACTACAGCAGGAGGTAAGTTTGATCAACTCCTCACCCAATTTTCAGCACTCACAATTCCCAAATTCTCAGCTACAGTGGCTAAGCACGGGGTCGAACACTTTATTCCCACAACGGGCCCACCCGTTTTCGCCAAAGCTCGGCGCTTAGACGCGACCAAGCTCGCCATAGCTCGGGACGAGTTTACCACCCTTGAAAAACTAGGCATTATCAGGCACTCAAAAAGCCCCTGGGCATCACTGCTTCACATGGTCCCGAAATCCGACGGTTCTTGGAGACCGTGCGGCGATTACCGCAGATTAAACAATGCGACAGCGCATGACCGCTACCCAATTTCTCACATCCAAGATTTTTCACTACATCTGGCGGGTGCGCGCATTTTTTCAAAAATAGACCTGGCCTGCGGCTATCATCAAGTCCCCGTTCGAGCAGAGGACATTCCTAAAACAGCTGTAATAACCCCCTTTGGTCTTTTTGAATTTTTGCGGATGCCTTTTGGCCTCAAAGGCGCTGCTCAAACCTTTCAGCGGATGATGGACGCAGTATTACGCGACCTCCCTTTCGTGTTCGTCTACCTCAAAGATATGCTGGTAGCCAGCTCGTCTGAGGAAGAACACCAACAGCATCTCACTATGGTTTTTCAGAGACTAGAAGAGCACGGGTTAATAATCAATCCTGCCAAATGCAAATTCGGCGTGTCACAAATTGATTTTTTGGGACACAGAGTTTCACCGAAGGGGGCAGTCCCACTGCCAGACAAAGTTCATGCAGTAAAAAGTTTCCCACGGCCACAAACGGTCAAATCGCTGCAAGAATTTTTGGGAATGGTTAATTTTTACAACCGTTTCCTCCCCCGCGCAGCTCAGCTCATGCAGCCCCTATATGACGCGCTCAGAAAACAAAAACCTTCCAACGCGGTCGAATGGACCCCGGAGCGCGAACTCGCCTTCGCGGAAGTAAAAAGTGCCCTAGCTAATGCCACATTGTTGGTTCACCCTGATCCCTCGGCCCGCATTGTGCTAACAACAGATGCTTCAGACCTGGCCATAGGGGCGGTTGTAGAACAACACGTCGGCGGAACCTGGCAACCTTTGGCATTTTTCAGCAAATCGCTAAACCAAACTGAGCGTAAATACAGCACCTTTGACAGGGAGCTGCTAGCGCTTCATTTATCCATCCGCCACTTCCAGTTCTGGTTGGAGGGGCGGCGTTTCACGGCTTTTGTAGACCACAAACCGCTCACCTTTGCGATGGCTAAAATTTCTGAACCGTGGTCAGGCAGGCAACAAAGACAGCTAGCTGCAATTTCAGAGTTCACCACAGACATTCGACATGTGGCAGGCAAACTTAACGTGGTAGCAGACTGCCTCTCTCGCGCTGTGACATCGGCAGAGCGCGAGGAGACAGATTATACTACCTCAGCTGCAGAACTCTTCGCCAACGCGGACACATACGCAGCCCCAATCCATGTAGGGATAGATTATGCAGCCATGGCGGAGGAGCAAAGTAGTGACGCGGACGTGCGCGCACTCCTGTCTGGACCCACAGGGTTAAGGCTGGAGGAAAGGGGTTTACGCGACGGTGTGCCCCCCCTAATATGCGACATCTCAACCGACCGACCTCGCCCGGTAGTCCCAGCTGCATGGCGCCGCCGTATTTTCGACTCAATTCACTCCCTCGTGCACCCAGGTGTGCGCGCTTCGGTTAAAATGGTCACCGAAAAGTTTGTGTGGCCTGGCCTGTGCAAAAACGTAAAAGAATGGGCAAAGACTTGCATTTCTTGTCAGCGCGCCAAAATACACAAACACACAAAAGCCCCTCTAGAGCCTTTTCGAATCCCTGCTAGAAGGTTCGACCACGTTCATGTCGACCTCGTGGGACCACTACCTTCCTCCCAAGGTTTCACACATCTGTTAACAATGATAGACCGCACTACGCGCTGGCCGGAGGCGGTCCCTCTGGCGTCAACCACAGCGGAGGAAGTCGCTCTTTTTTTTTTTTTTGACAAACTGGGTGGCACGTTTCGGCGTCCCATCGGACATCACGTCCGATAGGGGGCCTCAATTTGTCTCGGAGCTTTGGTCAGCCATGGCCAGCAGCTTAGGAGCGACAATTCACCGCACCACCGCTTATCACCCTCAGGCTAATGGGTTATGCGAGCGTTTTCACAGATCTTTAAAGGCTGCCCTCAGAGCCTCACTAATGGATACAAATTGGGTAAATAAACTTCCTTGGGTTTTATTGGGGTTGCGTGCTGCACCTAAAGAGGATCTAGACGCCTCCCCAGCAGAATTAGTTTTTGCACAACCTCTCAGGCTCCCAGGTGAATTTTTACCAGAGAACCCAGAGCCAGGGCATCTTCCAGCCCCGAGGTTTTTAGGCAGCAACGGACCGGACTCTCTCCCCGGACTGGCACATCACTCTTTTCCACGGGTTTTTGTCCCCCAAGCTTTAAAAAATGCTGAATTCGTTTTTGTTAGGCATGAAGCTTTAAAACCAACCTTCCGCCCACCATACGATGGACCATTCAGAGTGCTGGAACCTGGTGATAAGCATTTTGTGCTTGATTTTGGGGACAGAAAAGAAACAGTCAGCATTGACAGACTTAAACCTGCCTTCTTGTTGAGAGACGAGCCTGCACGGTTGGCGAGAGCACCTCGGCGGGGTAGACCCCCAAGAGAAAAAAAGACTCAGCCCCCCTGCAGGGAACAAATAATCACTCTCCTTCCCAAGCTGCAGATTCCTTACAGGAAGGTCCCACCAGGACGCCCAAGCGGACCCACAGCAGATTCGGGAGAAGATTAAAACCCAGACAGCACAGAGACTGATGCAAACTACTCAAAAGTTGTTCACTAATTGTGCTGTAACAGTTTAGGACTGACTTGTGATATTACTATGCTGTTATGATTACCACTGAATTCTCTACAGGAGCATAGCTGCTGGAAAGTTTCTTCTTTGTCAAGAGGTGTAGCAGTTAGTATGTCATAATAATTATATTAAACTGTGAATTTTTCTATTGTCCTTTTCTTAGTTGTTTGGGGGGTGGGCTGTGGTCTATATTAATCATATATCCCATAACCTACATATGTATAAGCATGTGAGAATGTTTGGTGATTACATATGTAAAACGACTTCACACCTCAGAACAGGACAAAAGGTCTCAACCGCCAGTGAAGATCAAAGAGCATCCGAGGTGCTGCGGTGGAGACCAGATAGGTCGCCCTGACCTCCCAGGGCCAGGTGGAGGGGTACGAAGACAAAGGAGGGGGATTAAGATAATGAGGGATGTCAGCTTTGATATGCATGTCTTTCGTTATGTGTGAGTATAAGTACGTAGAGCCGAAGGTGTTCGCTCTCTTACTTCTTCTGCTGCTGCACTAGATGAGACTTGTTAGAGGAGCGAAGCTGATAATAAACTTTGGTTTATAAGTCACATCGCCTCGTTATTCCAAGCTCTTCTACAAGGGAGCCCATTCCAAGAGTTCACTGCTCCAAAATGTTGTATTTTGCGTCGTACAATTTCTTTCGCAAGTCTCTTGGAGTGACCTCTTAGTCGGTCTTGTTTCTCCAACTTTATATACTTGGCCTCCACTGAATAACATCCTGATATGTTTATATATCTCTATCAGATCCCCTCTGACTCTTCTGTGAAAAAGACTGGACAGGCTTCCTCCTGTGTCCACGCAAACAGATCTTCTGAATCTCATTCGCCACCCTTGCAGACTCATTGACTTTAGGCGCATTCACGTTTAGTGACTGAGGGTTTAGGGCTGTCCCAATCTGAAATTGG
Organism: Pholidichthys leucotaenia; assembly: GCA_020510985.1. Classification (NCBI taxonomy): domain Eukaryota; kingdom Metazoa; phylum Chordata; class Actinopteri; order Cichliformes; family Pholidichthyidae; genus Pholidichthys; species Pholidichthys leucotaenia. The sequence continues at coordinate 47,028,559 of CM035841.1, forward strand.
GAAGTGGCTGACTGCTCACTCGCTGACTTTTTGAGCCCTTAAGCCTTTTTCATGCTGCATTTCCCCTGTGGTCTGCTTTGGACAAGCCCGGCGAGCACGCAGCTTTGTACATGCTCACATTTTTCACCTACCAGGCCAAGCAGTTGAAGCATGCGCACAACTCTTATTTGTAGCTTTGCTCCAGCTCTATGGGTAGCGCAAATGCGCTAACACACCAGTTTGTTCACCGGCTATAAACACGAGAGCGACACACATTTTTTTGTAGCAACAACAATGACGTTGTTTCAAGGAAAAGGAGGCATTACCGTTTTGTGGAGCGCTTCTCCGCTCAAGCTGCTGCTGCTGCAAAAGGATTCATGTATGTTTATTCTCATCTTCCATGTCCTTGTTGTCTTCCTCGCCTACTTTGTCTTTGTATGCTGTGTTGGTAGCGCCACCTTGTGAATGGGACGTTCAGTCTTGCGCATGCTCTGTCAGTGTGTACAGGTTGTGGGCAGGCCGTGTGGTCATAAAACTTGGGCTGCACGCGGTCGTTCGCAGTAGAGTCCTGCGGACACTAGCAGACTGGAGACGATCACGTAAATTTTGTCACATGAGGTTTCCAGTTGCGCGTACGCAGACAGCAGAGGTGCAGCATGAATCCAGCTTTAAATGAGCCCTTTCTCTCAGGGCGCATTCAGAGTGCAACTGTTTGGTCCAGACCAAAGGAACTCTGGTCCACTTGGGTGGATAATACGGTTCATTTAGTGCAGTCTGGATGCACAAGCAAACTTTGGTCCACTTGAAAACTGGGGGTCTTGGTTCACTTGCAAGTGAACCCTGGTGTGGTTCATTTGCAGTGTGAATGCAAATGCACTATCCAGTGGACCAAAGGGCGGAAGTGCCCCTCGGCGTTTGTGTAACCATAGCAATACGTAGTCTAAGAAAAGGAAGTGATGTTTACCGTAGTGCATTTTGGGTAGAAAATGACAACAAAGACAGCCGAGCAAATCCGAGAAATCCTTTTACTGGAGAAAGCCAAGGAGAAAAGTTAAAAAAAAAAAAAGTTGTTTGTGGCGGACAAACAACCCGGCTGAAAGGAGCGGATTTCGGTTTTTGGTCCTGACCAGTCAATGAGCTGGATTTTCCTTCTTTGCAAGATTTTTTTCTTCCTGGTCAGTGGCGGTTTTGGCTACAATGCCCCAAACAAGCAGTTGTTGTAACTGCGTGACGTTGTCCAGGCAGTTTGGTCTGCTTGAGTAAAGTGCCGTGTGAATGCAAACCAAACGAAGGTGCAAAAATTCTCGGCATTCCCCGCCCAATCGAACCGAGACCCCTGGACTATCCTGGTGTGAAGGCAGCCTAAGTCAGTGTGCTATGCTGACTTAAGGTAAGGTAAGGGAATTACCCACAGTTCAGAGCGCTATGCCAGGGTTTCTCAAGGGAAAGCTCCTGATTGGTCATCTGTTCATCACTGACCCCCCTTTACCCCTGTTCCACCCCCCCCCCCCCCAAAAAAAAAATACTGCCTTGCCAAGAATCTAAGATCTTTGCCAAAATAAAAACATATGACATATGACATCTCCAATGGAGATGAAGCTGAGTACAGAGGGCTTATCCAGGACTTCGTGAACTGGTGCCATCGGAACTGCCTCCAGATCAACGCGAGGAAAACTAAGGAGCTGGTGGTGGACTGCCGCAGGCTTGGACAACCCCTCACAGCACCAGTAAATATACAGGGAACAGACATTGAGATGGTGACATCCTACAAGTACCTGGGTGTTCATCTGAACAATAAACTAGACTGGTCACACAATACTGACGCACTCTACAAGAAGGGACAGCGCAGGCTGTTCCTACTGAGGAGACTCAGGTCTTTTGGTGTACAAGGGGCGCTGCTGAAGACATTCTATGACACGGTGGTGGCATCAGCCATCACTTTTGGAGTGGTCTGCTGGGGCAGTGGCATTACTGCAGCCGATAGGAAGAGACTGAACAAACTGATCAAGAAAGCTAGCTCTGTCCTGGGGCAACGCCTTGACCCAGTGGAGGAGATAGGAGAGAGAAGGATGGTGGCTAAACTGTCATCTCTGCTGGAGTCCGAGTTCCACCCTATGCAGGACATACTGAATGCACTGAGGAGCTCATTTAGCAGCAGACTACATCATCCCAGGTGCACAACCGAGAGGTTTCGCAGGTCCTTCCTACCAACGGCTGTCAGACTGTACAGTCTAAGCAGGGCTGCTCGCAGAGATAGCAAAAAAGACATAACAACCTAATAGTTTTTTGAATGCAAAGATGCAATAGACTTACACAATGGTCCCCTCCGGCATACAACTAGGAAAATACCGGTCGCTATGGAGGGTGAGAATATGTATGGGCACATAATCATACCATGTAGGATAACTAAGTAGACGGTTGTGCTGTTTCATCCCATCTAGCAACAATGCTCTGCACTGTGTGTGTTTATATATTTGCATATTTATTCCATCTAGCTACAATGCTCAGCACTGTGTGTCTGTGTGTATATATATATATTTATAGTAATATGTACATATGTATATTAGCTGCTCTTGCTTTTTTTTCTTGCCTTCTGATTGTTGCTCTGAGTGTTGCTATCCCTGTGCTGTTGCAATCCTGGAATTTCCCCATTGTGGGACTAATAAAGGCTTATCTTAACTTATTTTATAAAGACTTACAGTTTATGTTGAAATACACACCATTCATCCATCCATCCTCTACCGCTTAATCCTTTTCGGGTCGCGGGGGGGCTGGAGCCTATCCCAGCATCTTTGGGTGAGAGGCAGGGTCCACCCTGGACAGATCACCAGTCCATCGCAGGGCCAACACAGAGAGACAGACAACCATTCACTCTCGCAGTCATACCTAAGGACAATTTAGAATCCAATTATGCAGTTTGGTCAATTTTGCAGTTAGAAAAAAAGATGATTTGCAGTTGTAGAGGCTGCAGCACATTTAATTCAGTTAATTCCTGAAGAAAGTAGAAAGTCTGAAATCAAGTCTCAGACCCACAATAGCTGGTCACATGTTTTCATGTCACACAAATTAAAAGTATGATTAAAATAAATAGAATAAAAAGATAGATTTCTATTAACATGGTAACACAAAATTAAATAAGACATAATTTGATCTCCTTTAATTCAATAAGAAAATATTACAATTATCAATATAGATGGGCAAAAGTGAAGGCGAATTCAATAATTGAAAACAGAACTGGGATTTTATTTTAAGAAGTTCCACAAAGACCTCCAGAGACCCTGAAACACACACAGCCTTGAACTTGCAGCATCATTTTCTTTTTTCCAGGTCATTTACTTTTAGGGGCGGCCGTGGCTCAGGAGGTACAGCACATCGTTTAATAACCGGAGGGTTGACGGTTCGAATCCTGCTCTCCCCAGCCATCCTGCTGTTGTGTCCCTGGGCAAGACATTTTATCCACCTTACCTCCAGTGTCCATGACACTGGGTATGAATGTGTATAAATGTTCGGTGGTGGCCAGAGAGGCCGTTGGCGCAGATTGGCAGCCACGTTTCTGTCAGTCTGCCCCAGGGCAGCTGTGGCTACAGTAGCAGCTTACCACTACCAGTGTTTGTGGAATGAATGAATAATGTATCTATTGTAAAGTGTCTTTGAAAAGTGCTGTATAAATCTGATTTATTATTATTATATTATCCTCCTTTGTCAGAAGAAAGTAGACAGGAGTATTTGGAATCTAAGGCAAGGATAAGACATACTATAGTGAGTTGTACGAGAGGCTAAAGACTAAGCAAGGAGAAAAGGAGTTGTATCAGTTGGGTAGACAAAGAGATCGAGCTGGAAAGGATGTACAGCAGGTTAGGTTGATTAAGGACAGAAATGTAATGTACTAAAGATGAGAGTGTGTTGAGAAGGTGGAAGGAGTACAAGGAAGTCCTGAGGATTAGCATGGCCGAAGTGAGGGCAACTTTGAAGAGGATGAAGAATGGAAAGGTGGTTGGTCCCGATGACATATCTTTGGAGGTATGGAGCTGTTTAGAAGAGATGGCAGTGGACTTTTTAACCCAGTGTTTCCTTTGGCTTAAAGATCTTGGCGCGGTGGCAACATATTTTTCCCTGGGGGGGGGGGGGGGGAGCATACCGGAATATGTTAATTTTATACTATTTATTTCTTTTTAAAATTTTACACAGTAACGTTGCATATGGAACTTACCATTTGAAGTATTGTACAACCGAGGCTTGAATATTGGCCCAGTTGGGGTCCCACCCAGACATCCTGTGTTCAGACTTTTTAGTGGTGTTATCCTGCTCTCCTTCCTCTGCCTGAACACTTTCCTCTCATTGGCTTCTCTCTTCTGTCTCATCTTGCCCTCTCTGAGCTCTGTCTAATTCAGGTTCTCTCTCTGTCTATGGTGGTATACAAACAGGTTAGAAAATATCAAGTGTCATGTTTTGTCCTGCAGGATTTTTTTGTCATGGTTTACATAAATGTGCGGTGGCGGAGTGGTTAGCACTGCGGCAGCACAGCAACTCACCCTTGGCCGGGGGATCCTGGGTTCGATCCCACCCCCTGACCAACAGTGATCTGTGTGGAGTTTGCATATTCTCCCCGTGTCTGCGTGGGTTTACTCCGGGATTTCTCTGGTTTCCTCCCACATGCCAAAAACATGCAAGTTAGGTTAATTGACAGTGAACTGGGGATTCTAAACTGTCCTTAGGTATGACTGTGAGAGTGAATGGTTGTCTGTCTGTCTGTGTTGGCCCTGCGATGAACTGGCAATCTGTCCAGGGTGTACCCTGCCTCTCGCCCAAAGCTGCTGGGATAGGCTCCAGCCCCCCCCCCCCCCCCGCCCCGCAACCCAAAACGGATTAAGCGGAAGAAGATGAATGGGTTTACATAAATGACAAAAATATGTGTATTTTTATTCTAGTGTTTCTTTTTTTTCCATTGAGAGAGTAGGGAAGGGAAAGAAACATTCATAATAGTAATGTACTCATGCATACTTAAATTATATGATCAGGTGTCTAACCAAAGTACGCGAGGCTCTAATCAGAGACATGCTGTTCGCAGACGACGCTGCAGTCGCAACCCACACACAGCAGGAGCTTCAGACCCTGATAGACCGCTTCTCCCAGGCATGCAAGGACTTCGGGCTTACCATCAGCCTGAAGAAGACTAACGTCTTGGCGCAAGGCACGGAAGCACCACCAACCATCACCATCGACGACTACGAGCTGGAGGTCGTGAATCAGTTCACGTACCTGGGGTCCACGATCAGCAACAACCTCTCCCTTGATACAGAGATCAACAAGAGGATTGGAAAATCAGCCTTCACACTCGCTCGCCTCACCACACGAGTGTGGGAGAATCCCAAACTCTCTGTCAAGACAAAGATGGCAGTGTACAACGCCTGCGTCATCAGCACACTGCTCTATGGGAGTGAGACGTGGACAACATACGCCCGGCAGGAAAAGAGACTGAACTCCTTCCACTTGCGCTGCATTCGCCACATCCTGGACATATCCTGGCAGGACAAAGTGCCCAACACAGAAGTTCTGTCCCGTGCCGGCCTTCCCTCCATGTTCACTCTACTCAGGCAGCACAGGCTCCGCTGGCTAGGCCACGTTCACCGTATGGAGGATGGCAGAATCCCCAAAGACGTCCTCTACGGAGAACTGGCAACTGGCAGGAGAGACGTTGGCCGCCCACAGCTGCGCTTTAGAGACGTCTGCAAGAGAGACATGAAGGCCCTGGAGATCAACACAGAGCGCTGGGAGGACCTTGCAACGGACCGCTCCAAATGGAGAGGCACCCTGACCAGACAGCTCAAGGCGGGTGAAGAGAGACTGACTGCTGCAGCAGATGAAAAAAGGACCCGCAGGAAGAACCGCCACAGACCCAGCAGCACGGAGACCACCCACAAGTGCGACCTGTGTGACAGGGACTGCCATTCGCGCATCGGCCTGTTCAGCCACAGGCGGTGCTGTTCCAGCAGAGTAGACGTTTAGGATTCTCTTCCATGGTCATCATAGACCGACGGAGGCCAACGACTGGTGGGTATAGTAACCAGAAATTCTACTCATGTAAAAGCAGTGCTTTGAAATTAATAATTAAAAGTAGACAACCAAAAATTTCTAGTTGAGTTAAGGGTACAAAGAGCACCCACTTAAAAACTTGAGTAATGACTTCAGTCTTGAAGGTTTGAGGTTTTTCTCAACAATTTATAACAATTTTCTTATAGTTTTCTACTTTTCTCTGTAAATATAAAGTTGAAACCAAGTTCCTCAAATTTGTAATTTCCTCTTGTAAAATTGACTTTTCTTGTACATTTTAAACTTTATTATAAATTTGTGGATTATTTTATGACTAATTTTTGTCTGTTTTTTAAAATAGAATTACTGGGTTTTTTAGATAAATTTGAAACAGACTGTGGTAATTTGTTTCCTTTTCCTTATAACAATTTACATTTTTGACCATAATTTTGCAGTCAGAACAGAACAATAATTTAACTCTGATTACAAAGAAAAACTATTAATAAAATTGTATTTAATGAAATAAATTAACTTAAATGACCAAGGATGCCGTTATTTGTGTTATAATATTTCTTTATATTTATAGGGTTTTTGTTTTTTTTTCCAGAAATCTCCTCACCACCCAGACAGCAGGAAAAACGTCCCTTATTTTGAAATCAGATGTTGGCATGTTTAGTTTGTCTGAAGGCTGCTGACAGATTAACGTCATTGACTTGGTGAATTTTGGTCACCTTAACCTGCCAGGTACATAATAGGGAACTGTAGTGGACTCCAAAGACATAATTCACCACAATATGTGTTCATGTACAGAATGATCTGTTTAGGCAGTTATAGTTGTGCTCTCAGGCTTTCTCATCAGGCACCTCTCTAGGCAGCCGCTGAAGGACCTCAGTTTAGAGCTAGCGTTTTTAGCTGTTGGTTTTTGTCACTACTGCTGGAGAATAAAAACGGCACACCTGCTTGTGCGAGAAAAGAGAGAGATTGCCAGTCTCTTCATTCCTGCAATTCCTACAGAACATAACTTAATATTGTAGTGGCTGGTGAAATATATCCTCAGCAATTCATCAGTCCCCCTTGCCTTTCCCTTCATATGAATTCTAACCACATCTCTTAGCTAAGTGACTCTTCCATTATTGCACCCGTTTCCAGTGGGTTAAAACCATGATAAACGCCAGTGCTTAGATAGATAGATAGATAGATACTTTATTTCGAACAAAAAAGTATAACAAAAACAAAACAAAAGACAAATGCAATAAAGTAACAGTATACAGTGTTCGAAAGGGAGAAGGAAGAAGTGAACACTTATTAATTCCATCTCCTCTTTTCCATAAATACACCCATGTGAATTATATACAAATTACCACATTTAAGACCCCAAGTAAACAATTAACTGTATTTTGTACATATCAACATTAACACCCATCCATCCTAACATACATTGATGTCCATACATCAAAACCAGCCTCAAACAACACAGATATACACAGTACTGTCCCACCCACCATTCCATAATGTCCCAGAGTGAGTATAGTAAATCGTACATATAAATACTACCCTTCTAACATATATCCTTTCAGCAAATAATGTTTATACCTCTTTTTGAATTGATTTCTGTTTGTACATAGTTTCAGTTCTGGCTCCAGACTGTTCCACAAATCTACCCCACAGACAGATATGCACAGACTTTTCTTGGTTGTTCGTATCTTGGGTTTTGTAAAGTTTAAATCTCCTCTCAAATTATGATCATTGTCTCTTTTTTTAAATATTTTTTGTATATTAGTTGGGAGTTGATTATTAATTGCCCTGTACATTACTTGTGCTGTCTTAAATTTAACTAAATCAATGAACTTTATGACATGTGACTTTAAAAACAACGAATTGGTATGATCTCTATATCCTACATTATTTATTATCCTTATAGCTCTTTTTTGTAATGTGCATATTGACTGTAGATTGGTCTTGTAGGTGTTTCCCAAGACTTCTACACAGTAGTTAAGATAAGGTAGAAATAGTGAATTGTACAGTAAGACCAATGATTTATAGTCCAAGATGTGTCTTGTCTTCCCCAGTATGCCTATACATTTTGCTAACTTGGCCCAGATGTGACTGATGTGAGGTTTCCAGCAGATTTTATTGTCTAGCGTCACCCCCAGAAACTTATTTTCCTGTACTGTTTCTATTCTGGTATCATCTATCGTTACCATTATTTCATGATTTATTTTATAATTTCCAAACAACATAATCTTTGTTTTTTTTTTAGATTTAGAGATAATTTATTTTTGTTGAACCACTGCGTTAACTTTTTCATTTCAGTTGTGACCACCTCTAAAACCTGCTGCAAATTCTCACCAGTGCAAAGGATATTTGTGTCATCTGCAAACAAAATAAATTTCAGAATTTTTGATACTTAGCATATGTCATTTATATACAAAATAAAGAGTTTGGGTCCCAAAACTGACCCCTGGGGCACACCACAAGTGATGTCCATGAAGGGTGATTTGTGCTCACCAATTTGTACAAATTGTTGTCTGTTACTTAAATAACTTTCCACCCAACTCAGTCCGACCCCTCTTATCCCATACCTTTCCAGTTTCCTTAGTAGTGTTCTGTGGTCAATGGTGTCAAAAGCTTTCTTTAAATCTCTAAATACTCCTACAGCAAACTTTTTTTTAATCTATACAACTAGTAATTTCTTCTATAAGTTCGATCAGTGCCAAAGATGTAGATTTATCTGCTCTAAAACCATACTGGTTGTCTGTAAGGAGGTTGTGTTTTTCAATGAAATCATCCAGTCTCTTAGTGAAGATTTTTTCAAGTATTTTGGAGAATTGTGAGAGTAAAGAGACTGGCCTGTAATTTGTGAAACAATGACTGTCTCCTGTTTTGTATAGCGGTATTACTTTTGCTATTTTCATTTTGTTTGGAAATTTACCAGTTTGAAATGACAGGTTACAGATGTGGCTTACATACCTCTTATGATTTTTTTTTCACGTTTAAAGTACTTTAATAAACTCATGTTTCTGTCGGACAGTCACGTTTAGCGAGACACTGCTGACTGACTGGAAAATTTGCGTGGGCGGCACGCTTCTAAACTCCATGCAGATGACAGCCACATGCATTGTTCTTGTGTGCACTTGCAGAAAGTCATTGCTTCATATATTTTTCATAATAAATTCATATCGCCTTGGGTTGGCGGTACAATTTCTGGCACGGTGGGCCACCACGGAGAAATGTTACCAGAGGAAACCCTGTTAACCAGATTGTTTAACACAATCTTGGAGGGAGAGGATGCTTCAGGAGTGGAGAAGAAGTGTTTTGGTACCAGTTTTCAACAACAAAGGTGATACTCAAAGGTGTAGTAACTACAGAGGCATAAAGTTGACCAGCCACACTATGAAGATATGGGAAAGAGTTGTTGAAGCCAGATTAAGACACAAGGTGACAATCAGTGAGCAGCAGTATGGTTTCATGCCAAGAAAGAGTACTGTTGATGCAATGCTTGTTTTAAGAGTGTTGATGGAGAAGTATAGAGATGGTCAGAAGGAGTTGTAGAGTGTCTTTGTGGATCTAGAGAAAGCACATGATAGGGTGCCAAGAGAGGAAGTGTGGTACTGCATGAGGAAGTCAGGAGTGGCAGTGAAGTGTGTAGGGGTGGTGCAGGACATGTATGAGGACAGTGAGATGGTGGGGAGGTGTGGTGTAGGAGTGACAAATGGATTCAAGGTGGGGGTGGGATTACGTCAGGGATCAGCTCTGAGTCCCTTCTTGTTTGCCATGGTGATGGACAGGCTGACAGGCGAGGTTCGGCAAGAGTCTCTGTAGACCATGATGTTTGCAGACAACAACTCCCTACTCTCCCTAAGAGTAGGGAGCAGGTGGAAGAGAATCTGGAGAGGTGGAGCTTTGCTGTGGAGAGAAGAGCAATGAAAGTCAGTAGAACCAAGACAGAATACATGAGTATGAATGAGAGGGAGGCAGGTGCAACAGTGAAGATGGAAGGAGTAGAGGTAGTGAACGTAGATGAGTTTAAATGCTTGGGGCTAACCATCCAAAGCAACAGAAAATGCACAAGAGAAGTGAAGAAGAGAGTGCAGGCACGGTGGAGTGGGTGATTTGTGACAGAAGGGTAGCAGCAAGAGTGAAAGGGAAGATTTACAAGACGGTAGTGAGACCTGCTATGATGTATGTATTATGTCTGGAATAATAGGACTGCAGAGGCAGGAGCTGCATTGAACGATAACTTTGTTACAGATGCAAATATAGGACACATGCTACAATGGATAGCCCCAAGCTAGCTACGTGTTGTTACAGACTTTGCTGTAGTGGGAAGCAAGGCACCAAAGACCCAGTCTCCCGCCGTTAGCCCTCTGTTATAGTCACGCCGTGACAACACCATGACATAAGATAAGATAAGCCTTTATTAGTCCCACAATGGGGAAATTCCAGGATTGCAACAGCACAGGGATAGCAACACTCAGAGCAACAATCAGAAGGCAAGAAAAAAACAAGAGCAGCTAGTATACATATGTACATATTAATATATATTATATATATATATATATACTGTATATATATATATATATATATATATATATATATATATATATATATATATATATATATATACTGTGTGTGTATATATATATATATATATATACTGTATATACTGTATATATACATATATATATAGACACACAGTGCGGAGCATTGTGGTTGGTGGATGTGCAGCAGAAAGTCTAAGCTCTCTCTCCGTGGATGCGGCGGGCCAGCTGGATGTCTTTGGGCATGATGGTGACCCTCTTGGCGTGGATGGCGCACAGGTTGGTGTCCTCGAAGAGACCCACCAGGTAGGCCTCACTGGCCTCCTGCAGAGCCATGACGGCGGAGCTCTGGAAGCGCAGGTCGGTCCTGAAGTCCTGAGCGATCTCCCTCACCAGGCGCTGGAAGGGCAGCCCACGGATGAGCAGCTCCGTGGACCTCCGGCAGCAACGGATCTCACTCAGAGCCACGACACCGGGCCTGCAACGGTGAGGCCTCCTCACTCCGCCGGCGGCCGGAGCGCCTTTTCGAGCAGCCTTGGTGGCCAGCTGCTTCCTGGGGGCTTTTCCTCCAGTAGATTTATGGGCGGTCTGCTTGGTTCTTACCATCGCTCTTTATTATTCTGTCTTATATTTCCTGCACGCTGCCCAAACTCCAGCCCAGCACCCGCGTTGCTCCCGCTTCAGCCCTCCCGGTATGTCGAGCCTCTCTGTTCGCACCGGGTGGCGGCTGAGTGGTAGCTAGCTCCTCCCCGCTGCATCGTCTCCCGCTGTAAACAGAGGCTCCGTCCGCCGACTCGGGAGACCCCCGGGCGCGATCTGTGTGTCCGTGATACACATAGAGTGAAAGGTGTGCCGGATCAGAAAGCCATCACCGGATCAGAAGGAAGAAGAAAGATAAAAAGACTCAGAATTGAGCCGCTGTTGCAAAAGGCAGCCAACTTGTGTGGCGCCGGAACCGGAAGTGACACATGCCTGGTGTCAATATGGCCATAGATAATGCATACATAACATCTACCCCCCACTTCCCGGAGAAACTCCAAACAGCATGCAGAATTTTCTTTTTAAGACATTACATTTACAACAGCCCCTTTTTTTTTATCATGCTGGATTATCCCACAGTGAAGAATCTCATATTACATGTAGGCTCAAATGATGTTGTGAAACAGCAGTCTTGAGATGCTGAAACAGGACTTTAAGGAACTGCTGGATCTAGTCAGCTGTCTGAATGCTGAAGTATTTATTAGTGGCCCACTACCACCAGTCAGAGGAGGAGTTGAGAGATTCAGCAGACTGTTCAATTTAAATAGATGTCCACCAGAAGCTTGTACAAACAAATCACTTCATTTTCTTGACAACTTCAACTTTTTCTGGGACCGCAGACACTTTTTTTTTTAAGGGACATGGACTCAGCCTCAGCAGGTCAGGTGTAAGCTATTTACCTCCAATCTGCTCTATTTTCTGCATCGCCATTCTGTTCTCCAGGACAAGGACAAGAGACAAGAGAAACCTAAACAACAGGATAAGATACAGCCCAGCAGAATCTGTGAGATAAAGCGACTTCAGGCCCCGCCTGTGCAGATCCATCCTTCACCAAAAGTCACCAGTGAGGACCCACCCCCACTACCACTGCATACCCCCTCCTCCTCAGCTTCCTCTTCCCCATCCTTCCCACTCCTTGACTTCACTGACCAGATGAAGGAGCTGGTCACTGTTGCCGTAAAACTGACCCCATTCCCTAGTCCAATTTTCTCACCCCGAAACCTCCCACTTCACCCCCCCCCATCTCCCCCCTCTAGCAATTCCCCAGCGAGTTCTGACACATCTCCCAAAGCCCAGGTGCTCACCACCCCCCCCACAGCTGAAGCCCCAGCGCCCACCACCACCACCACCCTCACAGCTGAACCAAAATCCACAGCCTGATAACATTCACAAGCTGGGTTTGATGTAATGGGCCCAGGCTTTGATACCACTGGTACTCATGGCTCTTTCCAAGACAAGCCGGTGGCCGGGTATGGCATATCGGGCAAATCCCCTGAATTGCGCATTGGCTTCTGTCCAGACTGGAGATTCAAAGCTTTAAAACTCATTGGCAAGATTACCTCTAAAGATGTATAAAATGTTACAGCAGTAGCTGTAGTTTTAGATTCGCTCATTTGTTTGTGGTTTGACGGCATCTCTCCTCACGCGCGTTCCTGAGATGGGTATGCGTTCAGGCAGGTGGACGTTTTCCAACACAAACCCGGAACTTCATACACACGGTCATTACAGAAACTCAAGGAGATGTTCACCGGCGGGCCAGGGGAGACGGAGGACGGAATGATGTGGGAAAACTCGCAGGTGTTTATCTTTAATCACACTCTGTTTTTTGCTGATGTGTTCTGTATATGCTCACTGTAAACACGGAAGTGAGCGCGGTGCAGCGCCGCATTTGATTGGTCAGACTGATGAGGTACACGTTTGCGTGCTACTCGGGGACAAATTTGAATGGTGAAATTGGCGGAACTTGATGACAGTTAGCCAAAATTGCAGGGAAGGTGCGGTAATTGGACAAAATTCAAATTATGCAGGACCTGCTGAATTCACGGGAATTGGTAGAATTGCAGCATCGCGAAATCCTGGAGGGACTGAAAGTTTCTAAAGTTTTCTATCTAAATTACATTTAATCACACACACACACACACACACACACACAAACAAAAGCAAACAAATACAGATTAATGTTCTTAGCTTTTCCACTGGCGGTATGAGATCTCTGTACACCCGATTGTGACAGCAATACAGCTGCAGCATTTTATTTTTAATAATGTTCCCAAGTTGAATCTCATCTCATCTCATCTCATTCAATTCAGCTTTATTTGTATAGCGCCATTTCACAACAACAGTCATCTCATAGCACTTTCAACTGTAGGGGAAACCCCCACAATTGCAGGAAGACCCCAGCAATCGGGCGATCCCCTGTGAGCAAGCGCTTGGTGACAGTGGAGAGGAAAAACTCCCTTTTAACAGGAAGAAACCTCCAGCAGAACCGGGCTCAGGGAGGGGCAGTCATCTGCTGCGACTGGCTGGGGGGTGGGGGGATAGTGAAGACGAAAAGAACAGACATGTAGAGAGCAAACGGCACGATGGGGACTCAATCTATGGGAGAGAACAAACAGATGTTAATGACCAGTAAAAATATTTCATTGAGAGTGAAGAAAGGAGTGAAGCCCAGTGCATTGTTGGAGGTCCTCCGGCTGTCTAAACCTATTAGCAGCATAACTAAGGGAGGGTGCAGGGGCACATGATTCCTCCCTAATTGTAGGCTATATCAAAAAGGAAGGTTTTAACCCTATTCTTAAAAACAGCGATCGAGTCTGACTCCCGAATCCAGACTGGCAGCTGGTTCGACAGGAGAGGAGCTTGATAACTGAAGGCTCTGCCTCCCATTGTACTTTTGGCGATTCTAGGTATTACAAGTAATCCTGCATTTTGGGAGCGGGATGCTCTGTTAGGATAATAGGGTAGTATTAGGTCTTTTAAATAAAAAGGGGCCTGATTATTTATGGCTTTGTAAGTGAGAAGAAGGATTTTAAACTTAATTCTTAACTGTATGGGAAGCCAATGAAAGGAGGCCAGAACCGGAGAGATGTGATCTCTCATTTTAGTACCTGTTAAAACTCTTGCTGCAGCATTTTGGATCAGCTGAAGACTTTTTTTTTTTATTTAAGTTTTTGTAAAGGGTATACAGGTCGTTACAGCAATGCATTGTTTACATTTTCATCACATGTTCCCTTATTTTCTGATATCTGACAACATTGGAAGAATAATTCTTACAACACCCCTTTTTTTTTTAAAGTGAAAGAAAAAGTGAAAGAAAAAAAAACAAAAAAAATGAAAAAAAAACAAATAAACCAGCAAAAAACAAACAAAAAGAAAAAGTAAGTAAATAAAGGTAAAAGAGCATCTGAGTAGCATTGGAACAAAGAGCGGAACCATTATTGAAATGGTATTTGTCAAAAATTAGATCTAATGGAAGACACATATGCGATCCAGGGTTGCCAAAAGTTCATGAACCCATCCATGTCCTGTCTCAGTGCGAATGTCAACTTTTCCATCGAGTAAATGTCTTGGATCACGTTAATCCAATCTTCAGGTGTAGGACAGTCCAACATCCATTTTTTAGTTAGAGCTTTTTTGCTTGCCAATATTAAAACATTGAATAAGTATTTTTCTCCTCGTCTTTCCAGTGAGTCCGGTAGTAAACCCAAATACAAAGTTACAAAAGAAAAGGGAACTGTTATTTTGAATATTTTCCCCAATATTGTCTGTACATTGGTCCAATATTGGTGGATAACTGGGCATGACCAAAACACATGAAAATGATTTGCAGTCTTTTCACCGCACAAGCGCCAACAGTTCAACCCCTTATGGGTAAATTTGTTTTGTGCAGGTGTTCTGAAAAATCTTACCAAGTTTTTCCATCCAAATTCTCTCCACTGCAGGGATGAGGTACTTTTCCATTGCTGTCTATTTAGCTTTTCCCATATTTCCAGTTGTAAAGTGAAATTCCCCTCTTTTTCCCATTTCTCTTTTAAGGGATGGCAATTTTCCGCCGATCCGCGGATTTCCGCCGATTTTATCATCTATGTCATAATTTTGTACCTTTACCTTGTTCTCAATAAAGTTTGGGAAAAAAAAACACATACGCGCTTGGCGCTTCCCCGAAGTCTCGCGATAACCTGGATGTACTCAAGCTACTGCTGTATTGTAAACAGCCCTGCGATTGGATAGTTGCAAACGATTGGACCAATCAAATGGCTCGTATGCTTTGTCAAAAAATTCATTTCGGCTTGTTCTCAGGGATGTGATTTTTCCGGTAATTCACCGAATTCCGCTTTATTTTTATATTATATGTACGTTAAGTACGTTAGCGGCTTGTGGTTCACGAACGCAGTTAAAGTGTGCCCTTTCAGCCAGAACCGGAAGTGGCGTATGCCAGGTAGAGAGCCATTAACTCTCTGTCAAACACGCTGTATTTACGCTCACTGTCGTGCAAAGACCTGCTTAAAAAAAAGGTGAGCGGCTGCCAAGAACCGGCAACGCATTGCTCCACGACGGCCGCTATGCCCATGTCCGAGGCGTCGATAATGAGCGCTGTTTTAACCTCAGAACGCCTGCTCCCGTTCAGGAGTCCAGTCGACTCTGTCCGCCATTTCCGTTTGAGTGCAGCGTACAGCGGCTGTATGAGCTGGGCTGCGCGGGGGAGGAAAATGAGCTGCTCAAGACTCAATGGAGATTGAAACTGGTGATCTGAAATGAATGCTGAAATTATAAAAAGTAATGGTATGTTGGAATTTTATTTCTATTATGGAATAGATAAAATTAACTGATTTTGATTTGATCAAGTGTTAAAGCATGTGATGGATAATGCTTGTTGGAAGATTTACCTCCGCTAAGGAGGTTATGTTTTCATCGGCGTTGGTTTGTCTGTCTGTCTGTTTGTTAGCAAGGAAAAGTTATGGATGGATTTTCATGAAATTTTCAGGAAAGGTGTGCAATGGCACGGGAAACAGATGATTAGATTTTGGTGATGATCTGAGAGTGCATACCTCCACCAAGGGCTTTTTTGTATTTGTGCAGCAGGATTACACAAAAACTACTGGATGGATTTGGATAAAATTTTCACCTGAGGTTCTTGGGCTAGAGAGGAACCCATTATATTTTGGTGATGATCTGAGAATGCATACCTCAGCCAAGGCTCTTATCTTCTCACAGTGTGTTAGCAACAATACTCCAAAACTGATGGACAGACTTTGATGCAATTTTCACCACAAGTGGCTATAGGCCTACACACAAACCCTTTACAATTTGGAGTTGATCCATGACAAACGGAAGGAGCCTTGGTGGAGGGATGCGTTCTGAGTGCTTTTCTAGTTTAGGAATGCTATATTCTTGGAACATAAGTCAATATTATACAGTAATAAGTGGCATTCAGCTGTTTGTTTTATGTCATGTAAGCACAGTTCTGGTACTTAAAAATCGTAAAAACCCAGGAGCTTCGGGGAGCGAAGTGACAGTAAAGGTGAAAATTGGCTCAAAGTTCAATGAGGTAACAGAAACACTCGGACAGTTTCTGAAGAAACCAGAAAAGGAGATGAAGTTCAAAGTTCAGAGACTGACACAGCTTGCTGCCAAAAGGAAGAAAGTTTCACATTAGAAGTCACTTGGTGACCAGTGTAAATAGTGTAAAAACCTCTAATAGAACTGTTAAATATGTTGGACTAAAGACAGTGAGACAACATTGAAGAAAAAGTAAGTTAACTTTTCATTAAATTTAATGATTTATCTAAGTCTAGTATTTCATTTTTTTAATCATTTTTTTCAGTCTAAATTACTTCTGTTTTACTGAAAACCTCCCAGCTTCAGGGGGGCTGCGCCCCCCCGGCCCCCCCGTAAGTCAATCGACCAAATTAGATTTCAGCTGAAATCAGAATTTCCTGTTGCCATCCCTGCTTTTATATATGATGTGTTGTCTCCTTTTAAGTCTTGAAGACCTTGGTATATTTTAGAAATGTATCTGATCCCTGGGATCCCTTTATATGCCATTAAGAAGTCCTTCAGAACACCTGACTGGGCCCTTTCCAAATCCTCCTTTTTAAGTATATTGTTTATGTGGTGTCTAAGCTGGAAGAACCTGTAAAGATCTTGATTTATTAGGCCTTGTTTTTTCAAATCTTCAAAACTTCTTAAAATTTTCCCTTTAAAAAAATCGTAATATTTTATCAGCCCTTTCTCCTTCCATTTTTTAAATCTGGTGTCTGTTTTATTAGGAGTAAAGTCTTGATCATAGGCAATCCATTGCAGAAGTCGATAGGGCTCTTTAGTTTGATTCTCTCTGACTATCTTAAACCAAATTTTTAGCGGGGTCTCTATCCACGGGTTAGTGTTATTCAAAAGCTTAGGTAAAGCATTGTTCCCTATTATCGCCTGTAGGGGGATGTCACTTGTTATTTGGCATTTGATCTCCTTCCATTGTGCAGTGTAGACTGGGTTACATATCTCTACTAAAGTTTTAATTTGTGCAGCTTTAAAGTAGTCCCTGATATTTGGCAGCGCGAGCCCACCTTTGTCTTTGTTTAGCTGTAGGGTTCTATATCTGATTCTAGGTCTCTTGCCATGCCATATGAATCTTGAGATCCTTCTGTCCAGCTCCTGCCATGTTTTTTTGGGAGGTTCTACCGGTATTGTTTGGAAAAGGTATAGAAGACGTGGAAGTATATTCATTTTGACTGCTTCAATTCTTTGTGCAGTACCCAAGAAGGGTATCATATTCCATCTTGCTAGGTCAGATTTTATTTTTGTCACCAGTGGATCATAGTTTAGTGATATAATTTTGTTGAGTTGTTTCGGGATATTGACCCCCAGATATTTCATAGATTCCGACTCCCAGTTAGTTTTGAGTTTGCTTAGTGAATAATGATTTGGGTCATAGTTGAATGTTAAAATTTGGGTTTTATGGATGTTTAATTTGTACCCCGATAAATCTCCATACTCTGAAAAAACTGAGGTTAGTTCTGGTAAAGAAGTGTCCGGCTGCCCTAGGTATATTAAAATGTCATCAGCAAAGAGTGCTATTTTATGTTCCTTCTGACCAAGTGTAATACCTTGAATTTCTTGATTTTGTCTTATCCATTGGCTCAGAGGTTCTATGAAGATTGCAAAGAGCAGTGGAGACAGGGGGCAGCCCTGACGACATCCTCTTTCCAGTTCAAAAGATGATGATAAATTACCGTTAATCCTTATTTTAGCTGTTGTTTTTTTATATAATGCCTGTATAGTTCTAATGAAGTTGTTATGAAAATTGAAACTGGATAAGATTCTATATAGAAAAGACCAGTCAACCGAATCGAATGCTTTTTCGGCATCTAGTCCCAATATGACTGCATTTAAGTTATATTTTTTTATATGATGAATTATGTGTAAAGTGCGTCGAATGTTGTCTTGTGTCTGTCTTTGTCTTATAAAACCTGTTTGGTCTAAATGAATTAGGTCTGTCAGTATATTTTCTAACCTTTTGGCAAGGATAATGGTAAAAAGCTTATAGTCCTGATTTAACACACTGATTGGTCTGTACCCCCTCATGGATCGTCACCTTATCGTGGTGGGGGGGTTTGCGTGCCCCAGTGATCCCAGGAGCTATGTTGTCCGGGGCAATTTGCCTCTGATAGGGTCTCCCAAGACAAACTGGTCCTGGGTGAAGGGCCAGACGAAGAACGATCCAACAGACTCTCATGATAAATTGTATATCAAGGATTCAGTGTACCCCGCCCGGTATGGGGTTACCGGGGCCCCACCCTGGAGCCAGGCCTGGGGGAGGGGCTCGAAGGCTAGCGTCTGGTGGCCGGGTTTCCACCCATGGGACCCGGCCGGGCTCAGCCCGAAGGAGTTACATGGGTCCGCCCTCCAGTAGGTTCACCACCTGCAGGAGGGATCATGGAAGTCCGGTGCTATGTGGATTAGGTGGCAGTCAAAGGCGGAGACCTTGGCGGACTGATCCCAAGCTTTCTAAACTGGCTTTTGGTACGTGGAATGTCACCTCTCTGGTGGGGAAGGAGCCTGAGCTGGTGTACGAGATTGAGCGATACCGGCTAGATATAGTCGGCCTCACCTCAACACACAGCTCCGGTTCCGGAACCAGTCTCCTGGAGAGGGGCTGGAGCTTGGCCTTTTCTGGAGTTGCCCCGGGCGAGAGGCGACGAGCAGGGGTAGGTATTCTTGTATCGCCCCACCTTGCTGCCTCTATATTGGAGTTTTCCCCGGTGGACGAAAGGGTTGCTTCCCTGCGCCTTCGGGTTGGGAAACGGGTCCTGACCATCATTTGTGCCTATGCACCAAATGATGTTTCAGAGTACCCACCCTTTTTGGAGTCTGTGACTGGGGTGCTGGAGGGTGCTCCTCCTGGAGACTCCATTGTCCTACTGGGGGACTTCAATGCGCACGTGGGCAACGACAGTGAAACCTGGAGGGGGGTGATTGGGAGGAACGGCCTGCCCGATCTGAACCCGAGTGGTGTTCAGTTATTGGACTTCTGTGCTAACCACAGTCTGTCTATAACGAACACCATGTTCAAGCATAAGGGTGTCCATATGTGCACCTGGCACCAGGACACCCTAGGCCGCAGGTCGATGATCGATTTTGTTATCGTATCATCAGACCTGCGACCGTATGTCTTGGACACCCGAGTAAAGAGAGGTGCAGAGCTGTCAACTGATCACCACCTGGTGGTGAGTTGGATCCGATGGCAGGGGAGGAAGCCATTCAGACCTGGTAGACCCAAACGTATAGTGAGGGTGTGCTGGGAGCGTCTGGCTGAGGCCCCTGTCCGGGAGGTCTTCAACTCCCACCTCCGGAAGAACTTCAACCACATTCCGAGGGAGTCTGGAGACATGGAGTCTGAATGGGCCATGTTCTCCACCTCTGTTGTTGAAGCGGCAGCCCAGAGCTGCGGCCGCAAGGTGGTCGGTGCATCTCGTGGTGGCAACCCCCGAACCAAGTGGTGGACACCAGTGGTGAGGGGGGCCATTAAGCTGAAGAAGGAGTCCTATCAAGCTTGGTTGGCTTGTGGGACTCCCGAAGCAGCTGAGGTGTACCGGCAGGCCAAGCGGAGTGCAGCTCGGGTGGTTGCTGAAGCAAAAACCCGGGTATGGGAGGAGTTTGGTGAGGCCATGGAACAAGACTTTCGGTCGGCTTCAAAGAGATTCTGGCAAACTGTTCGGCGGCTCAGGAGGGGAAAGCAGCTCCCCGTCCACACTGTGTATGGTGCGGATGGGACACTGTTGACTTCAACTGGGGATATCGTCGGGCGGTGGAAGGAATACTTCGAGGATCTCCTCAATCCCACTGATACGCCTTCCACAGAGGAAGCAGGGTTTGGGGACGAGGGGGATGACTCGCCTATCACAGGGGCTGAGGTCGCCAAGGTGGTTAAAAATCTCCTTGGTGGCCGGGCCCCGGGGGTGGACGAGATTCGCCCCGAGTACCTCAAGGCCCTGGATGTTGTTGGGTTGTCATGGTTGACACGCCTCTGCAACATTGCGTGGAGGTCGGGGGCAGTGCCTTTGGCATGGCAAACCGGGGTGGTGGTTCCTCTCTTCAAAAAAGGGGACCGGAGGGTGTGCTCCAACTTTAGAGGGATCACACTCCTCAGCCTCCCTGGGAAGGTCTATGCCAAGGTACTGGAGAGGAGAGTCCGGCCGTTGGTCGAACCTCGGATTCAGGAGGAGCAATGTGGTTTTCGTCCTGGCCGTGGCACATCGGACCAGCTCTTTACCCTCTCGAGAATTCTTGAGGGTTCGTGGGAGTTTGCCCAACCAGTTTACATGTGTTTTGTGGACTTGGAGAAGGCATTTGACCGCGTCCCTCGTGGATTTTTGTGGGGGGTGCTTCGGGAGTATGGGGTATCGGGCTTGTTGTTACGAGCTATTCGGTCTCTGTACGACCGTTGTGAGAGTTTAGTTCGCATTGCCAACACTCGGTCGGAGTCATTCCCAGTGAGAGTTGGACTCCGCCAGGGCTGCCCTTTGTCACCGGTCCTGTTCATAATTTTTATGGACAGGATTTCTAGGCGCAGCCAGGGAATGGAGGGTGTCATGCTTGGTGACCACAGGATCTCATCTCTGTTGTTTGCAGATGATGTTGTCCTGTTGGCTTCATCCAGCAATGACCTACAGCTCTTGCTGGGACGGTTTGCCGCTGAGTGTGAAGCGGCTGGGATGAGAATCAGCACCTCCAAGTCCGAGTCCATGGTCCTCAGCCGGAAAAAGGTGGATTGTCCTCTCCGGGTTGGGGACAGGCTCCTGCCCCAAGTGGAGGAGTTTAAGTATCTTGGGGTCTTGTTCACGAGTGAGGGGAAAATGGAGCGAGAGATCGACAGACGGATTGGAGCAGCATCTGCAGTGATGCGGACGTTGTACCGGTCTGTTGTGGTGAAGAGGGAGCTTAGTTCTAAGGCAAAGCTGTCGATTTACCAGTCAATCTACGTTCCTACTCTCACCTATGGTCACGAGCTTTGGGTAATGACCGAAAGAACGAGATCGCGGATACAAGCGGCTGAAATGAGCTTTCTCCGTAGGATTGCTGGACTCACCCTCAGAGATAGGGTGAGGAGCTCAGTCATCCGGGAGAGGCTCAGAGTAGAACCGCTGCTCCTCCACATTGAAAGGAGTCAGTTGAGGTGGTATGGGCATCTGATTAGGATGCCTCCTGGACGCCTCCCACTTGAGGTGTTTCAGGCACGTCCCACTGGGAGGAGACCCCGGGGCAGACCCAGGACTCGGTGGAGAGACTATGTCTCCCAGCTAGTCTGGGAACGCCTTGGTATCCCCTCTGAAGAGCTGGAGCAGGTGGCTGGGGAGAGGGAAGTCTGGGCTTCTCTGCTTGAACTGCTGCCTCCGCGACCCGGACCTCCGGAAAAGCGGTAGAAGATGGATGGATGGATGGATTGGTCTGTAGTTGGAGCACTCTAGTTTATCCTTTTCAGGTTTAGGTATAACTGCAATGACCCCTTCTCTCCAGGAGGGGGGGATTTCCCCTGTGTGGAGGACATAATTAAATGTTTTCAGGAGGAGAGGAGATAGTTGCTGTTTAAAGGTTTTGTACCACTCTGCTGTATAGCCATCAGCTCCTGGGGATTTGTTTGCTTTAAGTTTCATAATTGCTTTTTCCAATTCTTTAGGTTGTATTTCTGACAGTAGTGTTTTATTTTGTGACTCCGTAAGTTGGGGAAGGTTTAATGTGTTTAGGAATGCCTCGGATGCGTTTTTATGTTTTTTGTGGGAGTATAAGTTCTTATAGTAATTCTCGAAGCTTTTAAGAATATCCTGAATTCTGAATTTTATTTCCTTTGATACTGGGTCTCTGATTTTGTAGATTGCTCTTTCTGTTTGATGTTTCCTCAATTTATAGGCTAGCAATTTTGCCGATTTACTGCCTGCTTCATAGTATTTTTGTTTCAAAAATGTAAGTTTCTTCTGGATTTCTGTTGTGTAGATCTCATTTATTTGGTTTTTAATTTCCTTAATCTTGAGCGAGCCATTAGAATGAGTGTTGCCTTTGTGTTCTTTTTCTAGGTTCCTAAGTTCTGACTCTAATGTGGATAGTTTTTCTTGTCTTAGTTTCTTTTGGGTTGCCAGTTTTGCAATAATCTTTCCTCTTATTACAGCTTTGCATGCATCCCACAGTATTAAAGGGGATACTTCTCCATTATCGTTTTCTTCCAAATATCTGAGAATATCTGATTCCAATTCATCTTTCAGTGGTCCTTTCAGGACATTTGAATTTAACCTCCAAGAAAATGTATTATTTGTGTATTTTTGGATATTTAAGTCCATGTAGATCGGACTGTGGTCAGAGAGATCCATCAGTCCTATTTTACATGTTTCTACTCTTCCAATGTCTCTATTAAACATAAAAAAATAGGCAATCCTTGAGTAAGATGAATGTGGAGTTGAGTAAAATGTATAGTCTTTTACACTGGGGTTGAGTTCCCTCCACACATCACAGATTCCCATCTCTTTTAGTAGCATCCGAGTCTTCCTGCTTTGGCTGTTATTTTGATGTGGAGAATTACCAGAAGCATCCCAGTATGGATTCAGTCTAAGATTGAAGTCCCCACCACATATCACTAAACCTTGAGCTTTAGTTATCATTAGGTCAAATACATTTTTATAAAATTTCCAGTTAGCCCCTGGGGGAGCATACACATTCAGCAGGGTGATATCTTCTCCCTCTAGCCGCCCAGTTACCAAACTGTATCTCCCTTCTTTATCTTTGTGTTCTGATTTTTTTTCAAATGTAATTTTGGTTGATATCAATGTCGCTACTCCCCTCCTCCTCCCTGACTTATATGAAGATGAAGAGATCATTTTAAACCCTTGTCTACTGAGTTTATTGTGCTCCACGTCTGTTAGGTGGGTTTCTTGTAAAAATATTATTCCTGCTTTGTCTTTTTTCATTTTGCCTAGAATCTTGGATCTTTTAACTGGATTCAGGATTCCTTTTACATTATATGAAATTATTTTGGTTACACCCTGTTTCTCCATTGTGTTGTTTTGTTTAGTATAACTGTGTGGTGGCCCTCTTTTGTGCTACTCAGAAACTGAAAGAACATGAAGAACAAGAAAAACATTAAGAACATAGTGTATAAAACTTTAAAACAAAAAACTGTCAAAAGAACTTCCTGAGCTGAGGTCTTTTTAAAGACCCTGGAAGAGCCTTGATGGAGTGAAGGCTCTGAGGGGAATTCCTCAAACTCTGTTACGTGTTGAGGGCCCTCTCTTACCCCTGTAAGTTGTCCCATGCTTTTAACGTGAGTTTCAGAACCCAATCCGAACTTGTAATGATTTTTTTTTTCCTTTTATGCCTATACCCTGTGAAATTGTGTGCACCCTCCCACCCCCATCACATCAAACATTCACGCAAAAACAGTATTTGTTAGTGTGAGGAGAACATGTGGATTATTGTCACATTTCTATTTTAACAAGTTTTTTTTTTTTATTAAAAAGACTTATTTGTTTCAGATATTATGACTGTTCCATGAAATGTTTTACCACATGCTGAATACGCATCTCCTTTAATGTTTGTTACCTTGTATGAGGGGGGTTGGATGTGCAGATTGATTAAAAAAAAAAAAAAAAAGGTCGCTATTCCAACCTGAAAACGGACAGTTTATCCGCGACGCTCTGGCGCTGGGTTTCCCGCTGCTGGCCCATGGATTTTGAAGGTCTTTGTGTTGTCCATGTTTGCGCTTTGATCTTCTCACTCGTGTCTGCTGCGGGTTTAAATACCGTTACTGGGAGCCCTCTTCTCGCCATGTCAGCTGTTGCTTCTTCCGCCGAATTATAGAGACATGTTTCTTCACCGTAGAAGACCCTTAACTTCGCAGGAAATGGCGTCTGAAAGCGCAGTTTCTTCTCTCTTAGCACCTTTTTCGTGTCATTGTATTCCCTGCGCTTTTTAAGGACCTCTGGGGCGTAATCGTGTTCCACGAAGACTTTTCTCTCCTGGTGCATAAATCCTTTTTTCTGCCAAGCCAGTCTTACAATCTCTTGTTTTATTTTGAAATTGGAAAATCTTACCAACACCGAACGTGGGGGTGCTTCCGCCGCCGGCCTAGCGGCTAATGAACGATGTGCCTTTTCTATGTTTAAGTCGGTGGTTTGTGGAATATCCAATTTCTCTCTTAGTAAAGATTCCACGCATTCTGCCATTGAGTTAAAACCGTTTTCGGCTCCTTCTATCAGACCATGGATTCTTATATTGTCTCTTCTCTGTCTTCCTTCTTGGTTGGCTAGCTTAGCCTCTATAGATGCCTGTCTTTTGCAAAGGTCCAGCACAGAATCTTCGAGCACTTTTATTCGTTCCTCTGCTTCCAAGATTCGGTTCTCGGCCTGGTCCACTCTGCTGTTTGTCCTTTTCAGTTCGTCTCTGAATTCCCGAAATTCGGCCGTAACCTCTCGGCGAAATCGTCGTAGCTCTTCAAATAGTGATTTCAGGCTAACCTTTTTGTTAGCTACCACCAGTTCCTCGTCTTCTGAACGGAGATCTTCCAGTTCAGATTCTCCGGCCGATACGTGTCCTGGCCTGGAGAATTTCAGTTTCTTCTGTTTTCCTTTAGACATGATGATTTTGTCTTTTGATTTTCACTCCTCCAAAAATCCGTTAAGTTTGATTTTCAAGGTGTTATCTTGGATTGGGTCTGAGAGTTTCAGTGTTAAGCTGCAGTTGCCATGGCGTCCAGACCGGAAGCAGCTGAAGACTTTTTAAAGATGTTTTAGGACAACTTGATAATAGAGTTACAATAATCTAATCTAGAGCTAACCAAAGCGTGGATCAGTTTCTCAGCATCACTTTGAGACAAGATGCTCCCAATCTTGGCAATATTACGATAGAAGGCAGTCTTAGAAACAAGTGTAATATGTGAATTAAAAAGCAGATCTTGATCAAAAATAACTCCAAGGTTTGTCATAGAACTATTCAGAGAAAGAGTATCCGCATCCAAACTAAGAGTTTGATTTGGAAAGGTATTTCTAAGGTTTTTTGGACCAACTAGAATGACCAGTCTTATCTGAATTTAATAGCAGGAAATTACAAGTCATCCAAGCTTTGATTTCCTTAAGACAGGCCTCTAACTTGGCTAATTGATTACTATCATCTGGCTTCATTGACAGGTATAATCGTGTGTCATCTGCATAACAAAGAAAATGTATACAGTGCTTTCTAATAATGTTGCCTAATGGAAGCATATATAAACTAAAAAGAATAGGGCCTAGCACAGATCCCTGTGGAACTCCATGACTGAGCTTTGAGTTGGAAGAAAACTCATTACTGACATGAACAAACTGGAACTATCAGATAAATAATATCTAAACCACTGCAACAAAGTTCCATTAAGTCCAATATGGTGTTCTAATCTATCAAGTAGAATATTATGATCGATAGTATCAAAATCTGCACTAAGGTCTAAAAGGACAAGTACAGAAACGTCCATTATTAGATGTGACAAGGAGATCATTAGTGACCTTCACTAAAGCTGTTTCAGTACTATGATGGATTCTGAACCCAGATTGAAACTCTTCAAATAAACCATTTCCCTGCAAGTGGTCAAATAATTGCGTAGCAACAACTCTTTCTAAGATTTTTGAAATGAAAGGGAGATTAGAGATTGGTCTATAGTTAGCTAAAGCTCCTGGATCCAGTGTAAGCTTTTTGAGTCAGAGTTTAATTACAGCAGTTTTAAAAGCCTGCAGTACATGGCCTAAAGTTAATGAAGAATTGATTATTTGAAGAATAGAGCTATCAATAAATGGGAAGACTTCTTGCGTTCAGTGAGACCATAGTGTGTGTGTGTGTGTGTGTGTGTGTGTGTGTGTGCGTGCGTGCGTGCGTGCGTGCGCGCGTGCGTGCGTGTGAGGGGATTAAATTTAATTTAATTAGAAAACCTTATAAACTTTGTGGGAAAAATTAGCATATTTGTTTAGCCATTACACGTGAATTATGAAATGTTACATTTAAGAATTACAGAACTATTTCAGTGTTCCCTCTGGCTTTGGCGCAGCAGCAACATATTCTCCCGGGGTGGGGGTGGGGGGCAGAAAACCCATGACACTATTGTAACCGGAATATGTTAATTTTATACTGTTTGTTTCTTTTTTTTTTAAATTTTGCACAGTAACTTTGCATATGGAACTTACCATTTCAAGTATTGTACAACGGAGGCTTGAATGTTGGAATATTGGGCCAGTTGGGGTCCCACCCAGACGTCCTGTGTTTGGACTTTTTACTGGTGTTATCCTTCTTTCCTCCCTCTGCTCTCACCTCTCCTGGGGCCTTGTGTCTAAACGGTGCGTTCGCACAAAAACACGGCACACGCGGATTTTCATGCACACAGTGGGATGTATAAAAACAAACGTGACATGAGAATCTGCGGGCCGTGCCACAAAGTTTCTACCTGCTGTAAGAAGTTGCGGCTCTCCACAAAATTCTGTTTGACTCTATCAGGTGGGTCTGTTAAACTACAAAAGAGCTGAAACTTACAGAATGTGTTTAAAATGATGTTTCTGCTTGAGTTAAAATGATTTGTCTAAGAATTAGTGGTTGAAAAATATGATTATTATTATTATGATTACGTGATTTATCTCCATAACTCGGCTTACTGAGCGTAGTGAAACCCCGGTGAATACTAACTAATTTCCCTCAGATATAACCTGCCTCATTCATGGACCAAAACCAGCACCACTGGACCCAGGATCCCATCTGTGTAAATGTGACATAGAGATAATAAAGTTTACCAGAGACTACACAGTTGACTCACAAGGCAACGCGCACAAATCCATCTCTCCTGGGAGGAATTCTGTTGGGCAAAATGCCCTCTAGTCCAGCCCCAGCTCCAGGGCAATACATGCCGAGGCAGCTGGATTGTGGATCCCTGCAGGTGAGCCCCGGTAGCTGCAGCGGTGACATTTGCAGCTGTGTCGGAATGAAGAGATGTTTCCATAGTCTAAACTATCTCTGTTTGGAGATTACAATCTGGAAATAAAAGGCTTCTTTCTGCTGTTGTGTGTAATTTACATTCTGACTAGAGATGCAAGTTATCAGTTAATTCACTAATTACTTGATTCATTTTAACAAACGATTCATGATTAATTGATGAGAAGCAATTTTCCTGAGAATCTGAATTTCCCTGGGTACAATACGGTCTTTCTGTCTTTGACATATAAAAAGTTAATTACTGTTTTTGATATACTGAATTAAACATATTCCTCAATGATTTATTGTACCATTCACAGTTTTTTTTTTTACTACAGACAATGGCATTTTTTGTAGTTTAATGAACTTTGTGCTGTATAGTGTGTACTATGTGCTGGTACATCTCAGTAAATTACAGATGTCATGATTTTTAATTTATTTTAAACACTATTACCAACATCATACATTTATCTTTTTTAGTTGTATTGCAGAAAAATCACTTTCATGTTCTAATTTACGAAGATTCACTGGTAGACTGTTTTAAGAGGAAAATAAACTGTGAGCTGCTTCATCTGTTGCATGTTAAACATCATCACAGTACCCTGGAAATCCAGACAAACCCAGAACGATCTGGGCTCCTCTGTTGTCTGTTACCTCAGTGGCAACTTGAGTCCAGTCTGCTTTTCTGTCTTGCAGCACGAGGCAGCAGCAGCTGGGATGGGTTTTTGCGCTGGTGTTGTCTTTTTCTTTGCTTCGGTCCATTTCGCCGCTGTTAATTTGAAGTAGGTGGACCTTCAAGCTCACGTGCTGTTAGAATTTTTTGTGGCGCTCTGTCATAACCTGGAAGAGCATGTTTCTTCACTTTGCATAGCGCATGCTCTCTGGGGGCTTGGCACCTTCTTCTGCTTTTTCGATTGAAATGCCACTACGTTTCATAGAATAAGCTCCTATTGGAAAGGACTGCTGAGTTATCAATTAATTGACAAGTAATTTCTCACAGCAATCTTCAACCTCTCCCTCAACCAGAACATAGTCCCCTCCTGCTTTAAACAACAACCATCATTCCCTCCCCATAAGGAGCCTGCCAACCTGTCTGAATGATTACAGACCGGTAGCACTCACTACATTCGTCATGAAGTGCTTTGAGAGAGTGGTGCTGCCTCTCATTCAGGACAGCATACCGGACCCCCTGGACCCCCTGCAGTACGCCTACCAGCCCAACAGGTCCACCTCAGATGCCATCACTGCAGCACTCCATTATTCTCTCTCCCACCTGGAGATGAAGACTCCTACATTGGAATGCTCTTTGTCGACTACAGCTCCGCCTTCAACACGGTCATCCTCCACAAACTATCTTCACTTGGCCTGCACCCCCCCCCCCCCTTTGCAACTGGCTACTGGACTTTATAACTGGCAGGCCCCAGTCTGTCAGGATGGGTAACAGGTCCTCAGCCAGCATCATCACGAACGCAGGTGTCCCACAGGGTTGTGTTCTTAGCCCCATCCTCTACAGCCTCTTCATCCATGACTGTGTTGCCTCCCACAAGGACTATATCATCCTTAAGTTTGCGGATGACACAGCAGCGATAGGACACATCACTGGTGATGACGACACATCCTACAGGAGGGAGGTGGCCAACCTGGTGTCATGGTGTGAGGACAACAACCTTACCCTCAACACGGACAAGACAAAGGAGATGATCATGGACAATGAGTAAAGGGAGGAGGAGACCCCATCGGCCACTGTTCATCCAGAAGCTTGAGGTGGAGAGGGTGAGCAGCTTTAAATACCTGGGCATCCACATCAGCGAGGGCCTTAAGTGGACACACAACACACTGTGCTTTCTGAGGAGGCTGAAGAAGTTTGGCATGTCTTCCAGAATCCTCTACAATTTCTACAGCTGCATCATCGAGAGCATCCTGACCAACTGCATCACTGCATGGTACGGCAGCGCCACTGCCCTGGAGCGCAAACGCCTGCAGAGAGTGGTGAAGACAGTGGAGAAGATCATCAGGACTCCACTCCCCTCTCTGCAGAGCATCTATCACCGCAGAGTCCAAAGGAGAGCTGACGCCATCCTTCAGGACCCCACCCACCTCCAGCACAGACTGTTCACACTTCTACCTTCAGGCCAGAGGTACAGAAGTGTGAAATACAGGACAACCAGACTGAAAAACTTCTTCTTTCCCAATGCCATCAGACTCCTGAACAAATAACAACTCTCAATACTCCACAACACAGCTTTCCATATAGGAACTCACACACCGGCTGCTAAATTTGCACATTGCTCACCTGTACAGTAGATATAGTCTCTACTGCTAATTATCATCTCTGCTATTTATCATGTACAGTCTACTGGTACTACCGTTACAGAAAAATTAGCACTGGGTGCTAATTTATAATTTGTAATTATACACTGCTCATTGCACAATGCTCATTTGCACACTGTACATAGATCTATGCCATCTCAGGTTCACATCATCTCTGATATCAATATACCACTATCACTTTAGTCATCCAGTGAATTTTCAATTTCATTCCTCTTGTCTGGCTGCTTTAACTGCTTTAACTGTCCAAATTGCCAAGTGTGTGTTATTAGTACTCATTAGTTTTAGTATTCAGTATCAAGGTGGGCTTAAGGAGTCCTAATTGCCTGTGTGTTGGTGTGTGTGTTATTAGTATCCATTAGTATCAGGATTGAGTTACTCTGTTAGTGTGTCATTACCTTATTAGAATTGCTGTTTCTGTACCTATTACCTTGCCATTCATTTGGAGAGCAAAGTAAGAATTTCATTGCTCAGGAAATTTAGGATTTCTTAATTGTGCACATGATAATAAAGCCTTTGAATCTTGAATTTAATTTAGTCAACTAAATTGGGCGGTGCGGTGGCGCAGTGGTTAGCACTGTGCCAGCACAGCAACTCACCCTTGGCCATGGGATTCCTGGTTCGATCCCAGCCCCTGACCAACAGTGATCTGTGTGGAGTTTGCATGTTCTCCCCGTATCTGCATGGGTTTACTCCGGGATTTCTCCGGTTTCCTCCCACAGGCCCAAAACACGCAGGTTAGGTTAATTGGAGGCTCTAAAGTGGCCCTAGGTGTGAATGTGTGTGTGAATGGTTAAGGGATAGCGCCGTACCGTGGCGGCTTCATCCATCCAGGTGGACGCCCTCAATTTCCCCTCTGAGGATCAATAAAGTATACAAAATCAAAAAAAAAAATAAATATTCTAATCGACAATTAATCAAAAGTTAATTAATCATTAACATCCCTAATTCTGGCACAGATTTGGTTTGTAACTAGTATAACTACAGCTGTTAAGACTGAAGTGGTATGCAGTGGGGTTTACTTTATTTACTCATTTTACGCAGGAACATCACGTCTGACTATGTGGATTACCGAGGGCTTTCTTTCACAGCAGTTTTTTTTTCCCTGTCCCAGCCTCCCCCCTCCCCCCGGTCACACTGTCATATAGTGATCAGTCTGTAGACTTTAACTTTAATGCCAGACCATTTCATTTTATTTTATTTCAGTCTGAGCCGGCTGCATTAACTGAGGGGTAGGCACGAGCTGTTGCTTAAGCCTACATCCTTTCTCTCCGAAATATGTTTGTTCTCTTTCCTTTTGTGGAATGGCATACGGTAGTGTGTCAACGTGTCTGTGTGTGTCTGTCCGCACCGAGGCATTGTTGTGGATTTTCTTTTTATTAATAAATGTCCCTTGTGAATCTTGTGAATGAATAAATGCAGAATCAAAGATGCCTTTCTGTATTATTTATTCTTGGTCAAGAGGAAGATTTCATGCAGCAGTTCAGCAGAAATGTTCAGTCAGAATGGTGCAGGCAGATTTTATAGCTTGGGACAAAGAAAGATAATACTGTATGTTATGAGAACATTCTATGGGAGTAGGGAGCCTAGCTGTCTCCTGGGACTGACCTTGACAGACCAGAGTCTCAGTGTCTGAGAAAGAAATATGATATACTGTGTCTTGGAGCATAATGACAGGAACACAGTGTAATATTAATTGATAAAATAATGAAATCTTCCACAGCATCAGCACCTGTGGTGCTTTAATTTCCATCAGATTTTTGTTCAGAGCTTCATGGTTATATCTGTAAACATTAATTAGAGTATAAATAGTGTTCTCAGTTTTTAGAACAGCAGCTATAACCAGTGACCCTCTTCATCAGCTTTATGTATTAGAATCTCTCCAGGAAATTTGTTAAAGCACATCACCACTCCACCACATCTGCTGGATCCATGACTAAATAAAACCTTTCACCCCACTGATTAGTCCAGAAGGTAGCGTCCACTTCAGCAGAATGAGTCTCTTGTAAAACTAAACACTGACATTTTTGCTCGTTACAAAACTGAAAAAGTGTTTTCCTTTTAATGATGTCCTTTATGCTCCTCCTAACATTTAATTAGCCAATAGAAAACTTAACAACCATGATCAGAACAAATAAAAACAGAAGCTAGTTGGGCTGAGTTACAGATGCTCCACTATGACTGAAGACGTGCGTCTTTGGAGCTCCTTCGTCTCGTCAACTTCTTACCCATGTTTCAGTCTCCGTGCAGATTGGGGACGCTTGACTATGTTGCCAGATTTCTTCTTTTACCTTCTTGGTGAACGATAACATGTCTGTTTTTGTTTTCCATCTTTCTTGCTAGCCTGTGCACAGTGTCCACAGCGTTATCGCTTTGGGTCAGAACCATATTCCAACACCTTTATTGTGTCTCTTTGTCCCTCCAGATGTCCCACAGCAAAATGACTTTAACCAGGAGGAGGTTCTGGATGAGCAGCAGCTTCTAAACCAGGAGAGAAACTTCATTGTTGTTCAGGTGGGAGCAGATTGTTCCCAGATTAAAGAGGAACAAGAGGACGTCTGCATCAGTCAGGAGGGAGAGCAGTTTGGACTGAAGCAGGAGACCCACACCTTTGAAGGTCAGTGCAGGTCAAGGTTCCACTCAGTGATTAATGAGACAGAAGTGAACTGAAAAATAACATGAGAGCAGTCCACATGAGGAAAGACAAAGTAGTTGTAGATCAGAAAGTTCTAATAAAAAAGACAATTTCCTTTCTTCTGCTCCCTGTCGGGGTCACCACAGCGTATCATCACCTTATATTGCAATGAGCCGCATGTTGATTTTTGCCAAATGCTCTTCCTGATGCAACCCTGCCAATTTTTCCAGGCTTGGGACTGGCAAAGGGAGTACGCTGGCTTGTGGTAACCAACTTTCCTTCCTCCATTCTATTTTTTGCTGAGCACCAAGCTAGAAGGCAGGGAGTACCATTGTTATATGGTCTTTGGCATGACCCGGCCAGGACTTGAACCCATGACCTCCCGGTTGTGGGGCAGATGTTCTGCCTCTAGGCCACCACTCCGGTAACAAAAAAGATTAAAAAAAAAAAAAAAATGATGTGGTAAAATAGAATTGAAACTCTGTAGACTTAAAGTAAATGACATGGATAGTTAAATGATAAAAATGAATATGTAATATAAGAAAAATGACTAAAATACCTAAATATTCAGTGTTGTGCCATAAATCCAGCCTGGATTGAAGGGATCAATATAAAGGAGTCCAACCCACTAGCACAACTTAAACAAGGTTTATTAGAAAAAAGATAAAGGTGGTGAACAGCAGTTCTGCAGTCATGGCTTCCATGCTGAGAAGAGACAGAGAGGTGGAACCTAACCAGGCCCTGATCAGTAGCCAGAGATCACATGACCCCACAGGTGTCCCCAGGTTTCCTGATAAAGTGAAAATAAATAAGATGAGGAGTGAGAATCTCAGCTGGAATCAGTGAAGAAATGAATATGTCTGTCATAATAGTGCTACAAATGTTGGACTATTGCCTTTAACTTGTGACTTCTGGTCGACCAGGAAAATCTTTAGTTGGGGCAGCCCTCGTCTTTCAGAATCAGAATCAGAATCAGAATCAGGTTTATTGCCATTGTTCATGTAGTACACAAACTAGGAATTTGTCTCGGTACAATGCTGCAACATTAAACATAAGATAAGAGAAATAAACTATACATGTAATAAAGTGTAGGATAAGATTAAGTGATACTGGTCAACAGTTAAAATATATATTAGCCAGCAGCAGATACTGTGGAGAACTATATAGTGCAGTCGGTAATGCAGGAAGAAAACAGTGATGATTGACATGAGTCTGGTTGAGCTGCTGTACATAGTGCACGAGAGTCAATAAGTCACTTAGTGTTCAGCAGTCTAATGGCAGAGGGGAAGAAGCTGTTCATGTGACGGGAGGTTTTAGTCTGGATGGACCGAAGTCTTCTACCAGAGGGGAGGGGGGCAAACAGTACGTGACCAGGGTGTGAGGGATCGGCTATGATCCGGCCAGCACGCCTCCGGGTCCTGGAGATGTACAGATCCTGGAGAGATGGGAGCTTGCAGCCGATCACCTTCTCAGCAGTGCGCACGACGCGCTGCAGCCTTAGTCTGTCCCTGGCAGTGGCTCCTGCGTACCACACGGTTATGGAGGTGGTGTTTCTTCATCCCTCCTCCCTCTGTTCTCTGTAGAGAAGCAGTTAGAAATTTAGTGAGGGCTCCATCAGGTCATTCCTTCTGACTGGATTGTTGCTGTTCAAGTTGATTGTTCACAGCAGCTCAAAAAGTCCAACAGAAGTGGACATTTTTTTCCTTAGAACTGAGGTCTGCTTTAGTCCCATTAGTGAATGATTTCTTTGATCTGTTTTCCCTCTAGACTTCCCAGAGCAACAAGTCTGTGAGAACGAGTTTTCTGCTGACCAGCAGCTCTGGAACCAAGAGGAGAACTCAGGTTTTGAACAGGAGGAACCAGAACCTCCACAGGTTAAAGTGGAACAGGAGGAACCAGAACCTCCACATGTTAAAGAGGAACAGGAGGAACTCTGCATAAGTCAGGAGGGAGAACAGCTGGTAGTGAAGCTGGAGGCCGATCCCTTCATGGGGACTCTTATTTCTGAGGAAAAGCAGCAGAGTGAAGCAGAACCAAACAGTGAGCAGCTACTCTCTCACAACTCTGCTGGAACTGAGATCCAAGATGAGGAAGGAAGCCGGCATGTAGACTCAGGATCGATGAAAGAAGAAGAAGAACCCAAACCAAAGAAGACACAACTGAAAACAGGAAGTCGCCATGAAGGTAAACACTCTGAGAACAAAGACTCATTGTGAGAATGAAACAGATAAAATGCTACAGAAATGTTTGTCTTAAAGATAAAGAAAGAATTGAAGAAACCAAAATCTACTTCTACCACAATCTAGAAGGTCACAATGAATAAATCAGAGTTTCAAAGAATAATGGAGCATCAGCACAGACTGCTTGATGTCACCAGGAAACCAGTGATAAAGTTACGCAGAATAGGTCTGTAGAACTATAATGTCTGATTGAACATATTAGTGACTCATGTAGGATCCTGATCACAGATCTGGGTTACTTTTCATATAATGTACTTACATGTGCAGCCAACACTAAATGTTGAGGATTTTGTTGTGGTAACAACAGAAACTGGTAACTGTTTCACCCCTGGTCCAAACTAAAAAGTCCATCACACTGCTGCATCCAAATACTTTTTATATTTGTACAGTTAGAATTTGACTTACAGTAAATATGTGAGTGACGTGTTCACACAGCAGAGCTCTGTTCAGATTTTAAAGCGACAATAAATTAACTGAGTGCTTTTTCCCCTTGGTTCTTGCATCTCTTTGTCCCTCCAGATGCTCCACAGCTGCATGACTGTAAGGAGGAGGAGGTTCTCACTGTCCAGCAGCTCTGTAACCAGGAGAGGAACTCCGGTCTGAGCCAGGAGGAACAAGTTGCTGCACAGGTTAAAGAGGAAGAAGAAGAACTCTGTAGCAGTCAGGAGGAAGAAGACTTTAGAGTGAAACAAGAGACTGATACCTTCATGGTGACTCCTACTGATGAGGACAATGACAAGAGTGAAACTGAACCACACAGTGAGCAGCTCCTCGCTCACAACTGTGCTGACACTGAGAGCAAAGACCAGGGAGCAGGTAAGAATGTAAAGCCAGGATCAAGGAAACATGAAGAGCCAAAGCCAAAGAAGGGACTTCACAGAAACAGAAGTGACCGTAACAATGTAGACAACTCCTCCATGTCAGAGAATCAGTGTGATACTGACACAGGGGAAATGTCTGTAAAATGTTCTGATAATGACAAAGACTGTAAAAATGAGTCCCAGAAGAAGAAACGTCACACAGTTAAGTCACATGTTTGCAACACCTGTGGGAAAAGATTTGGGATGAAGAGTAATTTATCAGTTCACGAGAGAATTCACACAGGTGAGAAACCATTTGCTTGTGAAAAATGTGGACAGAGTTTTACTCAACATGCTCATTTGAACACTCACATGAAAATTCACACAGGTGAAAAACCATTTTCTTGTGCAATATGTGGGCAGAGATTTAATGAACGTGGTCACTTGAAAACACACATGAGAATCCACACAGGTGAGAAGCCATTTTCTTGTGAAACATGTGGGCAGAGATTTAATGAACGTGGTCACTTGAAAACCCACATGAGAATTCACACAGGTGAGACTGGTGGCCTTTTCCCTCAGGCTAGCCAGCGCGTCCCCCGGGTCGCGGATGGGGGGTACCCCCTCAATATGAGTAATCATGGCGAGGGTAGCTTCGAATAACCAATAAGAAGCCGTGGACGATGAGGAACCAAATATGAAAAATGAATAATACAGGAAAAAGATGCTGGAAAGGTACTGACCAGGATAAAACGGTCCCCTCAGCTCGTTTCTGCACTAGGCGGGCTGTTGAGAGCGATGGTGCAGCTTCGTCTTCGAGTGTCACAAACACTCAACCGGGATCCCCATCAGACCAGCACAGATCTGGTCCTGGGCCCCAACAAGATCAAAAAAGGACTAAACGGTATACGAGAAAAGAAGAAACTGTAAAATGGTCCCTTGATGAGAAGAAAGTTATTCTGTCCTGCTACGCCTATTCAAGGTATGAGAAGTGGGGCAGAAGGAAAAAGCATGTATTTGAGGAGAAGATCAGAGAATCCGAGCTACCACCAGAAAAGAAAGCAGCCACCACCATCTCCAAATTAACATCTATAGTCTCTCAGGTCTCAAAATACTTACAACAAGAAGAAATAGAAAAGATTAAATATGAAGCTCAAGCCCAAGCAATAAAAGACTATCAAGATGCCAACCTATTTGAACAACAAGAATACAAACAAAGTCAGTGGAGCATGGAGGAAAGATGGGTTTTAATATGGGCAACCGAGTACGCCAAGATGAAACACAGCAACCAGCGGGAACGATGCAATGAGTGGCAGCGAATCTTTTTCCATCACTGCCCGGATAAAGCTGGCGTACCCCGAGCCAAACTCACAACCCAGAGACACAACTTCCTCACCCAAAGGTACTTCACAGAGCAACAATTGGAGTACATGCACACTGAAATAGGAAAAATGGCACAGAATAACATCTGCCCAGTTGAGTGTCCGCTACCATTACCATTAACTGAAAAACCTCTGGAGCAACCTTGTCAAACACACCCTACAGAGGTGCCACCAGGCCACCCAGGCGAATCCCCTGCAACTTCGGGCTCAGAATCAGAACATCCTGATGAAGCAACAAGGGGGAGTGTAGACCAGGATCCAATAAGGAAACAGATCAACCCCCAAATAGAAATGAACCAACATCAACTAGAAATGGAAGAGGAACTTGCCAACAAAATAGAAGAAACAAAAAAAATGACAATGAAAGAACGTCCTAGATTAATTAAGCTAAAAGAGAATAAAGAATTCAAATTACTACTGCAAAAGGTCAACAGAGGCCTATGTGACCTTGTACCTCAGGGGGTCAGTTTGACAGAGCTTAACTGCATAAACTTTGGTGCAGCGTGGTATGTGCAGAGTAAGCTAGCTCCACAGCATAAAGAAAAAACTGAACGTCAAACCAAAACAAAAATCTCTACACCCATTTGGAAAAATAAACTTCAAGGAAAAATTAATCAATTTAGGGCAGAAATTTCTCAAATGACTTACTACATACAGAACCAAAACTGCAATACTAAATTACTGAGAGTAATCAACAGAATCCAAAAAAAATACAACATTAGGAAAGAGCAAATAATAGGAAAAATAGCAGAGCACCAGGCGCAAGTCAAGGCCCTAGCAGCTCAAATCAGAAACAGGCAACGGAGAGAGAACTCAAAACTGATAAATAAATTATTTGCACAGAACCCAAAGCAAGTCTACAGGAGGTTGATAGATGAAACTATTGAAGTACAGGTACCTCCTGAGAAAACCCAACTGGAAACATTCTGGAGAAATCTGTTTGAGGACCCAGTTCAACATAAAAATAATAATTGGATTCAAACCATTGCTGAGAAAAATAAAGGAAAACAACAGATGCCCTCACTAAAATTCACAGAAGAAACAGCTCAAGAAAAAATCAGGAAATACCTTAACTTCAAATCCCCTGGAATAGATAAAATACCAAACTTTTGGCTCAAAAAAATAACAGCACTACACAAACACTACGCAGAGGCATTTAACCGACTTGTTGGGGGAGAGGAAGAAGCACCAGAGTGGCTCACATATGGAAACACCATACTCCTGCCCAAGAGTCTTGAAACCCAACAAGTCAATAAATACAGACCCATCTGTTGCCTCCCGACCACATACAAATGGCTGACAGGAATCATTACTGAGGCCATTTATGAACATCTGGACTCAGAAAACTACTTGCAGCCACAGCAAAAAGGCTGCATAAGAAATAAGCTGGGAGCCAAAGAACAACTACTCATTAATAAAACCATCCTGGAAGACTGCAAGAGGCGTGAGAGAAATTTAAGCGTGGCGTGGATCGACTACAAAAAGGCATTCGACAGCATCCCCCACTCCTGGATAATACGCTGTCTGGAGCTGTATAACATCAGCCCAGAGATTAAAACTTTTCTGGAGGTCCAGATGGCTAAGTGGAAAACTACAATTACACTTAACCACAAAGAAGGACAAATAACAATTCCAGACATCAGGATCCAGCGAGGAATATTTCAGGGGGACAGCCTTTCGCCACTGCTCTTCTGTCTTTGTGTCGACCCCTTAAGCAAAATCTTATCGGACCTTGACATCGGGTATGACCTAAGCAAAGGCAGAACAAAAAAAGGGAGCAAGAGAGTGAATCATCTACTCTACATGGACGACCTCAAGCTCTATGCAGAATCTGAACAGAAACTGAATCAACTTGTCAGTACCGTTCACATGTTTTCAAAAGACATCTGCATGGAATTTGGACTTGACAAGTGTGCAAAATGTACAATAAAAAAAGGAAAGAAAACGGCATCAGAAAATATCCAAATAGAAGACAATAAGCATATCAAAGACCTGGCAGGGGAATCGGCATATAAATATCTGGGCATAGAAGAAAACGCAACTATTGAACACAGAAAAATGAGGGAAATGGTCAAAAAAGAATACCAACATCGCCTAAAGAAAATCTGTAAATCAAATTTAACACCTAAAAATAAGATCACTGCAATAAACCAGTTGGCAGTACCAGTTGCCACATATGGATTTGGGGTGATAGACTGGCCACAAGGGGAACTGGATAAGTTGGATGTTCGGACCAGGAAGACCCTAACCCTTCATAAGGTAACATACAGAAACCAAAGCCTAGATAGGATATATATGCCACGTAAAGAGGGAGGGCTGGGCCTAATTGAAATGAACCAGGCCTACAGGGCAACAATAATAAGCATTGGTCAATACCTAAAAAGCGCTAATGATGAGACGATGGAAAAGGTCACCCAACATCATGAAACCCTCAGTATTAACACATCTATAACTAAACAAGCCGAGACCTTTGCAGCAGATTTATTAGATAACATGAAAGCCAGTCAGCAAAACCCAGCAACAAAAATAGCTAGAAAGACGAGAGAAAAATACAGTAAAAGGACACAGGAGGAAAGAAAAGAAAGATGGAAACAACATAAGCGAGCAGGACGTTTCCAGGAGGAACTCAATAGGGATTATATTGATAGGGAAGAGACATTGCGCTGGATCAGGAATGGAGATCTGGGGTACGACGAGGAGAGACTAGTGATTGGAGCACAAGACCAGGGACTTCTAACCAATGGTTTTAAAAAAATGGCAGGATTGTCACAGAGTGACAAATGTCGATTCTGTCATGTAGCGGTGGAGAGTGTAAGCCACCTGCTCTCCGGCTGCCAGGTCCTCATGGCTGATGGACACTACACTGCTCGCCACAATAAGATCTGCCGTTATATACACTGGAAAATATGCAAAGAATTCAAAATAGAAGTAAAAGGACCAGTATG
Organism: Pholidichthys leucotaenia; assembly: GCA_020510985.1. Taxonomy (NCBI): domain Eukaryota; kingdom Metazoa; phylum Chordata; class Actinopteri; order Cichliformes; family Pholidichthyidae; genus Pholidichthys; species Pholidichthys leucotaenia. Next base: position 47,068,443 of record CM035841.1, read on the forward strand.
GGAGCACGATCCAGAGCCAGTTAGCTCCAACGGAGATATTACCATCTTTTATGACAAGGAAATCCCAACTGGAAGACACATTGAAGGAGGAGCAATAAAACCGGACATAGTTATCTTGAACAAAAAGGGCAAAACTGCCCAATTAATCGATGTAACTATACCAAACGACTACGGCCTCAACAGAGCAGAAAGAGAAAAAATAACAAAATATCAAGACCTCAAAAACGATCTAAGGAGCACCTGGAATCTGCAGGATGCAGATATTATACCTGTGGTGGTGGGAGCAACTGGGATGGTTAAGAAGAACTTGAAAAAATATCTACAAGCAATACCCGGCTGCCCTAGCATCTGTGAAATACAGATCTCAGCAATCAGAGGAACAGTCTCTATCTTAAAGAGAGCCCTTGGATACAAAGCTTTTTAATTTAAAGTGTAATCATAGACCCCTGGCTGGGGCCCATTGCACTTGTAAGGAAATGAGATGCAAATAAATAAAACAGTGAGAAGCCATTTTCTTGTGAAACATGTGGGCAAAGATTTAATCAATGTGGTACTTTGAAAATACACATGAGAATTCACACAGGTGAGAAACCATTTTCTTGTGAAACATGTGGGCAAAGATTTAGTCAGCATGGTACTTTGAAAACACACAGGAGAATTCACACGGGTGAGAAACCATTTTCTTGTGAAACATGTGGGCAGAGTTTTAATCGTCTTGATTCTTTGAAAACTCACATGAGAATTCACACAGGTGAGAAGCCATTTTCTTGTGAAACATGTGGGCAAAGATTTAATCAATGTGCTCATTTGAAAACTCACATGAGAATTCACACAAGCTTGAAGCTGTAGTCTTGTAAAATATGTGGGAAACACTTCATTCAGTGTTTTGTTTTGTCACATGAGAGCTCACAGTTGAGGTGCTGTAGTCTAGTCTAGTCTGGGCTGCACGGTGGCGCAGTGGTTAGCACTGCGGCAGCACAGTTTACCCTTGGCCGGGGGATTGTGGGGATCGTGGGATCGTGGGTTCGATCCCAGCCCCCGACCAACAGTGATCTGTGTGGAGTTTGCATGTTCTCCCCGTGTTGCGTGGGTTTACTCCGGGATTTCTCCGGTTTCCTCCCACATGCCAAAGACATGCATGTTGGGTTAATTGGCTGTTCTAAATTGTCCCTAGATATCTGTTTCCTATAGGCCCTTAGAATAGAGGGTTAGTGTTAATGAAAAGCGCTTTGAGTGGTCTTTCTGACTAGAAAAGCGCTATATAAGTGCAGGTTAGTTAGTTAGTTAGTTAGTAACGTCTGTAGATATTTATTTTCAGGATTAAGTCTCTTTTGTGTGAATGAATTGTTCTTTAAATTTCCAAGGCTTTAATGTAAATATAAATTTTGTTAAAAGTCTATCATCAGATAATCTGCTTATTGACTCTGCTTTGGACCCTCAGACCTCTAATCTTTAATGTGCTGGATGCCTGGACATCATGAGCATTTTTGATGAGGGGGGCATTGTTGTCAGGGTCTGGAGTGTCCTTCCCACCAAAACAATTAAATGGCGTAGATGCCATTTACTCCATTTGTCTATTTTACTAGCTCATTAATTGATTGAATACTTTATTTCATCCATTCATCCATCTTCTACCGCTTTTCCGGAGGTCCGGGTCGCGGAGGCAGCAGTTCCAAGCAATTCAATTCAATTCAATTCAATTCAACTTTATTTATATAGCGCCATTTCACAACAACAGTCATCTCATAGCACTATCAACTGAAGGAGGGACCCCCACAGTTGCAGAAAGACCCCAGAGAAGCCCAGACTTCCCTCTCCCCAGCCACCTGCTCCAGCTCTTCAGAGGGGATACCAAGGCGTTCCCAGACCAGCTGGGAGACATAGTCTCTCCACCGAGTCCTGGGTCTGCCCCAGGGTCTCCTCCCAGTGGGACGTGCCTGAAACACCTCAAGTGGGAGGCGTCCAGGAGGCATCCTAATCGGATGCCCATACCACCTCAACTGACTCCTTTTTGAATATGTAAATACTCCATTAACATGGTAAACAACAAAAGTGCATTGTGAACTGATGATCAAAGGAAAACAGGCATTGAAATGCCTTTCATACATACATACAGTAATTGTGTGCTTGTATCAAATTTTCTTTTAGCTCAAAAAGTTTTTTAGATCCAGAAATACTCCAACTGTAAATGTCTTTTTATCTATGGAATTAATGATTTCTTCTCTGAGTTCTGTTAATGCTAATGATGTTGATCAGTTTGCTCTAAATCCATATTGACTGTCAGAGAGTAGTTTGTGTTGGTCTATAAACTTTTCTAATCCATCACTGAAGAGTTTTTCTAGAATTTTTGGCAACTGTGTCAGAAGAAAAATCTGTGAAGTGTTACTTGTCACCAGATTTATATAATGGAATGACTTTTGCAGTTTTAATTTTATTAGGAAATTGTCCTGTTGGAAATGATAAGTTAAAGATGTGAGTTAGTGGTTTGGAAATTCACTCAATGACTTATTTCACTATTTCCATATCTGTGTCATCACAATTACTTGATTTGTATAAACATTTATTGACTGTAATGACCATTTGTCCAAATTCGAAACTTAAACTTAGAAAAAAGTGAACTTAACTTTAACTCAGATGATTACTACTGCACCATGGGTTTATAGTTTATGCAGGCAAAAGAATTCAATTGTTCAAACAACTTTTGACATTTTCCAAATGATTAATTTATTCCATGAACAGGCAAACAGAAGTTCCCACTCCTTCCTGCCTCTCCTGCTCTGGTCATAAACCATAGGCCCACCCAGATGGATGCTAGTCCTATCCCTGCCTGTCTCATCTATATAACCTAGTTGCCCGTGGTGTTACCCAAACAACCCAAAATAAACCTAATTAATTATGCAAAAAAACCTAAACAAATTATTAAACTACTTATAAACTAATTAAACGAAATAAAATTACCAAATAAAAACACTATCAAAATAAGACTTATTTAATCCTAAACAAAACAAGCAAATTAAACTAAATATCAACCAATAGCTCCAACACTCCAGCCCCTAATTGTGCAATAATCACAATCACTCCCATTCTCGAGGAGCTTTCCCTACAAATATAAACCACTAAATCACAGCCATTCTGGTATCCATACGCTAGCTAGATGAATCATCTTCTTGATAACCTACAAAATAAGGGAGGCCACAGAATGTGCGGGTCGGTAGCAACACCTCCAAGACCATCACACTGAGCACTGGGGCCCCACAAGGGTGTGTGTTCAGCCCTGCTCCTCACCCTGCTGACCCATGACTGCGTACCAGCCTTCAGCACCAGCCACATCATCAAGTTTGCAGACGACACGACAGTGGTGGGCCTCATCACCAACAATGAAGAGGTCAGCTATAGAAATGCGGGGAGTTAACTGGTCTAGTGGTGTAAAAACAATAATCTCTTCCTGAACATGGGAAAATCCAAGGAGATTGTGGTCGACTTCAGGAGAAGTCACACACAGCATCCCCCTCTGATCATCGACAAAGCTGCTGTGGAGAGGGTGAGCAACACCAAGTTCCTGGGGATGCACGACTCTGAGGACCTCTCCTGGTCTAACAACACTGGCCAAGAATGCTCAAACTCACCTCTATTTCCTTCGCAAACTAAGGAAAGCATAAGTTCCCCCCCCACACACACACACCCTCATGTGCTCATTCTACTGGGGGACCATTGACAGTATCCTCACCAGCTTCATCACTGTGTGGTACAGAAGCTGCACCGCCTCCTGCCGGAAGACTCTACAACACACAGTGAAAGCAGCCAGCAAGATCATCAGCGCCCCTCTGCCCCCCCTCTCAGACATCTACCACACCCGCCTCACCCGCACTCCCTGCCCTCAGGTAGATGGTACCAGGGCCTCCGGGCCCGCTCCACAAGGCTTGTAAACAGCTTTGTTCACAAGGCCATCAGGACCCTAAACTCTGCCCACCTACCCCCCCCCCCCCCCGGACAGTAACACACTCACCCACACAGTAACTCTACCTCATCTGTTTGCTCAGAAAAACTCAACACACCAACAGTAATTACATCTGCTGCTGTATGTCTTTGCACTTTACTGCAACCATTTGTGCAAATGCCACACTTGTTGCTGTCTGTTATTGCAATACTGATCATGCGCAGACAAATCTGTCACTGTCTGCACCTTCTCTACTGCATTGAACTTGCACTACCGGTATTTTTTTTTTTTTTTTTTTGTTACTTATTTGTACCCGTAGGTAGATTTGGTTTGCAGTCTGGTGACAAGCCACCGGCTGCTGGTCGCTGCGTGCGCGAGCGCCCTAAACCTACATGTTTTTGGTATGCGGGAGGAAACCGGAGAAATCCCGGGGTAAACCCACGCAACACGGGGAGAACATGCAAACTCCACACAGCTCACTGTTGGTCGGGGGCTGGGATCGAACCCACGATCTCATGATCCCCGCGATCCCCCGGCCGAGGGTAAAACTGTGCTGCCACAGTGCTAAACCACTGCGCCACCGTGCAGCCCACCGGTATGACTGTTCATAGGATTGCTTTGTGTTCTTTTATCTTTATTTGCACTGTGGGTAGCATTATTGTACATCGACTGCTATTGTTGTTTTAGTCCTTATTGCTTTGTTTCTTATATATTACGCACACTACTAAGAGAGAGAGAAAAATGACATTTCACTTCTCCTGTATGCCCTGTACATATAGAAGTACTGACAAATAAAAATCTTTGAATCTTTGATTGGACAATTTTTGTCTCACAATAATGGAAATATCATTAAGAACTCATCATAACTCAGCCACAGGGGGTGCACAATCCAGAGTACTCCCGCTGCCAGTCCCAAGCCTGGGGAAATGGGGAGGGTTGCGTCAGGATGGGCATCCGACTTTACACCTTTGCCAAATCAAACATGTGGATCATGAAGAATGAGACAGTCATACTGGTTCAGTCGAGGCCTGGGTTAACAATGACCACCACCGGTGCTGTTAACTTACAGGGTGCCAGTGGGTGTATGGTCTCCGCCCCCACCATTCCATCCTTACACACGACACTTTATCCACCTGAATGTGAATAAATGTTCATTGGTGGTCGGAGAGGCCAAAGAGGTCGAACATCAAGGAGGAGGAGAGGGAGAAGGCATGTTAGGATGGAGAGAGAGAAAAGGAAAGGTAGAAGTGTGGAAGTGAGAGTAGGGACATTAAATGTAGGGACTATGACTGGTAATGGCAGAATTAGCTGATATTATGGAGAGAAGAAAGGTAGATATGTATACTGTGTGTTCAAGAAACCAGATAAAAAGGAAGCAAGGCTAGGAGCACTGGAGGTGGATTTAAACTGTTCTAGCATGGTGTAGATAGGAAGAGAAATGGAGTAGGAGTAATCTTGATGGAAGAGTATGTGAAGAGTGTTCAGGAGGTAAAGAGGGAGTCAGACAGAATCATGAGTTTGTGGCCGCACATGGCCAAAACATAATGAGCAGCATCTTTGATAAGAACAAAGGGCAGAGTTTCCTTGGAAATAACAGGAAGCTGTGAAATGTGATCTTTTCTGTGTCAGAGATGGCTTGGAGGATCCTTTGTGTGCCAGAGACTGTGAGGGGGTTGTTAAGGGATTAAGGAAGTGCATGCAATGTGATCTTTATGTGAATGCAATGTGACCTTTTGATATGTAGAAGGACCTGAGTATATAAGTGAAGAGTTCTGTTTGAGATGTCCTCTTTTCTACTATGCTCATGTGAGAGAATGTATAATAAACTGCCTGAGACAAACTTGCCTCATCATTTACACATTCTACACTGGTGACCCAAGACGAAGCATGCAACACGAAGAGAATTCCCCGGAGCCAGCCTCGTAGGGAGCCCCCAGCCAAGCGTATGCCGTTACAATCCAGCTACCGGATTTTTGGCAGCACAATCCGCGCTCCTGGTTCCACCTGGTTGAGGCGCAGTTCGTCCTCCGGGGGATATCGGTGGATGAAACGAAATTCTACCATGTGGTCGCAAAGCTCGACACCCACACGGCTCAGCATGTGGAGAGCCTGCTGGATCAGCCACCAGCCAGCAACAAATACGGCGCATTGAAGGCTGCACTTATCCAGCACTACACACTCTCGGTTGAGGAGAGAGCAGAGAGGCTCCTGATGCGGACCGGGTTGGGAGATTGCACGGCTATTGACCTCATGGAGAGGATGCTGAGACTGAAGGGCTCGGATGACGACCACTTCATTTTTATCCACCTTTTCCTCCGGAACCTTCTGTCAGCGACGAGAGCGACCCTGGCCAGTTCGCCGTTGCTGGCCAAGCGGGACTACCGTGCACTGGCCCGGGAGGCACACCGGATCATCATGGCCAGCAGAGAGCTCGCGACCACGGCGGCGGTGACGGAGTTCGGCGCAACGACCGGAGACGGCAAGGAGCCATCGACGGCGGTAGCAGAACCACCGACGGCGGGGGCGGGGGCCAAGGAACGCGGAGGAGACACCCTTTGTTTCAACCACCACCGCTTTGCAGAGAGGGCACGCAAATGTATACCACCATGCCTGTTCAAGCGCTCGGGAAACGCCAAGACCGGGGGTCGGTAGCAGCTGCAGCCCTCGGGGAGGAGAACAAGCTACTCTACTTGACGGACGCACGCTCAGGGAGGCATTTCCTTGTGGACACCGGCGCCCAGTTGAGTTTCATCATGCCGTCCTACGCCGACCGGCTGGCAGGATCCAGCGGCTCCGAGATGGCAGCAGTAAACTGCTCGGAGATTAAGACCTTTGGTGAGAGGACTCTGCTTCTGTCTCTACACGGCCGTGCATTTGAGTGGACTTTTGTCATAGCAGCATTGAATTTCAATATATTGGGGGCTGATTTTTTGTGCTCACATGGTTTGTTGGTTGATGTCGCTAACAGGCGCCTGGTTAATGCACTGTCTTTTGATTCTATCCCCTGTACAGCTCGAGCGTCCCGGCCAACAGCACAAGCCAACGTCACAGCTGTAAGCGGTAAGTTCCACACACTGCTCACTCAGTTCCAAGCACTCACGGTCCCGACATTTTTGGCAGCCATCGCTAAACATGGGGTGGAACATTTTATTACCACCATCGGGCCGCCCGTTTTTGCAAAACCTCGGCGCTTGGACACAGCTAAACTGGCCATAGCGCGCGAGGAGTTCGCCAACCTGGAGAGGTTGGGCATCATCAGGCGTTCAAACAGCCCATGGGCTTCCCCGCTACACATGGTCCCTAAAGTTGACGGTTCGTGGTGACCTTGCGGGGATTTCCGCAGGTTGAACAACGCCACAGCGCACGACCGCTACCCAATTCCTCACATCCAAGATTTTTCCATTCATTTGGCAGGAGCGCGCGTTTTTTCTAAAATGCACTTGGTCCGCGGTTACCACCAAGTCCCAGTGCGTGCTGAGGACATACCCAAAACAGCAGTGATAACTCCGTTTGGTCTATTCGAGTTTTTGCGCATGCCATTCGGGCTTAAAGGGGCTGTACAGATGTTCCAACGCATGATGGATGCTGTGCTGCGCGATCTCCCTTTTGTATTCGTCTACCTGGACGATATTTTGGTAGCCAGCGCGTCCAAAGACGAACACGAAACCCACCTCACGGCGGTTTTCTGGAGGTTGGGAGAGCACGGTTTAATAATCAATCCAGCGAAGTGTCAGTTCGGGGTGACGCAGATTGATTTTTTGGGGCACCGCTTCTCTCCCGAAGGAGCGGTTCTGCTGCCTGACAAAGTGCGCGCGGTAGCAGATTTTCCCCGACCGCAAACGGTCAGGGCGTTACAGGAATTTTTGGGAATGGTGAATTTTTATAACCGTTTCCTCCACCGCACAGCGCAGCTCATGCAACCGCTGTACGCCGCGCTCAAAAAACAGAAACCCGCTAATAAGATCGAATGGTCCCCGGAGCGAGAGCAGGCGTTCTCGGAAGTCAAGGCAGCCCTGGCAAACGCTGCGTTGTTGGCACATCCAGACCCAACGGCCCACATAGCGCTCACTACTGACACGTCAGATGTGGCCATAGGGGCGGTCGTGGAGCAACGTGTAGCCGGCGCTTGGCAGCCGCTCGCCTTTTTCAGCAGGACTTTGCGCGATAGTGAACATAAATACAGCGCGTTTGACAGGGAGTTGCTGGCTCTCCACTTGGCTATTCGCCACTTCCAGTTCTGGCTGGAAGGGCACTGTTTCACCGCGTTCGTTGACCACAAGCCACTGACATTCACGATGGCCAAGGTTTCAGAACCGTGGTCGGGCCGGCAGCAGAAACAGCTGGCCGCGATCTCAGAGTTTACTACCGATATTCAGCATGTCTCGGGTAAACTGAATGTAGTGGCAGACTGCCTCTCACGTGCCGTGGCGGCCCCCGTTCCGAGTGGGGATAGATTACACAACCATGGCCGCGGAGCAGGTTAGTGATGCGGATGTGCGCGCGCTCCAGTCTGGACCAACAGGGTTAAGGCTGGAGAGCAGGGTGCTGCAAGACTGTATGCCCCCCCTAATCTGCGATGTCTCCACTGGGCGACCGCGTCCCGTGGTACCGGCCGCGTGGCGCCGCCGCGTTTTTGACTCGGTTCATTCTTTAGCGCACCCGGGAGTGCGCGCGTCAATCAAGATGGTAGGAGAGAAATTTGTGTGGCCGAGTCTTCGCAAGCAGGTGAAAGAGTGGGCAGCAGCCTGCAGGGCGTGCCAACAAGCCAAAGTACACAGACACACGAGGGCTCCCTTGGAGCCGTTTCACATCCCGGCTAAGAGGTTCGACCATGTTCACGTGGACCTCGTGGGCCCCCTCCTGCCATCACAGGGGTGCATGCACCTTCTGACAATGGTGGACCGCACCATGCGATGGCCGGAGGTGGTTCCACTGGCGTCAACCACAGCCGAGGAGGTGGCGCGCGCGTTTTTAACAGCATGGGTGGCGCGTTTTGGAGTCCCGTCGGACATTATGTCCGACAGAGGCCCTCAATTTGTTTCCGAACTTTGGTCAGCAATGGCCCGCAGCCTGGGTGTCACAATTCACCGCACAACCGCGTACAATCCACAGGCTAATGGGTTATGCAAACGTTTTCATAGGTCATTGAAAGCGGCTCTCAGGGCGTCACTGACGGATGCAAATTGGGTAGACAAGCTACCGTGGGTTTTATTAGGGTTGCGTTCTGCGCCTAAAGAAGACTTGGAAGCTTCCCCAGCTGAACTCGTTTTTGCGCAGCCACTTCAGCTGCCCGGGGAGTTTCTCCCGGATAATCCTGCGCCGGGCAGCTCCCCATCTCAGCTGTTGCAGCGTAGCATTGACACAGGCACGCTGCCGGGCCCCGTTCACCACAGTTTTCCGCGCGTTTTTGTGCCTAAAACTTTGAAAAACTCAGAGTTTGTTTTTGTCAGACATGACGTGCATCGCCCCCCACTGCGCCCACCTTATGATGGACTGTTCAGAGTGCTGGAAACAGGGGACAAGCATATTTTGCTAGATTTGGGGAGTAGGAGGGAAAAGGTTGGCATAAACAGACTCAAACCCGCTTTTGTGGTTACGGACGAGCAAGTGCTGTTGGCGAGGGCCCCTTGGCGTGGAAGACCCCCACGGGGAGCTTCCCAGAGTAGAATTTCCCCAGAACACCTGCAGGGACAGACAAAAGGTTTTCACCCCCAGACAGCAGCTCCCCAGCATGACAGCGCCGCAGAGGCGGTGAATCCTGGTTACAGCAGATACGGGAGAAGACTGAAGCCCAAGCAGCATGTGGATTGATGTGTAATGATTCTGTCACAGCATACAGACTGTTATTCTTTTGTTCGATCCAATATGCTCGGTGGGGGGGCGGGGTGGCCGCACATGGCCAAAACATAATGAGCAGCATCTTTGATAAGAACAAAGGGCAGAGTTTCCTTGGAAATAACAGGAAGCTGTGAAATGTGATCTTTTGTGTGTCAGAGACGGCTTGGAGGATCCTTTGTGTGCCAGAGACTGTGAGGGGGTTGTTAAGGGATTAAGGAAGTGCATGCAATGTGATCTTTTATGTGAATGCAATGTGACCTTTTGATATGTAGAAGGACCTGAGTATATAAGGGAAGAGTTCTGTTTGAGATGTCCTCTTTTCTACTATGCTCATGTGAGAGAATGTGTAATAAACTGCCTGAGACAAACTTGCCTCATCAGGGCTGCACGGTGGCGCAGTGGTTAGTACTGCGGCAGCACAGTTTACCCTTGGCTGGGGGATCGTGGGTTCGATCCCAGCCCCCAACCAACAGTGATCTGTGTGGAGTTTGCATGTTCTCCCCGTGTATGCGTGGGTTTACCCCGGGATTTCTCCGGTTTCCTCCCACATGCCAAAAAAAAACATGCAGGTTAGATTAATTGGAGACTCTAAAGTGGCCCTAGGTGTGAATGTGTGTGTGAATGGTTAAGGGATAGCGCCGTATCGTGGCTGCTTCATCCATCCAGGTGGTGGATGACCCTCAATTTCCCCTCTGGGGATCAATAAAGTATACTAAATCTAAAAATCTAAATCTAAATTTACACACTCTACAAGTTTGAAGCTAGAAGTCAAAGGTGTGATGTTGAATGTTGTCAGTGGGTATGCCCCACAAATTGGATGTCAGGTAGAAAAGAGAGGAATTCTGGCGTAAGTTGTAGGGCTGCAGCTAACGATTATTTTGGTAGTCGACTAACGACTACTTTTTCGACTCTTTGACTAATCGCGATTATTTCTGTCATATCCACGCTCTCTGCTTCCTGTTGGCACGGCTCCTGTTCAGAGCTCCAGTGCATGTTTTACCTCACCTCTTTAAGTCTGCACACCTGAGAATATCACCTTGTTCTCTGTGGCGTTACATTTACGCTTCATTTCTGAGCAAGGAAGGGGAGATTTTGAACAAGGAATTAAATATTTTCAGCACAAAAATGCGTTTTTTGAAAGAACTTAAGATTATAAAGCGTGCGCTGACAATATATTTTCCTCAGATTTCCTCTCTGTTCGCTCGCGGTGTTTGTGCTCCACTCACGTCCTCTCTCTTATTCGCTCAACTTCTCTCTCTCCTCATGCTCAACTCTACCTGTGTGCTCGCTTGACATGGCAAAGCACTATGAATGTGCCATAATTTCAAGCAATCAGGAGTCAGACAGGGTGAATTTTGATTGGCTGGTTCAGCTGGAGGAAGAACCTCCATTCACCCTGCCCCAGGGAAGCTGACTACCACTGTCTGTGGAGCGAATGAATAATTGACTCATTGTACAGCTACAGACCAGTGGCCCTCACATCACACCTGATGAAGACCCTGGAGAGGCTGCTCCTTGCCCATCTCCACCACCTGGTGAGACCAGCGATGAACCCACTTCAGTTTGCCTACTAGCATGGCATCGGGGTGGAGGATGCAGTGATCTTCCTCCCATATCATGCTCTATCTCACCCGGAGAAGCCTGGGAGCACTGTGAGGATCATGCTCTTTGATTTCTCCAGTGCTTTCAAAACCATTCGACCAGTGCTCCTGAGGGACAAGCTGCTGTGTGCAGGAGTGGACCAATTCCTGTCATCATGGATCATGGACTACTTAACAGACAGGACCCAGGACTGTGTATCTGACACCATCATCTGCAGTGTGCCCCTCCCCTTCCCTTCAGGGAACAGTTCTGTCTCCCTTCCTGTTCCCCCTCTACATTGCTGACTTTTCATACAACACACCACACTGCTATCTACAGAAGTTCTCTGATGGCTCTGTGATCGTCGGCCTCATCTCTGATGGGGATGACTCTGAGTAAGACCAATGAAGACCAATGATTTGGTGGCGGACTGCCACAGGCGTGGAAAACCCCCTCCCCACAGCACTGGTAAACATCCAGGGAACAGACATTGAGGTGGTGACATCATAAAAGTACCTGGGTATTCACCTGAACAATAAACTGGACTGGTCACACAACACCAATGCCCTCTACAAGAAAGGGCAGAGCAGACTTTTTCTTTTGAGGAGACTCAGGTCTTTTGGAGTGCAGGGGGCATTCCTGAAGACCTTCCACGACTCTGTGGTGGCATCAGCCATTATGTATGGAGTGGTCTGCTGGGGTAGCAGCATCACGGTAGCCGACAGGAAGAGACTGAACAGGGTGATCAGAAAAGCCAGCTCTGTCCTTGGGCGCCGCCTTGGCCCAGTGGAGGAGATAGGAGAGAGGAGTAGCTCTGATGGAATCCAAGTCTAACCTCGTGGATATGCTGAATGCACTGAGGAGCTCATTTAGTGGCCGACAGCGCCATCCTAAGTGCTTGAGGGAGAGGTTCCACAGGTCCTTCCTACCTACTGCTGTCAGACTTTTTAATCTGTGCTGCTCATAGACCGTACATAACACCACTACTTTACACAATAGGGATTGTTCCCTTCCAATGCACTACTAATGCAATTACAGTTATTACAGAAGATCGTTGGCCTCATCTCTGATGGGGATGACTCTGAGTAAGACCAATGAAGACCAATGAATTGGTGGTGGACTGACACAGGTGAGGACACCCCATCCCCCCACAGCACCAGTAAACATCCAGAGAACAGACATTGAGGTGGTGACATCACGCAAGTACCTGGGTGTTCACCTGAACAATGAACTGGACTGGTCACACAACACCAACGTGCTCTACGAGAAGGGGCAGAGCAAACTATTCCTCCTGAGGAGACTCAGGTCTTTTTGAAGATGGCAATAACACTGTTCATTCAACTGTGAAAGATACTGTCTGGATTTATATTTATATATTGCCGGGTAATTTTGTCATGGCTGCCAATTAACCACACCTGTGTGCACACCTGCTCTTCATCCTGGTCTGGTTATTTATTCCATCAGGTCCTGTGATCGGCGTGGAGTCATCTGTCTCCTTTGCATGAGACCTGCATTCGCCAATTCCACATCAAGCTTCCTAGCTTCGTCGAGTTTTTCCACGCCGAGCTTCCTAGCCTTGTCAAGTTCCTGTCCGGCCTTCTCCTACTGGACTCCTCATCTCCCCGCTAAAGGAAAGCTACCATCTGTTCCACTCACCTTTCCGTGATCCCCTGTGCACAGGCGGAGATCTGTGGCGGCGGATTCCTTCCACCTGGCGGCCTAGACAGCAACTAACTCCCTCTCTGTCTCTTCATAGGGTTGCCAGGTTGTATGGTGCTCTGCTCGTCCCAGCTGATCCAACTTCACACTATACACATATACAGATACGCATACACGCACTGACACACTCTCACTGTATTCAATAAATGGTTAATTGTGTCATTCTCGAGTCGTGTCTGCTTTTTGGGTCTACAACCATGTCAGTACAACTCTGCCAACACGACCCAGCAGACAGCGCTTTAGCGCACAAGGTTAACAACTTAGAAGCTCGAGTTGACCAGTTAGCCTACCAACAGCAGACTATCCTGGCACAGCTAGCTCGGGTAACGGACAGATTGGATCGCCTGGTTAGCCCACAGGCTTTCCCTTAGGTTCCCGTTAGCTCCTTGCTCCCGCTAGCTCCACCGCTAGTCAGGCTACACCGGGTGCCCCATTACGGCTTACTCCCATCCCAACTCCCACCCGTTTTTGTGGCAAATTAGGGGAAGCTAGAGGATTCCTCATGCAGTGTGGCATCGTGTTTCAGCGGGTGCCGGTGGATTTTCCCACTGACCATAGCCGTATGGGTTATGTGATTAATTTGTTAGGGGGGCGGGCTTTAGCTTGGGCTTACACCATTATGGCTAGGGCTAATTATGCATCCCTAACCTACGCACAGTTTGTAAGCGAGTTTAAGGAGGTGTTTGATCACTCCGACCGAGATAGTGTGCTTACCTCCTGGCTGTTGAATCTTAAGCAAGGGGCTAGAGCAGTTGCTGATTACGCCGTTGACTTCCGGGTGGTAGACACGGAGGTGGGGTGGGAAGATGCCTCATTGTGCAGCATTTTTGTTAGGAGCCTGTGCCCTAGCCTGCGGGATGAGTTGGCCCGCTTAGATAAGCCCATAGCCTAAATGAACTCATCTCACTAGCTATTAGCCTTGATAATAGACTGAGGGAGCGGGTGGCCGAGCAGAGAACTTCCGGTCACTCGGGTAGTCAGTTCCGCCACTCCCTACAGCCCCCCTGCTGGCCCTACCCTCTGCTGATTCCCCGGAGGATCCGGAACCTAGGGTGATGGGTGGATTCAAGCTATCGTCGGCAGAGAAACAGCGCCGCCGGGAGCTGGGGTTGTACCTTTATTGCGGGAGCAAGGAGCATGGGATCGAGTCATGTCCCAAATGGCCAAAAGGGGGAGTCCGTGCGTCGCAGTAGGGGGACTCATGGACTCACCTCGCAAAAGTCCCCTCTCCCGTTTTCTGATTCCTATCCGCTTCAGTTACGGTCATAGAGAGACAAGCACACATGCATTCATTGATTCGGGGGCCGAGCAGAGCTTTATTTCTGGGGAGCTGGCAACCCGGTTGGGGCTTCCCGTCCAGTTACTAGAGACCCCCTTAAAACTCATTGCTCTGTCTAAAGCCCCTTTGGCCATGGTCTCCCTTCGGACCGCTCCTGTGTCAGTAATCATATCGGGTAATCATCAAGAGGAGCTAAGACTGTATGTTCTGCTGGTGTCCTCCACCCCGGTTATTCTCGGCTATCCCTGGCTTCGTCTCCACAACGTCTAGTTGTAGTTGTAGTTCCTTCTGCCTGAGTGCTTGTTTACAGTCTGCTGCGTGCTCGCCATCTGTGCCTCTGGGTGTCCCTGTCTCTCCTCCTCCCTATTTGTCCAAGGTTCCATCTGAATATCACAACTTAGGGGCTGCCTTCAGTAAGACCCAGACCCTTTCCCTTCCCCCTCACCGTCAGTATGATTGTGCTATCAATCTCCGAGCCGGAGCTCCGCTGCCCTCTAGTAAACTCTACAACCTGTCTGCCCCGGAGCGTGCAGCTATGGATCAGTACATCAAGGAGTCCTTGAGCTCAGGCATAATCTGGCCATCATTGTCAGCGGTGGGGGCGGGGTTCTTTTTCGTCGGCAAGAAGGATGGCTCACTAAGGCCGTGTATTGACTTTCGGGAGTTAAATAATATAACCATCAAGGACAAATACACTCTCCCACTCATTAACTCCGCTTTTGGTTCCCTCCAGGGGGCCTCTTGGTTTACTAAATTGGATCTGCGCAATGCCTACCATCTGGTGCGGATCCGGGAGGGTGATGAATGGAAGACGGCATTCCGGACCCCTAGTGGGCATTTTGAGTATCTGGTCATGCTGTTCGGGCTGACCAATGCCCCTGCTGTCTTCCAGCAGTTGATAAATGGCGTGCTGAAAGATTTTTTTGGGCACGTTTGTATTTGTTTACTTGGATGATATTCTGATTTTTTCCCAGTCTCTGGATGAACATTGTGTGCACGTGAGGCGGGTACTGCAGCGGCTGTTGGAGAATAAACTCTTCGTGAAGGCTGAAAAATGTGAGTTTCATGTCTCCTGAATGTCTTTCCTTGGGTTCGTGATCACCCATGAGATCATCCCCAATCCGGTGAAGGTAAAGGCGGTGGTGGAATGGCCCACTCCACCATCCAGGAAGCAGCTCCTGCAGTTCCTGGGCTTTGCTAATTTCTACCGCCGCTTTATTCAAAATTACAGTCTTATTGCTTTTCCTCTGACCAGTCTGACCTCTACCAAGGTGCCCTTCCGGTGGACAGAGGAGGTGGCTGTGGCATTTGCTTATCTGAAGACCAAGTTCTCATCCTCCCCTATTCTGATGCAAGTGGACCCCACTCTCCAATGTCTGGTGGAAGTGGATGCATCGGATTCGGGGGTTGGAGCGGTCCTGTCTCAGTGCTTCCCGGAGGATGGCAAGATACATCCCTGTGCGTTCTTCTCTCGTCGCCTATCCCCAGCTGAGCGCAACTATGACATCGGCGACAGGGCGCTATTGGCTGTCAAGCTCGCCTTGGAGGAGTGGCGTCATTGGCTGGAGGGCGCTTCCCAGCCATTCATCATTTGGACCAACCACAAAAACCTGGAGTACCTTTGGACGGCCAAGCATCTGAACACACCACAGGCTCGCTGGTCCCTGTTCTTTGGAAGATTTGACTTTACTATTACCTACTGCCCCGGGTCTAAGAATCCAAAGCTGGATGCCCTGTCCCATCAGTTTGCCCCGGAAATGGCGCCGATGACCGAGCACCCTATCCTCCCCTCATCGTGTGTCGTGGGCGCCCTCTCTTGGGGTATCAAGGACAGGGTCCTGAGAGCACAGGCTGATGAGGCTGGCCCGGGTGGGGGGCCAGCGGGTAGACTGTTTGTCCCATCGGCCGTTTGGGGGGGAAGTTATTCAGTGGGGTCACTCATCCAAGTTTGCATGTCACCCAGGGAGGGCACGTACTGTGGCCCTTCTTCAGAGAACATTTTGGTGGCCATCCCTCCAGAAGGACGTGGGGGAGTACATCCGAGCCTGTCCCCAGTGTGCCGTTGGTAAGACATCTTTCTCCCCACCAGATGGGCTGCTCCACCCCTTCCTATCCCTGGCAGACCATGATCCCACGTGGCTTTGAATTTTATTACCAGCCTCCCAACGTCCAATCAGCACACGACTATCCTCACCCTGGTCGATAGATTCTCCAAGGCTGCCCATTTCATTCCCCTGCGGGGGCTGCCCACAGCTGAGGAGACGGTGAACCTTCTTGTCCAGCATGTGGTTAGGCTGCATGGGATTCCCCTGGACGTTGTCTCCGACCGGGGTCCCCAGTTTGTCTCCCAGGTCTGGAAGTCTTTATGTAACCCTCTGGGGGCTACGGGAAGTCAATCATCAGGCTACCATCCACAGACCAATGGGCAGTGTGAACGAGTGAACCAGGAGCTGGAGGCTGCGCTGCGGTGCGTTGCCACCCCTAACCCATCGTCATGGAGCTCTCACCTTCCCTGGATTGAATATGCTCATAACACTACTATTTCTACTGCTATCGGCATGTCTCCCTTCGAAGCCTCGCTGGGCTACAATCCCCCACTGTTCCCTGAGAAGGAGGGGGACATTGCTGTTTCCTCTGTTCGTGCATACCTGAAGTGCTGCCGTCGGATCTGGAGGGCTACCAGGGCGGCATTGCAATGTACGGCAGAGCGCAACACTGTAGTGGCCAACCGTCACAGAATTCCGGCTCCCACCTATCGGGTGGGCCAACAGGTATGGCTGTCTACAAAACACATTAATTTGAAGGCTGAAAGGAAGAAGACGTCGCAGCGATTCATTGGGCCTTTTCCCATCAGCCGGATCATTAATCCTGTCTCTGTGCGCTTAACTCTCCCCCCCTCCCTCCGCATCTGTCCAACTTTCCATGTCTCCCAGGTCAAGCCCGTCTGCTCCAGCCCATTGTGTCCTCCTCCCAGGACTCCACCAGCACCGATGGTGATCGACGGCGAACCGGCGTGGCCAGTCACCGCCATCCTGGACGTCCGTCGCCGGGGCCATGGCCTACAGTATCTGGTGGACTGGGAGGGTTATGGGCCGAAGTGGAGATCCTGGGTGCATCCCTCCTTCATGCTGGACAAGCAGCTCATCAGGGACTTCCAACGGACGCACCCAGGAAGGTTGGAACGACCGCCGAAAGACGAGTCATGGGGGGGAGTACTGTCATGGCTGCCAATTAACCTCACCTGTGCGCACACCTGCTCTTCATCCTGGTCTGGTTATTTATTCCATCAGGTCCTGTGATCGGCGCAGAGTCGTCTGTCTCCTTTGCATGAGACCTGCATTCGCCAACTCCACGTCGAGCTTCCTAGCCTCGTCGAGTTTTTCCACACCGAGTTTCCTAGCCTCGTCAAGTTCCTGACCGGCCTTCTCCTACTGGACTCCTCGTCTCCCCGCTTCCAAGTAAGCTACCATCTGTTCCACTCACCTTTCCGTGATCCCCTGTGCACAGGTGGAGATCCGTGGCAGTGGATTCCTTCCACCTGGCGGCGGACTCACCGGCCTTCTACACCAACGTTCATCATCTCCTGCAGGTCTGCTAGCACTGTCCTCCTGGCCGAAGCTACCGAGCTAACCTGTGCTCCTCTTCACCATTATAAACAGTAAGCGCAGAACTATTTGGTGCAAACCCTGCTTAGACAGCATCCAACTCCCTCTCTGTCTCTCCATAGGGTTGCCAGGTTGTATGGTGCTCTGCTCGCCCCAGCTGATCCACCTTCACACTATACACAAATACAGATACGCATACACTCACTGACACACTCTCACTGTATTCAATAAACGGTTAATTGTGTCATTCTCAAGTCATTCCTGCTCTTTGGGTCTACAACCATGTCAAATTTAGCTTAACTGTAAGGCTGTAAATACCATTTAACTGCAGTGCCCTTGCTCTGTGTATATATTTATTGTCGTATGTATTATTGTTCTGAGTGCTGCTGTCTTTTTGCTTCTGCAACACTGTTAAGGGCTGTTCATTGTCCCACCGAGGGGATAACGTTTGCGTTCTGTAGACTGCGTTTGCATACATGGAAAAATTCAGAGTTGTTTTTGAGCCACTGCAGCTACCATTCAGCAGCCGCATTTCACGCATGCACAGTGAAAATAATCTGCAGTTCACATGCCCATACTGTCAGTAGCAGCCAAGAACCACTAAATGTTTTAACAGCTGCAATAAAAACACAAAAGAAGAGCTTGGTGGCTGAGGGTTTTTTTTTTTTTAACTTTTAGTAATCTGTGGTTCCAAGGTTGTCATAGACAGGAGCGGCACTGGGGTTAAGTCCAACTCCTAGCCTGCCCGTGTGGTTTAGTTTCTAAGCCTGGTGGAACTGTTTTTACTAATAGGAGAAGGGGCGAGGGCGGATTTCTGGCGCCTTAAAACCAGATGCTTTGGGTAGATGGTGTCCCGTTAACCTGGGAAGGTAGCCCGTCTAGGGGAAGGTAAACCCTGATTTCAAACCTCCGCTGCCTTGCGGCATACCCGGTTACGGGAAAGGCTTCGGGAGTCAACCCTGAGGAAAAATCCGGAGTCGGAGTCCCTAAGGCAGTTCTCTGTTGTGCTCAACCTCGTTCTGGCAGCTCCTGCGACGGCGCTGGTGCCAAACTGTAGCAGCTCTGCTGTTCCTTTGGATTCATCAGTGACGTGGAGAGGGGGGACATGCTGTATGGGCAACATCTTGTCTTCCATATCTTCCTGCCCAGGCTTGAATCTTACCAACGCCCAACGCTGGAAGGTAGAACACCGGATCACTGGAGAGGACACTCCAGCTTCGCCTTTGGTGTAGACAAAACACGGGGAATGACAGTTACCGGTTATAAGCCACCTCTCAACTGGCGTAGAGCGTGGCGCCAGGGGTTGTTCCCGACGGTGGGAGGGATCATTTGATCTCACTGGACAGCTACCGCCCGCCTCAAGCTGGGCAGCCCCCAGCCAATAAGGTGTTGTCCCGCCACAGCCTGCTTTCCTCATTGGGTGCATGGGGATGAGGTGAAGTCCGAACGGCAGGCTGAGAACCTTTGCACCAGGCAAGACAACAAAACAAAAGAGACCAACTCTAAAACTGGGAACTTGGAACATCCGCACTATGATGACAGGACTAGCTGCTAACCTCAAGGACATCAGCAACACCAGGAAGACTGCCGTCATCAATAATGAGCTGAAGAGACTGGAAGTGGATATCGCCACTCTCCAGGAAACACGGTTGGCTGATGCAGGCACGCTGAGAGAGAAGGACTATATGTTCTACTGGCAGGGAAAGGGCAGCGACGAACACAGGGAACATGGAGTGGGCTTTGCAGTAAAGAACTCCTTGCTGAAGATGGTGGAACCGGGCAGCAATGGCTCTGCACGACTCCTCACCCTCTGCCTTAACACCACTCAAGGCCCAGTCACCCTCGTCAGTGTGTATGCCCCAACACTGACAGCCACACCAGAGGCAAAAGACGAGTTCTACAAGAATCTCACAACAACTGTCAGGATCATCCCCAACTCTAAACAACTCATTCTCCTTGGAGACTTCAATGCCAGAGTGGTTGCTGACCATGACTCCTGGCCCTCCTGTCTTGGACCATTCAGCGTGGGCAGAATGAATGACAACAGACAGCAGCTGCTCGAGTTCTGCACACATCATGATCTGTGTATCACAAACTCGTTCTTCAAGACCAAGCCCCAACACAAGGTTTCCTGGCGACATCCGCGCTCAAAGCACTGGCACCAGCTGGACTTGATCCTGACCAGGCGCACCTCACTGAAGAATGTGCTAATCACCCGCTCATTCCAGAGTGCAGATTGTGACACAGACCATTCATTGGTGTGTTGCAAGGTCAAGCTGCAGCTGAAGAAATTCCACCACGCCAGACAGCCTGGAAAGGCATGGATTGACACCAGCAAGATGACCCAACCAGAACTTGTCGAGCAGTTTGCCTCCACCTTTGTGAAGGAACTTGGTGAACCACAAGAAGGAGAGGCTGCAAAGCAGAAGTGGGAAGAGCTGCGTAACATCATCCACCGCACAGCCTTGGCTATCTTTGGGAGGAAGACCTCGAAGTCACAGGACTGGTTTGATGCCAAGTCGACCGTGATGACCTCCGTCATTGAAGCCAAGTGCTCAGCACTTGCTGAGTACAAGAAGTACCCAAACGAGAAGAATCTCCAGATCCTCAGGGCTGCGAGAAGCAAAGTTCAGCAGACTGCTCGGCGCTGCGCCAACGAGTACTGGACTCAGCTCAGCCAAGACATTCAAACCGCTGCCATAACAGGGAACATCCATGGTATGTACGACGGCATCAAGAAAGCACTTGGTCCGGCTCAGAGCAAGACGGCCCCACTCAAATCCTCCACTGGGGAGATGATCACAGAAAAGAACAAGCAGATGGAGAGATGGGTGGAGCACTACTCCGACCTCTACTCCAGACAGAACACCGTGACACTGTCAGCCCTTGATGCCATCGATTGCCTGCCATCCATGGATGAACTTGACGCCGAGCCAACCATTGATGAACTCAGCAAGGCCATTGATAGCTTGGCCGCTGGCAAGGCACCTGGCAACGACAGCATACCCCCCGACCTGATCAAGCACTGCATGATGTCCTCTGCCAGTGCTGGAAGGAAGGTGCCGTACCACAGGACATGAGGGACGCCAAAATCATCACCCTCTACAAAAATAGAGGGGACAGAAGCGACTGCAACAACTACAGGAGCATCTTCCTCCTCAGCATTGTTGGCAAAGTCTACCCACGAGTTGTCCTCGCTCGTCTACAGAAGCTTGCCAAATGTGTCTACCCCGAGTCTCAGTGTGGCTTCCGTGCTGGGCAATCGACAGTGGACGTGATATTCTCCATCCGCCAACTCCAGGAGAAGTGCAGAGAACAGAACATGCCCCTGTACGTTGCCTTCATCGACCTCACCAAAGCATTCGATCTGGTCAGCAGAGAGGGCCTTTTCAAAATCCTGCCAAAGATAGGATGCCCACCAAAGTTGCAAAGCCTCATTGAATCGTTTCACACTAACATGCAGGGGATGGTGCAGTAAAACGGCAATGTCTCAGAGCCATTCAATATACACAGCGGAGTGAAACAGGGCTGTGTACTTGTGCCAACCCTCTTTGGGATTTTCCTTGCTATGCTCCTGAGGCATGCCTTCAGCACAGCAACAGAGGGAATCTACCTGCATACAAGATCTGATGGCAGGCTTTTCAACCTCACCCGCCTGAAAGCCAGAACCAAAGTACGTGAGGCTCTAATCAGAGATATGCTGTTCGCAGACGACGCTGCAATCGCAACCCACACACAGCAGGAGCTTCAGACCCTGATGGACCGCTTCTCCCAGGCATGCATGGACTTTGGGCTTACCATCAGCCTGAAGAAGACTTAACGTCTTGGCGCAAGGCACGGAACCACCACCAACCATCACCATCGATGACTACGAGCTGGAGGTCGTGAATCAGTTCACATACCTGGGGTCCACGATCAGCAGCAGCCTCTCCCTTGATACAGAGATCGACAAGAGGATTGGAAAATCAGCCTCCACACTCGCTCGCCTCACCACACGAGTGTGGGAGAATCCCAAACTCTCTGTCAAGATGAAGATGGAAGTGTACAACGCCTGCGTCATCAGCACACTGCTCTATGGGAGTGAGACGTGGACAACATACGCCTGGCAGGAAAAGAGACTGAATTCCTTCCACTTGCGCTGCATTTGCCGCGTCCTGGGCATATCCTGGCAGGACAAAGTGCCCAACACAGAAGTCCTGTCCCGCGCCGGCCTTCCCTCCATGTTCACTCTACTCAGGCAGCGCAGGCTCCGCTGGCTAGGCCATGTTCGCCGTATGGAGGATGGCAGAATCCCCAAAGACGTCCTCTATGGAGAACTGGCGACTGACAGGAGAGACGCTGGCCGCCCACAGCTGCGCTTCAGAGACGTCTGCAAAAGAGATATGAAGGCCCTGGAGATCAACACAGAGCACTGGGAGGACCTCGCAACGGACCGCTCCAAATGGAGAGGCACCCTGACCAGACAGCTCAAGGCAGGTGAAGAGAAACTGACTGCTGCAGCAGATGAAAAAAGGACCCGCAGGAAGAACTGCCACAGACCCAGCAGCACGGAGACCATCCACAAGTGCGACCTGTGTGACAGGGACTGCCATTCACGCATCGGCCTGTTCAGCCACAGGCGGTGCTGTTCCAGCAGAGTAGACATCTAGGATTCTCTTCCATGGTCATCATAGACTGACGGAGGCCGACGAGTAATCTGTGGATTAAATGTCTTTGATATATATTTACCATAAAGTGGCTGAAACAATTTTCCCCAGCCCCACACCACATCTATAGCAGCTGCTGTCACAAGCTACAGAGAAACACAAAGCAATGAACAGGTTGGAATATAATTTACTGTTGTGGTGTTCTGGGTGAAAAATAGACAGACAAACCACTTCACAGTTGAAGAATGCACAATGCTTATTTAGAGCTTATGTGAAAAACTTGTTTTAATAGCGAAACACATGCATGTCTGTTACTCTCACCACTAAATCCCCATCCAGGATTGCAGGAATTTCCTGGCGCATGTGCAGTTCACTGCGACCAGTGTGTTCTTGTACATGTGGTCAGTTTTAGGGACCTGCATGTGTTTGGTTAGTGTTCACCCACTACATAGGGTTTGCACATGAATTCATCCACTGCGCTCACTTGCGTACCAGTGTGTTTTTGCCACTATGAATTGGGCTTAATTTCCCCATTGTGGGACTAATAAAGGTTTATCTTACCTTACCTTAAAACATCTTTGGGTGTCACAAAAAGATGTCAACTTCACTGATGTGAAGCTACCATCCAATGGTAAAATGGAACTCTCAGTTAACAAGAGTAAAACAAGTGGGGCAGTCGTGGCCTAATGGTTAGGGATGTGGACTGGTGACCAGAGGGTGACCGGATCAAAGCTGGATGGGACGGATAGCATAGCAGTGTTTGCCTCACCCTTCTTGGCACCACTGTGGTGCCCTTGAGCAAGGTCCTCCTCAACCCCAACTGCTCCAGTGGAGCTGCTCAGTGGTCACACGTCAGACTGTGGTTGTACCAGGTTGCACCAATGAATTTTTCATTGTACCAATGAATTTTTTATAACAAAAATCAGTGGTTTTCACGGTATTTTCAAAAAAAAAGAAAACAACAGAAGAAGAATCGGTTTACCATGGCTCATCTCTGAATGTCTCCAACTAATGAAAACCAGAAATCAACTTTTTAAAATAGCTTTAAAATTTAACAACAGACAAAAATTTACATCTGCTAGAAATAAGGTAACACACACTCTGAGGAAGGTAAAGGCAAACTTTTTTATAACCATTATTGAAAATGCAAAAGGAGGTGGCAAAAAAATTGGAATAATATCAACAAATTGACAAATAAACAGAACAAAAAAGATGACAGAGACATGGAACAAATTGGTACTGAGTCCCATGGTCATTGTTACACAGTTTAACAACTTTTTCACAAACTCTGTGCTAGAAATATCCAATTCATTATTTATTTAGCGAATGCAAAGTCCTTAAGCCAAGCAGTTGCCTCCTGGTTTGCTGTATGGAGGGTGTGTAATCCTCCTTCCAGTCTTTGGAGCGGGCAAGCCTCTATGATGTGTTCCATTGTTTGCTCCTCTCCACATGCGCACAGTGGGCTAGGGCTACTGCCCCATCTGTAAAGGCTGGCCAAGCAGGAGCCATGTCCAGTCCTGAAGCGATTGAGTGTAGACCACTGTCTCCTTGGGAGGTTGGTGCCCGGGACCTGTTGGTTGGGGTTTATCACCAGCTGTTTGTTTGGGACTTCCTTGGTCTCCCATTCCTCTTGCCAAGCTGTCTGGATGGTAAAGTCAGCTGGGGGAGGGTTTTTCCAAATCGGCCGTCTGGATGAAAGTCGGGCAGTGGGTGGAGTGTAGATATCTGCATGGATTGGTAAGTGAGGAGAATCTTTAACTTTTTGGAGCATCCTTTGAGTTAATGCTGCTCGCCGGATGTGTGGAGGGGCTATGTTTGACAGTACAGAGAGCCAGGGGAGTGGTGTTGAGCGGATTGTTCCAGTTATAGTTCTCATGGTTGTGTTGAGCTGGGTGTCTACATGGTGTGTGTAAGATGACCTGGACCAGACAGGGGCACAATATTCTGCTACAGAGTATGAAAGGGCCAGTGCTGAGGTGCGCAGGGTGGAGACTGCCGCCCCCCATTTTGCACCAGCGAGCTTGCAGAGCAGGTTGTTTCGTACCTTCACCTTAGCAGCCGTCCCCTTTAGATGTTCCTTGAAGGATAAGGTCCTATCAAGGGTCACTCCAAGATAAGTTGGATTTGGGGCATGCTTAAGCTTGAGTCCGCTCAGGTGGATGTTTAGTTCTCTGGCAGCTTTTGCATTGTGGAGATGGAATACACTGGAGACGGTTTTTGCTGGGCTTGGTTTTAGGCGCCAGATTTTGCAGAACTGGTCCAGTTTGGCAAGATCTTCCGTGAGCACCCGTTCCAGTGGTTCAAAGTCTGGTGCTTGGAATGCCAAACAGATGTCGTCTGCATAGGTGAATTTGCGGGATTTTGTAGTAGGCAGGTCGTTTATGTAGAGGTTGAACAGAGTTGGAGCTAGAACTGAGCCTTGTGGGAGTCCGTTTTTCTGCATTCTCCATGCACTTGTCTTCTGACTGAGGTGGACTCTGAACCTTCGGTTGGTCAGCAGGGTTTTTATAATTGCTGTTGCCCAAGCAGGGATCGCCTTTATAAGTTTCAGGAGGAGGCCTTTGTGCCAGACCGTATCATAGGCGGCTGTAAGGTCGAGAAACACAGCCCCTGTCTTCAGTCTGCTCTCGAAGCCATTTTCGATGAAGGTGGTTAGGGCCAGTACTTGTTCTCCTGTACTGCGGTCCTTGCGGAAACCTGCTTGATCCACACTTAGAATATCCTCTACCTCTGGGGAAATGCGTTGCAGAATTAGGCGCTCCATGATTTTGTAGGGAACGCTGAGTAGGGAGATTGGGCGGTAGCTTGCTGGTAATTTGTGGTCTTTGCCAGGTTTTGGGATGGCAATGACCTTTGCTGTCCGCAAGGTGGGGGCATTCATTTAACCCACCTGATCATAATTCTAGTCCTATTAGCCCCTCACAACCAGTTTTTAATATATTAGAAATAATTGAAAATGCCCCTCATGGATCGTTACCTTATCATGGCGGGGGGTTTACATGCCCTCGTGATCCTAGGAGCTATGTTGTCTGGGGCAATTTGCCTCTGGTAGGGCCACCCAAGATAAACTGGTCTGGGTGAAGGACCAGACTAAGAATGATCCAACAGACTCTCATGATGAATGCTAGAACAACGATTCGGTGTACCCCACCTGGTATGGGGTTACTGGGGCCTGGGGCCTGGACCCAGGCCTGGGGGAGGGGCTCAATGGCTAGCGTCTGGTGGACAGGTTTCTGCCCATGGGACCCAGCTGGGCTCAGCCCGAAGGAGTTACATGGGTCTGCCCTCCAGTGGGCTCACCACCTGCAGGAGGGCAGGAGGTGGTAAGGAGGTTCGCAGTTTCAGTGGCGGAAGGCAGTTTGGTGAAGGAGACCAGATGGATCGCCTTAGAAAAGCGATCCACAAAGGTGAGGATGACTGTATTGCCTTGAGAGGGGGGGAGTCCAGTGATGAAGTCCAGTGCAATATGGGACCAAGGTCGACTGGGGATGGGCAGTGGGTAGAGGAGGCCAGCAGGGGGCGAGGAGTCCAATTTATTGTGGGTGTAGATTTGGCAGGCCTTGACATAGTCTTGGATGTCCGTTCGCAGTGTGGGCCACCAAAACACCCGCTGGATGAGGTTGATGGTCCGGGAGACACCAGGGTGGCAGGCGAAATGGCTAGTGTGGCCCCACTTGATGACGTCACTGCAGAGGGCAGCCGGGACAAACAGACGGTTGTCGGGGACCCCCTCAGGCTTGGGTTCAGAGGAATGAGCCCGCAGGACCCTCTGCTGAATGTCCCACATAAGAGCTCCAAGGATGCAAGAGGGTGGAACAATGGGTTGGGGAAGGGAGTGAAGGGTAGGGAGGTTGGGGTAGAACTGGCGGGAAAGAGCGTCCGGTTTAACATGACGTGAGCCAGGTCTGTGAGTGATAGTGAAATTAAATCTAGAAAAAAATAAGGCCCAACGGGCCTGCCTGGCATTCAGCCTGCGGACTAACCGAAGATATTCTAAATTTTTGAGGTTGGTCCACACAATGATGGGCTGGGCCGCTCCCTCCATCCAGTGTCTCCACTCCTCGAGGGCCAACTTAATGGCCAAGAGCTCTCAGTCCCCTACATTGTCATTCCTCTCAGCAGGCATGAGCTGCCGAGAGAAATACACGCATTGATGGAGTCTCTGATCGGAGGCTGAGCACTGTGATAGGACAGCGCCCACCCCCGAGTCAGAAGCATCCACTTCTAGAATAAACTGTAACTAGGGGTCGACCTGGGCCAAGATGGGGACGTTGGAGAACAGGCCCTCCAATATGGAAAAAACCTGTTCAGCTGCCTTGGACCAACTGAAGGGCACTTTAACCGAAGTCAGCTGGGTAAGAGGCTATGCTACCCCACTATAGTTTCTAATGAAACGGCGATAAAAATTTGCGACCGCCAAGAAGCGCTGGCGCTGCTTGCAGGAGTGGGGTGTAGGCCAATCTAGCACAGCCTTCCCCTTAGCCAGGTCGGCCCTCAGTTCCTCCTCAGCTACAATAAAACCGAGGAATGAAGTGGAGCGGGTGGAAAACTTTCATTTCTCGGCTTTAACGTAAAGCTGGTTCTCCAGGAGCTGTCGTAGAATGGCCCTGACATGGATTGCGTGCTCCTCTGGCATGCGGGGAAAAAATCAAAATGTCGTCAAGGTCGACAAAAACAAATTGATTTACCATGTCGCAAAGGACGTCATTGATCATACGCTGGAAGACGGTGGGGGCATTGGTGAGCCTGAACGGCATAACCAGATATTCAAATTGCCCCAAGTGTGTTTTAAAGGCCGTCTTCCATTCATTCCCATTGCGAATGCGAACCAGATAGTAGGCGTTACTCAAATCCAATTTGATGAATACTTGTGCGCGCTGAAGGAGCTCAAACACAGAGTTTATCAGGAGCAGAGGATATTTGTCCTTGACAGTTATAGCATTCAACTCATGGTAATCTATGCACGGGCGCAAGGATCCCTCCTTCTTCCCGACGAAAAAGAATCCTGCCCCAAGAGGGGCCGAGGAGGGCCGACTGAGGCCGGCGTTCAAAGAATCTTTAATATAGCTCTCCATCGCCTCCCTCTCCGGTTCAGAAATGCTGTAGAGTTGGCTGGATGGCAGCCACGCACCCGGGAGAAAGTCTATAGCACAGTCGTAAGAGCGATGAGGAGGCAAAGAAAGCGCTGTCAACTTGCTAAAGACTTCTCCGAGGTCATAATAGACCTTGGGTACGAGGCTGAGGTCCGGTGATACTACTGGAGAGAAGGAGATAGGTAGCGATGGTGAACACCTGGCAAACAGTACGGACTCCAGGAAGAGATGGAATTATTTGCCCAGTTAATAATGGTGTTACGTTTCCGGAGCCACGAGAATCACAGGACCACCGGGTGAGACGATTTAGGGAAAATAAGGAAGGAAAGTGTCTCCTGGTGGTTCCCAGAAAGAAGGATGGAGACCTGCATTGTGCTTCCAGTAACAGAAGCTATGTTACCGCCCGACAGAGTGGTGACGTTAAGGGATGCGGGCAATTTGATCGCGGGGATGCCTACTTCTCTCACGAGCTGTGAGGAAACAAAATTTTGCTCTGCCCCTGAATCTACTAAAGCCATAACCCTCCTCTCGACCCCTGGCAACTGGATGAGGGCCAAAATGGAGACATTACTGGGGGGATGAAAAATAATTCCCGCCCGTCAGACCCCCCACGGCTACTGACAGGCCGTGTCTTTTGGCTTCAGGTGGCATTTTGGCAGTGTGTGCTCCATAGAGCCACAATACATGCACGCGCCAATCCTCCTCCGTCGCTGCTGCTCTCCCGGAGCCAGACGGGGTCGGCTGAGCACCAAAGGTTTGGAGGAGGAGTCGGCTCCACCCGTGTCAATAGCCTGGACTGGCACACGTGCGATGGGCAGATGAGAGGAGGATTTGCGCTCCTTCGCATGCTCGTGGTATCTGTTGTCAAGACTGACGGCCTGATCAATAAGACCGTCCAGGGAGGAGGGAACCGCATTAACCGCTAGGTCATCGTGGAGGTTTTTGTTCAAACCCTGGAGGAAGACGCTACGTAACGCAACATCATTCCATCATCAGATCTCACTGGACAGCTACCGCCCGCCTCAAGCTGGGCAGCCCCCAGCCAATAAGGTGTTGTCCCGCCACAGCTTGCTTTCCTCATTGGGTGCATGGGGATACGGAGAAATCCAAACAGCAGGCTGAGAACCTTCGCACCAGGCAAGACAATAAAACAAAAGAGACCAACTCTAAAACTGGGAACTTGGAACGTCCGCACTATGATGACAGGACTCGCTGCTAACCTCAAGGACATCAACGACACCAGGAAGACTGCCATCATCAATAATGAGCTGAAGAGACTGGGAGTGGATATCGCCACTCTCCAGGAAACACGGTTAGCTGATGCAGGCACACTGAGAGAGAAGGACTACACGTTCTACTGGCAGGGAAAGGGCAGTGACGAACACAGGGAACACGGAGTGGGCTTCGCAGTGAAGAACACTTTGCTGAAGATGGTGGAACCGGGCAGCACTGGCTCTGCACGACTCCTCACCCTCCGCCTGAACACCACTCAAGGCCCAGTCACCCTCGTCAGTGTGTATGCCCCAACACAGACAGCCACACCAGAGGCAAAAGACGAGTTCTACGAGAATCTCGCAACAACTGTCAGGATCATCCCCAACTCTGAACAACTCATTCTCCTTGGAGACTTCAATGCCAGAGTGGGTGCTGACCACGACTCCTGGCCCTCCTGTCTTGGACCTTTTGGTGTGGGCAGAATGAACAACAACGGACAGCGGCTGCTCGAGTTCTGCACATATCACGATCTGTGCATCACAAACTCGTTCTTCAAGACCAAGCCCCAACACAAGGTTTCCTGGCAACATCCGCGCTCAAAGCACTGACACCAGCTAGACTTAATCCTGACCAGGTGCACCTCACTGAAGAACGTGCTAATCACCCGTTCGTTCCAGAGTGCAGATTGCGACACAGACCATTCATTGGTGTGTTGCAAGGTCAAGCTGCAGCTGAAGAAATTCCATCATGCTAGACAACCTGGAAAGGCACGGGTTGACATCAGCAAGATGGCCCAACCAGAACTTGTTGAGCAGTTTGCCTCCACCTTTGAGAAGGAACTTGGTGTACCACAAGGAGGAGAATCTGCAAAGCAGAAGTGGGAAGAGCTGCGAAACACCATCCACCGCACAGCCTTGGCTACCTTTGGGAGGAAGACCTCGAAGTCACAGGACTGGTTTGATGCCAAGTTGACCGAGATGACCCCCGTCATTGAAGCCAAGCGCTCAGCACTTGCTGAGTACAAGAAGTACCCAAACAAGAAGAATCTCCAGATTCTCAGGGCTGCGAGAAGCAAAGTTCAGCAGACTGCTCGGCGCTGTGCCAACGAGTACTGGACTCAGCTCAGCCAAGACATTCAAACCGCTGCCATAACAGGGAACATCCGTGGTATGTACGATGGCATCAAGAAAGCACTTGGTCCAGCACAGAGCAAGACGGCCCCCCTCAAATCTTCCACTGGGGAGATGATCACAGAGAAGAACAAGCAGATGGAGAGATGGGTGGAACACTACTCCGACCTCTACTCTAGACAGAACACCGTGACACCGTCAGCCCTTGATGCCATCGACTGCCTGCCATCCATGGACGAACTTGATGCCGAGCCAACCATCGACGAACTCAGTAAGGCCATTGATAGCTTGGCCGCTGGCAAGGCACGCGGCAACGACGGCATACCCCCTGACCTGATCAAGCACTGCAAGACCGCCCTACTGCTGCCATTGCATGACGTCCTCTGCCAGTGCTGGAAGGAAGGTGCCGTACCACAGGACATGAGGGACGCCAAGATCATCACCCTCTACAAAAACAAAGGGGAGAGAAGCGACTGCAACAACTACAGGGGCATTTCCCTCCTCAGCGTTGTTGGCAAAGTCTACGCACGAGTTGTTCTCATTCGTCTACAGAAGCTTGCTGAACGTGTCTACCCCGAGTCTCAGTGTGGCTTCCGCACTGAACGATCGACGGTAGACATGATATTCTCCATCCGCCAACTCCAGGAGAAATGCAGAGAACAGAACATGCCTCTGTACGTCGCCTTCATCGACCTCACCAAAGCGTTCGATCTGGTCAGCAGAGAGGGCCTTTTCAAGATCCTGCCAAAGATAGGATGCCCACCAAAGTTGCAAAGCCTCATCGAATCGTTTCACACCAACATGCAGGGGATAGTGCAGCACGATGGCAATGTCTCAGAGCCATTCAACATACGCAGCGGAGTGAAACAGGGCTGTGTACTTGCGCCAACCCTCTTTGGGATTTTCTTTGCTATGCTCCTGAGGCATGCCTTCAGCACAGCAACAGAGGGAATCTACCTGCACACAAGATCTGACGGCAGGCTTTTCAACCTCGCCCGCCTGAAAGCCAGAACCAAAGTACGCGAGGCTCTAATCAGAGACATGCTGTTCGCAGACGATGCTGCAGTCGCAACCCACACACAGCAGGAGCTTCAGACCCTGATGGACCGCTTCTCCCAGGCATGCAAGGACTTCGGGCTTACCATCAGCCTGAAGAAGACTAACGTCTTGGCGCAAGGCACGGAACCACCACCAACCATCACCATTGATGACTACAAGCTGGAGGTCGTGAATCGGTTCACGTACCTGGGGTCCACGATCAGCAACAACCTCTCCCTTGATACAGAGATCAACAAGAGGATTGGAAAATCAGCCTTCACACTCGCTCGCCTCACCACACGAGTGTGGGAGAATCCCAAACTCTCTGTCAAGACGAAAATGGCAGTGTACAACGCCTGCATCATCAGCACACTGCTCTACGGGAGTGAGACGTGGACAACATACGCCCGGCAGGAAAAGAGACTGAACTCCTTCCACTTGCGCTGCATTCGCCACATCCTGGACATATCCTGGCAGGACAAAGTGCCCAACACAGAAGTTCTGTCCCGCGCCGGCCTTCCCTCCATGTTCACTCTACTCAGGCAGCGCAGGCTCCGCTGGCTAGTCCACGTTCACCGTATGGAGGATGGCAGAATCCCCAAAGACGTCCTCTATGGAGAACTGGCAACTGGCAGGAGAGACGTTGGCCGCCCACAGCTGCGCTTTAGAGACGTCTGCAAGAGAGACATGAAGGCCCTGGATATCAACACAGAGCGCTGGGAGGACCTTGCAACGGACCGCTCCAAATGGAGAGGCACCCTGACCAGACAGCTCAAGGCGGGTGAAGAGAGACTGACTGCTGCAGCAGATGAAAAAAGGACCCGCAGGAAGAACCGCCACAGACCCAGCAGCACGGAGACCACCCACAAGTGTGACCTGTGTGACAGGGACTGTCATTCGCGCATCGACCTGTTCAGCCACAGGCGGTGCTGTTCCAGCAGAGTAGACGTTTAGGATTCTCTTCCATGGTCATCATAGACCGACGGAGGCTGACGACGACGACTAAAAATAATTTGCTATTCAATTTTGTAAGAAGAAAACAATGCTCAAGGGAACTTAAATCCTGAAAAAGGCACCTTCCCTGCATCAACTTATCCTTTTCAAAAACCTTTTTTTTTTTTTTTTTTTTTTTTTTTTTTTTTTGTTACTTATTTGTACCCGTAGGTAGACTTGGTTTGCAGTCTGGTGACAAGCCACCGGCTGCTGGTCGCTGTGTGCGCGAGCGCCCTAAACCTACATGTTTTTGGTGTGCGGGAGGAAACCGGAGAAATCCCGGAGTAAACCCGCGCAACACGGGGAGAACATGCAAACTCCACACAGCTCACTGTTGGTCGGGGGCTGGGATCGAACCCACGATCTCATGATCCCCGCGATCCCCCGGCCGAGGGTAAAACTGTGCTGCCACAGTGCTAAACCACTGCGCCACCGTGCAGCCCACAGATTCCATTGAACTAAATAAATGTGAAGGGAAGAAATATTGTTTGGTGATTATTGACACATTTACTAAATGGACAGAAGCCTTCCCTTGCACCCATTCAAATGCTGTTATAATGGCAAAGAAACTGTTAACTGAAATAATACCGTCGTCGGCCTCCGTCAGTCTATGATGACCATGGAAGAGAATCCTAAACGTCTACTCTGCTGGAACAGCACCACCTGTGGCTGAACAGGCCGATGCACGAATGGCAGACCCTGTCACACAGGTCACACTTGTGGGTGGTCTCCTTGCTGCTGGAGCTATGGCGGTTCTTCCTGCGGGTCCTTTTTTCATCTGCTGCAGCAGTCAGTCTCTCTTCACCTGCCTTGAGCTGTCTGGTCAGGGTACCTCTCCATTTGGAGCGGTCCGTTGCAAGGTCCTCCCAGCGCTCTGTGTTGATCTCCAGGGCCTTCATGTCTCTCTTGCAGACGTCTCTAAAGCGCAGCTGTGGGCGGCCAACGTCTCTCCTGCCAGTCGCCAGTTCTCCGTAGAGGACATCTTTGGGGATTCTGCCATCTTCCATACAGTGAACGTGGCCTAGCCAGCGGAGCCTGCACTGCCTGAGTAGAGTGAACATGGAGGGAAGACCGGCGCGGGACAGAACTTCTGTGTTGGGCACTTTGTCCTGCCAGGATATGTCCAGGATGCGGTGAATGCAGCACAAGTGGAAGGAGTTCAGTCTCTTTTCCTGCCGGGCGTATGTTGTCCACGTCTCACTCCCATAGAGCAGTGTGCTGATGACGCAGGCATTGTACACTGCCATCTTCGTCTTGACAGAGAGTTTGGGATTCTCCCACACTCGTGTGGTGAGGCGAGCGAGTGTGGAGGCTGATTTTCCAATCCTCTTGTCGATCTCTGTATCAAGGGAGAGGTTGCTGCTGATCGTGGACCCCAGGTACGTGAACTGATTCACGACCTCCAGCTCATAGTCGTCGATGGTGATGGTTGGTGATGCTTCCGTGCCTTGCGCCAAGACGTTAGTCTTCTTCAGGCTGATGGTAAGTCCGAAGTCCTTGCATGCCTGGGAGAAGCGGTCCATCAGGGTCTGAAGCTCCTGCTGTGTGTGGGTCGCGACTGCAGCGTCGCTTGAGAACAGCATGTCTCTGATTAGAGCCTCGCGTACTTTGGTTCTGGCTTTCAGGCGGGTGAGGTTGAAAAGCCTGCCGTCAGATCTTGTGTGCAGGTAGATTCCCTCTGTTGCTGTGCTGACGGCATGCCTCAGGAGTATAGCAAAGAAAATCCCAAAGAGGGTTGACGCAAGTACACAGCCCTGTTTCACTCCACTGCGTATGTTGAATGGCTCTGAGACGTTGCCGTCGTGCTGCACTATCCCCTACATGTTGGTGTGAAACGATTCGATGAGCAACTTTGGCGGGCATCCTATCTTTGGCAGGATCTTGAAAAGGCTCTCTCTGCTGACCAGATCGAACGCTTTGGTGAGGTCGATGAAGGCGACGTACAGGGGCATGTTCTGTTCTCTGCATTTCTCCTGGAGTTGGCGGATGGAGAATATCATGTCTACCGTCGATCGCTCAGCGCGGAAGCCACACTGAGACTCGGGGTAGACACATTCGGCAAGCTTCTGTAGATGAACAAGAACAGCTCATGCGTAGACTTTGCCAACAATGCTGAGGAGGGAGATGCCCCTGTAGTTGTTGCAGTCGCTTCTCTCCCCTTTGTTTTTGTAGAGGGTGATGATCTGGGCGTCCCTCATGTCCTATGGTACGGCACCTTCCTTCCAGCACTGGCAGAGGATGTCATGCAATGGCAGCAGTAGGGCGGTCTTGCAGTGCTTGATCAGGTCGGGGGGTATGCCGTCGTTGCCGGGTACCTTGCCAGTGGCCAAGCTATCAATGGCCTTGCTGAGTTCGTCGATGGTTGGCTCGGCATCAAGTTCGTCCATGGATGACAGGCAGTCGATGGCATCAAGGGCTGACGGTGTCACAGTGTTCTCTCTGGAGTAGAGGTCGGAGTAGTGTTCCACCCATCTCTCCATCTGCTTGTTCTTTTCTGTGATCATCTCCCCAGTGGAGGATTTGAGGGGGGCCGTCTTGCTCTGAGCCGGACCAAGTGCTTTCTTGATGCCATCGTACATACCACGGATGTTCCCTGTTATGGCAGCGGTTTGAATGTCTTGGCTGAGCTGAGTCCAGTACTCGTTGGCACAGCGCCGAGCAGTCTGCTGAACTTTGCTTCTCGCAGCCCTGAGAATCTGGAGATTCTTCTCGTTTGGGTACTTCTTGTACTCAGCAAGTGCTGAGCGCTTGGCTTCAATGACGGGGGTCATTTCGGTCAACTTGGCATCAAACCAGTCCTGTGACTTCGAGGTCTTCCTCCCAAAGATAGCCAAGGCTGTGTGGTGGATGGTGTTTCGCAGCTCTTCCCACTTCTGCTTTGCAGATTCTCCTTCTTGTGGTACACCAGGTTCCTTCTCAAAGGTGGAGGCAAACTGCTCAACAAGTTCTGGTTGGGCCATCTTGCTGGTGTCAATCCGTGCCTTTCCAGGCTGTCTAGCACGATGGAATTTCTTCAGCTGCAGCTTGACCTTGCAACACACCAATGAATGGTCTGTGTCGCAATCTGCACTCTGGAACGAACGAGTGATTAGCACGTTCTTCAGTGAGGTGCGCCTGGTCAGGATCAAGTCCAGCTGGTGCCAGTGCTTTGAGCGCGGATGTTGCCAGGAAACCTTGTGTTGGGGCTTGGTCTTGAAGAACGAGTTTGTAATGCACAGATTGTGATATGTGCAGAACTCGAGCAGCCGCTGTCCGTTGTCGTTCATTCGGCCCATGCCAAATGGTCCAAGACATGGGGGCCAGGAGTCATGGTCAGCACCCACTCTGGCATTGAAGTCTCCAAGGAGAATGAGTTGTTCAGAGTTGGGGATGATCCTGACAGTTGTTGCGAGATTCTCGTAGAACTCGTCTTTTGCCTCTGGTGTGGCTGTCAGTGTTGGGGCATACACACTGACGAGGGTGACTGGGCCTTGAGTGGTGTTGAGGCAGAGGGTGAGGAGTCGTGCAGAGCCATTGCTACCCGGTTCCACCATCTTCAGCAAGGTGTTCTTCACTGCGAAGCCCACTCTGTGTTCCCTGTGTTCGTCACTGCCCTTTCCCTGCCAGTTGAACATGTAGTCCAGGGGTGTCCAACCATGTGCCATGGAGAGCCAAGACCCTGCAGGTTTTACCTCCAACCAGTGTCTTCAACAGCAGATTTCTGTGAACTTCTTCCCACTGATTGCTGATAAGTGTAAACACCTGCTGAAGAGACTGGGTAGAAGAGAAAACCTGCAGGGTCTTGGCTCTCCATGGCACATGGTTGGACACCCCTGATGTAGTCCTTCTCTCTCAGCGTGCCTGCGTCAGCCAACCGTGTTTCCTGGAGAGTGGCGATATCCACTTCCAGTCTCTTCAGCTCATTATTGATGACGGGAGTCTTCCTGGTGTCGCTGATGTCCTTGAGGTTAGCAGCGAGTCCTGTCATCATAGTGCGGACGTTCCAAGTTCCCAGTTTTAGAGTTGGTCTCTTTTGTTTTGTTGTCTTGCCTGGTGCAAAGGTTCTCAGCCTGCCGTTCGGACTTCTCCTCATCCCCATGCACCCAATGAGGAAAGCAGGCTGTGGCGGGACAACACCTTATTGGCTGGGGGCTGCCAAGCTTGAGGCGGGCAGTAGCTGTCCAGTGAGATCCGATGATCCCTCCCACCGTCGGGAACAACCCCTGGTGCCGCGCTCTACGCCAATTGAGTGGTGGCTTATAACCGGTAACTGTCATTCCCCGTATTTTGTCTACGCCAAAGGTGAAGCTGGAGTGTCCTCTCCAGTGATCCGGTGTTCTACCTTCCAGCTTTGGGCGTTGGTAAGATTCAAGCCTGGGCAGGAAGATATGGAGGACAAGATGTTGCCCATGCAGCATGTCCCCCCTCTCCACGTCACTGATGAATCCAAAAGAACAGCAGGGCTGCTACAGTTTGGCACCAGCGCCATCGCAGGAGCTGCCAGAACGATGTTGAGCACAACAGAGAACTGCCTTACGGACTCCGACTCCGGATTTTTCCTCAGGGTTGACTCCCAAAGCCTTTCCCGTAACTGAGTGTGCTGCAAGGCAGCGGAGGTTTGAAATCAGGGTTTACCTTCCCCTAGATGGGCTACCTTCCCAGGTTGACGAGCCACCATCTACCCGGATCTCTGGTTTTAAGGCGCCAGAGATCCGC
Organism: Pholidichthys leucotaenia; assembly: GCA_020510985.1. Taxonomy (NCBI): domain Eukaryota; kingdom Metazoa; phylum Chordata; class Actinopteri; order Cichliformes; family Pholidichthyidae; genus Pholidichthys; species Pholidichthys leucotaenia. The sequence goes on from CM035841.1 coordinate 47,105,212, forward strand.
CCTCGCCCCTTCTCCTATTAGTAAAAGCAGTTCTGCCGGGCTTAGAGACTAAACCACATGGGCAGGCTAGGAGTTGGACTTAGTTGTCAGAGGCTTTTCGAGATGCACACCATAAGGAGCATTTTATAAGCAGTGGGAGCTTAACCCCAGTGCCGCTCCTGGCTATGACAACCTTGGAACCAATATTAATATTATAATAATATAAATATCTTGAAATAATACCAAGATTTGGAATAACTGAAAAGGTTTTCTCAGATAAGATTGCTGAGGATTGGACAATTCCTGTGGTAACGTATCGTCACTTCCTTTGTTGCTGGCTGTCAGTGTGGTTTGCTCTGTGATAAGCTTTCCTCACTCTCCTGAGGATTATTGCCTTTAATTGTATTTTAATCGCTTTTTTCCCATCTACCGTCATTTCTCTTTAACAAGCCTCTTGCACCTGTGTGCACACTCAGTGTCACCTAATCACCCTCTTTAGCCTTCTGTTCACCTTTCATCAGTGTTTGTGATAGCTTTGGGTTAGCCACTAGCTATGGCTACTAGCTCTCCTTCCCCTTCTCCTCTGGTGTGCTCTCTGTGTCAGATATTTAGCTACACCTCTGCCTCTTTTAGCGTTAATGGTAATTGTAATAAATGTTGTCTTTTTGAGGTGCTTGAGGCGAGGTTGTGTGATTTGGAATCCTGGCTCCGCTGCACTGAAACACTGTTTCACCTAATCGCTTTTCCCCGCTCAGCAACACACCCGCTGAGGAAAAAACTCTGATCATTGGTGACTCTATAGTCAGAAACGTGAACCTCGAGACTCCAGCGGCCATAGTCAAATGCATTTGCGGGGCCAGAACAGTCGACAGTGAGTCAAATTTGAAAATGCTGGCTAAAAGTAACTGTAAGTACTCCACAATTGTTATTCATGCTGGCATTAATGGCATCCGACTCCGGCAGTTGGAAGTCACAAAAAGTGTAGAATCGGTGTGTAACTTTGCCTAAACAATGTCTGCCTCTGTAGTATTCTCCGGGCCCCTCCCCAATCTGACCAGTGATGACATGTTTAGCTGCTTGTCATCCTTCAACCACTGGCTGTCTGTGTGGTGTCCTGCAAACGATGTGGGCTACATAGACAATCGGAACTCATTTTGGGGAAAACCTGGTCTTATTAGATGAGACAGCGTCCAGCCCACTTTGGATGGTGCGTCTCCTTTATCTAACAATCTGGCATCATTTTTATCCAAATTTTCAAAACCTTGACAACTCAGAGTTGGGACCAGGAAGCAGAGTCGCAGTCTTACACACCTCTCTGCAGCTTCTCTTCCTCCGTCACCCCTCAACTTAGCCCCTGTCGTCCCCTTCAGAGAATCATTCTCTGCTCCCTCCAAAGTAAATAAAAATATAATGTATAAGCATCCCAAAGCGATTAAACAAAAGTTGGCAAAACTCAAATTAAACATGAAGCCTCTAAATTTAATGACTTGGCCTCTGTTCCTTGTCATAATTTAAAAATTAAATACAGTTTGTTAAATATTAGGTCTCTAACTCCAAAGTCTCTGCTAGTCCATGATCTGTTAACTGGTCATCAGATTGATTTAATATCCCTTACAGAGACTTGGTTAGGGCAAGAGGATTATGTTGGTTTAAATGAATCAACTCCCTCTGGTTATTTAAACTGTCAAAATCCCAGAAGTTCTGGTCGTGGAGGAGGAGTAGCAACAATTTACCATTCCAAATTACTAATTAACAGAAAGCAAAAAACATGTTATAATTCCTTTGAGGGCCTGGTCCTCAGTATTGGGCATGTTAGCAATTTTACCTTAAACTCAATTTTATTTGCCATAGTTTATCGTCCTCCCTCAGCCTACTCAGAGCTTTTATCCGGATTTGCTGAATTCTTAGCAGATTTAGTGCTGAAATCGGATAGAATAATTATAGTAGGGGACTTTAATATACATGTTGATGTAGATAGTGATTGCCTTAAGATGGCATTCAATTCAATATTAGATTTGATAGGTTTTTTCAGAAAGTAGGAAATTCTGCCCATTATCTCCACCACACGATGGACCTTGTTCTGACATATGGTATAAAAATAGAAAATCTTGTAGTGTCTCCTCATAACCCTGTTCTGTCAGCCCATTGTCTGTTAACCTTTGATTTTACTATTTCTGACTATTTGGCTCCTATGGAAAAATATTACTACAGTAGATGCCTCTCAGATGATGCTGTTACCAAATTTATGCAGATTGTTTCCTCTATGCCATGTGTCAACACAAGGGAGATGAGCAATGGAGAGCTTGTTCCTTCTGTAATTGATAGCATGGTAGATAGTGTTACCTCTTCTCTGCATTAGACTCTAGACATGGTGGCCCCTTTAAAAAGAAAAAGTCTAATCAGAGATTTCTAACTCCTTGGTTCAACATAGAAACTCGTAGCTTAAAACAGAAGACTTGTCAATTAGAAAATGGTGCTCCACTAAATTAGATGAAATCTATTTAGCTTGGAGAAATCATCTTCTAATTTATAAAAAATCTCTTAGGAAAGCTAGAACAAGTTATTATTCTGCATTAATAGAAAAGAACAAGAATAATCCCAGGTTTCTTTTCAGCACTGTAGCCAGGCTGACAAAGAGTCAGGACTCTGTCAATCCTAGCATTCCCTTAAAGCTTACTAGTCAGGACTTTATGAACTTTTTCACTAATAAAATTTCATCTATCAGAGATAAAATCAGTCAGATTCTTCCCACTGTTAAATACATTAACTACTACAATTCCTTCAATTGATATCTGTTTGGATGAGTTTACTCCAATTGACCTTTTAGAGTTAGATAAAATAATTTCCTCATCCAAGCCTTCAACTTGTCTTTTAGACCCTATTCCTACCAGGTTATTTAAAGACATCTTCCCCTTTGCCCCCGGAGTGGTGGCTAAGTTGGTAGAGCATCCGCCCCACACCCAGGAGGCAGGGGTTCAAATCCTGGCTGGGTCATGCCGAAGACCATATAAAAAAAGGTGGAACTTCCTGCTCAGCAATAATGGAATGGAGGAGGGAAATTTGTGGCAGCGCCTTGCATGGCAGCAACCCCTCTGATTCTATATATGTGTGATTAACATTGTAGATAAGAGAAACATAATTTCATTCTACTGTACATGATTGGCTGTATGGATTGAATGACAATAAAGATGGCTTATCATTGATTTATATGATATCTTATCTCTTTCTTTGCTGTTCCAGGGATTTATCTCAGAGATGGCAGCCTGCACCTAGCTCTAAAGCAGCCATGTTGGTGAAAGTGAACAGTATGAGTGTCATGGTGCGGTCCTGGCGGACCATTAATGAAACATTATAGGCGACCAGTGAGTTTGCATTAAAGGAAGGAACAAGGTACAAAATAATGAGCTACGTGGGGCAAAACACAAATAAAGACTGTGACTAGAACACACCAACGATAAACAGAGAACTAGGGAGACGGGAGATGAGGATACAACACTTACATATGGATAGCGAGGGCAGAACCTAACGCTGAAAGGAACTGGCTTTGGACGTAGGGAAACCAGTCTGGAAAAGGCAAGGTCGCAGCCCGGAGTAACCTAAGCTGCTCCCTTAAATAGGGAAGAGGAATAATCAGCTGATGAGGATGTCATCAGCTGAAATGGCAAACAGCTGTCACAGAGGAACTCTGCTCTGACAGCCGGAAGCCCCACCAAGACGCTGTCAAAATAAGATCCCGGAAAGGCCATCAGGAAAACTGCTACAGAACAGGAGGAAAAATACTGCATGACCCGAGCGCTATATATGTGTGATTAACATTGTAGACAAGAGAAACATAATTTCATTCTACTGTACATGATTGGCTGTATGGATTGAATGACAATAAAGATGGCTTATCATTGATTTATATGATATCTTATCTCTTTTTTTGCTGTTCCAGGGATTTATCTCAGAGATGGCAGCCTGCACCTAGCTCTAAAGCAGCCATGTTGGTGAAAGTGAACAGTATGAGTGTCATGGTGCGGTCCTGGCGGACCATTAATGAAACATTATAGGCGACCAGTGAGTTTGCATTAAAGGAAGGAACAAGGTACAAAATAATGAGCTACGTGGGGCAAAACACAAATAAAGACTGTGACTAGAACACACCAACGATAAACAGAGAACTAGGGAGACTGACGGGAGATGAGGATACAACACTTACATATGGATAGCGAGGGCAGAACCTAACGCTGAAAGGAACTGGCTTTGGGCGTAGGGAAACCAGTCTGGAAAAGGCAAGGTCGCAGCCCGGAGTAACCTAAGCTGCTCCCTTAAATAGGGAAGAGGAATAATCAGCTGATGAGGATGTCATCAGCTGAAATGGCAAACAGCTGTCACAGAGGAACTCTGCTCTGACAGCCGGAAGCCCCACCAAGACACTGTCAAAATAAAAGTCCAGAAAGGCCATCAGGAAAAAATACTGCATGATCCAAGCGCGGACGATATCGGCGCTCAGACCTTGATAGTACTCCCCCCCCCCCCCGAACGACACATTCTGGGCTTGACGTAACATCCAAGCCTCCCCCCAACCAGAAGGCTATAACGCCCCCCCCCCCTCCAGGGTGAGAAGAGGGGGAAAAGAAAGGCCAGGAAGGTGAGAGTCAAAAAAAAAAAAACGTGAAAAAATGACAAGGGCCAATACTGAAACAAATAACATGGTGCAACAGAGCATGGAAAAAAACAGAACCACAAACATAAACACAGGTGAAAATACAGAAACAGAACAATGGATGCAAATAACAGATGCTATGCCTAAAGGCCATGATACACAGGCACAAGAAAAAAGGCAACCACACAGCGTCTCCCAACAGAGGAAGGGAAAAAAAAAACATGCTTAAGAGCAGCGAAATACAGATAGTTCAATAAATACAGGCATAAGCAACAAAAAGAGCCTCTCAGACAACAGAGGGGGGGGAACTGAAATACAGGCACATACCAAAATACATTCATTGGCTCCATTGATCTCGGAAGATCATGGGGGGGTTTTGTGCCTTGGGTCATCATTCAGGGAGCTGCACCATCGGGCGTGGCTGTAGAGGCCGATACGGGATCTGCAGGTCCTGCCGCAGTCGCTGCAGATAAATTCTTCACAGTGTAGTGGGGGTCTGGACAGTCTCCTCTGTCTGCGGAGTCTCTTCTCCCCCCAGCGAGTGTCTCTTCTCTCCTCTGCTGTTCGGATGACATCCTGGGTGGTGGTCCGCCAGTTGGAGCGGATGGAGGCAGCTGACTCCAGGTCGGAGGGGTTGAAGCCTCCAGCCTTGAGGTCGCGCTTGCAAACATCCTTGAATCTGAGAGTTGGGTGTCCCTTTGATCTAGTTCCATTAGCCAGCTCCCCATACAGTAAGTCTTTGGGGATGCAGCCATCCTCCATTCGGTTGACGTGGCCAAGCCATCGCAAGCGTCTCTTTGTCAGGATGGCAAACATACTGGGCGCATCTGCTCTGGCCAGGACGTCGATGTTGGAGACACGGTCCTGCCAAGCGATGCGCAGTAGTCTGCGAAGGCAGCGTTGGTGGAAGGCGTTCAGGCGGCGTTCCTGGCAGGAGTAGAGGGTCCATGCTTCACTGCCGTATAGAAGAGTACTCAATACGCAGGCCATGTAGACTATTACTATTATTATTATTACTACTTATCTTGGTGTTGGTGGTTAGCATAGAGTTGTCCCAGACTCGCTTCGCCAGACGGGCCATCACCGTCGATGCCTTGCCGATACGGGCGTTCAGTTCGGCGTCTAGGGAGAGATTGCTGGAGATGATCGACCCGAGGTAGGTGAACTTGTCCACCACCGCAAGTGTGTGGTCGTCGATGTTGATACTGGGAGCACTGCTGAAATCCTGGCCCATGACCTCGGTCTTTTTAAGGCTGATGGTGAGGCCAAACTCAGAGCAGGCAGGAGCAAAGCAGTTGATGAGATGCTGGAGCGCTTCCACGGTGTGGGCAACAAGACCAGCATCATCAGCAAAGAGCAGCTCCCTGATTAGAACGCTCCGCACCTTGGTCTTTGATCTGAGGCGTGCCATGTTGAAGAGGCCTCCGTCACTCCTGGTGTGGAGGAAGACACCGTCTTCAGAGTCCTGGAAGGCGTAGCACAGAAGCAGGGAGAAAAAGATGCCAAATAGGGTAGGAGCCAGAACACAACCCTACTTCACACCGTTCTTGATCGGGAAAGGGTCTGAGGATAATCTATCAAACTGGACAATGCCGTTCATGTCCTGGTGGAACGACTTGATCATGCTCAAAAGCTTGGGGGGACATCCAATTCGTTGGAGGAGGGCAAACAGTCCATCCCTGCTGACCAGGTCAAAAGCCTTGGTCAGATCAATGAAGGCCAAAAAGAGGGGTTGTCTCTGCTCCCGGCACTTTTCTTGCAGCTGCCTCATAGAGAAGACCATATCTATGGTTGACCTGGTTGCTCTGAATCCACACTGCGCCTCTGGATACACATGTTCGGCAAGTAGTTGTAGTCTGTTGAGGACGACACGGGCAAAGGCTTTGCCAACTATGCTTAGGAGTGAGATACCACGATAGTTGTTACAATCGCTCCGCTCCCCCTTGTTCTTGTAGAGAGTGATGATTTTGGCATCACGCATATCTTGGGGCACAGCCCCTCCCTCCCAGCACTGCAGCAGGAGCTCATGGAGGTGTTTCAAGAACGAGCTCTCCTTTGCGGTTTTGACGATTTCAGGGGGGATATTGTCACTGCCTGGAGCCTTGCCGTTTGAGATGGAGTCTATTGCCTTGCTGAGCTCCTCGATGGTGGGTGAAGCGTCAAGCTCATCCATGACTGACAGTAGAGGGGTGTTCTCAAGGGCCGTGTTTGAGACGGTGGTTATTCTCGAGTAGAGCTCTTGGTAGTGCTCAGCCCATCTCTCCATTTGTTTACCGCGATCCTTGATGACATCTCCTGCAGCTGATTTAAGTGGGGCAGTCTTGATGACACTGGGACCGAAAGCCTTCTTCATGCCTTCGTACATTTTGCGCACGTTTCCGTGATCTGCAGAAAGCTGTATGTCCTGGCAGAGGTTAAGCCAGTAGTCGTTGGCACAACGCCTTGCGATCTTTTGTGCATTGTTCCTCGCAGCGCGCAGTGTAGCAAGCGTCCGCACAGAGGGCTCCTTCTTGTGGGCAATTAGGGCTGCACGTTTGGCGGCGATTGCAGGTTCCATTTCAGCGGCTCCAGCTTCAAACAAATCCGCACTCTTCCCCACCTTTTTCCCAAAGGTACCTATGGCGGTCTCAAACACAGCCTCACAGATGTGGTTCCACCTTGCAGAAGCACAGTCAGTGGGACAGTCCACCAGGGCTTCATTTATGACTTTAGCATAGCGTTTCCGCAGTTCAGGTACTGTAATCATAGCTGTGTTGATGCGGGGTCAGGGTTTCTGCTTGGAGCGGTTGACACGTCTGAGGCAGAGACGTACCTTGGTGGCAACCAGGGAATGATCGGTGTCACAGTCAGCGCTGTGGAAACTGCGCGTGACCAGCACTCGGTTCAGCAGGGATCTCCTGGTGATGACGAAGTCCAGCTGATGCCAGTGGCGAGACCTTGGATGTCTCCAGGACACTTGGTGACAAGGCTTGGTGGAGAAGAATGTGTTAGTCAGACAGAGGTCATGAAAGGAGCAGAGTTCAAGAAGGCGTTGACCGTTCTCGTTGAGCTTGCCGATGCCGAAGCGGCCAATGCAGCGGGGCCAGGAGTCATGATCTGCCCCTATCCGTGCGTTAAAGTCACCAAGCAGAAACAGGTGCTCCTTGGCAGGGATCTGCTGGATCCTGGTTTTGAGCGCCTCGTAGAATGCATCTTTCACCTCAGGTGAAGAGCAGAGCGTCAGAGCATAGACGCTAAGGATATTAGCTGGTCCAGAGGAGGTTATGAGACGGAGAGAGAGGACTCGTGGAGTGCCTGAAGACGACGGTTCAATAGAGGACAGAAGGGAGTTTCGAACAGCGAATCCAACACCCTACAGGCGATGCTCGTCAGGCTCCTGTCCCTGCCAGAAAAACGTATAGTTCTTCTCCTTCAAGCTGCCGCTGCCCGGGAGTCACGTCTCTTGCAGTGCTGCAATGTCAATATTGAGCCTCTTCAGCTCGCGGTCGATGATAGCAGTTTTCCTGGCGTCGTTAATTTGCTGGAGGTCGCCAGAGAGGCCAGGACACATTGTTCTGACGTTCCAGGTTGCCAGACTCAGCGCTGGCGGCTTTGGTTTCTTGATATTAGCTGGTGCAGTGATTACAGTCCGTGATTCAGCTTTTGGCCTACACTTCAAGCACCCTTTGAAGTAAGCGGACCGTGACGGGTCAGCACCTTACTGACTGGGGGCTGCCCAGCTAAAGGCGGGCGGTAGCTGGCCAGTGGGACACGACGATCCCTCCCACCATCGGGAGACAGCCCTAGGCGCCTGAGCTTACGCCAATTTGCTCTGGACTTTTAACCAGTAACTGCGTCTCCCCGTTTTGAGCTGCCGCAGAAGGCGGCACTGGAGTGACCTCTCCAGGGCACAGGCCAGGGCAAAGTTGTGGAGAAACTGAGATGCCCAGTTGACAGATCCTCCTTCTCGGCCTTGCTGGTAGTGTCCAATGGAAGGGACTAGCTGATACAGTTGGTACCAACTTGGCTACAGGAGTTGCCAGGAGGTCCCGCTACGCGAAGACCAACCGCCTTTGGGGCTCCACTCCGGATTTTCTGTAGTGGTTGTCTCCCTTAGCCTTTGTCACTTCCGTGACGACCACAAGGCAGTGGTGCTATTTGCCCATAGCTGGGGGTTGTTTTGTGTTGCACCAGGGCTTGTCTACGCGCCGGTGGGCCTGCGTGCCACACATTTGGGCCCAGCCCAAGGGAGACACACCTCCTCCCTTAATGTGACAGGTTGTACTGGGTTACATCTTACCAGTAGAGGAGAGAGAAAGCTACCTCTCCCACCTGACCTAAACCAAAATACAACGTACCCTAATAATACCAGACACAGGGGAAATGAAAAAACACGCGAAATACACAGTATAATATAGTTCATAGAAACAAAACACAAGGTCATCCCAGAACTACAGGGGAGGGGAAAAAAAACTACAGGATGACAGCAGGCAGAGCACAAAGAAAACAAGAAAAAACAATTAGTTCTGGTGGTCTTCCAGCGTCCAGATCGCTAGCAGAGGAAGAAGAATGAGTTTGGGCGGTCTACCCCAGTCCCAGGCCCGGAGAACCAGTACCTCTGGTGGCCTGACCAGGTCGCCGAACAAAAAGTCCAGTTTGTCGGGTGGCCGACCGAGAATGCCAAATGGGCGAAGCAGTTTCCCAGGCGGCTGACCCGCGTCATCCAGCTACCAGGACCGCAAGGGAGAACTCGGAGGCGGCCTCCCTATTGAGAGGGATAGCGAGGGAGAGCCGCGTTGGACAAGGGAAATCCCAGCGGCACCAGGTGGAGGGAAAAAGGGATTGGGGAAACAATGAGGGGCCAGTCTGGCGTCGATCGGCGGAGGATCTGCAGCTCCTTCTCTGAACCCCACATGGACTGGCGCTGTGCTCATGTTGGATCCCAAGTGGGACCGTGCTGCACCCATGACAGACCCCGACTGGGCCAGAACAGCGTCCATGACGGACCCCAATTGGGTCAAAGTTGCACCCACGACGGACCCCGACTGGGCCGGCGCAGCACCAGGGATGACCTTTAGGCCCGAACCCAGAACCTCCAAGGTGATGACCAGAGCAGGCTCATCACCAGTGACCCTGGGAGAAGGCTCAGAGGAGAATAGAGAACCGGGATCAGAATCACGGGCAGCGGCAGAGCCCAGCGAGACAAGCTCGGACGCAGCGGACGGCTTCGCCCAGCTCATCTCCCCGAGAGACAGGCAAAAATGCTCCAGAATAGAAGAAAGGAAGACAAAATAGAGCACTTGCCTGATCTCGGGTGCCACCGCGGCCCAGGACTTCGACGATCCGGGTTCAGCGTGCTGAAGGTCCACTTCTGGTTTCCACTTGACTGCAGCGGGCTCCACAGCTGGCATGATGGTGTCCTCAGTCTGGGGATTCCCTGACGCTGACATCCACGCCGAAAACCCGCACGGCGTGGTGGCAGGGGATCCTTGACCTGCTGGGTCGAACCGCTCCTCCGTGGAGACCCGGGGATGCTTAGTCGTTGGCGCAGGCTCTAATTGGCAGTCCGCCCTCCTCCTCTGCCCATGACGTGGCTGCGGGGCTGGAACCAGGCACTCCAGGGCCGCAGGCTCCTTCCTCGTCCGGCAGTGTAGTCCTGGCACCAGAGAACGCTCAGGGGAAGGAGACACACAGGTAGCAGGTTCACAATTAATGATTGCAGCAGGTGGAGGAAGCTTGTGGGACTGAGAACCCTGGACTCCACCCCCAGGGATCAAACAAGGCAATTCACTCAGTGAAGGAAAAGAATGAAAAGACACTTGCCTGATCCTCTGAGGGCTGATGGAAGCTGCTGAGGTGGCCTTCGTCTTCTCCCTTCCCCTTTGGATGGCGATGGAGGGCCCCCCGGGAAGACAAGGAGGAGCCACTCGCACCGGATCGATGACGGGCATAGCCGGAGCAGGACTCGTGGCATTCTCAGCAGCTGGAAAGAGCACCGAGGAGGAGCGGGAAACAGCTGAGGCGGGCCGGGGACGAGGCACATACAACCCGGAGGCGGCGGCGACTGTCTTACTCCTCTGATAAGACACAGAGGCTGCAGCTGGCTGGGAGACAGAGTTCGTGCGGCTACCTGGAACTGGATCTGGATGGGGTTCTCGCTGAGGCTTGCAATAAGCATGGAGACGATGTTTACTGGCAGAGGGCGAGGCGAAGGTGAGATCAGGGAAACGCTGCTCCTGCGCAGAAACAGAGGCTAGCAGGGCAGCGTATTCGGGGTAATCATAACGTTCTGGATTCCTCTCCACCAGCCTGACCGCCGCCGTCACGTGCTTCATTATCTGGGTTGGATGGTAGGCAGAGCGAGCTGCAGCCACTTGGTCCTGGATGGTAATAGCTGTCCACTGTAAATCCACCGAGGGAATCCTGACTGACGTCGCTCTCCGCTGGGGATGACCCCTGGGTGGTGCGAACTCCTGGACTGGATGAGAGACAGGAATGGGATCCCAAGGCGAGGTGCGAGGATGCCTCCTCTTCGGCTTCCTGCCGGAGTTTCCCTCCAGCCCGGGGAGCTTCTCCCGGTGAGCAGAGATGTCCGCCATTCTCACCGTGATTTTAGGGTGGTCAGCGTAGCGAGGATGGCGGTTAATAGTCGCCTCAGCGAGGTCCAGGTACCAGCGTGAGGCGCTGGGAACGGTGTGATGGCAAGCGCTGGAAATGATCCCGTCGATCTCGATAAGGGCCATCACCAGCTCGTAGCCCAGGCTCATGGCGTAGCCCTTGTGTGACAACACCATCTCCCAGCACACTGGTACGCTGAACGGGGAAAACTACAAGCCTAATTAAGCAAACTCACGGTCACCGGCATCTTGTTTGGCTGCGACCTACTGTCATGGTGCAGTCCTGGCGGACCATTAATGAAACATTATAGGCGACCAGTGAGTTTGCGTATTTATTAAAGGAAGGAACAAGGTACAAAATAATGAGCTACGTGGGGCAAAACACAAATAAAGACTGTGACTAGAACACACCAACAATAAACAGAGAACTAGGGAGACTGACGGGAGATGAGGATACAACACTTACATATGGATAGCGAGGGCAGAACCTAACGCTGAAAGGAACTGGCTTCGGGCGTAGGGAAACCAGTCTGGAAAAGGCAAGGTCGCAGCCCGGAGTAACCTAAGCTGCTCCCTTAAATAGGGAAGAGGAATAATCAGCTGATGAGGATGTCATCAGCTGAAATGGCAAACAGCTGTCACAGAGGAACTCTGCTCTGACAGCCAGAAGCCCCACCAAGACGCTGTCAAAATAAGATCCCGGAAAGGCCATCAGGAAAACTGCTACAGAACAGGAGGAAAAATACTGCATGACCCGAGCGCGGACAATATTGGCACTCAGACCATGACAATGAGCCATATCCAGCCTCACCCAGCACTGCAGCAGCAGCAGCAGCACCTCCAGCAGAGTTCACACAGCAAAGCCAGTTCCTTCAACCAGCAACCTTCCTGCAACAAGACCCCAGGTGGGAACCTCAACTCCGCCCAGGGATATAAAACTGCCCCCTCAGGCAAAATGTCAGGCCTTTTATTTATTGGTAGCTCTATTCTTCAAATAATCAATTCTTCATCAACATTAGGCCATGTATCAATGGCTTTTAAAACTGCTGTAATTAAACCCTTACTCAAAAAGCCAACGCTGGATCCAGGACTTTTAGCTAACTATAGACCAATCTCTAATCTACCTTTCATTTCAAAAATCTTAAGAGTTGTTGCTACACAATTATTTGACCGCTTGCCGGCAAATGGTTTATTTGAAGAGTTTCAATCTGGGTTTAGAATCCATCATAGTTCTGAAACAGTTTTAGTGATGGTCACTAATGACCTCCTTATCGCATCTGATAATGGACTTGTTTCTGTACTTGTCCTTTTTGACCTTAGTGCAGCTTTTGATACATATCGATCATAATATTCTACTTGATCAATTAGAACACCATGTTGGACTTAATAGAACTTCATTGCAGTGGTTTAGATCTTATTTATCTGAAAGGTTCCAGTTTGTTCATGTCAATAATGAGTTTTCTTCCTACTCAAAGCTCAGTCATGGAGCTCCACAGGGATCTGTCCTAGGCCCTTTTCTTTTTAGGTGATATATGTTTCCGTTAGGCAATATTAATAGAAAGCACTGTATACATTTTCATTGTTATGCAGATGACACACAATTATACCTGTCAATGAAGCCAGATGATAGTAATCAATTAGTCAAGTTAGATGCCTGTCTTAAGGAAATCAAAGCTTGGATGACTTGTAATTTCCTGCTATTAAATTCAGATAAGGTTGAAGTCATTCTTGTTGGTCCAAAAAACCTTAGAAATACCTTTCCAAACAAAACTCTTAGTTTGGATGCGGTTACTCTTTCTCTTAATAGTTCTGTAAGGAACCTTGGAGTTATTTTTGATCAAGATCTGTTTTTCAATTCGCATGTTAAACTTGTTTTTAAGACTGCCTTCTATCATTTGCGTAACATTGCCAACTTTAGGAGCATCTTGTCTCAGAGTGATGCTGAGAAACTGATCCACGCTCTTGTTAGCTCTATCCATCCATCCATCCATCTTCTACCGCTTTTCCGGAGGTCCGGGTCGCGGAGGCAGCAGTTCAAGCAGAGAAGCCCAGACTTCCCTCTCCCCAGCCACCTGCTCCAGCTCTTCAGAGGGGATACCAAGGCGTTCCCAGACTAGCTGGGAGACATAGTCTCTCCACCGAGTCCTGGGTCTGCCCCGGGGTCTCCTCCCAGTGGGACGTGCCTGAAACACCTCAAGTGGGAGACGTCCAGGAGGCATCCTAATCAGATGCCCATACCACCTCAACTGACTCCTTTCAATGTGGAGGAGCAGCGGTTCTACTCTGAGCCTCTCCCGGATGACTGAGCTCCTCACCCTATCTCTGAGGGTGAGTCCAGCAATCCTACGGAGAAAGCTCATTTCAGCCGCTTGTATCCACGATCTCATTCTTTCGGTCATTACCCAAAGCTCGTGACCATAGGTGAGAGTAGGAACGTAGATTGACTGGTAAATCGACAGCTTTGCCTTAGAACTAAGCTCCCTCTTCACCACAACAGACCGGTACAACGTCCGCATCACTGCAGATGCTGCTCCAATCCGTCTGTCGATCTCTCGCTCCATTTTCCCCTCACTCGTGAACAAGACCCCAAGATACTTAAACTCCTCCACTTGGGGCAGGAGCCTGTCCCCAACCCGGAGAGGACAATCCACCTTTTTCCGGCTGAGGACCATGGACTCGGACTTGGAGGTGCTGATTCTCATCCCAGCCGCTTCACACTCAGCGGCAAACCGTCCCAGCAAGAGCTGTAGGTCATTGCTGGATGAAGCCAACAGGACAACATCATCTGCAAACAACAGAGATGAGATCCTGTGGTCACCAAGCATGACACCCTCCATTCCCTGGCTGCGCCTAGAAATCCTGTCCATAAAAATTATGAACAGGACCGGTGACAAAGGGCAGCCCTGGCGGAGTCCAACTCTCACTGGGAAAGACTCCGACCGAGTGTTGGCAATACGAACTAAACTCTCACAACGGTCGTACAGAGACCGAATAGCTCGTAACAACAAGCCCGATACCCCATACTCCCGAAGCACCCCCCACAAAAATCCACGAGGGACGCGGTCAAATGCCTTCTCCAAGTCCACAAAACACATGTAAACTGGTTGGGCAAACTCCCACGAACCCTCAAGAATTCTCGAGAGGGTAAAGAGCTGGTCCGATGTGCCACGGCCAGGACGAAAACCACATTGCTCCTCCTGAATCCGAGGTTCGACCAATGGCCGGACTCTCCTCTCCAGTACCTTGGCATAGACCTTCCCAGGGAGGCTGAGGAGTGTGATCCCTCTAAAGTTGGAGCACACCCTCCGGTCCCCTTTTTTGAAGAGAGGAACCACCACCCCGGTTTGCCATGCCAAAGGCACTGCCCCCGACCTCCACGCAATGTTGCAGAGGCGTGTCAACCATGACAACCCAACAACATCCAGGGCCTTGAGGTACTCGGGGCGAATCTCGTCCACCCCCGGGGCCCGGCCACCAAGGAGATTTTTAACCACCTTGGCGACCTCAGCCCCTGTGATAGGCGAGTCATCCCCCTTGTCCCCAAACCCTGCTTCCTCTGTGGAAGGCGTATCAGTGGGATTGAGGAGGTCCTCGAAGTATTCCTTCCACCGCCCGACGATATCCCCAGTTGAAGTCAACAGTGTCCCATCCGCACCATACACAGTGTGGACGGGGAGCTGCTTTCCCCTCCTGAGCCGCCGAACAGTTTGCCAGAATCTCTTTGAAGCCGACCGAAAGTCTTGTTCCATGGCCTCACCGAACTCCTCCCATACCCGGGTTTTTGCTTCAGCAACCACCCGAGCTGCACTCCGCTTGGCCTGCCGGTACACCTCAGCTGCTTCGGGAGTCCCACAAGCCAACCAAGCTTGATAGGACTCCTTCTTCAGCTTAATGGCCCCCCTCACCACTGGTGTCCACCACTTGGTTCGGGGGTTGCCACCACGAGATGCACCGACCACCTTGCGGCCGCAGCTCTGGGCCGCCGCTTCAACAACAGAGGTGGATAACATGGCCCATTCAGACTCCATGTCTCCAGACTCCCTCGGAATGTGGTTGAAGTTCTTCCGGAGGTGGGAGTTGAAGACCTCCCGGACAGGGGCCTCAGCCAGACGCTCCCAGCACACCCTCACTATACGTTTGGGTCTACCAGGTCTGAATGGCTTCCTCCCCTGCCATCGGATCCAACTCACCACCAGGTGGTGATCAGTTGACAGCTCTGCACCTCTCTTTACTCGGGTGTCCAAGACATACGGTCGCAGGTCTGATGATACGATAACAAAATCGATCATCGACCTGCGGCCTAGGGTGTCCTGGTGCCAGGTGCACATATGGACACCCTTATGCTTGAACATGGTGTTCGTTATGGACAGACTGTGGTTAGCACAGAAGTCCAATAACTGAACACCACTCGGGTTCAGATCGGGCAGGCCGTTCCTCCCAATCACCCCCCTCCAGGTTTCACTGTCGTTGCCCACGTGCGCATTGAAGTCCCCCAGTAGGACAATGGAGTCTCCAGGAGGAGCACCCTCCAGCACCCCAGTCACAGACTCCAAAAAGGGTGGGTACTCTGAAACATCATTTGGTGCATAGGCACAAATGATGGTCAGGACCCGTTTCCCAACCCGAAGGCGCAGGGAAGCAACCCTTTCGTCCACCGGGGAAAACTCCAATATAGAGGCAGCAAGGTGGGGCGATACAAGAATACCTACCCCTGCTCGTCGCCTCTCACCCGGGGCAACTCCAGAAAAGGCCAAGCTCCAGCCCCTCTCCAGGAGACTGGTTCCGGAACCGGAGCTGTGTGTTGAGGTGAGGCCGACTATATCTAGCCGGTATCGCACAATCTCGTACACCAGCTCAGGCTCCTTCCCCACCAGAGAGGTGACATTCCACGTACCAAAAGCCAGTTTAGAAGGCTTGGGATCAGTCCGCCAAGGTCTCCGCCTTTGACTGCCACCTAATCCACATAGCACCGGACTTCCATGATCCCTCCTGCAGGTGGTGAACCTACTGGAGGGCGGACCCATGTAACTCCTTCGGGCTGAGCCCGGCCGGGTCCCATGGGTGGAAACCTGGCCACCAGACGCTAGCCTTCGAGCCCCTCCCCCAGGCCTGGCTCCAGGGTGGGGCCCCGGTAACCCCATACCGGGCGGGGTACACTGAATCCTTGATATACAATTTATCATGAGAGTCTGTTGGATCGTTCTTAGTCTGGCCCTTCACCCAGGACCAGTTTGTCTTGGGAGACCCTATCAGAGGCAAATTGCCCCGGACAACATAGCTCCTGGGATCACTGGGGCACGCAAACCCCCCCACCACGATAAGGTGACGATCCATGAGGGGGTCTTGTTAGCTCTAGATTAGATTATTGTAATTCTTTATTATCAGGTTATCCTAAAATATCTTTAAAAAGTCTTCAGTTGATCCAAAATGCTGCACCAAGAGTTTTGACAGGTACTAGAAAAAGAGATCATATTTCTCCGGTTCTGGCCTCCCTTCATTGGCTTCTCATAGAGTTAAGAATTAATTTTAAAATCCTTCTTCTCATTTACAAAGCTCTAAATAATCAAGCCCCTTTCAATTTAAAAGATCTGATACTGACTTTCGGTCTGGACGCCATGGTGATAGCAGCTTAACGCTGAAGCTCCCAGACCCAATCCAAGAAAATATCTTGAAAATCAGATGTAACGGATTTTTGGAAGAGTGAAAAGCAAAAGACAAAATCATCATGTCTAAAGGAAAACAGAAGAAACCGAAATTCTCCAGGCAAGGACACGCATCGGCCGGAGAATCTGAACCGGAAGATTTCCGTTCAGAAGATGAGGAGCTGAATGTAGCTAACAAGAAGGTTAGCTTGAAAACGCTATTTGAAGAACTACGACGATTTCGCCGAGAGGTTTGGGCCGAATTTTGCGAATTCAGAGACAAATTAAAAAGGACAAACAGCAGAGTGGACCAGGCCGAGAACCGAATCTTGGAAGCAGAGGAAAGAATAAAAGTGCTTGAAGATTCCGTGCTGGACCTACGCAAAAGACAGTCAACAATAGAGGCTAAGCTAACCGACCAAGAAGGAAGACAAAGAAGAGATAACATAAGAATTCATGGTCTGAAAGAAGGAGCCGAAGATGGAAGAGATCAATCCAAGATGGCGACCGGGATGGTCACACTTTTTCAGTGCTGAGACAAAGTCACTGATTTTGCCATTAAAATTAACTAACCTACAGCGATCGGCGCTCGTGACGGACACGCACGGGCTGAATTACCACCTCCGTTGGATTGCCCCTTTAATCGCCTTCCTCCGGCGACCAGCGTTTCCAGCGTTTCTTTGTGATTCACTGATGCGCCTTACCTGAAGCGATTGCTAAGCTAACGCTAACGCTTTGTGGTTCACTGATGCGCCTTACCTGAAACGATTGCTAAGCTAACGCTAGTTAGCTTAATGCTGGCGCCAGTCTCTAAATAACTAACCTACAGCGATCGGCGCTCGTGACGGACACGCACGGGCTGAATTTCTACCTCCGTTGGATTACCCCTTTGATCGCCTTTCTCCGGCCACTGTGAGTAAACTGACCAGCGTTTCCAGTGTTTCTTTGTGATTCACTGATGCGCCCTACCCGAAGCGATTGCTAAGCTAACGCTAGTTAGCGTAATGCTGGCGCCAGTCATTCCACCTAACACCAGCCTGAATCGGAGCCCAGTTGCGAGGCCCAGCGGAGATACTACCAGGCAGGCGGCTATTTGTTGACGGGGCTCAGCAGAGATTTCACCCAGGCAGACGGCGGTAGGCGGCGGTGCTCAGCGGAGGACTTACCGTGACCCTAGCGGAGCTCGGTGGCAGCGGCGGTGTGCGACGAGACTCGGTTGGAGGAGCGGGACAGGAGCTCGGTTACGGCGGCCATGAGCAGCAGGACCAGCAGCGGAAGGGGCTAGTTGGCTAGCTGAGGCCCAGCTGGATTCGAGGACGATCGGATCGGATACTGGCAACATAAGCAGAATTTATTTTACTATCCACAGATTTTTCTTGTTCCTTTTCTTTCCAAGAAAGACTGAAGATGGCTGCCACCGGATTAAAAAGTGGGCTGATGGGCATCACTTCTAAGCCTTCTCTGCTTATCTACTTCCTCTTCGTTTTGTCTTTGTGTGTCTGGACCTGCAACAAGAAGGATTTTCCGGCAAACTCAACTAAAGGTGAAGTTAAAAAGTTTTATTTATATGGATTTGGACATGGACATCTCACCCTGTACTCTATGTGGTCTTTAAAAGCCCTGAGAAAAAGCTTCCAAAATAAGGCAAACATGGCTGTTAAGCAAAAATCACAATATGGCAGAGGGTATACAGTTAAAGTACTGTTAGTTCTGCTACTTCTGGCAGGAGATATTCACCTTAACCCTGGACCTGCCACTATTAAACAGCAGACCACTGGGTTAGCACAAAACCGAGCTGTACAAAAGCAAAAACAACATTTATTTTTCCAAACTGTTAATCATGCATGAGTTCTTTGGGACACCAAGGCTAAACCAAAGGGGATCCTCGGCAGACATTTAAACATACGGAGCATAATCCCCAAAAGAGATGAGATTTCGGTGTTGCTGTTGGACTCAAATCTGGACTACCTTTGTCTCTCAGAAAGCTGGCTACACAGGAACATAGACACTAATATGATCGATATTGCGGGCTATCAGTGTTTTAGAAAAGACAGGCAGGTAGGGAGGGGAGGAGGTGTTTTAATTTACATCAAAGAGAAATATAAATGTCAACTGGTTGATTTGAATACTTCACTCGAATGTTTAGCTGTTAATGTATGTCTCTCTCCGGTAATGAATTTCAACATTGTAGTAGTGTACAACCCACTGTCACACAATTCTTCCTTTTATAATGAATTAAGTGATCTGGTTAAACAACTTGAGAAGAACAGAGAAACAATAATTCATGGTGACTTTAATATTAACTGGTCTGATAAAAAGGACAAACAGAAACTGAAAAGCCTCATGACTAAATTTAATTACCAACAAATGATCAAAGGACCCACCAGGATAACTAAACAATCCAGAACACTTATTGACATGGTATTTACTAACAAACCAGAACGAATAACCAGAACCTATAATCTTGTAACTGGTCTCTCAGATCATAACATGGTTCTTGCTGTCAGAAAACTTACTAAAAAGCGACTACAGTATTTTGGGGGAGTCGATATTGACAAATCAAATTTTATTATTCCCAAATCAAAAAATGAGGAGTTTGAACATTACTTAGAGAATCAAAATTGGGAGCAGCTCATGTCAATATATGAAGTAGATGATTGTTGTAATTTTATAACTGCAACAATCACAAAGTCTATAGAAAAATTTACAAAGCAAATTAAAAGTAGACAACAGAAGATTAGCCTACCATGGTTAAATAATGAAATAAGAAAACTTATGAAGAGGCGAGACTATGCATTGAAGACATCATTAACCTCTAAACTACAAAATGATCACCTTGTGTACAAAAGTTTAAGAAGTAAAGTGGTACATGAGCTGCGAAAATCAAAAGTATCTTATTACAATAAACTGATAGATCATGCAAAGGGTAACAACAGTTCTCTATGGAGGCATTTAAATAACTTAACTAATAAAAAAAACGATCAGAAGGGGGTAAAGGAACTTAGAATCAATGGCAAGACCGTCAGTGACAAGGCTACTTTGGCAAATGAATTTAATTCATACTTTGTGGGCTCTGTGGAAGACTTAACAAAAATTTTTGTGCTGCCAAATGTGCTCAACAACACAGATTCAATTCAATTCAATTCAATTCAACTTTATTTATATAGCGCCATTTCACAACAACAGTCATCTCATAGCACTATCAACTGTAGGGAGGACCCCCACAGTTGCAGAAAGACCCCAGCAATCAGGCGATCCCCTGTGAGCAAGCACTTGGCGACGGTGGAGAGGAAAAACTCCCTTTTAACAGGAAGAAACCTCCAGCAGAACCAGGCTCAGGGAGGGGCAGTCATCTGCTGCGACTGGCTGGGGGGTGAGGGGATAGAGAAGAAGAAAAGAACAGACATGTAGAGAGCAAACAGCACGATGGGGACTCAATCTATGGGAGAGAACAAACAAATGTTAATGACCAGCAAAAAAAAAATATTTCATAGAGAGTGAGGAAAGGAGTGAGGCCCAGTGCATTACTGGAGGTCCCCCGGCTGACTAAACCTATTAGCAGCATAACTAAGGGAGGGTTCAGAAAACACATGATCCCTCCCTAATTGTAGGCTATATCAAAAAGGTAGGTTTTAGCCCTATTCTTAAAAACAGAGATCGAGTCTGACTCCCGAATCCAGATTGGCAGCTGATTCCACAGGAGAGGAGCTTGATAACTGAAGGCTCTGCCTCCCATTGTACTTTTGGAGATTCTAGGTATTACAAGTAAACCTGCATTTTGGGAGCGTAGTGCTCTGTTAGGATGATACGGTAGTATCAGATCTTTTAAATAAAAAGGAGCCTGATTGTTTAGAGCTTTGTAAGTAAGAAGAAGGATTTTAAACTTAATTCTAAACTCTATGGGAAGCCAATGAAGGGAGGCCAGAACCGGAGAGATATGATCTCTCTTTCTAGTACCTGTTAAAACTCTTGCTGCAGCATTTTGGATCAGCTGAAGACTTTTTAAAGATGTTTTAGGACAACCTGATAATAAAGAATTACAATAATCTAATCTCGAGCTAACAAAAGCGTGGATCAGCTTCTCAGCATCACTCTGAGACAAGATGCTCCTAATCTTGGCAATATTACGCAAATGATAGAAGGCAGTCTTAGAAACAAATTTAATATGTGAATTGAAGGACAAATCCTGATCAAAAATAACTCCAAGGTTCCTCACAGAGCTATTAAGAGAAAGAGTAACTGCATCCAAACTGAAAGTTTGATTTGGAAAGGAATTTCTAAGGTTTTTTGGACCAACAAGAATGACTTCAGTCTTATCTGAATTTAATAGCAGGAAATTACAAGTCATCCAAACTTTGATTTCCTTAAGACAGGCTTCTAACTTGGCTAATTGATTAGTATCATCTGGCTTCATTGACAGGTATAATTGTGTGTCATCTGCATAACAGTGAAAATGTATACAGTGCTTTCTAATAATGTTGCCTAATGGAAGCATATATAAACTAAAAAGAGTAGGGCCAAGCACAGATCCCTGTGGAACTCCATGACTAAGCTTTGAGCTGAGAGAAAACTCATCATTTACATGAACAAACTGGAATCTATCAGATAAATAAGATCTAAACCACTGCAACGAAGTTCCATTAAGTCCAACATAGTGTTCTAATCTATCAAGTAGAATATTATGATCAATAGTATCAAAAGCTGCACTAAGATCTAAAAGGACAAGTACAGAAACTAGTCCATTATCAGATGCAATGAGGAGGTCGTTAGTGACCTTCGCTAAGGCTGTTTCAGTGCTATGATGGATTCTAAACCCAGATTGAAACTCCTCAAATAAACCATTTCCCTGCAGGTGGTCAAATAATTGCATAGCAACAACTCTTTCTAAGATTTTTGAAATGAAAGGGAGATTAGAGATTGGTCTATAGTTAGCTAAAGCTCCTGGATCTAGCGTTGGCTTTTTGAGTAAGGGTTTAATTACAGCCGTTTTAAAAGCCTGCGGTACATGGCCTAAAGTTAATGAAGAATTGATTATATGAAGAATAAAGCTACCAATAAGTGGGAAGACTTCTTTAAATAACCTGGTAGGAATAGGGTCTAAAAGACAAGTTGAAGGTTTGGATGAGGAAACTATTTTGTCTAACTCACAAAGGTCGATTGGAGTAAACTCATCAAGACAGACATCAATAGAAGGAGTTGTAGTAGTTACAGTATTTAAGTTAACTGTGGGAAGAATCTGATTGATTTTATCTCTGATGGATGAAATTTTATTATTGAAAAAGTTCATAAAGTCCTGACTAGTAAGCTCTAAGGGGATGCTAGGATTGACAGAGTCCTGACTCTTTGTCAACCTGGCTACAGTACTGAAAAGAAACCTGGGATTATTCTTGTTCTCTTCTATTAATGCAGAGTAATAACTCGTTCTAGCTTTTCTAAGAGATTTTTTATAAATTAAAAGATGATTTCTCCAAGCTAAATAGATTTCATCTAAATTAGTAGAGCGCCATTTTCTTTCTAATTGACGAGTCTTCTGTTTTAAGCTACGAGTTTCTGTGTTGAACCAAGGAGTTAAAAATCTCTGATTAGACTTTTTCTTTTTTAAGGGGGCCACCAAGTCTAGAGCCTGATGCAGAGAAGCTGAAACACTATCCACCATGTTATCAATTACAGAAGGAGCAAGCTGTCTATAGCTTATTTCCGTTGTGTTGACACATGGCATAGAGGAAACAATCTGCATAAATTTGGAAACAGCATCATCTGAGAGGCATCTACTGTGATAATATTTTTCTTTAGGAGCCAAATAGTCAGAAATAGTAAAATCAAAGGTTAACAGACAATGGTCTGACAGTACAGGGTTATGAGGAGACACTACCAGATTTTCTATTTCTATGCCATATGTCAGAACAAGGTCCAATGTATGGTGGAGGTAATGAGTAGAATTTCCTACTTTCTGAGAAAACCCAATCGAGTCTAATATTGAATTAAAAGCCACATTAAGGCAGTCACTATCTACATCCACATGTATATTAAAGTCCCCTACTATAATTATTCTATCAGATTTCAGCACTAAATCAGCTAAGAAATCAGCAAATTCGGATAAAAATTCTGAATAGGTTGATGGGGGACGATAAACTATGGCAAATAAAATTGGGTTTAACCTGGAATTGCTAAAGTGCCCAACACTGAGGACCAGGCCCTCAAAGGAATTATAACATGTTTTTTGCTTTACATTAACTAGTAATTTGGAATGGTAAATTGATGCTACTCCTCCTCCACGACCAGAACTTCTGGGATTTTGACAGTTTAAATAACCAGAGGGAGTTGATTCATTTAAACCAACATAATCCTCTTGTCCTAACCAAGTCTCTGTAAGGGAAATTAAATCAATCTGATGATCAATTAACAGATCATGGACTAACAGAGACTTGGGAGTTAGAGACCTAATATTTAATAAACCACATTTAATTTTTAAATTATGAGGAGGAACAGAGGCCAAATCATTCAATTTAGAGGCTTTATGTTTAATTTGAGTTTTACCAATATTTTGCTTTATCACTTTGGGATGCTTATACATTATATTTTTATTTACTTTGGAGGGAGCAGACAACGATTCTCTGATGGGGAAGACAGGGGCTAAGCTGAGGGGTGGCGGATGAAGAGGAGCTGCAGAGAGGCGTGTAAGACTGCGACTCTGCTTCCTGGTCCCAACTCTGAGTAGTCATGGTTTTGGAAATTTGGATAAAAAAGATGCCAGATTGTTAGATAAATGAGAAGCACCATCCAAAGTGGGATGAATGCTGTCTCGTCTCATAAGACCAGGTTTTCCCCAAAAAGAGCTCCAATTGTGAATGTAGCCCACGTCATTTTTAGGACACCACACAGACAGCCAGCGGTTCAAAGATGACGAGCGGCTAAACATGTCATCACTGGTCAGATTGGGGAGGGGCCCAGAGAATACTACAGTGGCAGACATCGTTTTGGCAAAGTCACACACCGATTCTATATTAAGTTTTGTGACTTCCGACTGCCGGAGACGGATGTCATTAATGCCGGCGTGAATAACAATTGTGGAATATTTACAGTTACTTTTAGCCAGCATTTTCAAATTTGACTCGATGTCGCCTGCTCTGGCCCCAGGAATGCATGTGACTATGGCCGCTGGAGTCTCTAGGTTCACGTTTCTGACTACAGAGTCGCCAATGATCAGAGTTTTTTCCTCAGCGGGTGTGTCGCTGAGCGGGGAAAAACGATTAGAAACGTGAACAGGTTGGTGGTGAACCGGGGCTTTGCGACTAGGCTTCCTTCTCACCGTCACCCACCCAGTCTCCTCGCTGCAGAGGAGAGCCGAGGGACCGCTGACAGTGGGGCCTAAGCTAGCTAGCTCCGCTGCAGCTAATGGGCGTCCGTCGAGATTAACTGGCGCAGACGGTGTTTCAATGCAGCGGAGCCGGGATTCCAAATCAGACAACCTCGCCTCGAGCGCCTCAAAAAGACAACATTTATTACATTTACCGTTATCACTAAAAGAGGCAGAGGTGTAGCTAAACATCTGACAGAGAGAGCACACCAGAGGAGGAGAGGAAGGAGAGCTAGTAGCCATAGCTAGTGGCTCGAGAGCTGGAGAGCAAACCACACAGGCAGACAGCAAAACAGGAAGTGACGATACGTTACCACAAGGAAGTGACGATCTCAGCCCATTATTACTCAGATTCCATACTTCCAACAGATTCTTTTCACATCGATGAGGTAAATGAGAAGTTAATTGCTGGTATTGTTAAAACACTGTCAAACTCAAAAACTAATGATATCTACAATATGAGCACCTCCTTTCTCAAAATGCACAGCAAAATATTAATCAAACCACTGACTCATCTCATTAATCTCTCCATTAGGTCTAGTACATTTCCATCTGGCTGGAAAAAAGCTGTCGTCATACCAGTTCATAAATCAGGCAGTAAAGACGATATATGCAATTACCGCCCAATCTCTATTTTACCAGTCCTGTCTAAGGTTCTTGAAAAAGTTGTAGCTACACAGCTGATAGACTACTTACAAGACAGTCAACTTCTTCATCCACATCAATTTGGTTTTAGACCAGGATACTCAACAGAAACAGCAAATTGTTGCCTTATTGAAAACGTCAAACAGTCCTTGGACAGGGGTAATGTGGTAGGAGCTGTTTTTCTAGATCTCAAAATGGCTTTCGATACTGTAAACCACAGTTTGCTTTTATCCAAAATGGTATCTTTTAACTTCTCCCCAGATACATTAGAATGGTTTGCATCTTATCTCCAGAATAGAGAACAGTGTGTAAAAGTTCACCAGGATAAATCCTCATTTTTAAACAACCGCATGGGTATCCCACAAGGGTCCATTCTTGGTCCTTTACTTTTCAGCATTTTTATTAATGACTTGCCGTTACACTGCTCAGCTGCAACATGCCAACTTTATGCAGATGATGCAGTTATTTACACAGCTGCCAAGACTCCAGCACAGGCTGCAGATGTACTGTCTACAAGTATGGTTGATGTCCAAGAGTGGCTCCTCCAGAACCATCTATTGCTGAACCTTCAGAAAACAGTCTCAATGTGCTTTTCAATCAAAAAATGTAACCTGCAACGTTTTAAAGTTAACTAAACCAGCAAGTGGCTCGGGTGCTGATTTATGGAATGAACCTATATGGACTGTTTGACAGTCTGGGCTCAAGCAGCCCCTTCCACAATAAGACATATACTGTAGGTTCATTATATAATCAAACCCTAAAAATCTTGGACAAAAAGCCCATTAGGTGGCATCACTGTAATGTTTTAAAAAAATACAACCTATTGAGTTTTGAGAGTTTCATTGACCTCTGTTTTCTGAAATTAACGTTCAGATGTTTCCATAAATCAGCACCCGAGCCACTTGCTGGTTTAGTCCAAAGACAGGACAGCAGCAGAGCCACCAGGAGTTCTGTTAACAATAACTGTAAAATATTCCACCGCAGAACCACATTTGGACAAACAGCTTTCTCTATAAAGGGCAGTCACATCTGGAACACAATGCCAAATGTAATTAAAATAATAACGGACCTTAAAACATTCACTAAAAAGGTTAAAAACTGGCTGAAAAATAAACAAGAATGTACTCATGTATGAATTGATTGTCTGCAAAGTGAGAGTGAATGAAGGGAAGGAATGAATGTGTTTGTTTATAGTGAGTGACGAAGGGAGGGAGGCCTGAAATAGGCAAATGTGAGTCAGGTTGTTATATTTGTGTATTTATAATATTTATAATATTTATAATTGTGTATTTATAATCTTTTTGCATTGATGTATGTGGTTATTGTGTTTTTTTTTTTCTTTTCTTTTCTTTACTTGATTCTCTTTTCTAAAGCCCATCCAGGGACAAGAGTTGCAAATTAGCTAATAGCTATACACTCTATGTGCAACACATCAGATTGATTGTCATTGATTAATTGTCTATGTTTATTGCACTGTCCCTGTCAAATAAACTAATCTATCTATCTATCTATGGTTTCAACGCAATGGCAGACTGCGTGGAATCTTTACTAAGAGAGAAATTGGATATTCCCGAAACCACCGACTTGAAGATAGAAAAGGCCCATCGTACGTTAGCCGCTAGGCCAGCGGCGGAAGCGCCCCCACGTTCGGTGTTGGTGAGATTTTCCAATTTCAAAATAAAACAAGAGGTTGTAAGACTGGCTTGGCAGAAAAAAGGATTTATGCACCAAGAGAGAAAAGTCTTCGTGGAACACGATTACGCCCCGGAGGTCCTTAAAAAGCGCCGGGAATACAACGACGCTAAAAAGGTGCTATGAGAGAAGAAACTGCGCTTTCAGATGCCATTTCCTGCAAAGTTAAGGGTCTTCTACGGTGAGGAGACATGTCTCTATAATTCGGCGGAAGAAGCTACAATTGACATGGCGAGAAGAGGGCTCCCGGTAACGGTGTTTAAACCCGCAGCAGACCCGAGCGATAGGATCAAGGCTCAAATGTGGACCACACAGAGACCTTCAAAATCCACGGGCCAGCAGCGGGAAACCTACCGCCAGAGCGTCACGGATAAACTGGCCGTTTTCAGGTTGGAATAGCGACCTTTTTTTTTTTAGTCAATCTGCACATCCAACCCCCCTCATACAAAGTAACAAACATTAAAGGAGATGCATATCCAGCATGTGGTAAAACATTTCATGGAACAGTCATAATATTAGAAACAAATAAGTCTTTTTAATTAAAAAAAAAAAAAAACTTGTTAAAATAGAAATGTGACAATGATCCACATGTTCTCCCCACACTAACAAATACTGTTTTAGTGTGAATGTTTGCTGTGATGGGGGTGGGAGGGTGCACACAATTTCACAGGGTATAGGCATAAAAAAAAAAAAATCATTACAAGTTCGGATTGGGTTCTGAAATTCACGTTAAAAGCATGGGTCAACTTACAGGGGTAAGAGAGGGCCCTCAACACGTAACAGAGTTTGAGGAATTTCCCTCAGAGCCTACACTCCATCAAGGCTCTTCCAGGGTCTCTAAAAAGACCTCAGCTCAGGAAGTTCTTTTGTCAGTTTTTTGTTTTAAAGTTTTATACACTATGTTCTTAATGTTTTTTATGTTCTTAATGTTCTTTCAGTTTCTGAGTAGCACAAAAGAGGGCCACCACACTGTTATACTAAATAAGACAACACAATGGAGAAACAGGGAGTAACCAAAATAATCTCATATAATGTAAAAGGAATCCTGAGTCCAGTTAAAAGATCCAAGATTCTAGGCAAAATGAAAAAAGACAAAGCAGGAATAATATTTTTACAAGAAACCCACCTAACAGACGTGGAGCACACTAAACTCAACAGACAAGGGTTTAAAATGATCTCTTCATCTTCATATAAGTCAGGGAGGAGGAGGAGAGTAGCGACATTGATATCAACCAAAATTACATTTGAAAAAAAAATCAGAACACAAAGATAAAGAAGGGAGATACAGTTTGGTAACTGGGCGGCTAGAGAATCAGAATCAGATTTATTGCCATTGTTCATGTAGTACACAAACTAGGAATTTGTCTCGGTGCCATGCTGCAACATTAAAAACATGATGAGATAAAGAGATAAACTAAAAAACTAAAAGACTAAAAACATGCAATAAGTGTAGAATAATAAGTAATAATAATAATAATAATGAGAATACTAGTCAAGGCAGATTTAAATAAATTAGCAAGTAGCAGATAATATGGGGTACCACAGTGCAGTCGATAATGCAACAGAAAAACAGTGATGAACGACATAAGCTGCTGTATATAGTGCACGAGAGTCAATAAGTCACTTAATGTTCAGCAGTCTGATGGCAGAGGGGAAAAAGCTGTTCATGTGCCGGGAGGTTTTAGTCTGAAGACTAGAGGGAGAAGATATCACCCTGCTGAATGTATATGCACCCCCAGGGGCTAACTGGAAATTTTATAAAAATGTATTTGACCTAATGATAACTAAAGCCCAAGGTTTAGTGATATGTGGTGGAGACTTCAATCTAAGACTGAATCCATACTGGGATGCATCAGGCAATTCTCCACATCAAAATAACACTCAAAGCAGGAAAACTCGGATGCTACTAAAAGAAATGGGAATCTCTGATGTGTGGAGGGAACTCAACCCCAGTGTAAAAGATTATACATTTTACTCAACGCCACATTCATCTTACTCAAGGATTGACTATTTTTTTATGTTTAATAGAGACATTGGAAGAGTAAAAACATGTAAAATAGGACTGATGGATCTCTCTGACCACAGTCCGATCTATATGGACTTAAGTATCCAAAAATACACAAATAATACATTTTCTTGGAGGTTAAATTCAAATGTCCTGAAAGGACCACTGAAAGATGAATTGGAATCAGATATTCTCAGATATTTGGAAGAAAACGATAATGGAGAAGTATCCCCTTTAATACTGTGGGATGCATGCAAAGCTGTAATAAGGGGAAAGATTATTGCAAAACTGGCAACCCAAAAGAAACTGAGACAAGAAAAACTAACCACATTAGAGTCAGAACTTAAGAACCTAGAAAAGAACACAGAGGCAACACTCATCCTAATGACTCGCTCAAGATTAAGGAAATTAAAAATCAAATAAATGAGATCTACACAATAGAAATCCAGAAGAAACTTACATTTCTGAAACAAAAATACTATGAAGCAGGCAGTAAATTGGCAAAATTACTAGCCTATAAATTGAGGAAACAACAAACAGAAAGAGCAATCTACAAAATCAGAGATCCAGTATCAAAGGAAATAAAATTCAGAATTCAGGATATTCTTAAAAACTTCGAGAACTACTATAAGAACTTATACTCCCTCAAAAAGCATAAAAACGCTTCCGAGGCATTCCTAAACACATTAAACCTTCCCCAACTTACGGAGTCACAAAATAAAACACTACTGTCAGAAATACAACCTAAAGAATTGGATAAAGCAATTATGAAACTTAAAGCTAACAAATCCCCAGGAGCAGATGGTTATACAGCAGAGTGGTACAAAACCTTTAAACAGCAACTATCTCCTCTTCTCCTGAAAACATTTAACTATGTCCTCCACACAGGGGAAATCCCCCCCTCCTGGAGAGAAGGGGTCATTGCAGTTATACCTAAACCTGAAAAGGATAAACTAGAATGCTCCAACTACAGACCAATCAGTGTATTAAATCAGGACTATAAGCTTTTTACCACTATCCTTGCCAAAAGGTTAGAAAATATACTGACAGACTTAATTCACTTAGACCAAACAGGTTTTATAAGACAAAGACAGACACAAGACAACATTAGACGCACTTTACACATAATTCATCATATTGTAGCGGTTTGATTCAACCCCCACAACACAGAGACAGAACACAGAGACAGTCAGCTCGCACTCCTGGGTTTTTTCCGCTGCATGCTGCGTTTACAGCTGTGAGGTTAAAGTGTCATCCATACATTGTGTTCATGCATCCTGTCTGTACCTCTGATATGCAAATGCCCAGATTGACTGCTGTGAATGTCTTTGATGTATTGTCTGAGTTGAGTATATATGCTGCACTGTGCTGTAAATCTGCCTCTCATTCTCACTCCTGCATCTGCTGCGAGACACACACACTGTGTGTCTCCTCTCCTCTTTGAGAGCTGGAGGAACGAAGCTGCAGCCTGCTCAAGCCATGGGCTGCAGCCGAGTTCTGATGAAGGCGGGTGATAATAAAGCTATTTAAAAATCCAACGCTGCCTATATTTTATCATCCTCTTCAATATAAAAAAATATAACTTAAATACAGTCATATTGGGATTAGATGCGGAAAAAGCATTCGACTCGGTTGACTGGTCTTTCCTATATAGAATCTTATCCAGTTTCAATTTTCATAACAACTTCATTAGAACTATCCAGGCACTATATAAAAAACCAACAGCTAAAATAAGGATTAACGGTAATTTATCATCATCTTTTGAGCTGGAAAGAGGATGTCGTCAGGGCTGCCCCCTGTCTCCACTGCTCTTTGCAATCTTCATAGAACCTCTGAGCCAATGGATAAGACAGAATCAAAAGATTCAAGGTATTACACTTGGTCAGAAGGAACATAAAATAGCACTCTTTGCTGATGACATTTTAATATACCTAGGGCAGCCGGACACCTCTTTACCAGAACAAATCTCAGTTTTTTCAGAGTATGGAGATTTGTCGGGGTACAAATTAAACATGCACAAAACCCAAGTTTTAACATTCAACTATGACCCAAATCATTATTCACTAAGCAAACTCAAAACTAACTGGGAGATGGAATCTATGAAATATCTGGGGGTCAATATCCCGAAACAACTCAACAAAATTATAACACTAAACTACGATCCTCTGGTGACAAAAATAAAATCTGACCTAGCAAGATGGAATATGATACCATTCTTGGGTACAGCACAAAGAACTGAAGCAGTCAAAATGAATATACTTCCACGTCTTCTATACCTTTTCCAAACAATACCGGTAGAACCTCCCAAAAAAAACATGGCAGGAGCTGGACAGAAGGATCTCAAGATTCATATGGCAGGGCAAGAGACCTAGAATCAGATATAGAACCTTACAGCTAAACGAAGACAAAGGTGGGCTTGCGCTGCCAAATATCAGGGACTATTTTAAAGCCGCACAAATTAAAACTTTAATGGAGATATGTAACCCAGTCTACACTGCACAATGGAAGGAGATCGAATGCCAAATAACAATTGACATCCCCCTACAGGCGATAATAGGGAACAATATCTTACCTAAACTTTTGAATAACACTAACCCGTGGATAGAAACCCCGCTAAAAATTTGGTTTAAGATAGTCAGAGAGAATCAAACTAAAGAGCCCTATCGACTTCTGCAATGGATTGCCTATGATCAAGACTTTACTCCTAATAAAACAGACACTAGATTTAAAAAGTGGAAAGAGAACGGATTGATAAAATTACGATTTTTTTAAAGGTCAATTTTTAAGAAGTTTTGAAGATTTGAAAAAACAAGGCCTAGTAAATCAAAACCTTTACAGGTTCTTTCAGCTTAGACACCACATAAACAATATACTTAAAAAGGAGGATTTGGAAAGGGCCCAGTCAGGTGTTTTGAAGGTCTTCTTAATGGCATATAAAGGGATCCCAGGGATCAGATACATTTCTAAAATATACCAAGGTCTTCAAGACTTAAAAGGAGACAACACATTATATATAAAAGAGAGATGGGAAAAAGAGGGGAATTTCAATGTACAACTGGAAATATGGGAAAGGCTAAACAAACAACAATGGAAAAGTACCTCATCCCTGCAGTGGAGAGAATTTGGATGGAAAAATTTGGTAAGATTTTTCAGAACACCTGCACAAAACAAATTTACTCGTAAGGGGTTGAATTGTTGGCGCTTGTGTGGTGAAGAGACTACAAATCATTTTCATGTGTTTTGGTCATGCCCAGTTATCCACCAATATTGGACCAATGTACAGACAATATTGGGGAAAATATTCAGAATAACAGTTCCCTTTTCTTTTGTAACTTTGTATTTGGGTTTACTTCCGGACTCTCTGGAAAGACGAGGAGAAAAATACCTATTCAATGTTTTAATATTGGCAAGTAAAAAAGCCCGAACTAAAAAATGGATGTTGAAGGACTGTCCTACACCTGAAGATTGGATTAATGTGATTCAAGACATTTACTCGATGGAAAAGTTGACATTCGCACTGAGACAAGACATGGATGGGTTCATGAACTTTTGGCAACCCTGGATCACATATGTGTCTTCCATTAGATCTAATCTTTGACAAATACCATTTCAATAATGGCTCCGCTCTTTGTTCCAACGCTACTCAGAGGCTCTTTTGTTTTTAATTATTTATTTCTTATTTTTCTGTTTGTTTGTTTGTTTGCTTTTCTTGCTCTTTTGTTTTTTGTTAGTTTGTTTGTTTTTTATTCTTTTTAATTTCACTTTTTCTTTCACTTTAAAAAAAGGGGGTGTTGTAAGAATTATTCTTCCAATGTTGTCAAATAGCAAAAAATAAGGGAACATGTGATGAAAATGTAAACAATGCAATGCTGTAATGACCTGTATACCCTTTACAAAAACTTAAAAAAAAGAAAAAAAAAAGACCTGATACTACCCTATTATCCTAACAGAGCACTACGCTCCCAAAATGCAGGGTTACTTGTAATACCTAGAATCTCCAAAAATACAATGGGAGGCAGAGCCTTCAGTTACCAAGCTCCTCTCTTGTGGAACCAGCTGCCAATCTGGATTCAGGAGTAAGACTCCCGAATCCAGATTGGCAGAGATCTTCGGGAGTA
Organism: Pholidichthys leucotaenia; assembly: GCA_020510985.1. Taxonomy (NCBI): domain Eukaryota; kingdom Metazoa; phylum Chordata; class Actinopteri; order Cichliformes; family Pholidichthyidae; genus Pholidichthys; species Pholidichthys leucotaenia. Next base: position 47,137,894 of record CM035841.1, read on the forward strand.
AAATCTCTGTTTTTAAGAATAAGGTTAAAATCTTCCTTTTTGATATAGCCTATAATTAGGGAGGGATCATGTGCCTCTAAACCCTCCCTTAGTTATGCTGCTAATAGGTTTAGACAGCCGGGGGACCTCCAACAATCCACTGGGCTTCACTCCTTTCTTCACTCTCAATGAAATATTTTTGCTGGTCATTAACATCTGTTTGTTCTCTCCCATAGATTAGTCCCCATAGTGCTGTTTGCTCTCTACATGTCTGTTCTTTTCTTCCTCTTCTCAACCCCCCCCCTCCCCCCCAGCCAGTTGCAGCAGATGACTGCCCCTCCCTGACGTTGGTTCTGCTGGAGGTTTCTTCCTGTTAAAAGGGAGTTTTTCCTCTCCACCGTCACCAAGTGTTTGCTTACAGGGGATTGCCTTATTGCTGGGGTCTTTCTGCAATTGTGGGGGTTTCCCCTACAGTTGAAAGTGCTATGAATTGACTGTTGTTGTGAAATGGTGCTATGTAAATAAAGTTGAATTGAATTGAATTGAATAGATAATGGAACACATTTTGTAAACCAGATTATATTACACTTTGGTACAACACTCAACATTAACTTGGAAAACCACTCAGTTAGCCATCCACAATCTGCAGGATTAGTGTAACACACAAATAGGACCATTAAAGAAGGCTTAGGAAAACAATGACAGAAATAGGAAAAATAATGCATGGCAAGCCTTACCGACTCCCACCATTACGGCCATTTAATTCAGGTGATGAGGAAATGTGTTTAGCTAATCACATGCAAAGAATGTTGACTGATAGAGATATTGTTCATGCTGCTCTTCTCAGGGGGGATCATGGTGAGGCACCCACCTTGGCCAAACCGGGGGATTGGGTCCTTATCAAAGTCATCAAAAAGAAAAACTGGGCCAACGTTCCCTGGCACGGACCACACAAAGTCATCCTGGTGACACCAACAGCCATGAAAGTCGAAGGGCGTGACTCGGGTGCATTTGACACATTGCATAATATACCCCGTTCAAAACCCCTATCAAGAAGCTATTCAACCCTCATTCCTGCAGCATGAGACTGTGTTGTGGGACACATATGTATCACTTTAGGCCTCACATCTCAGATTAGAACAAAGAACTGAGTCTCCTTGGAGATAACAGGAGGGTGTGAAAGTTTAGCCTTTGGTATGCAAGAGACGGCCTTGGGGGATTTCCGGGTGGCCGAAGACTATGAAAAGGAGGTTATAGGATCAAAGAGTAGATGCATTGTTACTTGTGATTGAAATGCAATGTGACTGTGAACTGGGAGAGTCCTGATATATAAAGGACAAATGCTTCTGTGTTTTTCCTCTTTCACACCCTGCCCACCACCTGTTTGACCTGCTTCCCTCTGGATGATGGTTTAGATTGATCAGGTCCCACACCTCCAGACTGACAAACAGTTTCTTCCCCTGGGCCATCCGAACTGCAAACAGCCAGAGGCCCCACCCCCTTCCCTCCAAACGCTCGCATGCACAGAACTGAAGATCTTTTAATTATCACTATAACTTACTTGTCTTTGCACTCCTCACTTTCATGCATATTGACCCATCCGCAAAATCACTCCTGTGCATATTTTCCATAATCCTTGGGCCATTTTACTCTATTATGTGTTCTGCACTTCGCACTCTTATATACATAGTTCCACCCGCAAAGCCACTGCTGTACCTGTGTATATACCTACTGTATGGGCTATTTATTATTTTTACTTTTATTTTTATTTTAGTTGTATGGATAATCATATTCTGTAACTGTTTATTTTCAAATTCTTCTCACTTTCTTTATTGCGCAGTAGCCTGGTGGAGCACCCACAATTTCGTTGTGCTGTACAACTGCACAATGACAATAAAGCCTAGCCTGTTCTATTCTCTTCTATTCTATTCTATCAATTAGGCAGTTAACCAACTAATCACTGTAGCATTACAAGCAAGTGCTTCTTTCATTGAGTGGATTTGATCTGGTCTGGGGAAAAATTACCAGTCAAAAGATTCTTTTCTTTAATCCCTGGGGTCATCAACAAAACTTGAGATGAAGCAAGTTTTTTTGTTTGTTTGTTTTGTTTTTTTGTTGTTGTTGTTTTTTTGTTTGTTTGTTTTTTACGGTTTTGACTTTTACTTTGAAACTCCTGCCGGATATGACTCTACCTCACTCACGCTACTTCCGGTTAGCTGGTTGAGCGGCTGCAGAATGCAGAAACTCCGTCAGAGTCCGGTTCTGTGGACATAGCAGAGGTGGACCGACACCGAGAATCGGCTGATGTGGATTTAAAATGTGAAATGGAGCCGAGGAGAGAAGGTTAGTTTACTTCCTGTTACCATGGAAACACCAACCACGATGCTAAACTAATGTTAGCCTCCTCCTGTACTTATTTATTTCTGTGATAAAACAATCGGCGAAAAGCCTGTTAACAGATTGGGCCTTTCATCATATGACCTGTCATAACCATAATAATCATGCGGTGACGTCAGACTGTACTGATATCTATTCCACAACATATCCAGTCGATTTTTAAAAGCATTTACTGACGGTGCAGCAACAATGTGATCATGGAGCTCATTCCAAGAGTGGATCCAGGTCAAGTTGACCCCTGACCAAGTGAGAACCCCAAGTGGACCCCAGGATCCAATTTGTACATATACAAGTGCATTTTCAATCCAGTGATTTCTGAAGTGATTCATAATTCCCTAAAGCCTCATTCAGAACATTATCGTCCCACATACCTATTCTGTGGATTTTCATCTGGGGGCAGCCAGCCGTGACGAGCTGCAGTGGTGGAGAAGAAAAGTCTTTTGAATGCAGAAACGGAGCCAAAACCTCTGGGTCACCTTTTAGTTGTCATATTTTTATATATGTGTTGATATTTTTTTACACTTCTTGGTGACCGGGAAAGTCTTTCCAACAGTTTTAGACAAATTCTTGCTGTTATCCTCCTTAGTGTTAAAAAATCGTTCTTGTTGTCTTGTTGTTGTTCTCCTTCTTCGTGTTTAATTTTGCTGTTTCATTTCCGCTGCTGCTGCTCGTCATGGCTTTATAAATCATTGGATTGAACATGTAGTTGTGCACGTAGAGATTGGATCCTGGGGTCCACTTGGGGTGCTCACTTGGTCAGGGGTCCACTTGACCAGATCCCCCAAGAGTTTACTGCCCTTATAATCACAAAATGTTGTATTTTGCGTCGTACAATTTCTTTTGCAAGTCTTTTGGGGTGGCCTCTTAGTCGGTCTTGTTTCTCAGACTTTATATACTTGGCCTCCACTGAATAAAATCCTGATATATAGTGGTGTGAAAAAGTGTTTCCCCCTTCCTGAATCTGAAAAGATCCTCAAAAGCTAGACATCATGCTACAATACAAAGAAATTCAACAACAAATGAGAAACAAAGTAACAGATCTGTTCATCTGGAAAAGGTAAAAAAGCTATTTCTAAAGCTTTGGGACTCCAGTGAGCCACAGTGAAAGCCATTATCCACAAAAGGCGAAAACATGGAACAGTGGTGACCCTTCCCAGGAGTGGCTGGCTGACCAAAATTACCCCAAGAGCACAGCGATGACTCATCCAAGAGGTCACAAAAGACCCCACAACAACATCCAAAGAACTGCAGGCCTCACTTGCCTCACTTGAGGTCAGTGTTCATGACTACCATAAGAAAGAGACTGGGCAAAAATCAGAATCAGAATCAGAATCAGATTTATTGCCATTGTTCATGTAGTACACAAACTAGGAATTTGTCTCGGTGCCATGCTGCAACATTAAAAACATGATGAGATAAAGAGATAAACTAAAAAACTAAAGGACTAAAAACGTGCAATAAGTGTAGAAAAATAAGTAATAATCATAATAATAATAGTAATAAGGAGTAGTACTAGTCAAGGCAGTTTTAAAAAAATTAGCAAGTAGCAGATAATATGGGGTGCCACAGTGCAGTTGATAATGCAACAGAAAAAACAGTGATGAATGACATGAGTCTGGTTGAGCTGCTGTACAAAGTGCACGAGAGTCAATAAGTCATTTAATGTTCAGCAGTCTGATGGCAGAGGGGAAAAAGCTGTTCATGTGCCGGGAGGTTTTAGTCCGAATGGACCGAAGTCTTCTACCTGAGGGGAGGGGGGCAAACAGTACGTGACCAGGGTGTGAAGGATCGGCTATGATCCGGCCAGCACGCCTCCGGGTCCTGGAGATGTACAGGTCCTGGAGAGATGGGAGCTTGCAGCCGATCACCTTCTCAGCAGTGCGGACGACGCGCTGCAGCCTTAGTCTGTCCCTGGCAGTGGCTCCTGCATACCACACAGTTATGGAGGAGGTGAGGATGGACTCGATGATGGCCGTGTAGAACTGCACTAACATCTTGGTGGGTAGCTTGAGCTTCCTCAGCTGCCGCAGAAAGAACATCCTCTGCTGGGCCTTTTTGATGAGGGAGCTGATGGTTGGCTCCCATTTCAGGTCCCGGGTGATGGTGGTGCCCAAGAAGCGGAAGGAATCTTCAATGGTGATGGGAGAGCCTGTGATGGTGAGGGGGGGCAGGGGGGTTGTGACTTTCCTGAAGTCCACAATCATCTCCGCTGTCTTCAGAGCGTTCAGCTGCAGGTTGTTATGGCTGCACCAGGACACCAGCTGGGCCACCTCTTTCCTGTAGACGGACTCGTCGCCGTTGGAGATGAGCCCGATGAGGGTGGTGTCGTCCGCAAACTTAATCAGCTTAACAGACTGGTGGGAGGAGGTGCAGGAGTTGGTATAAAGGGAGAAGAGTAGGGGGGAAAGTACACAGCCCTGGGGTGATCCAATGCTGATGCTAACAGAGTCCGAGACAGACTTCCCCAGCCGCACATGCTGCCTCCGGTCCGTCAGGAAGTCGGTGATCCACCTGCAGAGGGAGTCAGGCACGTTGAGCAGGGACAGCTTGTCCTGGAGCAGATCGGGGCGGATGGTGTTGACTGCGGAGCTGAAGTCCACAAACAGAATCCTGGCGTAGGTTCCCGGGGAGTCCAGGTGCTGCAGGATGGAGTGGAGGGCCAGGTTGACTGCGTCGTCCACAGACCTGTTAGCACGGTAGGCAAACTGCAGCGGGTCCAGGAGGGGTGTGGTGATGGACTTGAGGTGAGACAGGACCAGGCGCTCAAAGGACTTCATGACTACAGATGGCCTGCATGGCAGAGTTCCAAGACGAAAACCACTGCTGAGCAAAAAGAAGATAAAGGTGCCTCTCAGTTTTGCCAGAAAACATCTTGATGATCCCCAAGACTTTTGGGAAAATACTCTATGGACTGATGAGACAAAAGTTGAACTTTTTGGAAGGTGTGTGTTCCATTACATCCGGCGTAAAAGTAACATAGCATTTCAGAAAAGGAACATCATACCAACAGTAAAATATGGTGGTGGTAGTGTGATGGTCTGGGGCTATTTTGCTGCTTCAGGACCTTGAAGACTTGCTGTGGTAAATGGAACAATGGATTCTGCTGTCTACCAAAAAAATCCTGAAGGAGAATGTCCAACCATCTGTTCGTGACCTCAAGCTGAAGCGCACTTGGGTTCTGCAGCAGAACAATGATCCAAAGCACACCAGCAAGTCCACCTCTGAATGACTTAAGAAAAACAAAATGAAGACTTTGGAGTAACCTAGTCAAAGTACTGACCTGAATCCGATTGAGATGCTGTGGCATGACCTTAAAAAGGCAGTTCATGCTTGAAAACCCTCCAGTGTGGCTGAATTACAGCAATTCTGCAAAGATGAGTGGGCCAAAATTCCTCCACAGTGCTGTAAAAGACTCATTGCCAGTTATTGCAAATGCTTGATTGCAGTTGTTGCTGCTAAGGGTGGCCCAACCAGTTATTAGGTTTAGGGGGCAATCACTTTTTCACACAGGGCCATGTAGGTTTGGATTTTTTTTTCCCTTTATAATAAACACCTTCAATTAAAAACTGCATTTTGTGTTTATTTGTGTTATCTTTGTCTAAAATTTAAATTTGTTTGATGATATGAAACATTTAAGTGTGACAAAAATACAAAAAAAATGAGAAATCAGGAAGGGGCAAACACTTTTTCACACCACTGTATAAATGCAAGTATGACGTGAGAATCTGTGGGCCGTGCCGCAAAGTTTCTACCTGCTGTAAGAAGTTGCGGCTCTCCACAAAATTCTGTTTGACTCTATCAGGTGGGTCTGTTAAACTACAAAAGAGCTGAAACTTACAGAATGTGTTTACAATAACGTTTCTGCTTTAGTTAAAATGATTTGTCTAAGAATTAGTGGTTGAAAAACAGGATTATTTTTATGATTACGTGATTTATTTCCATAACTCGGCTTACTGAGCACAGTGAAACCCCAATGAATACTAACTAATTTCCCTCAGATATAACCTGCCTCATTCATGGACCAAAACCAGCACCACTGGACCCAGGATCCCATCTGTGTAAATGTGACATAGAGATAATAAAGTTTACCAGAGACTAAACAGTTGACTCACAAGGCAACGCGCACAAATCCATCTCTCCTGGGAGGAATTCTGTTGGGCAAAATGCCCTCTAGTCCAGCCCCAGCTCCAGGGCAATACATGCCGAGGCAGCTGGATTGTGGATCCCTGCAGGTGAGCCCCGGTAGCTGCAGCGGTGACATTTGCAGCTGTGTCGGAATGAAGAGATGTTTCCATAGTCTAAACTATCTCTGTTTGGAGATTACAATCTGGAAATAAAAGGCTTCTTTCTGCTGTTGTGTGTAATTTACATTCTGACTAGAGATGCAAGTTATCAGTTAATTCACTAATTACTTGATTCATTTTAACAAACGATTCATGATTAATTGATGAGAAGCAATTTTCCTGAGAATCTGAATTTCCCTGGGTACAATACGGTCTTTCTGTCTTTGACATATAAAAAGTTAATTACTGTTTTTGATATACTGAATAAAACATTCCTCAATGATTTATTGTACCATTCACAATTTTTTTACTACAGACAATGGCATTTTTTGTAGTTTAATGAACTTTGTGCTGTATAGTGTGTACTATGTGCTGGTACATCTCAGTAAATTACAGATGTCATGATTTGTAATTTATTTTAAACACTATTACCAATATCATAAATTTATTTTTTTTAGTTATATTACAGAAAAATCACTTTCATGTTCTAATTTACGAAGATTCACTGGTCGACTGTTTTAACAGGAAAATAAACTGTGAGCTGCTTCATCTGTTGCATGTTAAACATCATCACAGTACCCTGGAAATCCAGACAAACCCAGAACGATCTGGGTTGTCTGTTACCTCAGTGGCAACTTGAGTCCAGTCTGCTTTTCTGTCTTGTGGCACGAGGCAGCGGCAGCTGGGATGGGTTTTTGCGCTGGTGTTGTCTTTTTCTTTGCTTCGGTCCATTTTGCCGCTGTCAATTTGAAGTAGGTGGACCTTCAAGCTCATGTGCTGTTAGAACATGTTGTGGCGCTCTGACGTAACCTGGAAGAGCATGTTTCCTCACTCTGCACAACACATGCTCTCTGGGGGCTTGGCACCTTCTTTTTCTTTTTCGGTTGAAGTGCAGCAGTGGGTGACTGTGTGCGCCCCCACCTGGATGGCAACACCACTACATTTCATAGAATAAGCTCCTATAGGAAAGGACTGCTCAGTTATCAATTAATTGGCAAGTAATTTAATTTAGTTGACTAAATTCTTATTGACAATCAAAAGTTAATTGATCATTAACATCCCTAATTCTGACACAGATTTGGTTTGTAACTAGTATAACTTCAGCTGTAAGATTGGAGTGGTATGCAGTGGTTTTTATTTACTTTATTTACTCATTTTACTCAGTAACATCACGTCTGACTATGCGGATTACCGAGGACTTTCTTTCACAGCAGTTTTCTTTTTTCCCTGTCCCAGCCGCCCCCCCCCCACTTCCCCCCGGTCACACTGTCATATAGTGATCAGTCTGTAGACTTTAACTTTAATGCCAGACCATTTCATTTTATTTTATTTCAGTCTGAGCCAGCTGCATTAACTGAGGAGTAGGCACAAGCTGTTGTTGAATATGTTGTCTTTTTCTCTTTCTTTTCTTTGCTTTTGTGACGAGGCGTACAGTAGTGTGTCGACATGTCTGTGTGTGTCTGTCTGCACCGAGGCGTTGTTGTGGATTTTCTTTTCATTAATAAATGTCCCTTGTGAATCTGGTGAATGAATAAATGCAGAGTCAAAAATGCCTTTCTGTATTATTTATTCTTGATCAAGAGGAAGATTTCATGCACCCGTTCAGCAGAAATATTCACAGTCAGAATGGTGTAGGCAGATTTTATACCTCAACCAGTGACCCTCTTCATCAGCTTTATGTGTTAGAATCTCCCCAGGAAATTTGTTAAAGCACATCACCACTCCACCACATCTGCTGGATCCATGACTAAATAAAATCTTTCACCCCACTGATTAGTCCAGAAGGTAGCGTCCACTTCAGCAGAACGAGTCTCTTGAAAAACTAAACACTGACATTTTTACTCTTTACAAAACTGAAAAAGTGTTTTCCTTTTAATGATGTCCTTTATGCTCCTCCTAACATTTAATGAACCAATAGAAAACTTACCAACCATGATCAGAACAAATAGAAACAGAAGCTAGTTGGGCTGAGTTACAGATGCTCCTCTGTGACTGAAGATGTGCATCTTTGGAGCTCCTTCGTCCCGCCAACTTCTTACCCATGTTTCAGTCTCCGTGCAGATTGGGGAGGCTTTACTCTGTCCCAAGATTTCTTCTTTTGCCTTCTTGGTGAACAATGACATGTCTGTTTTTGTTTTCCATCTTTCTTGCTAGCCTGTGCACAGTGTCCACAGCGTTATCGCTTTGGGTCAGAACCATATTCCAACACCTTTCTTGTGTCTCTTTGTCCCTCCAGATGTCCCACAGCAAAATGACTTCAACCAGGAGGAGGTTCTGGATGAGCAGCAGCTTCTAAACCAGGAGAGAAACTTTACTGTTGTTCAGGTGGGAGCAGATTGTTCCCAGATTAAAGAGGAACAGGAGGACGTCTGCATCAGTCAGGAGGGAGAGCAGTTTGGACTGAATCAAGAGACCCAAACCTTTGATGAAGGTCAGTGCAGGTCAAGGTTCCACTCAGTAACTGATGAGACAGAAATGAGACAGAAGTGAGACTAAAGAAGTGAACTGAAAAATGACATGAGAGCAGCCCACGAGGAAAGACAAAGTAGTTGTAGATCAAAAAGTTCTAACAAAAAAGACAAAAAATGATGTGGTAAAATAGAATTGAATCTCTGTAGACTTAAAGTAAATGACATGGATGGTTAAATGATAAAAATGAATATGTAATATAAGAAAAATGACTAAAATACCTAAATATTCAGTGTTGTGCCATAAATCCAGCCTGGATTGAAGGGATCAATATAAAGGAGTCCAACCCACTAGAACAATTTAAACAAGGTTTATTAGAAAAAAGATAAAGGTGGTGAACAGCAGTTCTGCAGTCGTGGCTTCCATGCTGAGAAGAGACAGAGAGGTGGAACCTAACCAGGCCCTGATCAATAGCCAGAGATCACATGATCCCACAGGTGCCCCCAGGTTTCCCGAAAAGTGAAAATAAATAAGATGAGGAGTGAGAATCTCAGCTGGAATCAGTGAAGAAATGAATATATCTGTCATAAAAGTGCTACAAATGTTGGACTATTGCCTTTAACTTGTGACTTCTGGTCGACCAGGAAAATCTTTAGTCGGGGGCAGCCCTCGTCTTTCTTGTGTTTCTTCATCCCTCCTCCCTCTGTTCTCTGTAGAGAAGCTGTTAGAAATTTAGTGAGGGCTCCATCAGGTCATTCCTTCTGAGTGGATTATTGCTGCTCAAGTTCACAGCAGCTCAAAAAGACCAACAGAGGTGGACATTTATTTCCTTAGAACTGAGTTCTGCTTTAGTCCCATTAGTGAATGATTTCTTTGATCTGTTTTCCCTCTAGACTTCCCAGAGCAACATGTCTGTGAGAACAAGTTTTCCCCTGACCAGCGGCTCTGGAACCTTGAGGAGAACTCAGGTTTGGAACAAAAGGAACCAGGACCTCCACAGGTTAAAGAGGAACAGGAGGAACTCTGCATCAGTCAGGTGGGAGAACAGCTGGTAGTGAAGCTGGAGGCCGATACCTTCATGGCGACTGTGATTTCTGAGGAAAAGCAGCAGAGTGAAGCAGAACCAAACAGTGAGCAGCTCCTCTCTCACAACTCTGCTGGAACTGAGATCCAAGATGAGGAAGGAAGCCGGCTTGTAGACTCAGGATCAACTAAAGAAGAAGAAGAACCCAAAGCAAAGAAAAGACGACTGAAAACAGGAAGTCACCATGAAGGTAAAAACTCTGAGAACAAAGACTCATTGTGAGAATGAAACAGATAAAATGTTACAGAAATGTTTGTCTTAAAGAAAAAAAGAAAAAAAAACAGAAATGAAGAAACCAAAATCATCATCTACCACAGTCTGGAAGGTCACGACGAACAAATCTGATTTGGGATTTGTTTAATCATTTGTGCAGTGATGCATGCTGGGAATTTTTATTGTTGGTAAACAGGAGTAAACTCCAGAATCCCAACTTTACTGACTTCTAGTGCAACTTAAAATCCAACCTGCACACAATAAAATTAAATCTACAGCCATCTGCTACCAATTACATCTGAACGTCATCATTATTTTTTACTATCAGTGACTAATTACTCACATTCTAATCAAGATGGTAAACATGAGTTCTATTTGGTTATGAAGGATTATTAATGTCTGACTTTTTTTCTACAGTGTTTCAAAGAATAATGGAGCGTCAGCACAGACTGCTTGATGTCACCAGGAAACCGGTGATAAAGTTACGCAGAATAGGTCTGTAGAACTATAATGTCTGACTGAACATATTAGTGACTCATGTAGGATCCTGATCACAGATCTGGGTTACATTTCATATAATGTACTTACATGTGCACGCACTAAATGTTGAGGATTTTTTTGTGGTAACATTAGAAACTGGTAACTGTTTCATCCCTGGTCCAAACTAAGAAGTCCATCACACTGCTGCATCCAAATACTTTTTACATTTATACAGTTAGAATTTGACTTGAATATGTGATTGATGTGTTCACACAGGAGAGCTCTGTTCAGATTTTAAAGTGACAATAAATTGACTCTGTTTTTTCTTTTCATTGTTCCTGTGTCTCTTTGTCCCTCCAGAAGCTCCACAGCAACATGACTGTAAGGAGGAAGAGGTTCTCACTGTCCAGCAGCTCTGTAACCAGGAGGGGATCTGCAATCTGGACCAGGAGGAACAAGATGCTGCACAGGTTAAAGAGGAAGAAGAACTCTGTAGCAGTCAGGAGGAAGAAGACTTTGGAGTGAAACAAGAGACTGATACCTTCATGGTGACTCCTACTGATGAGGACAATGACAAGAGTGAAACTGAACCAAACAGTGAGCAGCTCCTCTCTCACAACTCTGCTGATACTGAGAGCCAAGACCAGGGAGCAGGTAAGAATGTAAAGCCAGGATCAAGTAAACATGAAGAGTCAAAGCCAAAGAAGAGACTTCATAGAAACAGAAGTGACCGTAACAATGCGGACGACTCCTCCATATCAGAGAATCAGTGTGATACTGACACAGGTGAAAAGTCTGTAAAATGTTCTGATAATGACAAAGGCTGTAAAAATGGATCCCAGACGAAGAAACATCAGACAGTTAAGTCACATGTTTGCAACACATGTGGGAAAAGATTCAGTAGTAAGAGCAAATTATCAGTTCATGAGAGAATTCACACAGGTGAGAAGCCATTTTCTTGTGGATCATGTGGACAAAGTTTTAGGCAATGTGTTCAGTTAAAAACTCACATGAGAACTCACACAGGTGAGAAGCCGTTTTCTTGTGAAGCATGTGGGCAGAGTTTTAATCGACTTGATAATTTAAAAACTCACATGAGAATTCACACAGGTGAGAAGCCATTTTCTTGTGAAACTTGTGGGCAGAGATTTAATGAACGTGGTCACTTGAAAACCCACATGAGAATTCACACAGGTGAGAAGCCATTTTCTTGTGAAACATGTGGGCAGAGATTTAATGAACGTGGTCACTTGAAAACCCACATGAGAATTCACACAGGTGAGAAGCCATTTTCTTGTGAAACATGTGGGCAGAGATTTAATGAACGTGGTCACTTGAAAACCCACCTGAGAATTCACACAGGCGAGAAACCATTTTCTTGTGAAAGATGTGGTCAAAGATTTAATCAATGTGGTACTTTGAAAACACACATGAGAATTCACACAGGTGAGAAACCATTTTCTTGTGAAACATGTGGGCAAAGTTTTAATCGACTTGATTCTTTGAAAACCCACATGAGAATTCACACAGGTGAGAAGCCATTTTCTTGTGAAACATGTGGGCAAAGATTTAATCAACGTGGTCATTTGAAAACTCACACAAGAATTCACACAGGTGAGAAGCCATTTTCTTGTGAAACATGTGGGCAGAGATTTAATCAACGTGGTCATTTTAAAACTCACATGAGAATTCACACAAGCTAGAAGCTGTAGTCTTGTAAAATATGTGGGAAATGCTTCATTCAGTGTTTTGGTTTATCACATGAGAACTCACAGTTGAGGTGCTGTAGTCCAGTAACGTCTGTAGATCTTTGTTTTCAGGATGAGATAAGTTAAGATAAGATAAGATAAGCCTTTATTAGTCCCACAATGGGGAAATTCCAGGATTGCTACAGCACAGGGATAGCAACACTCAGAGCAACAATCAGAAGGCAAGAAAAAACAAGAGCAGCTAGTATACATATGTACATATTACTATAAATATATATATACTGTATATATATATATAGACACACAGTGCAGAGCATTGTGGTTGGTGGATGTGCAGCAGAAAGTCTAAGCTCTCTCTCCGCGGATGCGGCGGGCCAGCTAGATGTCTTTGGGTATGATGGTGACCCTCTTGGCGTGGATGGCGCACAGGTTGGTGTCCTCGAAGAGACCCACCAGGTAGGCCTCACTGGCCTCCTGCAGAGCCATGACGGCAGAGCTCTGGAAGCGCAGGTCGGTCTTGAAGTCCTGAGCGATCTCCCTCACCAGGTGCTGGAAGGGCAGCTTATGGATGAGCAGCTCCGTGGATTTCTGGTAGCGATTAAGTCTCTTGTGTGAATGAATTGTTAAAATGGTAAATGGCATTCACTTATATAGCGCTTTTATTCTCATCTCTTGATGACCAAAGCGCTTTACAGATCCTGATATCCACCCATTCACACACACATTCACACACTGATGGCGGCATGCTACCTAACATGGCGCTTCCAGACCCACCAGGAGCAATTGGGATGAAGTGTCTTGCCCAGGGACACAACAGCAGGATACCCGGGGAGAGCAGGATTCGAACCGCCAACCATGTGGTTATTGGACGACCTGCTCTACCTCCTGAGCCACTGCCACCCCCAGTGTTCTTTAAATTTCCGAGGCTTTAATGTAAATATAAATTTTGTAAAAAAAAAAAAAAAATCAGATCATCGGCTTTGGCCCTTCAGACCTCTAATCTTTAATGTGCTGGATACATGGATATCATGAGCATTTTTGATGATCGGGGCATTGTTGTCAGGGTCTGGAGTGTCCTCCCCACCATAAAAATTAAATGGAGTAGATGCCATTTACTCCATTTGTCTGTTTTAGTAGCTCATTAATTGATTGAATGCTTTATTTTGAACATGTAACTAACACAGGGTTACAAAAATAATTTCTTTGTAAATTGTCTGTGTTTTTTCAACTGATTTAAGACAATTTTGCACTGCTGAATCCGAAAATGACATCCGTTTCTCTCAATCAGGTCAGGTTTTTATTTTATTCGAACCTCTAGAATGCTCAGCGGCAGGGATGTCTCTCTTCAGAGTCCAACAGTAATAAGCCATCATGACAATTTATGACATCATGTCATAAATTGGCGCATGCAAACTCTTCAGAGTTCGAGAAATTTCAAGAAATAAAAAAGAATTTTGCATCATATAAAGCGAAAATACCTGTACATGTAAACAAAAACGTAAAAAAAAAAAAAAACGTGGCCATAGTTCAAAAAGTTGACCTGATTGAGCAAAACCAATGTGATTTTTGGATTCAGCACATCAAAATTGTCCTAAATCAGCTAAAAAAAAAACTTAGACAATAAATTTGGTGTTGACCAGTGGCAACACCACTGTGTTGCCACTAAGTTTACCATTTTAACGGATTAACAAAAGTGCATTGTGAACTGATGAACAAAGGAAAACAGACACTGAAATGCCTTTCATATGTACATACAGTAAATGTGTGCTTGTATCAAATTTTCTTTTAGCTCAAAAAGTTTTTTAGATCCATATCTTTTTATCTATGGAATTAGTGATTTCTTCTCTGAGTTCTGTTAATGCTAATGATGTAGACCAGCTTGCTCTAAATCCATATTGACTGTCAGAGAGTAGTTTGTGTTGGTCTATAAACTTTTCTAATCCATCACTGAAGAGTTTTTCCTCAAATTTTTGACAACTGTGTCAGAAGAGAAATCTGTGAAGTGTTACTTGTCACCAGATTTATTTAATGGAATGACTTTTGCAGTTTTAATTTTAATGGGAAATTGTCCTGTTTGAAATGATAAGTTAAAGATGCGAGTTAGTGGTTTGGAAATTCCCTCAATGACCTATTTCACTGTTTTTATATCTGTGTCATCACAATTACTTGATTTCTTTAACATTTATTAAGTGACCATTTGTCCGAATTCGAAACTTAAACTTAGAAAAAAGTGAATTTAACTTTAACTCAAATGATTACTACTGCACCATGGGTTTGTAGTTTATTTAGGCAAAAGAAGTCAGTTGTCCAAACAACTTATGACATTTTCCGAATGATTAATTTATTCCAAGAACAGGCAAACAGAAGTTCCCACTCCTTCCTGCCTCTCCTGCTCTGGTAAAAAAAAAAAACCATAGGCCCACCCAGGTGCATGCTGGTCCTATCCCTGCCTTCCTCACCTATATAACCTAGGTGCCCATGGTGTTACCCAAACAACCCAAAAGTAAATCTAATTAATTATGCAAACAAAATTAAACAAATAAATAAATTAATTAAATGAAATAAAATTACCAAATAAAAACATTACCAAAATATGACTTATTTAATCCTAAACAAAACAAGCAAATTTAACTAAATATCAACCAATAGCAAATACCTCCAACACTCCAGCCCCTAATTGTGCAATAATCACAATTACTCCTAGAGGAGCTATCCCTACGAATATAAACCATTAAATCACAGCCATTCTGGTATCCATACACTAGCTAAATGAATCATCTTCTTGATAACCTGCAAAATAAGGGAGGCCACAGAATGTGTGGGTTGGCAGCAACACCTCCAAGACCATCACACTGAGCACAGGGGTTCCACAAGGGTGTGTGCTCATCCCTGCTCTTCACCCTGCTGACCCATGACTGCATACCAGCCTTCAGCACCAACCACATCATCAAGTTTGCAGACGACACAATGGTGGTGGACCTCATCACCAACAATGAAGAGGTCAACAACAGAAATGAGGAGAGTTAACTGGTCCAGTGGTGTAAAGACAATAATCTCTCCCTTAACGTGGGAAAAACCAAGGAGATTGTGGTCAACTTCTGGAGAAGTCACACACAGCATCCCCCTCTGATCATCAACAAAGCTGCTGTGGAGAGGGTGAGCAACACTAAGTTCCTGGGGATGCACATCTCTGAGGACCTCTTCTGGTCTAACAGCACTGGCCAAGAATGCTCAAACTCACCTCTATTTCCTTCGCAAACTAAGGAGAGCATGAGTCCCACCCTCCATCATGTGCTCATTCTACTGGGGAACCATTGACAGTGTCCTAACCAGCTGCATCACTGTGTGGTACAGAAGCTGCACTGCCTCCTGCCGGAAGACTCTACAACGCACAGTGAAAGCAGCCAGCAAGATCATCAGTGCCCCTCTGCCCCCCCCCTCCCGATATCTACCACACCCGCCTCACTCACACTCCCTGCCCCCAGGGAGATGGTACCAGGGCTTCCGGGCCCGCTCCACAAGACTTCTAAACAGCTTTGTTCACAAGGCCATCAGGACCCTGAACTCTGCCCACTCCTCCCCCCCACCTCTGCCCCCTGTCCCTGGACATTAACACACTCAGCTACATAGTTACTCTACCTCATCTGTTTGCACAGAAAGATCTCAACACACCAACAGTAATTACGTCTGCTGCTGTATGACTTTTTACTTTAATGCAACCATTTGCGCAAATGCCACACTTGCTGCTGTCTGTTATTGCAATACTGATCATGCCCAGACCAATCTGTCACTGTCTGCACCTCCTCTACTGCATTGAACTTGCACTGCCGGTATTACTGTTCATAGGATTGCTTTGTGTTCTTTTACCTTTATTTGCACTATGGGTAGCATTATTGTACATCAACTGCTATTGTTGTTTTTATCCTTATCGTTTCTTTTCTGTAGCATTATTTAATTATAAATTTAATTATAAGGTAAAAAGATTATTTAATTTAGACTCAAAGGTGTGTTTGGAAATGTAGGTTTAACACACACCGGGAAAAACTCATTTTGGGGCACCAGTCCAGCTTCTTGGACAATTTATTAATAATTAATCTTTATACCTTCAATCAATCAGTCTCAAATTATTCATGAATTCTACTAGGTGACTTTAGAAACATGACACAGGAAAGAAATCACTGAAAACGTCTCTCTTTGTTAACAAGTTTTATTAATGACACTCTGATTAAATGACATTACATTCAACTGATTTGTAAGCAACATGAAATGACCAAGTATTAAGCCATACATTTATTTTAACTGATTATTGAGCAACAGAGTATTATGACATTTGTGAAACCAAGAAACTTTAGTATGAATTTGTAACTGTAATGAAAAATTAAGACTGTGAAACAACTGTAAACAAAAACATGAGGAAAAGTGTATGCCAATTTATGAAGAAAATTATAACTAATTATGTCAAAGTTAAATTCTGAAGTACGGAATCTTAATGAAAAGGAAGATTAATAATTCTCTCTAGTCCTATATCTCCGATCAGAGTATGAACTAGTTTTAAACATGAAACAAATTGTGGCATACATTTTATAGATAGATAGATAGATACTTTATTTCAAACAAAAAAGTATAACAAAAACAAAACAAATGACAAATGCAATAAAGTAACAGTATACAGTGTTTGAAAGGGAGAAGGAAGAAGTGAACACTTATTAATTCCATCTCCTCTTTTCCATAAATACACTCGTGAATTATATACAAATTACCACATTTAAGACCCCAAGTAAACAATTAACTGTATTTTGTACATATCAACATTAACACCCATCCATCCTAGCATACATTGATGTCCATACATCAAAACCAGCCTCAAACAACACAGATATACACAGTGCTGTCCCACCCACCATTCCATAGTGTCCCATAGTGTCCCAGAGTGAGCATAGTGAATCGTACATATAAATACTACCCTTCTAACATATATCCTTTCAGCAAATAATGTTTGTACCTCTTTTTGAATTGATTTCTGTTTGTACATATTTTCAGTTCCGGCTCCAGACTGTTCCACAAATCCACCCCACAGACAGATATGCACATACTTTTCTTGGTTGTTCATATCTTGGGTTTTGTAAAGTTTAAGTCTCCTCTCAAATTATGATCATTGTCTCTTTTTTTAAATATTTTTTGTATATTAGTTGGGAGTTGATTATTAATTGCCCTGTACATGACTTGTGCTGTCTTAAATTTAACTAAATCGGTGAACTTTATGACATGTGACTTTAAAAACAACGAATTGGTATGGTCTCTATATCCTACATTATTTATTATCCTTATAGCTCTTTTTTGTAATGTGCATATCGACTGTAGGTTGGTCTTGTAGGTGTTTCCCCAGACTTCTACACAGTAGTTAAGATGAATGAATGAATGAATGAGTCTTTATTTCGGATAGTACAGGTTAAAAGAAACTGAATAATATAACAAAGGGGGAAAGAAAATCCAACAAGGGCAAATTAGACAATAACTCCTCTGATTATACAGTTCAACATAAGTTATCCGAAATGGGTGATGGCTGAAGCCGCAGCTTATATTGCCCACCCATATTCCATCCAAGAATTCAAAAGAAAAACAAAACAAGAGCGATTACAATTCAGAACGAAGCTAAGACAAAATGTGACAAAAAAAAAACTAAGCTACAACACAATATAGGCTGGATATGACAATCCTTATGTGATTTTACATGTCATCTTGTATATATGTTTGGAGTATTTCTTCCTTTAGTTTTTGTTTAAATTGTCCAAGCGTTGTACATGATTTTAATTCAGGTCCAAAATCGTTCCATAATCTGACTCCTTGCACTGAAACACAGTGTTGCTTGGTGGTAGTTCTCACTGAAGGTTTTTGAAATATACATGTTCCTCTGAAATGATATTGTTTCTCCCTTATTTGGAACAACTTTTGGATATTTGCGGGCAGTGATAGATTCTTCACTTTAAACATTATTATTGCAGTTTTAAAGTCAACCAGATCTTTCAACTTGAGAGCTTTTAATTTAAGAAAAAGTGAGTTTGTTGGTTCCCTGTAAGCTGCTTTGTTTATTATTCTAATAGCTCTCTTCTGAAGCATAAAGAGTGGATATATGTTTGTTTTATATGTATTTCCCCATACTTCATTACAATATGTCATGTATGGGAGTATTAATGAATGATACAAGGTATATAGTGTGGGTTGATTCAGCAAATATTTCACTCTGTGTAGTATTGCAATTGATTTAGATATTTTACCTTTAATATAATTAATATGTGACTTCCAACACAGTTTATTATCAATTATTACTCCAAGAAATTTAGTTTCAGATATCCTTTCAATCTCTACACCATTTACACTGAGTTTAGATACTGAGTTGTTGTGATGGTTGTTAAAGACTATAAATTTTGTCTTACTTAAATTGAGCGTTAATTTGTTTGACTCAAACCACAGTTTAAGCTTTCCTAATTCCTTTCCGAGTGTATCCAGAAGTTGTTCCAAATTGCTTCCACTGCATAATAAATTAGTGTCATCGGCAAACAATATTAAGTCCATTTTTTCTGAAACTTTACATATATCATTTATATACATACATATACAATATGTATATATATATATACATATATATTTATGTATATGTATATGTATATGTTTTGTATATGTATATATTTATGTATATGTTTATGTATATGTATATGTATATGTATATATATATACATATACATATATATTTATATACATACATATACAATAGCAATGGCCCCAAAACTGAACCCTGTGGGACTCCACAAGTGACCTTCAGTGACTGTGAGTTTTTGTTACCAACACATACATACTGATATCTATTCTTTAAGTAACTAGTTAACCAGGACAGTGCTACCCCTCTAATACCACAATTTTGTAGTTTCTTTAATAATAAATTATGAGATAAGATTAGGTAGAAACAGTGAATTGTACAGTAAGACCAATGATTTATAGTCCAATATGTGTCTTGTCTTCCCAAGTATGCCTATACATTTTGCCAACTTGGCCCGGATGTGACTGATGTGAGGTTTCCAGCAGATTTTATTGTCTAGCGTCACCCCCAGAAACTTATTTTCCTGTACTGTTTCTATTCTGGTATCATCTATCGTTACCATTATTTCATGATTTATTTTATAATTTCCAAACAACATAATCTTTGGGGGTTTTTTAGATTTAGAGATAATTTATTTTTGTTGAACCACTGCGTTAACTTTTTCATTTCAGTTGTGACCACCTCTAAAACCTGCTGCAAATTCTCACCAGTGCAAAGGATATTTGTGTCATCCCCAAACAAAATAAATTTCAGAATTTTTGATACTTGGCATATGTCATTTATATACAAAATAAAGAGTTTGGGTCCCAAAACTGACCCCTGAGGCACACCACAAGTGATGTCCATGAAGGGTGATTTGTGCTCACCAATTTGTACAAATTGTTGTCTGTTACTTAAATAACTTTCCACCCAACTCAGTCCGACCCCTCTTATCCCATACCTTTCCAGTTTCCTTAGTAGTATTCTGTGGTCAGTGGTGTCAAAAGCTTTCTTTAAATCTATAAATACTCCTACAGCAAACTTTTTTTTATCTATACAACTAGTAATTTCTTCTATAAGTTCGATCAGTGCCAAAGATGTAGATTTGTCTGCTCTAAAACCATACTGGCTGTCTGTAAGGAGGTTGTGTTTTTCAATGAAATCATCCACTATGACACTATCATATCATCCACTATGGCACTGAACTTTGCATCATCATTCAGCAGATGGGACAAGAGACTTGGCTCACGTGGATGGTGGTGCATGGGGTCTCCCTCGGTCCGTCAGTGGCCAGACTGCTTTCCCGGTCAGCCTTGGTAGCCAGCTGGGTCCTGGGGCTTTTCGACCGGTAGATTTATGGGAGGTCTGCTTTGTTGGGTCCTCAGCTGAAGCTTTATTTGAAGATGGTACCAGAACCAGAATATCTTGCCACCAGATATTCGGGCAAAGTTCACAGTCACCAGCTGAAGTTTTGATGGTGATTATAAGGCTCCTTCATCTTCTTCTTTGGCCGCGTAATATAGTATGCCAGGCAGACAACATGGGGGTCTTCAGTGTTCAGCAGCTTCCCCTCAGGTCATTAAATTTAGGGAGAGTTCAGTCTGATCAGAATTACAAGATCAGAGACAACATTAAGATAAGATAAGATAAGATAAGCCTTTATTAGTCCCACAACGGGGAAATTCCAGGATTGCAACAGCACAGGGATAGCAACACTCAGAGCAACAATCAGAAGGCAAGAAAAAAAAAAAAAAAAAAAAAAAAACAAGCAAGAGCAGCTAATATACATATGTACATATTACTATAAAATATATATATACACACACACACACACAGACACACAGTGCAGAGCATTGTAGCTGGATGGAATAAATATATGAATATATGAACACACAGTGCAGAGCATTGTAGCTAGATGGAATAAATATGTAAATATATAAACACCCACAGTACGGAGCATTGCAGCTAGGTGGAATAAATATGCAAGTATATAAACACACACAGTGCGGAGCAATGTAGCTAGATGGAATAATATGTAGATATATAAAAACACAGTGCGGAGCATTGTAGCTAGATGGAATAAATATATAGATATATAAATATAAACACACCCAGTGCAGAGCATTGTAGCTAGATGGAATAAATATATAGATATATAAATATAAACACACCCAGTGCAGAGCATTGTAGCTAGATGGAATAAATATGTAAATATATAAACACACACAGTGCGGAGCATTGTTGCTAGGTGGGATGAAACAGCATAACCGTCTATTTAGTTATCCTACATGGTATGATTATGTGCCCATACATATTCTCACCCTCCATAGCGACCGGTATGTTCCTAGTTGTATGCCGGAGAGGACCATTGTGTAAGTCTATTGCATCTTTTGCATTAAAAAAAAAATAAAAAATTAATAGAATTAATTAATTAATTGAATTAATAAAAATTCAAGCCATGAAAATGACTGGAGTTATTCTGATGTTGTGGGTTTGGCGAAAATGGCTTGCAGTGAGAGAGCAATAGTCCCCTTTAAAAACACACGGTGAGTTTAAAGAAAGTTTAACAGAATAAAAATAGAAAAATGTCTGGACACCAAGTCTGACTCCACAAAAGAGAAGTTTTGAGCTCAAAGGAAAAGTAGTTCCCAGACATTTTAGCAGGAAAAGGCAGGACACACACAGGAACTTTTCAAGAGACAATACAATGCAAACAGACTCTTCACAATAATGGCTGAACTAGGGCGTCTTCCTTGCTTAAAGACTGAGCAGGTTTCGTGGGGTTGCTCTGACTGACATGACCAGGAACCAATAGTCTTACATTGTGGGCAGGTTGAATGAACGTTAGGCAATTCAGAAGACAGTCCTTTGTCTGTAACCAACCAATACAAATGAGAGAGGGTGTCATCCAGCAGCCACGGCCTGGTGGTTGGCTGATACAGTCATGTGACTTACACAAGTTTCAGAAGACATTCATACATTTATGGAGTGATGATGGTTAAGTCAGTGGTGGTAATGTGCAGTAATGTACCTGTGAGCTGGTTGCCAACTGCCAATCAAATCTAGAAGAAGAAGAAATTCATTTTATATACTTGATATAAAATCTAAGGTGACTTCAGTGACTCACAACTAATATTCAGTGAGCATGCACGGTTATAAACTTGTCTTTTATGATTAACATATATTAGGAACAAAAATTCATTTAAACATTTTTCAAACATGCACACATTTAAATCAAGGATTAATGAACATTTCACCCATTATTGTCCATCACAATAGTGGTCATCTTCAACATTGTTCAGACAGTAATTCCTGGAATGAAAACTTGAGAATAAAGTTAATGTTCGGTAAGAAGAAACAAAGTTCCACAATTGTTGAAATCCAAATATCTCTGAATTGATAAAAGAGCAAACATATTCCAGAGTCATTGTCAAGAATCTGGAACCTCAAAAGACTGTATATTAGGTCCGTACCTCAATAAAGATTCAAGACACAAAGAATTCTTTTATGAGTTTTACTTGCCGCAAGGAGTACAGGCGATGATTACATTCAGCACTGCACTGAGGCAGTCTCAGTGTCTTACAGCTTTTATACAAGCAGTGTACATGAGTCATACAGGCAGTTTCTGAGTCATACAGGCAGTGTCTGAGTCATACAGGCAGTTGTCCAATATTTGAACAATCAAGTTCACAGTATTTTTCCACTACTTACATATCAATGGTCATATAAAATGATAAATGCAAAGCAAGTATGTGCATTTTCTGACATTTCCCTCCTGTTATCATTTTATAACTACTTTGGGCAGATGCCTTTATCAATAACATGTAACTTCAGCTTTACTGATTTTCTACATGTACATCATTTGCATCAAAAGTCAATTACACAGGAGATTGATCACAGGCATCACAATCAGAACCAAAATTATCCTCAGTCTTAGGAAGGGGAAAATACTGGCCCTTGGCATCGTTTGCTAACATCATAGTCTGTAACATGAAAGTGTGTTGAGTAAGAGCTCTATTTATCATAGATCTAATGCAGGGAATGACACACATAAACAGCACACAAAATATGATCAACACAACTAGCACTGGGGTTAACCATTTTAAAGTAACTTGCCAGCACGGTGGCGCAGTGGTTAGCACTGCGGCAGCACAGTTTTACCCTCGGCCAGGGGATCACGGGGATCATGAGATCATGGGTTCGATCCGTGCCCCCGGCCAACAGTGATCTGTGTGGAGTTTGCATGTTCTCCCCGTGTTTGCGTGGGTTTACTCTGGGATTTCTCCGGTTTCCTCCCACATGCCAAAACATGCAGGTTAGGGAGTTAAGGGGCGCTTGCGCACGCAGCGACTGGCAGCTGGTGGCTTATCACCGGACTGCAGAACAAATCTACCTACGGGTACAAAATAAGTCAAAAAAAAAATTGACCAGAAAGGAACCAAGAAGACCGGTTCCAGTTTTGGGGTACATCCTTTAGGCTATCTAGATGTTGGCGCAAACCACGCAATATGCTAATTATTGCGGTAATATTGTCAGAGGTGTCAGGGATGAAAGTGCAACAATGTTCTCCAATGATAGCACATACACCTCCTTTCTCAGCAAGTAATAAATCAAGAGTGAGACGGTGCTGAGTTATCATAGCTTTCATGGCTGCCTTTTCTGGATCCTTTTTAATGAAAAGAGCCAGGTCAGTAACAACATCAGTAAGATTTTCCAATGCCCAATACATGTCATTCATTCTGTGGCTCAAGTAAGCAACTCCATACATAGGAAATGCAGTCATAAAAACACCGCGAAGATCGCTTATCAAAGGAGGTGATTTGGTGGACTCTGCAGATCTTTTAGTTCTAGAATGGGACGCAGTATTTAAAGCAGTAATGTTCGTGGTAAACATATATGAAGCTGGGATCATTTTTGCCAGGTAACAGGTACCACACCATCGTTTGGGGAGCCACAAATAAACCTTATGGCCACACACCCAAACGTAATCTCTCGGGCAGGGATACCCGGTTTCGCCTGGAACCCTAATATTAAGGCCTGGTGAGCCAAACCACCAGCCTGGGGCTTCCTTTGCAATAGCTGTCATGTTCCAGGTGGGGACACCTTTAGTATTACATGATTGACCAGTACCATTACGATACTTATGTTTGGCCACGTTCTCACTGAAAGTGGCAATAGGGAAATTTTCGATACACTGGCTATTGCCTAAAAGATTAGCTGCATCCTGCCAATATGTACCGCTCTTACTAGTGCGGTAAGACTTAAAACAAAAAGGAACCTGTGGTGGATCCCATGCTAAGGAAAATGACTTCATATTAGTCCTGTTAACAAAACTGGTGAAGTTCTTTGGCAATCTCCAATCAGTGGAGGTTGGATCAGGGTTATAATAAGTGCAGTTTGGCATGGTTTCTCTAAAGAATGTCTCCTTATTATATGGGTAAAATGAATAAGCAGCAAGAATGCAAATGGAATCTGTTAAGTTAGCTGGTTTGGCTGTCAAAACAGGACTGTGATGTGCATGGTGAGGAACAATAGAGCACACAAAACAATTTGAAGCGTTGTATGTCGTTGCAGTCAACTTAGCTAACTTATACCACTCGTTGTGTAGGTGGGTGCTGTGGTCAACAAGTCCTCTCTTTAGTCGCCCCCGTGGGTTGTTTCCACCTGTGTCCTGGGGGTTTCTTAGAGCCGGGAATGACCACCATCCCACAGTCATAAGCAGTACAAAACACAAAGTTAGCAACACCATTGGTGCCATGCTTCTACCTGAGAGAGTACCTCTCCGGGCCTCTTTCTTCACCAGGTTTGAGACGATTTCCCTAAATGGAGGGGGCCACTATTACCCCGCACACTGAGGTGTGTATCCCCTTTGTAGCTGGACTTACTCAGGGAAGCAGGTCAGTTCACTTACAGGCACCTGTAGTCTCTTAACGTGTGAAAGGTGAATCCAAGATGGTCATTCAGCAATACGCACTGTAGTGGGGGTGGTCAACAGCACCTGGTATGGTCCAAGCCACCTTACTGAGTTCCAATGCTGGCGGTGGTGGTTTTTGATGAAGATGTAATCACCAGGTTGCAGAGGGTTATCTTGTCCCTCCTGTGGAGCAGAGACAGATCTGACAGAATCAATATAGTCTTTGTTCTCACATGCCTTCCTCAAATGGGTTACCAAATCACTGTATTTATTTGAGGATGTCAAGGGCTTTATTTCTGGCAGCAAATACGGTCTATGAAATGCACATTCAAAAGGTGACAGTCCTGTTTTGGCATCAGGTATGGTATTTATAGTCATTTTTACTATTTTTAAGGCTTCTGACCATGCTTTGCCTGTGTCCTTCATGACTTTTGCTAGCATTTGTTTCACAGTGGCATTTTTTCTTTCTACAAGGCCTGCACTTTGTGGATGGTAAGCAGTATGAAATTTGATCTGGCTTCCTACAGCTTGAATTAAATGTTGGACTGTTTGTGCTGTGAAATGAGTGCCATTGTCTGCATAAATCAGTTCTGGAATCCCAAAAATGGGAAAACCATGGTCCAGCAAGGTCCTGCACACAAATGCTGCATTTGCTGAGGATGTTGGATGTATTTCTGTCCATTTTGTAAAGGTGTCAATCAACACCAGGCAATACTGTAGTTGCCCATGTTTACCTAATTCAATAAAATCCATACACCATTGACTGAAAGGTTCTTTTGGTGCAGGGAATGATCCTTGCCTTGTTCTCATTGCTCCTTGAGCGTTATTTTGAAGACAATTTATGCATTTTTGGCACGTTTTCTTTGCTTCCTTCAAAATATTAGGACAGAAAAAGTGTTTTTTCAACATCCTCATCATCCCTCCTGTTGACACATGGCCTGGGCCATGTGACACCAAGGCAGCCCATTTGTATAATGTGGGTGGCAGAACAATTTTTCCATCAGGCATGCAAAATATACCTGAATCATTTTGACATGCATCAGGAGGAAGTTCCATATTGCTTTGACAGTCTTTTAAAGCTGAACTGAACTGAACGGCATTGAACGGCACTGGGTGATAGTACATACAATTATAAAGATAATTTATCATTGGCACCCCCTCCACTAATCCCGGAATCTTGGAGAAAATCACGATTTTGAATTTCCCGCCCTGAAAAATTAGACGAATCCGCCGATTAGCCGGAAGTGCAGCCGGAGTTCCGCGTGATGTCACGAGTGTGACCCAGTCCTCATGTTTACCATTGCGAGCACGTCGACACTGGTTGTTTTTGGTGCATTTTTGTCTTGATAGTAGACTACAAAACACTTCCAACACCTGGGAAGATCTTTTCAGTGGCCAAGGAAAGCTGTCATGGCGACGAAAGAAAAGAAAGGGGGAGGAAAAGCGACCGGGAAGCGATGCGTTTCTAGATATAGATATTACAGTGATCCCTCACTTATCGCGTTTAATGGGGACCAGAACCGACCGCGAAAAGTGAAAAACCGCGAAGTAGCGTCACCGCCCCCCCCCAAGGGCGTCACAAGCACTATTTTGCACAAAAAGGCACAAGAGAACAGCGAAAAGTGCCACTAAGCAACACGAGCGATAAAGAACAATGAATGCGGTCTTCCTTCGCTGGGTATGGGCACTCGGCAGGGAGAGAAGCTGGGTAAAACGTCTCGGCCAATCAACTTGCGAGGTAAAACGTCTCGGCCAATCAGCTTGCGAGATTCCCGAGCGGTGAAGAGGTGGGCGGAGAGGAGTGGAGCGGTGGTCAGAGAGGTGGATTTTGAGTTGTGTGGGCTCTCCGTGTTGATACCTGATGTTCTAATGTAGTCTTCCTGCCTTCTGCTAGCGCCCGGGCAACTTTCGTGCCATTTTTTCTCAATTTTGAATTTTTGATGAATATTTTTGAAAAATCCACGATGCACTGAGGGCGCGAAAGGTGAAACACGAAGTAGCGAGGGATCACTGTATTTATAAATAGCACAGTCAAATGCAGAGGCCATTTCTGTTCATGTGTATTGCCACTATAGTCTGTAGAAGTATTGTAATACATAGCCCAATTTTTTGAATGAATGAATGAATTTATTTATTTCGGATAGTACAGTACAGGTTGAAAGAAACTGAATGATATAACAACAAGGTCAAATTGAACAATGACTCATCTGATTATACAATTCAGCGTAAGTTATTCGAAATGGTTGATGGCTGAAGCCGCAGCTTATATTGCCCACCCATATACCATCTAAGAATTCAAAAGAGAAAACAGGCAAGAGCGATTACAATTCAAAACAAAACTAAGACAAAATGTGACAGAGAAAAAAGAAAACTAAGCTACAACACAACACAGGCTGGATATGTTACAACTCGCCGCTCATTAGCGGCGCCAGCTGCGCGCACACCTGCGCCTCGTCAGCAGCGTGGGATATAAGCCACTTTGCCCTGGGCTTCGGCCTGAAGCCGTCTGATTCCTTCAGCCCTCTTGCTGCAGAGGAACCCCCTCATCTCCCAGCAAGATCTACAGCGTAAGCATACCTACCTTTGCCTTTCCAGTCTCTCCCCTGTGCACAGGTGTATTCCCCGGCGGCGGACCTCGCCTCTGCATCGCCGTCTGCCAGCTGCTGTCACAGGTGCATCAGGTCGCTGTCTGCCGGGCTCGCCCTTGTGCACGCCTGCCACCTGCCACACTCCTGCATCCTCCTCTGTCTCGTCACCGATCCTGAATGCCTCTTCACTCTGAAAACTCTGGTGTTCTTGACTGCTGGAACTGCTATCATCTGCCATTGTTGTTTTGATAAGGGTCACACTCGTGATGTCACGCAGCGTCGTCTGCACTACTTCCGGTTTGTTTGGCACTGCCAGCCAGAGGCAAAAGTTTATCGGCTTATAGCTTGGCCATTGCATGGCCTAAAAATTTCTTTTATGTGTTGAAAAATACAATAGGTAATAAGGAATCAATCTGCTATTCTACTTTTTCGGCAAAAAGGTGGGTTCAGTTCACCTTTAAAACATCAACATCATCAATGAAGCAGACGGTTCCCAAAAGGCCCAGAGCAGCACAATGAGCAGCATTATCAGCCAAGTGATTACCACAGCTAAGAAAATCAGTGTTGTTAGTGTGGGCAGGGCAGTGAACAATGGACACAGAGCGTGGTAACATTAAGGCCTCCCATAATTGTATCAACTGTTGTTGATGTTTGACTGGTTTTCCGGTGGAGGTAACAAAACCACGCAAGTTCCAAGTAGCAGTATGCAGGTGACATGCATTGTAGGCATACTTGCTATCTGTACAAATAGTAACATCAAGATTCTTTGCCCATGTGAGAGCAGAGATCAAAGCAAGCAATTCAGCCATTTGAGCTGATGCAGGCTGTGGAACATTTTCCACAATCAGGATTTCAGTCAGTGTTGTCACAGCATAAGCAGTGGATGTTGACCCATCAGGCCTTTTTAAAGATGAGCCATCAGTAAAGAGCCACAAAGAATTTGGTAGGGGTGTGTTATGCAAATCAGGGCGTGGCAAATATTGACGCAGGGACTGCTGAACACAGTCATGGTCAAAAACACTGCCATCATTAGTCACTGGTAAAACAGTAGCAGGATTGAGGGAAGCACACCTGACAAGTTTAACATGTGGCTGGGACAACAGGGTTATTGTATATGACAACAGTCTTGCTGGTGACAACATTGAGTGTTTGTCCTGCTGCAACAACCCTTCTACAGCGTGGGGAACATGTACAATTAAATGATGGTAAAGAACCACATCCAACACAGAGGAGACTGTCATCGCCGCTGCAGCTACTGCCTGCACACAGACAGGAAATCCTGCAGCAACAGAGTCAAGCTTCCGTGAATAATAAGAAAGTGGTCTGTATTGTCCAGCATGTATTTGAGTCAGAACTGCAGTCATATGCTTATCCTGGACATCACAGAACAGATGAAAATCCATATCATAATTTGGCAAGGCTAACGCACATACTGTAGTCAGTTTGTGTTTCAACTCATCAATGACTTCTTTATGTTCTTCCGTCAACTCAATGTTGGAGGCTGGTGTAACTTTTGAAATCTTCAAAATGTCATATAGTGGAGCAGTTTTTTGTGAATAATTTGGAATCCATGCTCTGCAGTAATTGAAAGTCCCCAGTACTGACATTAATTGTTTTTTCGTCTGTGGGTATGGGAGTTTTTGAATAGCTGCTATCCTATTTGGTTCCAATGTTTTCCCATTTGTACTCAAAAGATGTCCTAAAAAGTTAACTTCAGGCTGACAAAATTGCAATTTATTTCTACTGCATTTGTGTCCTTGTGAGTGCAAAAATGTCAAGAGAGCCAACGTGTCTTGCTGACATTGTTCTTCATTGTTTTTTTTTTCCACAATATCTTTATTGAACCTTTTTTTTTTAAACAAACATGATACAAACAATCAAACACTAACACTAAAGTACTACAAAAAAAAAATGCACTAAAAAACACCAACAACCACCAACAAAATCAAATCTTCAACAATGCTCCTCTGTCTAGTCTAGACAATCCAACACATAAGTATACATATTATGTTCACCAGTTTGGAATTTACAAGGTCCACACATATCATTCACCTTCTTCTTCAAGAGTTATGTTTAAATTTTTTACATAATCAATAAAAGGTCTCCATATATTCTCAAACACAATTTCCTTTGATTTCAGTATATATGTTATTCTTTCTAATGGAAGGTTTGTTAACATCTGTCTTAACCACTGAGTCACATCTGGTCTATGAGTCTTTTTCCATAATAGTGCAATACATTTTTTGGCATTAAGCAAACTGAGGTCTATGAATGTTCTTTCACTTTTATTAAAATTATGCTTTTCTGGGTACAGACCCAACAAAAACAGTTTAGGATTCAATATGATTTGTTTTGAGATTATTTTTTCAATTGTTACCCTCACCTCTTCCCAAAACATTCTTATTAATCTACATTCCCATACACAATGAAATAGAGTTCCTTTACTTTCCATACATTTTGTGCACGTATCTGGTATATTTTTGTTATATCTATTTAACTCCTCCGGTGTAACATACATCCGCATTAACCATTTGAAATGTATCAATTTAAGGCGTACATTTATTGATTTGGTTTGAGCTTCTGTACAAGCCAATTCCCATTGTTCCTCTGAAATTTCAGTTTGCAGATCTTCTTTCCAGTAGTTTAATCTTTTCAGTGAATTTTCACTTGAAAATAGTGTCAATGAGTTATAAAACTCTGAAATAATACCCTTTCTTTTACTATCTTTCATCAACATTTTTTCCAAGGATGAATAGATAGGTCGAGTGAGAGCTTTATTTTGATTTGATCGAATAAAGTTTCTAAGTTGAAGATATTTAAAAAAATGTGTTCTATTGAGATTAAATTTGATCCTCAACTCTTCAAAAGACATTATGTTTTCTGCACATGGCAAATATAAATCCTGAATCTTTTGTATCCCTTTTAAATTCCATACTTTAAATACAGCGTCCGCTCTCCCTGGTTTAAAATATTGATTACCCCATATTGGACTAAATTGTGACAATAACTGTGATTCTTTTAAATAGTTTTTAGCTTCACACCATATTTTGATCATATGCTTTACAAATGGATTTTTAACTTGTTTTTGTAATTTTTTTGCTGAATCTGAGTATATGAATATGGGAAGAGGTAAAGGTAAATTGTATGATTCCATTTCAGTCCAGTGAGGGAGATCATTTGATGAAAAATAATATGTCATAGACCTCAGTTGTGCCGACCAATAATACAACATAAAATTTGGACATTTCAGACCTCCACGATCAAATGGTAAATATAATAAAGACAGACGTAATCTAGCCCTCCTGTTGTTCCATATAAATTCCACTAACTTTTTTTTAATTCTTGAGAATAAATCTAAAGGTGGTGGTAAGGGAATGTATTGAAATAAATAAAGTATTTTAGGTAAGATATTACTTTTAAGTATATTAATTCTCCCGATCATCGACATTGGTAGTGACATCCATCTCTGAAGTAACTCATCAATATCTGTCATTAAGGCTTCATAATTGACACTGGCGACTGATTCTAGCTTAGGCACAATTTGGATTCCTAAATATTTGAACTGATTTACAACATTGAATTGATTTACCTCAGGGGCTGGGTAATTTCTCTGGGTCTCATTTAGCATTAATATTGAAGATTTAGTTTTATTTATTTTATATCCTGATATTTCCCCGAAATTCTTTATTAAATTCAACAAGGTCGGAATTGATTTTTTAAGATTCGACATAAACAAAATTATGTCATCGGCATACAGGGAGATTTTATGTTCTGTTGGTCCAACTTTAATTCCATATATTTGTGACTGTAGACGTATCGCCATCGCTAAAGGTTCAATTGCCATAGTAAACAGTAAAGGTGAAAGTGGACAGCCTTGTCGACATCCTCTATTGATTTTTATTGATTTTGAAATATTGTTGTTTGTTAGAATTTCTGCAGTAGCATTATTATATATTATCTGAACCCATTTTATGAAATTATTTCCAAGTCCAAACCTTTGTCAGACTTCAAAAAGAAAGGGCCATTCAACTCTATCAAAGGCTTTTTCGGCATCCAGTGATAAGAGAGCTGTATCCGGTGCTTCTTTATTAGAATAAATGATATTAAATAGTCTTCTTACATTATGGAAGCCTTGTCTTCCCTTTATAAAGCCATTCTGATCTCGATTAATAATATTTGGTAAAATTTCTTGTATTCGTCTTGCTAAAATTTTACAAATTATCTTAAGGTCGGCATTTAATAGGCTTATTGGTCTCATATTTTCACATTTATTAGAGGGCTTGTTCTTCATTGTTGGATGCCACAAGAATATAATCAACATACAAGAGAATTTTAGAACCATGTGATGGGACAAATTTAGCCAAATTGGCTGTCATCGCTTGTGAGAATATTGTGGGACTTTCACAATATCCTTGTGGCAACCTTGTAAAGGTGTATCATTTGCCATCAAAGGTAAATGCAAACCAGAACTGAGAGTCTTTATGCACAGGAATGGAAAAGGAAGCGTTGCTAATATCTACTACAGAAAAACACACACTATCAGGTGGAACATTATTCAACAGTGTATGTGGGTCAGGCACCTGGGGCGCTCTCGGAATTACTGCAGCATTCACGGCCTGTAAATCCTGCACTAATCTGCACCCAACACTAGGTGGTGCCTTCTTAACAGGGAATAAGGGAGTATTTACATGAGAGTCAGGGCATGGAATGATAATGCCCTTCGTTATCATTTCTTCAATCAAAGGTCTTATACCATCAACGGCTTCTTGTTTTAATGGATATTGGCTTTTATAGGGTAACACTCCTCCTTTAGAGGAGATTTGAACTTGTGGGGCCCCCTGCATTAGGCCCACATCGGCTGGACCGTTGTGGCAGGTCATCCAGCTGTCATTTTTGCTCATGGCCAAAGCATTGTGGGAATTTCTCGTCACCACAGTAAAAATGGGTTTGATATTGCAGCTTCATGCTAACTCTTAGCTCAGATTTATAAGTTTTCGTTACAGGAGAGTATTGGACTGTCCTGCAATCAGAGTTTTGCCAATCTGTGGCATTCAATCCGTTTCTTACGTGTTCTGCAGTGCCCACAAGGACATGTGTGGTGGCACCGAACCTTCATACAAAACCATGGCTGCAGGGTCAAGGACCACTGAAACTGCAGCTTTTCCCTCATCATCAAAATAAAGGTGATCAGTCTTTACATTGATGATATTGAGGTCTTGGCACGCATCGGCGTACATTGCATCGAAAGGAGCTGTGGGCCCATCATACCGCATGGTAACATGTAATGTCTCAGGCCTTTCCAATTTAGAAACTTGATTTTCTGACAATGAGGTGCTCATAATTTGGGTACTTTTAGTACATAAGGCAGCAACAGCGTTATTTGAATGTAGGTCAAAACTATATAATGTACCACACCCATTGTCATCAAAATCATCATTGTCAAACATACAAATTGCTGCAGGTGTTGACCTTATCACATTATAATCATCTTGATCCTCAATTGGTCCAATAGTTAAGTTTAGACTGTGCAATGCATCTCGTCCCAACAAATTTATTGGACAAGAGAGCGCAACCACCACGTCAAGTGTACAGGAAATACCAGTCATGCCATCATGCAGGGTAACAGGTCCATATAATTTTTCTCGAGTTAAATTTCCTCCTGCATTTTGGACAGTAATGGTCCTTCCTGTAAACCGTGCTTTAGGTGGCTGTGCTTTCATGGTTGTTCTTGTTGCCCCAGTATCACACAAGAATTGTGTTTGTCTTCCATTTACTAAAAGTACAATGGTGGGGCTTGAGGCAATGCTGTTATACATAGTCGAATCCAAAACATTTTCATCTTTCAGTTTCAATTGCAAGGCCTCTTGTAATTTTAATTTTTGTTCTTCCACTACCTTTTTGTCCTCCTCAGTCAGTCTGCAATTGTCACTTAGGTTGGTTAGTCATGCGTCCCTGTTACTTGGTCCTGGACCCCCTGAGGGTCCATCCTGAAAATTCCTTCTATCTCCACCTCCAAAATCTCTTCTCCCTCTTCCTCGTCCTCTTCTATTTATTCCACCCCTCCTGGGAGACCTACAATCACGGGCCCAGTGACCTGGTCTCCCACAATTGAAACATACATCCTCTCCTCCACCATACTCATCTCTCTCTCTATACCCAGCCCTCGTCTTGGGGCGGGCCCCTGTCTGCCACTATAAAAACACACAACTTTCTTCATCTCCATCCTGGGCTAATAGCACAGTTACACAGTTTCTACTTCCTCCCTTCCTCTTTGCCTCTGCAACATGAAACACATGTTGCTTAAACTCATCCAAAGTACAAGTTTTCATTGTTACACAACTCATTTTAATGGCAGAAGCCAAGTCCTGTAGTAACGTGTCTAGGAAAGTGTATTTCAACAACGTGGACGTGGTATTTTCACGACACGATCCAAGCCCAAAGTCTTTTTAAACGTTCCAAAAAACCTGTGCCAATAATCAATCATGTCTTCCCCACTTTTCATACACATTGCTGCTACGTCCCCCAAGGAACCAGTTGGACCATAATGTTCTCTTGTTTTATCAAACACTTTTTCCATGTTCTTATGATATTGGCCTAAAGTCTCATCTTTTGCTAACCCATCAGTGGCATAATTTTCCGGGACAATTTCCTTAAAGGCGTCGGCCGGACGAAAATTCAATATCGCTAAATCATATCTTAAATTTTTGTGTGAGACGAGCTAATTTGAACCGCACATGTTTTGGTGTCAACAAATGTCGCATAAGGTGACAATGCGCTCTTGAAGCATGCTGTCCTTGAGAGCTGTCTGACTCAGCCAAGCGATCAGCGGCTAAGATGGCCACTGACTGTGTGACGTCATTTCAGGAAGCGACACGCACATGCTCGGCGGACATTGCTTGTTTACGTTTTAAAATCGGCGATTACTGATATTTCTCGGAGTACTTGTGGATTACAAATAGATTATTTATTAAGATTAGGATTTCAGTAATCAAATTAATTATGGTTTGGCGTTGTGTTGTCTACGGGTGCGACGGTATACCAGAGGAGCATGCGGTGAGTGTTTATGAATTTCCCGTCCCTGGGAAAATCAGAAGGCATGGGTGAAATTCGTTCAGAAAACGCGAAAAAATTGGAATGATGTCGATAAATCACCCAACATGTGCAGTAGACATTTCGTTGACAGCGATTTCGAGAATAAGATGCAATTTGTGTCACGACTCGCCGCTCATCAGCGGCTTCAGCTGCGCGCACACCTGCGCCTCGTCAGCAGCGGGCTATTTAGCCCACCTGCAGGACGCTGTCTCCCGGGCTCATCACCTGCCGACGCCAGCCACCTGTCCCTGCAAGTAAGCAACATTATCACTGATTATCCCTGTCTTGGTGTGGTGCCCGTTACCCTTGTCCTCTGCTTTTTTTCCGGCTGAACGGCGCGCTGCTGTGCTGCCTGCGCATCAACCCAAGTACAAAGATGCGAGCACTACATACGATCCCCCAGCTCCTGAGAGACTGCAACCTAACACAAAAAACAGTTTCACACAATGAAACAACAGTGCATGTATTATATATATAAAAATTATTATCCCATTGATTTTCATCATTTTTGGTGACATATCTCACACCTACAATTTATTTATTTCAGGCACAAAGGGCTGTGAAAAAGTTGTTGATATGATCAACAAAACACGGGTCCTCAGGGATGTGCGAAAGCTGAGTCCAGGGCAGCAAACTTCAAATGTGGAGGCTTTCCACAGTCTGATTATTCATTTTGCACCAAAGAGTGTACACTTCTCATTCCTTGGAATGTTGACAAGGTGAGGAGATGCAATATGTGACCAAAAATATGAAATGCAATTATAATAACTGACATGTTTCAGGACCCAAGAGACAGACACAGACACGGGCAGATACAAAATAGTTATTCTTTATTGTCAAGTGTGAGTGAGTGTAGTGCAAGTGTGAGTGCAGATATAGTAGCCTGGTCACCGGAGCTGAGCGATACAGAAGACGACCTGGCAACCCTAGAACACACAAGCAGAAACCGTTAAGGCTGTTCAGCACAAAAGGACAAGTGCAGGTGTGCAGCCTACTTGAGGTTGTCTCTGACTGTATCTGGCTGTTCCCCGATGTCCGTGAGCTGTGGTGGTTCTGGTGCTTGAAGCTGTGACGGTGATAACTCCAGTAACCGTGGTGGAGTTCGTGGCGAGAGCAATGACTGCACTGACAGCTGTGACGTTGACTGTTCCCATAGCCGTGAAAGTGATAATGTCCGTAACCGTGGTGACAATGACTCCTGTGACTGAGGGAGTGACAGTACCTGCAGCTGCAGTGGAGAGAATTCCTGAATTAGCGAAGGCCAGGAGGAGCTCCGGAAGGGAGAGGGTAATTTTCCATCCGTTGGAGATACCGGTCCGCCGCCTGGGAGGTCCACCTGTGCACAGGGGTAAAGATTAGGCGTAGAAAAGCAAATAGTCTTCTTACGTGGTAGGTCTTGTCGTGGCGTTCTTGACTTGGCTGTGAAACGAAGCTCTGGCTCATACTCAGTCGAGGAAGACAGACGACTCCGTGCCGGGCTGTCAATGACGCTGGCTTTTAAGAGCCGCTGATTAACACCTGCTGGTCTGTGCGCAGCTGGAGCTGATGAGCGGGATGACGGCCCAGCGGCCGTCATGACAGTAACAGTGCCAATTACATAGAGTTTCTGCTGATAGATCACTTATATGTCCAAAAATAAATCATTGTGATAATATTCTAATTACAGACTTTGTTTAGCTGCAATGCACTTTAATGAAAATGCAGGCCGCAAGCAGGCACAGAATTGTGATGGTGAGCCGGTCTTCATCATCAGGTACCCAAAATTCAAAAAAGGCGGATATAAACTGCAAGCAAAGAAAGTTAATCCAACTTTCCGTGAGTATAAGAAATAGTAGTATCATTTTCTAGGCTTGTATATGATATTTACAGTGGGTGGAGGGTTGGTCTTCATTCAACTTTCAAATTTCATAGCTTTTATCAAATTATGTTAATTTGGGTCAAATTTGTATTTCATACTGTAGTCAAATGGATGTCTAATTTTTATTGAATATATTTTTTTTCAGAATATGTGGATGATCTGATGAATACTCTGTTCA
The DNA here is from genome assembly GCA_020510985.1 of Pholidichthys leucotaenia. NCBI lineage: Eukaryota > Metazoa > Chordata > Actinopteri > Cichliformes > Pholidichthyidae > Pholidichthys > Pholidichthys leucotaenia. The sequence goes on from CM035841.1 coordinate 47,174,652, forward strand.
ACAAAACCTTGGTTGATGCAACCCACTTATGGGAGCAGTGGCACTATGTACAAGCCAGAGTTCCCACCACATTGAGTACCGAATTGAACCCGAATTTTATACCATAAAATGGTAGAAAAATTATTCAAATGTATATGACATGCGACTTTGATGAATGCTGAAATATTAGAATTATAAAATTGACATGAACATTAATAAACTCAATATATGATTTTACAAAACTTTATTTAAATATAATTTTTCACAAATCTAATCTTGGTAGGCAAAATCCCTTGTAGTGATCCGATGGGAATGTTTCTCTGATGAGGCTCACAGCACAGGCAGGCAATATCACCCTCACTTCTTCCTGTGCTGACGTCACTGCTGCCCGCTCCTATTGACAGGTGGCGGTACTGCAGCATCACTAAGTGAAAGATGGGCTATTACCAAATAAAGTCATTTATGGAGGCTGGTGACACATATTAAATCACGGGAATGGCCAGAATGGAATATTTTCATACAATCAGTTTATTGGTTCAATAAAAAAATGTCACCATCCGAGGACTTTAAAGAATTCTTCAGCCTTTGGTCCACAAACAAGTTGTATTATTTTCACCATCTCTGGTGGTGCCAAACGATGTACTTTTAGAAAAGATTGTAGTTCTCTTATACAGCCTTCTACATCATCTGTGGGCTTCGGAATCGATTTTGCAGCTTGTTGCATTTCATAAGGTGACCACAGCTTGTACATTAGGGTTACCGCGGGATAGGCATTCCCGTCCTGGTCCTTTTCTCCTGCGTTCGGGTGTGGCTTTTACACAAACGGAAGGCAGGATTCTGGATTTTGAAACTGCTTTTCTACCTTTTTTGCTTCATCCAATAGTTTTTTGTAAGGACCCTTGGACTTGGCAGGGTAGGGCGGTGGCGCCTCCGCCGTATCCCCCCGATCCGGTTTGGAAAGGAGAGGTTTTTCACTCATTTGGGTTTTAACGCATCCTGACTCATTCCTTTTTCCCTGTTGGCTTTTCTTATTTTTGTTTTGTATGTCTGTTGCCACGTTAAGCCATAGCATTGCACATTGAACTTCTGGATTACTTTTACCCATCTTTTTACTGTTCTTATGTTTCTGTTCGACGGTAGCCACTAAAACAGAGCACTCATTGACATTCAGTGTAGGTTCAAATCCATATTGATTTCTCCAATTTGTAAGATATTTCTCAGGATTTTTTACATTGCATTTTTGTCTCTCATTGTAATTTTTCATGGTGCGAGTCGCCATTTCTTTTTGTCTTTTTTGTTTTCCCGTCTCCCGGGAATTTTTGCCACAACAACCTCCCATTTTATTTTATTCGTTACGAACAATAAAAGTTTTTACCAGGAAAAATGTACGTATCTTACTTTACATTACCATTACGTCCCAGACGACCTGATATTCTATTTTAGACCCATTCTAGGTGTTTCAACCTATATTTTACGGACCCCGTCCGTTATTCTCTTATTTTGGACCCTGTCCAGGTATTCCAACCTCTTCGGACCCTGTCCGGCAACCTCAAATATACCAAGAACGTGCACTTACTTCCTATCCGAGGATGGATGTCACTAGGAGACGATGGAGCCTCAGCTGTCCACCAGGTCCCTGAAGTCGGGTAGTCAAATGACTGACGAAGTCAGACCATGCACGGATTTTCACCTGGGGACGTGTCCTCTCCAGCGACCCCTAGTTGTCATCCTCCGGCTCGAAGGACCACATATGTCAAGAATCTGGAACCTCAAAAGACTGTATATTAGGTCCGTACCTCAATAAAGATTCAAGACACAAAGAATTCTTTTATGAGTTTTACTTGCCGCAAGGAGTACAGGCGATGATTACATTCAGCACTGCACTGAGGCAGTCTCAGTGTCTTACAGCTTTTATACAAGCAGTGTACATGAGTCATACAGGCAGTTTCTGAGTCATACAGGCAGTTGTCCAATATTTGAACAATCAAGTTCACAGTATTTTTCCACTACTTACATATCAATGGTCATATAAAATGATAAATGCAAAGCAAGTATGTACATTTTCTGACAGTCGTCCACCAGGGGATAGTGTTGAGCTGTGAATAATTCTTAGTGACCATAACAAGCGGTTCAGAGTTTTATGGGTGTCTGGAAAGGCTCAAACCATTGTTAAATCATAAAACTGCCTTTGTTGGAAGGAAGTTCCATTTATTTATGATCTAAACTAATCCGTTCCTTGCACGAGATGGGATCCTTATCTCTCGTACCTTTTCATGGAATGTGTTTTCATGGTGGTCCTGAGATGAAGCAAACAATCCTTGACCAGTCTTTTGGGTGAAACAGTTTCTTGAAGGGAAAGAATAATTTTATAGGTTTGGGCCAAGGGGAATGATGCTACATTTCTTATATATTACGCACATTACTAAGAGAGAGAGAGAGAAAAATGACATTTCACTTCTCCTGTATGTCCTGTACATGTATGTCCTGTACATGACAAATAAAAATCTTTTAATCTTTGATTGGACAATTTTTTTCTCACAATAATGTAAATATCATTAAGAACTCATCATAACCCAGGAACAGGGGGGTGCAAAAGCCAGAGTACTCCCAGTGCCAGTCTCAAGCCTGGGTAAATGGGGAGGGTTGTGTCAGGACGGGCATCCAATGTAAAATCTTTGCCAAATTAAACATGCGGATCATGACGAATGAGACTTTCATACCAGATTGGTCGAGGCCTGGTTAAAAACGACCGCCACCGGTGCTGTTAACTGACAAGGTGCCGGTGGAAATTGGGATACTGTTGGTCAAAGATCGAGGAGGAGGAGAAGGGAAGGTGTGTTAGGAGGGGGAGAGAGAAAAGGAAAGTTAGAAGTGTGGAGATGAGAGTAGGGACGTTAAATGTAGGGACTATGACTGGTAAAGGCAAAGAGTTGGCTGATAAAATGGAGAGAGGAAAGGTAGATATATCGTGTGTTCAAGAAACCAGATGGAAGGGAAGCAAGGCTATGAGCATTGGAGGTGGATTTAAACTGTTCTACCATGGTGTAGATAGAAAGGGAAATGGAGCAGGCGTAATCTTGAAGGAAGAGTATGTGAAGAGTGTTCAGGAGGTAAAGAGGGAGTCAGACAGAATCATGAGTTTGAAGCTAGAAGTCAAAGGTGTGATGTTGAATGTTGTCAGTGCATATGCCCCACAAGTTGGATGTTGGGTAGAAGAGAAAGTGGAATTCTGGAGTAAGTTGGATGAAGTGGTAGAGAGTGTTCCCAGGGGGGAGAGAGTGGTGATTGGAGCAGACTTTAATGGACATGTAGGTGAAGGGATCAGAGGTCTTGAGGAGGTCCTGGGTAGGTATGGTCTTAAGGAGAAAAATGTGAAAGGACAGATGGTTGTGGATTTTTCTAAAAGGGTGGAAATGGCTGTGGTGAACACATGCTTCAAGAAGAGAGGGTGACTTACAAGAGTGGAGGAAGGTGCACACAGGTGGATTACATCTACATTCTATTTATTATCTGGCTTCTCTTGCTAATCTTTCTGATCTGGTGACACCTTATCCATCACGGACAGACAGACACACAGATCGCCCAAATGTCTCCTGAGCCGGCAGATGGAGCCACTGTTTTTAGCACAATACGTTACAGCAGAGACCAGCTGTTAGCACTTAACTGGACCAAGATGCTAGCGCAAGACTTCGACATACTGGGTGAAATAAGACAGAAACGACGTGGATGCCGTGCTGGAGCAAGACGGCGGATGAGAAATATAAGGTACAGACCTGTCCTTCCATCTGTTATTATGGGGAATGTACGATCGCTACTCAATAAGACAGATGAGCTAGCGGCTATGGCTCGTTACCAGAGCATCTTCAGAGCGATTAGAATGATGTTGTTTACTGAGTCGTGGCTAACAGAATTAGCAACAGATGCTAACATCGAACTGGAGGGTTTCCACGCAATACGGGCAGACCGGACACCAGACAGTGGGAAGGCAAGGGGCGGAGGAGAGATAATGTATGTCAATAACAGCTGGTGCAGACCAGGACATATCACGGTTAGAGAACAACACTGCAGCAAAGACATTGAGTTGCTAGCTGTTAGCATGCAGCCTACTTATCTCCCGAGGGAATACTCACACCTGATCTGCATTGTTATTTATGCAAATCCGACGGTGAACGCGGGGACAGCGCGTGATGCCATTCACTCAGTAACTGGCAGACTGCTGATAGAACATCCAGATGCTCTACTCCTCATCTCCGGTGATTTCAACCATATTTCATTGTCCTCCATTCTGCCCACGTTCACCCAGTATGTCACGTGCCACACCAGAGACAATAAAACACTGGACTTATTCTATGCAAACACTAAGGAGGTGTACACCTCATCACCACTCCCCCCACTCTGGAGATTGGATCACAACTTGGTTCATCTCCTGCCGGTGTACAAACCCCTAGTACACAGACAACCTCCGGTCAGGCGCACGGTGAAGTTATGGTCTGAGGAGGCAATGGACGCTCTAAAGGACTGTTTTGTAACCACTGCCTGGGAGCAGCTCTGCGATGCACATGGTGAGGACATCGATGGCCTCACTCACACCATCACGGACTACATCAACATCTGTGTGGACAACACCGTACCCTCCAAGACCATACGGTGTTGCTCGAGCAACAAACCCTGGATCAACCCTGAGATAAAAACACTTCTGAGAGAGAAGAAGAGGATCTTCAGGTCAGGGAACAGGGAGATGCTGAAGTCCGTACAGAGGGAGCTGAGGAGGAAGATCAGAGAAGGCAAGGACAGCTTCAGGAAGAAGATGGAGGACAAGCGTTGCAAATTAGCTAATAGCTATACACTCTATGTGCAACACATCAGATTGATTGTCATTGATTAATTGTCTATGTTTATTGCACTGTCCCTGTCAAATAAACTAATCTATCTAAGCTGCAATGGAGCATCATCGGCGGGGTCTGGAGAAACCTTAAAACCATCTCTGGGCTCCAGAATACCTCCTCCCAGGCCACGGGGGGCAGGGAGTGGGCAAACAATCTGAACCTGTTTTTTAATAGGTTTGACCAACCGCCCTCCCCCCCGCCTGCACACCAACCACTGCTGTCTCTAAAGTCATCGAGACCTGCTGTCCACACCCCACTCCACCAACACCCCCCCACTCCCAACACACAGCCCCCCAACCTGACCCTCACTAAGACCCAGGTGAGGACGGAGCTGAAGAAGATCAAGACAAGGAAGGCCTCGGGACCGGACGGCATCAGCGCAAAGCTCCTCAAGTCCTGCGCAGACCAGCTGTGTGGGATTGTGGAGCACATCTTCAACCTGAGCCTGAAGCTGGGGAGGGTACCACAGTTGTGGAAAACATCTTGTGTGGTACCTGTACCAAAGACTTCGCACCCCAAAGATCTGAACAGCTACAGACCTGTGGCCCTGACGTCTCACATGATGAAGACCCTGGAGAGACTGCTCCTTGCTCACCTCCACCCACTGGTGGGACCAGCGATGGATCCACACCAGTTGCCTACCAGCATGGCATTGGGGTGAAGGATGCAGTGATCTTTCTCTTTCACCGTTCCCTGTCCCACCTGGAGAAGCCCGGGAATGCGGTGAGGATCATGTTCTTTGACTTCTCCAGTGCTTTCAACACCATCCAACCAATGATCCTGAAGGACAAGCTACTGTGCGCAGGGGTGGACCAGCACCTGTCATCATGGATCCTGGACTACCTCACTAACCGGCCACAGTTTGTGAGAACCCGGGATTGTGTGTCCGACACAATCATCGGCAACACGGGGGCCCCCCAGGCAACAGTTTTGGCTCCCTTCCTGTTCACCCTTTATACTGCGGACTTCTCACACTACACAACTCACTGCCATCTACAGAAGTTCTCTGACGACTCTGCGATCGTCGGCCTCATCTCCAACGGAGATGAAGCTGAGTACAGACAACTTATCCAGGACTTCGTGGACTGGTACCATCGGAACTGCCTCCAGAGCAACGCGAGGAAAACTAAGGAGCTGGTGGTGGACTGCCACAGGCAAGGACAACCCCTCACAGCACCAGTAAACATCCAGGGAACAGACATTGAGATGGTGACATCCTACAAGTACCTGGGTGTTCATCTGAACAATAAACTAGACTGGTCACACAATACCGACGCACTCTTCAAGAAGGGACAGCGCAGGCTGTTCCTACTGAGGAGGCTCAGGTCTTTTGGTGTACAAGGGGTGCTCTTGAAGACATTCTACGACACAGTGGTGGCATCAGCCATCACTTTTGGAGTGGTCTGCTGGGGTAACGGCATTACAGCAGCCGATAGGAAGAGACTGAACAAGCTAATCAAGAAAGCTGGCTCTGTCCTGGGGCAGCGCCTTGATCCAGTGGAGGAGATAGGAGAGAGAAGGATGGTGGCTAAACTGTCATCTCTGCTGGAGTCCGAGTCCCACCCTATGCAGGACATACTGAACGCACTGAGGAGCTCATTTAGCAGTAGACTACATCATCCTAGGTGCGTGACCGAGAGGTTTTGCAGGTCCTTCCTACCTACGGCTGTCAGACTGTATAACCTAAGCAGGGCTGCTCGCAGAGATAGCAAATAAAACGTGATGACCTAATAGTATTGAATGCAAAAGACACAACAGACTTACACAAATGGTCCCCTCCAGTATACAACTAGGACAATATCAGTTGCTATGGAGGGTGACAATATGTATGGGTACATATTTATGTTATGCAGGGTAACTAAACGGACGGTTATGTTGTTTATTCCATCTAGCTACAATGCTCCACACTGTGTATATATATTTATATATTTATGTGTATATACAGTATGTATATTCACTGCTCTCATTTTCTTATCTTCTAAATTATTTCTCAGAGTTTTGCTGTCCCTGTGCTGTTGCAATCCTGGAATTTCCCCATTGTGGGACTAATAAGGCTTTTCTTATCTTATCTTATCTTATCTTATGCAGAAGGAGAAATCTGAAAGAGATAGGAGACTGCAAGGTGGTGGCAAGGGAGAATGTAACAAGACAGCATCGGATGGTTGTCTGTAAGATGACTTTGTAAAGCAAGAAGAGGGAGACATTGAAGGCAGAGCCAAAGATTAAGTGGGGGAAGTTACAGAAGGAAGAAGGTCACCTAGAGTTCAGGAAGGAGTTGATGCAGACTCTGAGTAGTAGGGAAGACCAGATGACTGGGGAAAGTACAGCAAAAGTATTGAGGGAAACGGGTAGAAAGGTATGTGGTGTATCCAGTGGGCAGAGGAAAGAAGACAAGGAGACCTGGTGGTGGAATGAGGAGGTACAGGAGCATATCCAAAGGAAAAGGTTAGCAAAGAAAAAGTGGGATAGTCAGTTAGATGAAGAAAGTAGACAGGAGTATTTGGAATTTAGGTGCATGGCAAAGAGAGAGGTGGCCAAGGATAAGGATAAGGCATATAGTGAGTTGTATGAGAGGCTAAAGACTAAGGAAGGAGAAGAAGATTTGTATCAATTGGCTAGTCAGAGAGATGGAGCTGGAAAGGATGTACAGCAGGTTAGGCTGATTAAGGACAGAAATGGCAATGTACTAACAATTGACGAGAGTGTGTTGAGAAGGTGGAAGGAGTACTTTGAAGAGCTGATGAATGAAGAAAATGAGAGAGAGGAGGATGGATGAAGAAAAGATGGTGAACAAGGAAGTCCCGAGGATTTGGAAGGCAGAAGTGAGGGCAGCTTTGTAGAGCTTTGAAGAGGACGAAGAATGGAAAGGCGGTTGGTCCAGAAGTTTAGGAGAGATGGCAGTAGACTTTTTAACCAGACTGTTTAACACAATCTTGGAGAGTGAGAAGATGCCCGAGGAGTGGAGAAGTGTTTTGGTACCAATCTTCAAGAAGAAAGGTGATGCTCAGAGCTGTAGTATCAACAGAGGCAAAAAGTTGAGCAGCCACACTATGAAGATATGGGAAAGAGTTGTAGCCAGGTAAAGAGGCGAGGTGACAATCAGTGAGCAGCAGTATGGTTTCATGCCAAGAAAGAGTACTACAGATGCAATGTTTGCTCTAAGAGTGCTGATGGAGAAGTATAGAGAAGGTCAGAAGGAGTTGCACTGTCTTTGTGGATCTAGAGAAAGCACATGATATGGTGCTAAGAGAGGAAGTGTGGTACTGTATGAGAAAGTCAGGAGTGGCAGAGAAGAATGTGAGGGTGGTGCAGGACGTGTATGAGGACAGCGAGATGGGGTTGTGTGCCTTAGGAGTGATGGATGGATTCAAATTGGGGGTGGGATTACTTCAGGGATCAGCTCTGATCAGCTGTTCTCGTTTGCCATGGTGATTGACAGGCTGAGAGACCAGGTCAGGCAGGAGTCTCTGTGGACCATGATGTTTGCAGGCAACATCATGGTCGGCAGCCATGCAAGGCAGCCATGCAAGGCGCCATGACGGGCGCCTTGCATGGCTGCCACGTCATTGGATGCGCCTAACGTGCGCGCCCAATGTCAAGTCAAATTCCTCGTATGTTTACTTGTAAATATACTTGGCAATAAAGCTGATTCTGATTCTGAATATTGTGATCTGCAGAGAGAGCAGGGAGCAGGTGGAAGAGAACCTGGAAAGGTGGAGGTATGCTCTGTAGAGGAGAGGAATGAAAGTCAGTCGATGCAAGACAGAATACATGAGTGTGAATGAGAGGGAGGCAGGTGCAATGGTGAAGATGGAAGGAGTAGCGGTAGTGAAAGTAGATGAGTTTAAATACCTGGAGTCAACAATCCAAGGCAATGGAAAATGCACAAGAGGTGAAGAAGAGAGTGCAGGCATGGTGCAGTGGGTGGGGATGAGTGTCAAGGGTGATTTGTTCCAGAAAGGTAGCACCAAGAGTGAAAGGGAAGATTTACAAAATAGTAGTGAGACCTACTATGATATACGGTTTGGAGATGGTGGTGCTGACAAAAAGACAAGAGAGGTGTAGCTGGAGGTGGCAGAGTTGAAGATGCAAAGATTTTCATCTGGAGTGACTAGGAGGGACACTTTAGAAATGGGTTTATCAGAGGGACAGCTCATGTTGAGTGGTTTGGAGACAAAGTAAGAGAGGCAAGGCTAAGGTGGTTTGGACATGTGCAGAGGAGGGATAGTGGATATACTGGACAAAGGATGTTGAAGATGGAGCTGCCAGGTGTTATGTCTGAAATGAGTGAGCCGTGAGCCGTCTTGCAATGAACAATGAACATTTTATTATTCACACACACTGGAATATATATAAGATGGCAGCGGCAATCTGTCCTGACATCTGGGCTACGGCAATCACCAGTGCCCCCCCCCCCAATTGACTCACTACATTTACCCCCCCCCCCCCAAAAAAAAAACAAAAAAACAAAACAGAAACTAGAGGCTCTTTTAAGCCTCACTGAGCACCTGGGTAGACTGCCAGGGCACCCGTGTGATGGAGTGGGTTATTCTGCCACTTTCTTGATCTTGATTTCACGCTCTAGCTAATCAAAATCTACTGTAAAGTCTCTCAGGTGTCGAGGTCTCTGCCAGACTCTGGTTGAGCATCGCAAAGGCTGTAGTGCCGCCACTAGCCCCAGCGAACACTCCTTGGGTTCTCAGGTTCCGTATCAGCAAAGTCCCAACCTGGGTCCGTCATGCCCGTGGTCGTCCTCTTATCCGGTGTTGGGGTCGGTGGGGATTTTTGGAGGCGGCTAGCGTGCCACTGTTACCCATCAGAGAGGTGGAACATGGCTGGACCCAGCTGGGCTGTGATTTGTAGTGGTGATGTCCAGAGCAACTGCAGCTTGTGTGCGCGGTTAGGGCGCCTGATCCTGACCCAGTCCGATACTACGAGTCTGGGCGGCCTGTCAAACCTCAGTTTCGTTTGACATTGCTGCTCAACCCCCTCCCCCTGGTGATGGTCTCTGTGTTGGAGTAGCCCCCTCTGGGGGGCGTAGGCGGTCCAGGGGAAGACACATTTTACATCCCAACATCAATACTGCCGGTGAGCAGCCCATTGTAGCGTGAGGCATCGCTCTATAGTGCAGCAGTGTGCTCTGGCATGTGGCTGAAAACTGGAGTCCGTCTGCCAGATACGCCCTGAGCCCATTCTTAAGGGTTTTGTTGAATCTTTCTGCCCCCCCCCCACCTCCACCCCTTGCTTGTGGGTGGTAGAATGCATTTTTTATGTATTTGATGTCTCTCTCACTCATTATCACTGCCAATCATTTTCGCTCTCACACTGTCTCATACTGGTCACTGGAAGTTCAACATAGCACATCATAGGATCTGAAAAAAAGAATTGTTGCTCTACATAAAGATGGCCTAGGGTATAAGACGATTGCCAACACCCTGAAACTGAGCTGCAGCATGGTGACCAAGACCACACAGCAGTTTCACAGGACAGGTTTCACTCAGACAAGGCCTCGTCATGGTCGACCAAAGAAGTTGAGTGCACAAGCTCAGCATCGTATCCAGAGGTTGTCTTTTGAAAATAGACGTATGAGTGCTGCCAGCATTTCCGTAGAGGTTGAAGGGGTGGGGGATCAGCCTGTCAGTGCTCAGACCATACATTTGCTGAAGACAAGCAGACTAAGGACATGGATTACTGGAACGGTATCCTGTGGTCAGATGAGACCAAGATAAACTCATTTGGTTCAGATGGTGTCAAGCGTGTTTGGCGGCAACCGGGTGAGGTGTACAAAGACAAATGTGTCTTACGTGCAGTCAAACATTGTGGTGGGAGTGTTATGGTTTGGGGCTGCATGAATGCTGCCGGCACTGGGAAGGTACAGTTCAATGAGGGAACCATCAATGCCAACATGTATTGTGACATACTGATCCCCTCCCTTCGGAAACTGGGCCGCAGGGCAGTATTCCAACATGATAATGAACCCAAACACCTCCAAGATGACCACTGCCTTGCTAAAGAAACTGAGGGTAAAGGTGATGGACTGGCCAAGGATGTCTCCAGACCTAAACCCTATTGAGCATCTGTGGGGCATCTTCAAATGGAAGGTGGAGGAGCGCAAGGTCTCGAACATCCACCAGCTCCATGATGTTGTCGTCATGGAAGAGTGGAAGAGGAGTCCAGTGGCAACCTGTGAAGCTCTAGTGAACTCCATGTTCAAGAGAGTTAAGGCAGTGCTGGAAAATAGACACCTTGGGCACAATTTGGACATTTTCACTTAGGGGTGTACTCACTTTTGTTGCCAGCGGTTTAGACATTAATGACTGTGTGATGAGTTATTTTACAGTGTGTGAATGTGTGTGTGAATGGGTGGATAGCAGGATCTGTAAAGCGCTTTGGTCATCAAGAGATGAGAATAAAAGTGCTATATAAGTGAATGCCATTTACCATTTATTTTGAGGGGACAGCAAATTTACACTGTTATTCAAGCTGTACACCAACTACTTTACATTGTATCAAAGTGTCATATCTTCAATGTTGTCCCATGGAAAGATATAATAAAATATTTACAAAAATGTGAGGGGTGTACTCACTTTTGTGATACTGTATCTGTAGTGGTGTGAAAAAGTTTTTTCCCCCTTCCTGATTTCTCTTTTTTTTTGGATGTTTGTCACACTTAAATGTTTCAGATCATCGAACAAATTTAAATATTAGATAAAGGTAACATAAGTAAACACAAAATGCAATTTTTAAATGAAGGTGTTTATTATTAAGGGGGAAAAAATCCAAACCTACATGGCCCTCTGTGAAATAGTGATTGCCCCCTAATAACTGGTTGGGCCACTCTTAGCAGCAACAACTGCAATCAAGCATTTGCGATAACTGGCAATGAATCTTTTATAGCGCTATGGAGGAATTTTGGCCCACTCATCTTTGCAGAAATGTTGTAATTCAGCCACATTGGAGGGTTTTCAAGCATGAACCGCCTTTTTAAGGTCATGCCACAGCATCTCAGTGGAATTCAGGTCAGGACTTTGACTAAGCCACTTCAAAGTCTGCATTTTGTTTTTCTTAAGCCATTCAAAAGTGGTCTTGTTGGTATATTTTGGATCATTGTCCTGCTACAGAACCCAAGTGTGCTTCAGCTTGAGGTCACGAACAGCTGGTCGGACATTCTCCTTCAGGATTTTTTGGTAGACAGCAGAATTCATTGTTCCATTTACCACAGCAAGTCTTCCAGGTCCTGAAGCAGCAAAACAGCCCCAGACCATCACACTACCACCACCATATTTTACTGTTGGTATGATGTTCCTTTTCTGAAATGCTGTGTTACTTTTACGCTGAATGTAATGGGACACACACCTTCCAAAAAGTTCAACTTTCGTCTCATCAGTCCACAGAGTATTTTCCCAAAAGTCTTGGGGATCATCAAGGTGTTTTCTGGCAAAACTGAGACAAGCCTTTACATTCTTTTTGCTCAGCAGTGGTTTTTGTCTTGGAACTCTGCCATGCAGGCCATTTTTGCCCAGTCTATTTCTTATGGTGGAGTCATGAACACTGACCTTAACTGAGGCAAGTGAGGCCTGCAGTTCTTTGGATGTTGTTATAGGGTCTTTTGTGACCTCTTGGATGAGTCGTTGCTGCACTCTTGGGGTAATGTTGGTTTTCCAGCCACTCCTGGGAAGGTTCACCACTGTTCCATGTTTTCACCATTTGTGGATAATGGCTCTCACTGTGGTTCGCTGTAATTGCAAAGCTTTAGAAATGGCTTTATAACCTTTTCCAGACCGATAGACCCCAATTACTTTGTTTCTCATTTGCTGCTGAATTTCTTTGGATCACAGCATGATGTCTAGCTTTTGAGGATGTTTTTCTCTGCTTTATTTTGTCAGGCAGGTCGTATTTACGTGATTTCTTGATTGAGAACAGGTGTGGCAGTAATCAGGACTGGGTGTGGCTAGAGAAATTGAACTCAGCTTTTCAAAGGTGTGATAAACTACAGTTAATTTATGTTTTAACAGGGGGTGGGGGGAATCACTTTTTCACACAGGGCCATGTAGGCTTGGATTTTTTTTTTCCTCTTAATAATAAACACCTTCATTTAAAAACTGCATTTTTTGTTTACTTTTTTTTATCTTTGTCCAATATTTAAATTTGTTTGATGTAGCAATATTTAATTATAAGGTAAAAAGATTATTTAATTTAGGCTTAAGTGGTGTTTGTGGAAATGGGAGTTTACTTCCGAGTCCACGCACACAACAGAAGAACACTCGTAAGGAGCACAAGTCCAATTTTGGACAACTTATTAACAATTAATCTTTATACGTCCATGTACAGCGTCCATGTTTTTCCAACATGGACACTGCTGGTGGCGCTGCTCTGCTGCGACCCGGGCTACCCTGTTCTGCTATTGTGTGTGTATGTTTGTAGTACTTAGTTTTTAGTGCTCAGTCGGAAGCATCATAATGATGTTTTTGCTAAAGGGACTGCTTGTGATGTGGTTGCTCAGGATAATGTGCCACTGTACCCAAGTAGATCGGGACATGAGGCCGACCACGCTCCTGAGCTATACTCGAGACCAGCTCCTGCTTCTTCGTTCCAGCCACGTCTCGGCACCCCTCCTGCCTCGGGAGCTCTTACGAAATCCGACGGGAGGACGTAGAAGCCGGTTGCGGAAGAGAGGGAAATGTGGCGGAGTACGACAGAGACTGCGGAGGAGAGAGAACAGGCCGCCACTGCCATCCATGTTGCTCTGTAATGTCCGCTCACTAAAGAGCAAAATGGAGGAACTCAAAATCAACGCCAGGTTCCTATACGAGTACCGGGAGTCATGCCTGCTCATTTTCACGGAATCGTGGCTTCAGGAGGATGTACTTGACTCGCTCCTATCCGTGGACGGCTTCTCCCTAGTGCGGCAGGACAGGGACGCGCTCTCCGGTAAGATCAAAGGAGGAGGTATTTGTGTGTACGTTAAGAACAAATGGTGCTCACAGTTCACTATGAGAGAATCGGTTTGTACCCCGGACATAGAACTGCTGTGCTTAAGCCTGAGACCCTTTTACCTCCCCCGCAAATTTGGAAACATTGTATTATGCACCGTTTATATCCCGCCCAGCGGGAACGCTTTCAACGCGGCGAATGCTATCGTGGACTGTGTACACAGACAACTGGAACGCACTCCTGAAGCACCTTGTTTGATTTTAGGGGATTTTAATCACTGCAAACTGGATGCGGCACTGCCTGGCTTCAGCCAATATGTGAACTGCAGTACAAGGGAGAAAATATTTTGGACAAATGCTATGGGAACGTCAAAAATGCCTATATAGCAAGGGTTAAGCCCCCCTTGGGGTCCTCAGACCATAATGCTGTTCACCTGATTCCTACTTACAAGTCCTTGCTTAAAAGCAGCAAACCACAGACAAAGACAATCTTCATATGGGACAATGAAGGTATAGAACGTTTGAGAGATTGTTTTTCTTGTACCGACTGGGGACTCTTCCATAACTTGGAGTTGGAGGAGGCCACAGATACCATAACTGAGTACATAAAATTCTGTAAAGAAAATGTTTTACCTCAGAAAGTAATCACTATGTACCCCAATAATAAGTCTTATATTGCCAAGGAATTAAAACGGTGCATAGTACAGAAAAAGATTGCTTTTAAGAATGGGGACATGTTAAGTGTGAAAAATATACAGAAAGAAATTAATTACAAATTAAGAACAGCTAGAGATGAGACGAGGAAGAAATTTGAATCTGAATGCCTAGCAAAAAGTTCTAGGAAATTGTGGGACTCAGTTAAAGTTATGACAAAGATGACTCCATCCAAAACCTGCATTAATGTAATGAACGAGGAAGAAAAGGCAAACGAGTTGAATAATTTCTTTTGCAGATTTGAGACTAGAGATTTTTCTTATGAACAAAAAGCTGCTCTGGACGCTATATCATTTTCAGGCTCTGCAAAAATTATAGTTGACCAGCATAATGTGGAAAGATTTTTCTCGCGTATGTGCCCCAGGAAGGCATCTGGACCAGACGGGATCTCTGGGCGCTTACTGAAGTCATGTAGTGAGGCACTAGCAGAAGCCTGGAGTCCCATCTACCAGAAGTCTTTAGATACAGTACGTGTTCTGTCACAGTAATTTAGAAAAGCTCTATTATAATTCCTGTACCAAAAAAAGCAAGCTGCAAAGAGAATAATGACTATTGTCCTGTTGCACTGACCTCACTGGTAATGAAGTGCCTCGAGAAGATTGTCATTGACATCCTGAAAACTGATTTTTGAGGATTTTTGGATCCTCTGCAGTTTGCTTATAAAAATAATAGAAGTACAGAAGATGCCATTTTAACCTTAACTCATTCTGTTTAAACATTTGGAGGAGACAAGCTCATATGCACATCTTTTATTGGTTGATTTTAGTTCAGCTTTTAACGCACTGCAGCCACACCTTTTAATTAAGAGGTTAAATGATTTTAAAGTGCATTCTGTCATTATTAAATGGTACCACTCATTTTTAACTTATCGTAAACAGCAAGTTAGTGTAAATGGAACTTTATCTAAATCCAGAACCCTCAGCACAGGAGCTCCCCAAGGCTGTGTTAGTTCACCATTTTTGTTCACCTTGTACACTGATGAGTGCAGAAGTGTCTATCCAGGCAATCAAATTATTAAATTTTCTGATGACACTGCTATTTTATCACTACTTCAAAAGACTCATGATCTGTCGAGCTATTTTATAGAAATTCAGAGGTTTGTCAATTGGTGTGATGAGAGTCATCTCATTTTGAATGCTGATAAAACAAAGGAGATGGTGTTTGACCCTTGGAGAGTTGGTGACCACAGACCTGTGGTCATCCACAACCACACTATAACACAGGTTAGTTCCTATAAATATTTGGGAGTATTTATTGACAATTCATTAACCTGGAGCACACATATTGATTACCTCTGTAGTAGACTACAACAGCGGCTGCATTTCTTGCGTAGATTAAGAATACATGGCGTTGATAAAAGGATTATGCTAATATTTTACCAGGCTGTGTTGGAGAGCTGTATTAGATACAGCATTACAGCTTGGTTTGGCAACCTCTCTGTGAAACTAAAGAACAGAGTGTTGCGTTTAATTCATACAGCATAGAAAATTATTGGAGTTAAAGAGTATTTACCCATGCAGATCTTACATGACCAGGCAGCCTGTAGACAAGCTCAAAAAATAATCAGTGACATGAGCCATGTACTAAACAATGAATATGTGCGGCTGCCCTCAGGGAGGAGATACAGAGTCCCCAAGTGCAGGTTCAATACATACAAGAACTCATTTATCCCAACGTCAGTAAAACTTTTAAACTCGGATAAATAGGTCAGGAACACTTATAACTCCTGTTCTTAATGACTGCTGTTATATATTTATGTATGTATGTACTTGTATTATTTATTGGGTTTTATTTCATTTATTATGTACTACATCCATTGTGTATGTGTGGATTGTGTGGTTGCAGCACGGGTGTCAAGCCCAAGACAAATTTCCCCTTGAGGGACAATAAAGTTTATCTTATCTTATCTTATCTTATCCCTTCAATCAATCAGTCTCTAATATTCGTGAATTCTACTGGGTGACTTTAGAAACATAACAGAAAAAGAAGTCACCGACACTTCTCTGTACCACGAACAAGTTTTAATAATCAGATTCAGATTAAATGACATTACATTCAAATAATTTGTAAGCCGGTGAAATGATCAACATTATGCATCACATTCATTTTGTAACTGATTATTGAGCAACACGGTGTAATCACTGATATCGTCAGGCGGTGGAAGGAATACTTTGAGGATCTCCTCAATCCCACTGATACGCCTTCCACAGAGGAAGCAGGGTTTGTGGACGAGGGGGACGACTCGCCTATCACACGGGCTGAGGTCGCCAAGGTGGTTAAAAATCTCTTTGGTGGCCTGGCACTAGGGTGGACGAGATTCGCCCTGAGTACCTCAAGGCCCTGGATGTTGTAGGGCTGTCATGGTTGACACACCTCTGCAACATTGCATGGAGGTCGGGGGCAGTGCATTTGGCATGGCAAACTGGGGTGGTGGTTCCTCTATTCAAAAAAGGGGACCGGAGGGTGTGCTCCAACTTTAAAGGGATCACACTCCTCAGCCTTCCTGGGAAGGTCTATGCCAAGGTACTGGAGAGGAGAGTCCGGCCGTTGGTCGAACCTCGGATTCAGGAGGAGCAATGTGGTTTTCGTCCTGGCCGTGGCACATCGGACCAGCTCTTCACCCTCTCGAGAATCCTCAAGGGTTCGTGGGAGTTTGCCCAACCAGTTTACATGTGTTTTGTGGACTTGGAGAAGGCATTCGACTGCGTCCCTCTGTTTTTTTGTGGGGGGTGCTTCAGGAGTATGGGGTATCGGGCTTGTTGTTACGAGCCATTCGGTCTCTGTACGACCATTGTGAGAGTTTGGTTCGTATTGCCAACACTCAATTGGACTCATTCCCATTGAGAGTTGGTCTCTGCCAGGGCTGCCCTTTGTCACCAATCCTGTTCATAATTTTTATGGACAGGATTTCTAGGTGCAGCCAGGGAACGGAGGGTGTCATGCTTGATGACCACAAGATCTCATCTCTGTTGTTTGCAGATGATGTTGTCCTGCTGGCTTCATACAGCAATGACCTACAGGTCTTACTGGGACAGTTTGCCGCTGAGTGTGAAGCGGCTGGGATGAGTATCAGTACCTCCAAGTCTGAGTCCATGGTCCTCAGTCAGAAAAAGGTGGATTGTCCTCTCCGGGTTGGGGACAGGCTCCTGCCCCGAGTGGAGGAGTTTAACCTCTTGCACTTCGGTGTACCGCGGGCGGACATGTCTCTGCATCCTAGGGCGCACGAGGGCGTCCAGTGTGCGTCCTAGGAGGCACTGGAAAAAAAAAGCTGCATTTCCGTTCTTCCACTACAGACACAGCCGCGAACAGAAAGCTAAAGGAGTGCTTTGATTGGTTTAGATGTGATTGACCTCTCATTCAACTAATAAGAGCCTTGAATTGGGTTTCTGAAACCTTGAAGAACCAATGACTGAAAACCTAGCAAGAAGGACCCGCCTACCAATGGCTGCGAATACAGCGAGCCAATTGAAGCACAGTAGTTCGAAAGCGTGCCTCCCTTGCAAAATCTGTTTTATTTTAGCCGCTGGGTGACACACACACATTCGCCAGTCTTTTTTTCTTACTACTGTTCTTATTTGTTTTGAAAAATCGTTTGCCAACACCGCAATCATGGAAGCGCAAAACCGCAATAATGGAATTATGTTTTGACCGGGTCGCGTGACCAGAACCACGAGTCCGTAACACCCGGACCAGCATCATGTTCGTCTGACAACGAGGAAGAGAAGTTCGCCAGCGACACTGCTGTTGTGGACAGGTAAGTGTTATAAGCTAAATTATTCTTTATCCCTGAAAATTGTAATCAAAAATGACTTTTGACCGATCGGTAAATTACAACTGTGCGTAGTAGACCGTGGCGCACCGGGCGATGTCCATCCTCTGTAGCGGGGGGGGGGGGGAGTTGTTATCTTCTACATTACAGATATTTTAGTATAATTTTTAGTGCACTGTAGGTTATTTTTTCTTGTAAAAAAAGACACATTTTTTACGTGGCATGCTTCTTTGTGTGTGGGGGCTTGTTTGTTCATTCATTCATTCATGAATGAATAAACAACCCCCCCCCCCACACACACACACAGCCCTGAGAGTCACCTTTCATTCGAGCCCAGCATTAAGCTTCTGTATTGAATCATTCAAAAGTTACAGACATTTTTCCAAACTGTGCCATTTGGCACAATTTGGCACTGTTCAAAAACGCCTGGGAACAACCTGTGAAGAAAGCTGTGTAATATATTCATTTTTTGTGGTATTGTTACAAAATTTTGACCTCAGCTGGATAACACTTGGTTCTACATTTCTGTTGCATTTTCCAGCCCGGATCTGACAGCTGTGTGTTATTTGCAAGCATTTGTATCCCAAAAAACACCCAGGCAAAATAATTTTCTTCAAGTTCAGTGTGTTTAGATGACTGTTACTCAGTGGCCGGAGCACTTAGAGAGATCATGACTGTTTTGCCAAAAAATTCAAAGTGTTTAAATGAGACCAACCCCATGAAGATGCTGCAAAGGGTTGAAGAACAGCTTTTGATTTACTTTGGGTACGTTATTTTTAGGCGTTTTTAGGGAAATTGACCAGAGTGCAAGGGGTTAAGTATCTTGGGGTTTTATTCACAAGTGAGGGGAGATTGGAGCAAGAGATTGAAGACAGATTAGAGCAGCATCTGCAGTGATGCAGACATTGTCCCGGTCTGTTGTGGTGAAGAGGGAGCTGAGCTCTAAGGCAGTGCTGTCAATTTACCAGTCAATCTACATTCCTACCCTCACCTATGGTCACGAGCTTTGGGTAATGGGCGGCAGTGGCTCAAGAGGTTGAGCAGGTTGTCTAATAACCGGATGGTTGGCGGTTCAAATCCCGCTCTCCCCAGATATCATGCCGTTGTGTCCCTGGGCCTCCAGTGTCCATAACACTGGGTATGAATGTGTATAAATGTATAAAAAATGTTTGGTGGTGGCCGGAAAGGATTGGCTGCCACGTTTCCGTCAGCCTGCCCCAGGGCAGCTGTGACTGCAGAAGTAGCTTGCCACTACCATTGTCTGTCTGGAGTGAATGAATAATGTACCTATTTGTAAAGCGTCTTTGAGTATATATGATAAAGCGCTATATAAAATCGATGCATTATTATTAATGACCGAAGGAATGAGATTGTGGATACAAGCGGCTGAAATGAGCTTTCTTTGTGGGATTGCTGGACTCATCCTCAGAGATACGGTGAGTTGCTCAGTCATCCGGGAGAGGCTCAAAGTCGAACCACTACTCCTCCACATTGAAAGGAGCCAGTTGAGGTGGTTTGGGCATCTGATCAGGATGCCTCCTGGATGGCTCCCACTTGAGGTGTTTCGGGCACATCCCTCTGGGAGGAGACCCCAGGGTAGACCCAGGACTCGGTGGAGAGACTATGTATCCCAGCTGGTCTGGGAACATCTTGGTATCCTCTCTGAAGAGCTGGAGCAGGTAGCTGGGGAGAGGGAAATCTGGGCTTCTCTGCTTGAACTGCTTCCTCTGCGACCCGGACCTCCGGAAAAGTGGTAGAAAATGGATGGATGGATGGATGGATGGATGGACAGTGTAATCACATTTGTGGAACCAAGGACTTAGTATGAGTTTGTCACTGTGATAAACTCGAAGGCTGAATTAACTGTACCAAAAATATCAAGAAAATTGGACGCAAAGTTTATGAGGAAAATTAAACGTAATTATGAGAAAGTTAAATTCAAAATTACTCTAAAAATAAAAACAGAATTTAATGAAAAGGGATATTAATTCTCTTTAATTCTATAGCTCCAATCAGAGTATGAACTAGTTTTAAACCTGAGATAAATTATGGCATATGTTTTAAGGCACTGGACTTTGCATTATTCAGCAGATGAAACGAAGAGACCGGGCTCACGTGGATGTTGGTGTGTTGGGGTCTCCCTCACTCCGTCAGTGGCTGGAGTGCTTTGCCGGGCAGCCTTGGTGGCTCGCTGCTTCTTGGGGCTTTTCCTCTGGTAGATTTATGGGAGGTCTGGTTCACTGGATTCTTAGTTGAAGCTTTATTTGAAGATAGTACCAGAATATCTTGTAGCAGATATTCCTTTCACAGTCCAGCAGTCCCCAGCTGAGATTTTGACTGCGATAATGAGGTGTCTTCATCTTCTTCTTTGGCCGCATACACAGTATGCCAGGCGGACAACACAAGAGGGCTTTCATTGTTCAGCGGCTTCCCTCCCGGGTCCAATTAAATTGAATATAGTTCAGTCTGATCAGAATTACAGGATTGGAGAGACAAGATTTATGAAAATTCAAGCCATGAAATCCGAGTCCTTCAGATTATGTGAGGGTTGGCGAGGCAGCTTCAAATGTAAAAAAAACAAAAAAAAAAAACAACGAACGATCAGTCAGTCCCTTTAAAACACAAGGTGGGTTTAAAGAAAAAGTCTAGCAAAGTTTAGCAGAATAAAAATAGTAAAATGTCTGTGGACACAAAGTTTGACTCTGTATAACGAGAGGTTTGAGCTCAAAGAAGGAAAGTAATTTCCCAGATGTTTAGAGAAAAGACATTAAAAGCAGAACACAGACTCTCACAAAAGACAATTCTCTCACCCTTCTCTCTTTTTTCATTCACTCCTGAACTACTATGGCCATTCTCCCTTAAAAATGAGTCAGCTTTCCCAGGGAGAACATGACTGACATGAAAGTGAACCAATAGTCTTCCATCGTGGGAGGGTTGAATGAACTCTGAGCCAATGAGAAAACAGTCCTTTGTCTGTAACCGACCAGTAAAAATGAGAGATCTGTTGCCCAGCAGAGGCTGGCTGGTGATTGGCTGAGCCAGTCAAATGACTTGAGTACTTTTCATCAGGATGATACATCTTAATACACTGAAAGTTCATTATATACTTAATATTAAATCTAAGCTAACTTAAGTGATTCATGACTACTTTCAGTGAGCATGCACGTTTATAAACTAGTCTTCTATAATTAACATGCATTGGAATAAGGCTCATTTAAGCAGCATTCAAGCATGCACACATTTAAAAATTAATGATTAATGAACTTTTAAACCTATTATTGTCCAACACAAAGGCAGTCATCTTCAACAGTGTCCTAAGAATTTATCCCAAGGAATGAAAACTTGAAGAGATAGTTAATGTTCAGTCAGAAATAATAGTTCATCAACTACAAAAGTAATGAAAACATATTCCATAGATGTCCACCAGGGGGTAATGTTGAGCTGTGGATAATTCCTAGGGACTTGTGAAATGCGGTGAGGAGTCTGTGAAATGTCTCAAAGATTGTTAAACCATAAACTGTCTGATTGGGAGGAAGCTTCAGTTTATTTATGAGGGCAAACTAATCTGTTCCTTGCATGAGATGGGATCCTTATCTTTTGTACCTTTTACCATGGAATGTGTTTCCACGGTGGTCCTTAGATGAAGAAAGCAATCCTTGACCAGACTTTCTGGGTGAAACAGTTTCTTTGAGGGGAAGAGTAATTATATAGATTATAGCCAAGGGAGTTGATGCAATATACCCCCCTTTCTATTGACAGTGAGCTTCGGTCTGTGTTAATACACATCCTAGGCATCTGATTCCAATTGGCGAATCTTGATCCAACTGCTGAGCTAATGGTTCTGATGTCCATAAGCCTTAAGCTTGTAAACAGTATCTATTCCTAAGTATAGATCTTTGAATTTGGTTTACTGGAAAACTTCTAGGAATTTCCAAAAAATAATTTGAATATGGACAAATATAAATTGTAAAATTGTCTAAAAGTACTAAAATACGGTATATGCCTGTAAAGACTCCAAAATTCTGGGTACTAAAGTACAAGAATAAAATGTATGCAGTTTTAACATACCCGAGGTAAATGTTTTGGTTTACCATAAAACAGTTACTAAAATTGTTCAAAAATAGTTTGAATGTGCACAAAAATCAAAAATAGATTGCAAAGAATGTATATATATATACAGTATATATATACTGTATATATATATATATATATACAGTATATATTATAGGAGGGGGTTATGCAGCATCTTAGACACAGACAAGGAATAAACATGGCAGAACAATGCCCAGAGAGTTCCTGGAGATATAGCAGGAAGGAGTCAGAGGCATAGGGGGTTGAATGCTGTGTGATGTAAAAGTCATGCTGTGTGAGAGGAAAACCCCATGAAACATGTGAAGAGGATTTGAGGGGACAGAGCAGAGCTTGTTGGATTCATTCATTCTGTTCTGTGCCTGTGAGATGTGAAGTGTGTAATAAACCGTCTGTCCATGGATCTGCCTCTTATTTGACACACTCCACAATAAATATATATTGTTTGAGTACCCCACGACATGATCCCAGCAACCACAAAAAGGCTGAAAGCAGCAGACCCTCACAATCACACCAATTTGCCCCCTATGAAAAGAAAATGGGGGATCCTGCCTCAACTGTCTCAAGAATACAGAAAACATCACAGGGAGGTCAGCCAGGGTCACAAAATCATCAGAGAGCACATACTCCTGTGGTCAGAAAGGACGGAAACAGACATGGCTGGTGAATCATAGAACTGAATGCAAAGCACAATATTGAAAGCATATGCTATGAAATGCAATATTTTGTATGTAATCAGTAAAGCAAATGTATACTCATTGATTAAGAAGCATGTAATCAACAAAAATAATGAGTGTAATCCAACTGTGATCATATGTACATTTTAACTGCACAAAGAAAGGTTTATGTGGGTTCAGACTGTGAAATGTTCTGTAAGATCTGTTGACAGGAAAGCATGTGAGAAAAAGAGGAAATGAAACTGTTTAAGACAGCGAGTTGATTTATTTTGGTAATGGAAAATGATGAGATGAGCAGAACTTGAGGGACAAGTGCTGAGATAAGCGAAACCAGACAGCCACAAGGGCAAGAAGTGAGCAGTGCGTGAGCAGTGCATGAGCAGCGCGCGGCCGATTCCTGGAAGCGGGGGGGGGGCGGGGTGACACATGGCTGATTGCTGGGATCAGGGAAGAGACATGTGCAGAATGAAGTAATTGTTATATAAAAAGTAACATTAAGCCAATCACAGAAGCCAAAAAGGATATGGGGAGATTGCTGGCCAATCACAGTTGAGTGTAAAAAAGGTATAAAAACTCTGTTCAAAAGCCCCGAAATGTTCATTTTCGGCAGTCTCCAGGACACCATCATCCCATAGCAGAACATTGAAG
The DNA here is from genome assembly GCA_020510985.1 of Pholidichthys leucotaenia. NCBI lineage: Eukaryota > Metazoa > Chordata > Actinopteri > Cichliformes > Pholidichthyidae > Pholidichthys > Pholidichthys leucotaenia. The sequence continues at coordinate 47,198,347 of CM035841.1, forward strand.
AGAAGGAAAAAACCGCTGCAAGAAAATGGATCAAACACCATCTCAACTCTTCAATTTTTAACAACTCTAAATCTTCTGCTGCAAGAAGGGAGAAAATAACACTTGGGCAAAGACATAAGAAGAAGTGGAGGCCCCCCCCTTCCCCTCCCCAGCTGACGAATTCTCCTGTCTCCAGCTTCACAGAGCATGGGCCCCGCTGATGGAAGAACAGAAGACAGAGCCTCAAGAGTCAGCTTCCCTGCCTTGCCTTTTCTTCCCCTTCTCCCCAAGAAGAGGAGCGATCGAAGGAGAAGACCAGCCATCAATCTCCCCAGCACTGCTTTTTAGACATATAACCCCAAATTAGTTAGATGTTTTTACCAGGTTTGATTTTTCCAAAGGGTTTCTTTTATTTTGGACTCTTTCAGATTTTTCAAATTTTTGGTTGATTTTAAATTTTGATTTTCTGGACTGATCCTGGTGATTTTTTGAATTTTTATATTTTTGAATGATTTCACTTTTTGATCAAATGGCTGATTTTACAAATACTAATTTTTTGAATCAAGGTTTTTCAATCAGTTTGGGTTTTCTGATTTTGAATCCCTTTTTTCCTGATTTTTGGTTTAATTTTGAATTTTATCATTTTGATTTAATTGACTGTTTTATGCAAGTATGTCCTGTTTTGGCTGAGCTTTGCAGACTTTCAATAAATACTACAGCATATTAAAAGACAGTATGGGAGTTTGTGAGATCACTGATTCAGTGTCCATCTTTCCTGGTTGTTTTTCAAGAGGGTATCTTTCTGCAAGAGGTGTTACATTTTTGTGAGTTTTTAAAGGTTACTCTTTAAGGTGTTTTTAAAACAGACCTCCTATAGATCAATTTTCCTGATTTTAACCCTCAAGCGACCAAGCTATTTTACGGACTGAAATGACCAAATGGGGTCATTTATGACCCTATTGTGCTCTGTACAGGGATCCTTATTATAAATGGCTGGTTGGAGGTTTATCATACCAAAACTACTCCCTGTATTTAAGACAGGTATTTTATAATGATCTAATGTAAAATGTGTTTGCTAATAATACTTTTATTGCAAGAAATAACCAAAACACAGACTGTAAGAACAACATTACATTTATTTAGACAGTCCTTGTCAGTTCACCCTTGGAACATCATCATCATCATCATAGTCATCATAGTCATCATATCATCATCACGATGATGATGATACCTATTATTGTAGTTACGATGATGATCATGATACCTATTATGGCATTTTGCGTAATGGTGGTTTTCTTGTGGATGGTGATCCGGATCACCACCAAAATCTAATCATCTGTAGGATACCCCATTTCTGACAATCTGTGAAAATTTCATGAAAATCCATCTATAACTTTTTGAGTTATCTTGCTAACAAACAGACAAACAAACAGACAAATCCAGACAAACAGACAAATGTAAATCTTGCTATCCTAGGTCTGTTAGCCATGGTTCACTGCAATACAATATAAAGTACTGATTAGAAGCGGAAACCGGAGTGGTGGCTCAGTTGGTAGAGCATCCGCCCCACACCCGGGAGGCAAGGGTTCAAATCCCGGCCAGGTCATACCAAAGACCATATAAAAATGGTGCTTTCTGCCTTCTAGCGTGGTGCTCTGCATAATGGAATGGGGAAAGTAAAGTTACACACAGAGCTACCAGAGGACTGACCCCCCGCTATAGCTTTCACTACTTACAGTAGCTGTGTGGCCTAGGGTCAGAGAAACGGAGATAGGCGCCGCCCATATACACCTTCAGGTGTGAAGGGATTAACTAACTAACTATTAGAAGTGGAACATTTGAATAAAATTTATAAAACCAATGTTTAAAAACCAGTGCTTCTCTTCGGGGTCATAAATGACCCCACAAGAGTTTGCGATGTCTACGCCACACCAATTGGTTGATCCCTGCAAAAAACTATGAAAGTGTGTAGGATTAGTAGACTGACAAATTCATGCTAGGAAAGAAAATTTGGATAAAAAATAAAGAGACGGCACATTAAATTATATGGCTGGGGTCGTAAATGACCCCACTCGGTTGCTTGAGGGTTAAACATTTACCCAGATTTTACCAAGAGCAATGTGAGACCATGAGGGGCTGTCGTTAATACCAAGGATGTGTTCCAGGTGTCTGACTGGACAGGTCAGTCAGTCAGTGGTCTGGTATACAGGTAAGCGGAGGTCACCTGGTAGATGGAAGACAGTGCAGCTGGGTTAACCCTCAGTCACCAAGCACACACACACACACGTGACAGAATTTCCTATTAGGAAAATTCCTCTAGGAACTGCAAGCTGGTGAGCCTAACTTCAATCTTGAGGTACAAGGTCAAAGGGTCTTCGACACGGTGGCGTCCCTGGGTGGGCCCCAAAGAGCACCGGGGTCCACAAAGCTGTTGGGTTCGAGGAGCCGGAGTAGCTAAGAAGATTCCAGCAATCAAGAGCGACTGCTGTGCTGTTCAAGAGACCCTGATCTAAGGCGCAGGTAGGCGGTGTCCTGCCTGAGTTCTGCTACAACGGTAGCCTACGAGGGAGCACCACAGCAGGTACCAACCTATCAAGAAATTGATAGGCAACGTGGGTGCATCAGGCTACAGAGTCCTGCCAAGAAGCTGACAGGGCTAGGAGCATTGAATCGGCCGGGCCTGACGAGGTCTGGGAGGAGGTGCAGTGACCTAGGTCTATCCCCTCATCCCAGTGCCCCGACGCGCTAAGGGGAGGCTTTGAAGGGAAGACACACAACGACCTACAAAGAAGATGGAAGAAGAGATCGAGTTGCAGGGGAGCAGGAGAAGCCCTGACCCTGCCACAGAGAAGATAGAAGGTATGCAAGACGGGAACCCCTGGGGGTTCTGTGCCAGCAGAGCTCTCCAGGGAATTCGAAGGTGGAGTGGGTCCCTCTGGGGAAGATCTTGGGCTGAAGCCCCTAGAGGGAGCACCGGATGGTGAAGAAAAATCGACATCAAAGAGGCAAGCTCCAAGAATCCATTTTAAGGTGGGGGTTATGCTGCATACAGGTGACCCGCTCACCTGGAACAGTAAAGTCCTGCAAGAAATGAGTCACAACTACTGCCAAGCTGGCCTGAACATCACCCCTGAGAGACTGGGGGAAGACATCAGCCTTGAAGTGAAGAATTCAAGTCAGTATCTCCTGCTGTCAAGCTACCAGGGCATCTGTCTGCTGGTGGTGAAGTGCCCGCCAGTTGCTGCCTGGAAGTAGGAGATCGGGCAGTGGCTGGAATGGTGGGTGAAACGGCTAGAGCAGCTGGAAGAAGACCGGTACGAAGTGGTGAAGCTGTACAGCTCTGGTCAAGATCTCGACCCCCTGGTCAAAATGGTGGCCAGGGAAATACAAGTGTCGGCAGGTTTCATCAAAGAAGACACACCAGCAGCAAAGAGGTATGAAGGGTATACTGTACAGCTGCAAGAACTTCGGCAGTACGACGAGAGGTGTAAGGCTCACCTATGACCACAACTTCTCCAACAGCCTGAGGGCAGCGACAGTGAGAGTAATTATTTGAGTTCAGTGAGGTTGAGCCAACGCTGCCGCTCGGGGGTGTATGAAGAATTTGGTGAGCGGTCAAAAGACCAACTATGCCCCTCAGATAGTGATGAAGAAAAACAGAAGACACCAAGAGCATCCTCTTCGGATGAAGAGGGCGCAATAGAAGCGTTGGCAAGAACAACTGAGCGGTTAGCTGTCTCAGTAGGAGCACCTAAGAAAACTACAAACAGTCATTGACAGACTCACAACAGCGGGGTTAAAACTTAACCTCACAAAGTGTCAGTTTGCCCTCTTCCAAGTGGACTACCTGGGGTTTCAAATCTCATCTGAACTGGGACTCTTGGGTGGTTACAGGGAGAAGTTGGAAAAAATCAGGCCCCCCACAACAGAAAATGAGTTGCAGAAGATTTTGGGGCTTTGTAACTACGTTAGAGACCATGTTCCTGGCTATCAGAAATATGCTAGTCCTCTCTACACCAAGTTTAGGAAAACTGACAAGTCTCCAAATGCAAAGAAGAAATGGGACTGGTCAGCATCAGATCAACAACATCTGAAAGGTTTGAAGAAAGCCATTCAAAATGCAGTTACCCTGGAGCCCCGAAGCCTAACCACTCACTTGGTGGCCGAAGTAAGTTGTGATAAAGATGATGTGATTGTCACTGTGGCCAATGAAAATGGTGGGCTAGTGGCCCTCTGGAGCTACACTCTGTCATCAGTGGAAAAGAAATATCCACTAGAAGAGAAAGAACTGGCAGTTATAGCCAAATACTGGAGTCATCTTAAAGAGTTGGCCCAGGGGCAAGGTATCAAGGTAGTCACACAAAGTCAGGTGCACAGGTATCTGACAAAAGCCACAGTAGAAAGCACAAATGCAAGGTGGGGGCAATGGGAAGATCTGCTGCAAGACCCAAACCTAGAAATAGGTCCTGCACGACCAGTCAGTAAGAAGACAACAAAACCTAACAAAGAAAAGAGCATCTATCAAGATGGACACTTTACACAGATGGGTCTAGGAAAGGGCCTGATGACAAAGCATACTGGGGCTTTATCCTAAAAGAAGGAGAGAAAGAGAGGTGGAGAAAAAAGGGTAAAGTACTTGGTACAGCACAAACAGGAGAAGTCACAGCAGTCCTGGAAGGACTGTTGAAGATGGAAAAGAGGAAGGTAAAAAAAAAAAAACAACACTAATCACAGATAGTGATTATTGTGCACGAGCATTGCAAGAAGATTTAACCATTTGGCAAGAAAATGGATTCAAAGGAGCAAAAGGAAAACTGGTGGTGCGTCAAGACCTGTGGAAGAAGATTGCAGAAATCAGATTGAATATGGAGCTGGAGGTAGTGCACCAGAAAGCTCATAAGAAGACAGGTCCTCACTGGCAAGGTAACGATGAGGTTGATCGTTATGTGCAGATGAGGAGAATCATCCTTGTAGGTCAGGAGAACTGGGAAGAAACACCCAAGGGAAGGGTGATCCCAGAAGGTTCCGTGCAGGGAGTAGTGACCGCAGTGCATGAGTCACTGGGTCACGCAGGTACAATCCCTACACGAAGAAAGTTGGTGAAACTGCAACTCTGGGTCCCTACACATTGCATCTGTCAGATCCTCAAGAACTGTGAAGTATGTGGAAAGTACAATGCAGGTAGAAGAGGGCAGAGGGTGGATGGGTTGACAATTAAGAGCACTGTGCCATGGGGTTCAGTATGCATGGATGTGGCTGGACCAATGGGGGTAAATGGCAAGAAGGGTGAAAAATACCTCCTAGTCTTGGTTGACTCCATGTCTGGTTACATGATTACAAAGGCTGTGCTAAAAGCCAATGGCAACAGTGTAGTTACAATGTTGGAAGAGACCTGTAAATGCTTGGGGATGTAGAAGAGCTCGGAATAACGAGGTGATGTGACTTATAAACCAAAATTTATTATCAGCTTTGCTCCTCTAACAAGTCTCATCTAGTGCAGCAGCAGAAGAAGTAAGAGAGCGAGCACATTAGGCTCTGTGTACTTATACTCACACACAACAAAAGACATGCATACAAAGCTGACATCCCCCCTTAACTTAATTACCCTCCTTTGTCTCCGTACCCCTCCACCTGGCCCTGGGAGGTCAGGGCGACCTATCTGGTCTCCACCGCAGTGCCTCGGATGGTCTTTAATCTTCACTGGCGGTTGAGACCCTTTGTCCTGTTCTGAGGTGTGAAGTCGCTTTACATATGTAATCACCAAACATTCTCACATGCTTATACATATGTAGGTTATGGGATATATGATTAATATAGACCACAGCCCCCCCCCAAACGACTAAGAAAAGGACAATAGGAAAATTCACAGTTTAAGATAATTATTATGACATACTAACTGCTACACCTCTTGACAAAGAAGAAACTTTCCAGCAGCTATGCTCCTGTAGAGAATTCAGTGGTAATCATAACAGCATAGTAATATCACAAGTCAGTCCTAAACTGTTACAGCACAATTAGTGAACAACTTTTGAGTAGTTTGCATCAGTCCGTGTGCCGTCTGGGCTTTAATCTTCTTCCGAATCTGCTGTGGGTCCGTTCGGGCGTCCTGGTGGGACCTTCCTGTAAGGAATCTGCAGCTTGGGAAGGAGAGTGATTATTTGTTCCCTGCAGGGGGGCTGAGTCTTTTCTCTTGGGGGGGTCTACCCCGCCGAGGTGCTCTTGCCAACCGTGCAGGCTCGTCTCTCAACAAGAAGGCAGGTTTAAGTCTGTCAATGCTGACTGTTTCTTTTCTGTCCCCAAAATCAAGCACAAAATGCTTATCACCAGGTTCCAGCACTCTGAATGGTCCATCGTATGGTGGGCGGAAGGTTGGTTTTAAAGCTTCATGTCTAACAAAAACGAATTCAGCGTTTTTTTAAAGCTTGGGGGACAAAAACCCGTGGAAAAGAGTGATGTGCCGGCCCGGGGAGAGAGTCCGGTCCGTTGCTGCCTAAAAGCCTCGGGGCTGGAAGATGCCCTGGCTGTGGGTTCTCTGGTAAAAATTCACCTGGGAGCCTGAGAGGTTGTGCAAAAACTAATTCTGCTGGGGAGGCGTCTAGATCCTCTTTAGGTGCAGCACGCAACCCCAATAAAACCCAAGGAAGTTTATTTACCCAATTTGTATCCGTTAGTGAGGCTCTGAGGGCGGCCTTTAAAGACCTGTGAAAACGCTCGCATAACCCATTAGCCTGAGGGTGATAAGTGGTGGTGCGGTGAATTGTCACTCCTAAGCTGCTGGCCATGGCTGACCAAAGCTCCGAGACAAATTGAGGCCCCCTATCGGAGGTGATGTCCGATGGGACGCCGAAACGTGCCACCCAGTTTGTCAAAAAAACGCGAACGACTTCCTCTGCTGTGGTTGACGCCAGAGGGACCGCCTCCGGCCAGCGCGTAGTACGGTCTATCATTGTTAACAGATGTGTGAAACCTTGGGAGGAAAGTAGTGGTCCCACGAGGTCGACATGAATGTGGTCGAACCTTCTAGCAGGGATTCGAAAAGGCTCTAGAGGGGCTTTTGTGTGTTTGTGTATTTTGGCGCGCTGACAAGAAATGCAAGTCTTTGCCCATTCTTTTACGTTTTTGCGCAGGCCAGGCCACACAAACCTTTCGGCGACCATTTTAACCGAAGCGCGCACACCTGGGTGCACGAGGGAGTGAATTGAGTCGAAAATACGGCGGCACCATGCAGCTGGGACTACCGGGCGAGGTCGGCCCGTTGAAATGTCGCATATTAGGGGGGGCACACCGTCGCGTAAACCCCTTTCCTCCAGCCTTAACCCTGTTGGTCCAGACAGGAGTGCACGCACGTCCGCGTCACTACTTTGCTCCTCCGCCATGGCTGCATAATCTATCCCTACGTGGATTGGGGCTGCGTATGTGTCCGCATTGGCGAAGAGTTCTGCGGCTGAGGTAGTATAATCTGTCTCCTCGCGCTCTGGCGATGTCACAGCACGAGAGAGGCAGTCTGCTACCACATTAAGTTTGCCTGCCACATGTCGAATGTCTGTGGTGAACTCTGAAATTGCAGCTAGCTGTCTTTGTTGCCTGCCTGACCACGGTTCAGAAATTTTAGCCATCGCAAAAGTGAGCGGTTTGTGGTCTACAAAAGCCGTGAAACGCCGCCCTTCCAACCAGAACTGGAAGTGGCGGATGGATAAATGAAGCGCTAGCAGCTCCCTGTCAAAGGTGCTGTATTTACGCTCAGTTTGGTTTAGCGATTCGCTGAAAAATGCCAAAGGTTGCCAGGTTCCGCCGACGTGTTGTTCTACAACTGCCCCTATGGCCAGGTCTGAAGCGTCTGTGGTTAGCGCAATGCGGGCCGAGGGATCAGGGTGAACCAACAATGTGGCATTAGCTAGGGCACTTTTTACTTCCGCGAAGGCGCGTTCGCGCTCCAGGGTCCATTCGACCGCGTTGGAAGGTTTTTGTTTTCTGAGCGCATCATATAGGGGCTGCATGAGCTGAGCTGCGCGGGGGAGGAAACGGTTGTAAAAATTAGCCATTCCCAAAAATTCTTGCAGCGATTTGACCGTTTGTGGCCGTGGGAAACTTTTTACTGCGTGAACTTTGTCTGGCAGTGGGACTGCCCCCTTCGGAGAAACTCTGTGTCCCAAAAAATCAATTTGTGACATGCCGAATTTGCATTTGGCTGGATTGATTATTAACCTGTGCTCTTGTAGTCTCTGAAAAACCATAGTGAGATGCTGTTCGTGTTCCTCCTCAGATGAGCTGGCTACCAGCATATCGTCAAGGTAGACGAACACGAAAGGGAGGTCGCGTAATTCTGCATCCATCATTCGCTGAAAGGTTTGAGCGGCGCCTTTGAGGCCAAAAGGCATCTGCAAAAATTCAAAAAGACCGAAGGGGGTTATTACAGCTGTTTTAGGAATGTCTTCCGCTCTAACGGGGACTTGATGATAGCCGCAGACCAGGTCTATTTTTGAAAAAATGCGCGCACCCGCCAGATGTAGTGAAAAATCTTGGATGTGAGGAATAGGGTAGCGGTCATGCGCTGTCGCATTGTTTAATCTGCGGTAATCGCCGCACGGTCTCCAAGAACCGTCGGATTTCGGGACCATGTGAAGCGGTGATGCCCAGGGGCTTTTTGATCGCCTGATAATGCCTAGTTTTTCAAGGGTGGTAAACTCGTCCCGAGCTATGGCGAGCTTGGTCGCGTCTAAGCGCCGAGCTTTGGCGAAAACGGGTGGGCCCGTTGTGGGAATAAAGTGTTTGACCCCGTGCTTAGCCACTGTAGCTGAGAATTTGGGAATTGTGAGTGCTGGAAATTGGGTGAGGAGTTGATCAAACTTACCTCCTGCTGTAGTGACGCTGGCCTGCACGGGTGGTGGAGAAACTCAAGCTGAGCAGGGAATAGAAGCAAAGGACAATGCATTAACCAAGCGTCTGTTTGCTAGATTGACTAATAACCCATGTGCACACAAAAAGTCTGCGCCCAACAAGTTAAAACTCACCGCCGCTACAACAAATGTCCATCTGTAGTTGCGGCCATAGATGCGGAGAGGCAGGTTCCTTTCGCCAAACGTGTCAATGATGGAGCCGTTGGCTGCCACCGCTCCATTGCCCCGGGGGCCCATGGCCCAGTCTGCTTAGGAGGGCATGATAAAACTCAGTTGAGCTCCCGTGTCGATGAGGAACTGCTTGCCGGTGTGTCCGTCCGTCACATATAGAAGCTTGCTTTTTTCGCTGAGAACCGCCGCTGTTAATGGTTCTTGGCTTTGGCGTTTCCCGAATTCGGGAATTTGCAGGGGGGAACGCACTTGTAGGCCTTTTCGGCAAAGCGGTGGTGGTAATAACAGACGTTGCTCCGTCTGTTATGTCTTGGCCGTGTCGCTGTCACGGCGGGCGGATTCTGCTCCATGGTTTGTGGCTCCCCGTGGCTCCGGACATCTGCGTTGAGGTCTGCGGATGCTGCTGTGGGTGTCTGTTCCTTGCAGGCATTGACGAGTCGCTGCGTTTCGTGAGCCAGCGTGCGGAAGTCTTGCTGGGTGCTGCATCGCATGTTGGCAAGCGTCCCTCTCATGTGTGGCGGCAGCGTACTGAGGAATATAAATTGGAAAAGGAAATTGTCGTTGTCCTCTTCTTTAAGTTGCAGCAAGTCCTCCATGAGGGCCTTGGTTCTGCATCCTCTGTGGCCGTAGACCGCCAGGATCCTCTTGGCTCTCTCCTCGGCAGAGGGGACGAAATTCGCCACGATGGTCGTTTTCAGTTCTCTGTATTTGTCCTGGGCCGGCAGCCGCTGGATTATACTCCGCGCACATCTCGAAGTGGCGGCGTCGAGTTTGGCGACGATATGATAGAACTTTGTATCGTCAGCCGTGATGCCCACAAGTGCAAACTGGGCTTCAGCTTGCTGAAACCACGAGGCGGGGTCTTCCTGCCAGAAGTCCGGCAGCTTGACGGTGACGGCATTTGTGTGGACCGTCACTGATGTGTCCGCAGGGTGAGAGTGTCTTCCTTCGGCTCTCACAGCGGCACTGGTGCTCAGTTGAGCCCTCTCTATCACTTCTGCCGTGGAGGAACGTCGTCCGTCTGTTCCCCTGTCTGCATGGGCGCCGGCGTCTGCCTGGGTCACCACAGATGAGTCGATCGCTGGGAAACGCCTCTGGTCCATCCTCGCATCAGGGTCACCAGTGTAGAAGAGCTCGGAATAACGAGGCGATGTGACTTATAAACCAAAGTTTATTATCAGCTTTGCTCCTCTAACAAGTCTCATCTAGTGCAGCAGCAGAAGAAGTAAGAGAACGAACACATTCGGCTCTGTGTACTTATACTCACACACAACAAAAGACATGCATACAAAGCTGACATCCCCCATTAACTTAATTACCCTCCTTTGTCTCCGTACCCCTCCACCTGGCCCTGGGAGGTCAGGGCGACCTATCTGGTCTCCACCGCAGTGCCTCGGATGGTCTTTAATCTTCACTGGCGGTTGAGACCCTTTGTCCTGTTCTGAGGTGTGAAGTCGCTTTACATATGTAATCACCAAACATTCTCACATGCTTATACATATGTAGGTGTAGCATCATCGTCTCCTCAAACCAAGACAGAAGATCACTTCTCTTCATTTTCTAGGAATTTCACTTTATTCATTACACAGGAATACCACTTTTCTGCCTTTTCGGGAATATCACTGGCTTTTATGTCGACTCATGCAGGCCTCTTCCAGGCCTGACCAAAGATGCTTGCTTTCCCAGGGCCCCAATATAAACAGTTGCCTCTTGCAGAGATTGTAAGGATCAGAATTTGCTTTTAAAGGCTCAAAGGAACATAAAACTCAGGAGACCAGACCTCTCAACATGAACACTGCATTTGGATAATGTACCCTTACAGAAAACAATGCTTTTAAAAAAAAAGAGTCATAAACTGCTTAATCTGACGGGTTTATAGCCCGATGCTGTCCAGACTTTCGCCCAGATACTAAAGGAAATCATCTACAGCTCAACAGTACCTCCTAGCGGATACCTACGGAATGTGTTTTCAGTATGTAGGATGACTTTTAATTTGTTCTAAACATTAAGTTTCTTTCAGCTTATCCTCTGGATCCTAAGGACACTGAAAATCATCCCTCTTTTATCACCAACCATGGTTTGCTGCATTTTGATCTAAATGTGAATGCATGTATTATAATTATGTATAAGAAATGTTATATTCATGAGTGTTATTCAAACACATATTGGAGTAATGGTATAAATGCATGATCACCAAATATTAGCCAAGTCATTTAATTTAGTTAGATTTTATATTGAGCACTTAATTTCATAAGAACTGACTGAGTGTTGATTTTCCCTCTCCAATTTCATGGGATGGTGTCTTCGTTTGATTGGCTGCTCTCAAACAAAGAAATGTCCTCACATTGGATAGCAGCCATTTCAAACTGCTTCTGAAAAAGTCGATTGGTCAGTCTTGCGATCGACATCATCAGTTTTACGACCCGGCGAGGTAACTTTAAAAGAGAGAAGTTAGATTTGAGTTTAGTAAGAGAAAAGAAGATCAGAGATCAGCAGAAAAGCAGAGTAAGAAATAAGATCAGACAAAGAACAGGCAGGAAGATTAGCAAGAAGTAAAGTAACAAGGTAACAAGTAGCAAGATAGAGAACGGTGATAGAATTAAGAATTAGAAACAGAAAGAAGAAAGAAAGAGATTTTGAGAAAGATTAGGAACTAAATTAAGATTAAAGAAGCAGAATAGTAATCTAGATCTCAGAAGATTTTATTCCACCGTTTCAAGATCCTGTGAAGTTTTATTCTTTGTGTTTGTCAAGTCTTTCTGGTTACTGAGGAGAAACTATCATTTTTCTTTAGAGCTCGTACTTTTAGAGAATCAAATTCTCAAATTTGTTCCTTCACCTCAGAAGCCATTCTTATCCTAGTAAATGTTTTTCTCATTTTTTTTCATGACTTTTCACGCCGTTAAAGTGGACCTTTAATTTGCCTAGTTTAAAGTGAACAGAGACTGAGACGTTCCTCCTTCAGTTTTTTTGGTCTATCCCACTACAAGAGACCTCAAATTTGGACTTTTTCAAGGACTTTTCTTGCCGCTCGGGGACGATCATTCTGCTGCCCCTGTCCTGAACGAGCCCCCGGCTGGGTCAACACTCCTGACTGCTGTGAGGGAGCATTGCAGCAGCCGCTTCCTCCCGACGTCCCGATCCTGAACTCGGCCGGCATCGACCCGCTGAACACGTGGACCTTCAGCTGTCTTGTGAGTGAGGCTCATTTTACTATCTGCTGGGTTAAAACGTGATGTCCTAACAATTAAATTACAATTGAATATGGCCCGTATTTCAGGGCTCAATTAGTCTCTCAGCCACAGGATAGAGCTATCAACTGAAGGAAGACTCTTAGTCATTTTTAAGTAACTGCCCTTAAATTTTTGTAGATTAATTCAGAAGTCATTTTTAGATAATTAGCTTATGAATTTTCCCCATAAAATTGCGTTGTTTTCAACCTCATTTACCGTTGAAACATAAGTCTGGTTCCTCCTTGGTTCTACAGAGGTGTAACGCTGGATTTTATGTTCAGGAATCCAGTACCAGTTGATGTGATATATTACGCTGTCATCATTTAAATCTGTTTATTCATCATTTGAACGCCATGCCATGTAATCTGAATGAGTTTAATAAAAAGGTGAATGAGAGAAGTTGAAGCGTTTTTCTTTTGCATATACATGTTTCCTAATCACGGCAGGACAAGAACTCACTGAAACTTTGAGACTGATTCATTAAGTAATTTAAGGTACAAAATTAATTAAAATTAAAGTTAATATTATTGTCCGTTAGGACTGGTGCCCCCTTTACGAGTGCTTTTATTTAATTTAGCGGGTGTAGAAGTGACGGTTTAACTCCGCCCCCTTTCACACCCACTATTAAATAAAATAAATAATTCCTGTACCTTATGACAAATATTTTTATAGGCAATTCACGCGACATAGGTTGTGGGATATATGATTAATATAGACCACAGGGGGTGCCAAAAGAACTGAGAACAGACAACGGCACTCACTTTCGCAATGCACAGGTGGATCAGTGGTGTCAGTGGTTTGGGGTAATAAGAGTTTATTCCCCCTCATACACCCCACAAGCTAATGGGGTGGTGGAAAGAACAATCAGGCTGGTGAAGAGTTGGCTTGGAAGGAATGAAAACTCCAGAGACTGGAGCACAAAGCTGTTGGAAATGGTTCAACAACTGAATGACAGACACCGCACAGGTAGGCCCCCTCCATCTCAAGAGCTAAACCAACACCCCTTCATATCTCAGGAACTGGGGCGGAGCCCTGAAGATAAAAAGGAGTCACAGCAACCTAAGGTGCCTTTTCAGGTGGGTCAACGAGTGTGGATCAGGGCACACCAGCCCACAACCGCTGCAGTTAAGCCGAAGAACGACCGGGCTGGCATCATTAAGCAAGTTTTGGACAGCAATACTATCCTTTTGGAAGAGCACGGGATCCAAGGAGTGGAGCAGTTGAAGCCAATCTCTGTTTAAGAGAGAACCAGAAGATGGAAATGTTCAACAACACCTCTACAATACCTCCCTTTGTCGAACTGGCAATGGTGAAGGGCTTGATTATTATGAGAAGAGCATCATATGTGTTATGGGCTGCCAGAGCCCTGGATTTGCTGCAATATGCTAAAAAAGGTTACCCAGAAACTGAAACCATAACTTGGACCCAAGCAAAGAATTTGTGTGTGATATGTCTGAAGCCCTCCCTTCTTGACATATTATGGGAATGCCAATCTTACAGAAAACCAGTGAAGGTTTCCGTCTGCACCACTGGGCTTCACGGTATGAATGGGAAGCCGGTCAAAGTTCTGGACGGCTATGTTTGTGGCCAGTACTGCCTAGAAACCTTACCTAGGGTGGTGTTCATGATGCAATGGGGTCATCAAGACGGCACCAGTATATCACCTCAGGGGTGCACGTGTCAGTGGGATGGGCGGTATCTTCAACTGTGCCTCATTTGTAAGAGTGCCATGGATCGAGGGAATCTTCTAATGGCAGCAAAGGCAGAGGGTTGGCAAGTCAGGAAGATGGTGACTCCATTGCAAGCACTTTCACCAGCCCTGGGGCAAGCATATGGTGAACAGGTGATGGTGCACAATACTGCTCCAGGCAAAGTAACCACGCCCAGCTGACCTCCGACACCCTCTGCACCCTGCTGCCCCACACTTCCATCGGTTCCCCCACCCCCAGGGTTTTGCTCTACCAGCACCAGTGCCCCCTTGACCAACCTGACTGAGGGTCCAAACCCCCTGGATGCAGCAATACAACTTGGATGGCCCTACAACCCATATGCTACACCAATGCAGACACCACCCTTGGGTACTCTTTAGTATCCTCAGGTTTTCAGGGTGTATCGTGACCCTGAAGATCCTGATTGCACACCACTTCCAACTTACCTTCCTGAAGCACAGCAGGAGCAAGCACCCCCTGAATAGATTCCTCATGTATAAGCACAAAATGCATCTCAGAACTCTTACAACATATTCACACATATACTGCATTGCATACACATCATCCATTGTTTTACGCATAAATCCATACACTTCTCAAACCTTACATGCACAGCCCACAGATGAAAGTTTAACATGCATCCACAGGAGCTTCACACACAACTAGACATAAAAACATATTTTTCTATTTTTTGTAATTTTATTTTTGTTTTGAGCTGCACTGGTCTACACCGACCAAGGGGTGACAGCACCCCCCGGAGATGAAAAGGAGAAGTGATGACATCACTGGTGCAGCATAAGAGCTACGTCTGTTATCATGGGTGCTCCCTTAGACAAGGGGCATCTCTGAAAACAGGCCTCAGCGTCCTCCACATCAGATATGGATCAAAAAAGAAAAATAGCATCAGGACTCGAAACAACACCTGAGCTCCCTAAGAAGAAACTCAGAGTAGGGGAGCCTCAACAAATGAGTAAGAAGAAGCTCTGCCTAATTCTCTTGCTCAAGTTTATGGCCATAACCATCGGTATGGTAGTGCTGGTTTCCATACTATACTGGCTGGGTTATGAACCATGGGCCCTCACCCACACTCGGGCTCAGTTTGTTACCACCAAGAGGTTTGAACAAACCTGCTGGGCAGCAGAAAGAAGAAGAGTTTACACTCTGCTCAGCAATGACACTCATTTCAACTTAACCAAGATGCAACAGCAGTCATCCAAGCTCAGCTCTGAAGAATGGAGAGATAAATGGAATGACACTTTGTGGTTTGAAGACAAACTCAACATCACAGATGCACAACCTGGAAGATGGGCCATTGAAGATTTGCAAGAACTCACAGGAGGAGGGGGCCTATTAAGGCTGCTCATCTTCACAAAGAAGCAAAAAATACGAGTCTGGTGCAACTGGATAAAGCCAGAACTATATTCTTCAGCATGGTACTGTACCTGGAGCTGCAAACCCGTATCAGATAAAAAACAACACGGGGTACTGGGAGGCTGAAGTGGTCCATGGATGAGCCCATTATCACAACGAGACCTGCGTAGGGATCTTCCCGAATTATGGGCCTTTTTGGGGTTACCACAACCTCACCTGTCCAGGTCCAGACAGTCCTAAGAAGAGAGTGAGAAGGGTCATTCAAGTAACCGGTCACCACGATACGGTAGCCATCACAACACATCCAACGCCTTCGCCTCAAGTCGCCAGAACTCCAACCCCAGGGAAGCCCAGTTCCAGTGAGACAACCACAGTACCACCATTGCCAGGCACGACCATGAAGTTTACAGAAGAAATTGTGAACAATTTCAAGCCTGTTTCCAAAGCTCAAAAAGACTACAGCCGGAAGTTAGTCACCTGTTGCATGCAAGAAAAAAGAAATAAATTAGCCCCATGTTTCTGGAACATCAACAGTAAATGCCCCAGTGGTAAGCATTATATGGTTATCACTCAGGTGTACAAACCCCTAACCATGCTAATACCCAGCACGGCCCTCAAGACTGAACCAGAAGCATTCCATGAAGACTAGCTGAACGAAACCCTGCCCTGGCTGTGGATGTTCAACTCAAACTACTTTCAAGGCACATTTGCACCCAGTATGCCCATCAGGCCACAAGGCCTGAGTGAAGTTCTCAAATCCCTGTTTTATGTGCAAAGACTGCCTACTCCAGATGATCTGTTAAAAGTTCCCCAGACAGACTTTAAAGCGATTGATGAATGTGTAGTGGACAAAATATTCGACTCACTCAATGGCACTGAATATGTAGCAGATAAGAAATCACCCGGATGCCCTCTGCAGCAAGTTTGGACCGGCATCTGGGGCACATGGCTGTATGATTGTACATCATTGAAGTAAAACAAAACTATCAAAGGCATTTTGCAGTCATGGCATGAAGAACGGAAGCGAGACGAGTATCTGACATGGTGGGGAATGGAAGAAGGAGAAATGAAGAAATGGGTCCTGCCATGTCTCACTAAATCCTCAAACTATTGGGTGAAGTATCAGTTTCTGGCAACAGTGTACTCGAAGCATTGGGACATCTGGCCTTGGTCATACACTTTCATTAATTACATCAGCCCAGCACCATGGAAAATGACCTGTGACACAAGTAAGATCACTGCACCATCAGTCTATCAAGAGGGGATTGTGGGCAGATCCCTTATTGGAAGAAGGACTGTGAAGACTACTATAAGGGAGAATATGAAACATATGGTTTGCAGACTGTCTGGAAGAAGGTCAATGGTCACTGGATTAGAGTGTTCCCTGAGAATGTGGGGTGCACTAAAGCACTTATGGGGCATTCCATGCACAAAAGGAAGCAAATTCTGGGTCAAATTATCCCACAAGTCATTGATGACCCCCAATTCTATGTTGCAGAGAGCTATGCATTAAGGAAAAGCCTCTGTGAAGGAAAAGAAGAAATTGGTTATGAATGGCTGGGCCAGAATGGCATCTATAATAATGGCACCTGTCACTCTCCTGCTGAGCACTGGCTTCATTGCGGCCAGGGCAAGAAGAAACATGAGTGCACTTTCCTAGAGATAGCGGTGAAGACGATTAAAGGCACCGTGGGTACGGTTCTAAAAGGAGTAGCTGAAATAGCTGAAGAAGGGCTACAAGTCATTACTACCTGGCTGGGAACGTTGTTCAGCTGGGTATGGCCTTATTTGTTGCTTGGATTAGGCCTCCTAATAGCAGGAATAATTCTGCTGGTAATCACCAAAGGTGGCGCCCGAGCTGCTGTCTCATCCATCTTTCGTCGAAAGAGGGCACCGAAGAGAGGAGGGGTAGCGAAACTCCTCCCACTAAAAGAGGAAGTATAGTTATAAAACTTCCGTACCACGCAGTTGCAGACTTCATTTGGACTTGGGCTGACAACCATTCAACGCTCAACTTCCCCCTGCTCCTCAGCTTTGGCAACAGAATCTACTGGCACAGCACAGCCTACTACAGCAGGACTACAGAAACAACAACAGCAGATGATTTCTACACTGCAGTAGACAGTTCATACAGAGTGAGTACATCACCTTCACCTGCTTGGGTTACTGCACTGACAAGAGCCAAAATACACTTCTGGGTACTGCAAGCCATCTAGGCATGCTTCTGCTGTACTGGAACCTGGTCTAAGGGGCATACCCTGAGAATTGTGACAACATTGGCTGCAGTCATCTGCATCACCTTGGTCAACATTATATTTGGCAAATACGATCACATTCTAACCCTGTTCATCACCTACATGCTGGGTTGTATTACACCACGGTGTGATCCTGAAGGCATCGCCTGCACAGTAATAATCCTCTTCTGGGTAATTATCAACATGATCTCTATCTTCTACCCTGCCTGTGTCATAGTAAATGTGGCTTGTGTAGGGTTGATGGCAGCGGCAGTGCTGGGTCGTCAGATATGGTTGGTGATGAAACTGAAAAAGAGTGGCCAGAACATCTGGGTCAGTAGGCTGGCAGCTGTTGCCTTTTGGGAAGTGATTTGGGGGGTCCTAACAGTGGTGTGGTGGATGGAACTCATCTGTGCCTCAGCCATGATGGCATGGATGATGTCCTATGCGGCGTTCTTCCCCACAAAGGTGGAGGGCTACATAAAAGAAATTGCCATACTCTACACAGCACCAAAGCCTTTGCAGTCTGTAACTGACGACAAGAACTGTGCTTCTGCATAAAAGGGGAGGGTAAAGCCTCCTGAAGATTTTGCTTACAGATAACTACAAGCCTGCTATCCTGCCTAACCAGAACTCCAATTACAAAGATGTGCTCTGTGGTTCACCTGTCTGTTGCAGGATGGGAGAGTTGCCTGCCTGTTCTGCCATACACCCCTGGCTGAAGTCAAGTTCCTATGGGACATCGTTGGGGGTCTGTGGTGTAACAGCTGCTGCCCAGGCCCCAACACAGTTCTGCCAGTACCCATGAATGGTCTCTTCAGTCAAGGAAAAGACATCGCCATACCCCCAATTGCCCCTGATTCGAGGTGGCCCATACAAACAACAGGGAAGTTGCTTCACGACACAACAAATCAGGAGCTCAGACCACAGTGGAGACCTATCAAGCACAACAATGGCTTCTACTATCCACTGTATCAGAAAACCTGGGAGCTTCCAGATGGATCTGTGGCATTCTCCACCCACCTCACCTACAATGACGTATGGCTGGCTTACATCCAAGCTGCACCAACACAGCCTCAATCAAGTGACAGCCTGTACAACAAAGCTATGGATGCTCTTTCACAGCTGACGCAAGCATTAAATGAGGGGCAGACACCTCCACATTTCTCAGGGTCCCGGTCCTCTGTGGCTCAGGTTCCTGCAACAACTGTAACTGCCACTTCAGGGGTTGTTAGTCTTCCTATTACATCTTCACGAGTTGATCAACCGACCTCTACACAGCTTACTTCTCCGGCTAGTCGGCCTCCGACTCCAGGCCAGCTTCTCAAAATAGATGAGGCTGGGGATGAGCCGTCTGATGAGCCTCCTCTGCATAGCTCGAGTACAGTTTCATCTTGCAAGCGTCACACCTCACCAGCAGCGGCACGCCACAGCTCAACTCTGCGAGAAGATGTTATCTCTCTCACAGCTGATGAGGACGAAGTTCTTCTGGATACTACTCCACAGATCCGTAAGGGTGCGAGGCAACAGCCAACATGATCCCAGCAACTGCAAAAAGGCTGAAAGCAGCAGACCCTCCCAATCACACCGATTTGCCCCCTATGAAAAGAAAATGGGGGATCCTGCCTCAACCGTCTCAAGAATACAGAAAACATTATAGGGAGGTCAGCCAGGGTCACAAAATCATCAGAGAGCACATACTCATGTGGTCAGAAAGGACGGAAACAGACATGGCTGGTGAATCATAGAACTGAATGCAAAGCACAATATTGAAAGCATATGCTATGAAATGCAATATTTTGTATGTAATCAGTAAAGCAAATGTATACTCATTGATTAAGAAGTATGTAATCAACAAAAATAATGAGTGTAATCCAACTGTGATCATATGTACATTTTAAGTGCACAAAGAAAGGTTTATGCGGGTTCAGATTGTGGAATGACGAATTCTCCTGCCTCTGGATTCACAGAGCATGGGCCCCGCTGATGGAAGAACAGAAGACGGAGCCTCAAGAGTCAGCTTCCCTGCCTCGCCTTTCCTTCCCCTTCTCCCCAAGAAGAGGAGCGATCGAAGGAGAAGACCAGCCATCAATCTCCCCAGCACTGCTTTTTAGACATATAACCCCAAATTAGTTAAATGTTTTTACCAGGTTTGATTTTTCCAAAGGGTTTCTTTTATTTTGGACTCTTTCAGATTTTTCATATTTTTGGTTGATTTTGAATTTTGATTTTCTGGACTGATCCTGGTGATTTTTGAATTTTTATATTTTTGAATGATTTTACTTTTTGATCAAATGACTGATTTTACAAATACTAACTTTTTGAATCAAGGTTTTTCAATCAGTTTGGGTTTTCTGATTTTGAGTCCCTTTTTTCCTGATTTTTGGTTTAATTTTGAATTTTATCATTTTTGATTTAATTGACTGTTTTTATGCAAGTATATCCTGTTTTGGCTGAGCTTTGCAGACTTTCAATAAATACTACAGCATATTAAAAGACAGTATGGGAGTTTGTGAGATCACTGATTCAGTGTCCATCTTTCCTGGTTGTTTTTCAAGAGGGTATTTTTCTGCAAGAGGTGTTACATTTTTGTGAGTTTTTAAAGGTTACTCTTTAAGGTGTTTTTTAAAACAGACTTCCTATAGATCAATTTTCCTGATTTTAACCCCTTGCACGCTGGTCAATTTCCCTAAAAACGCCTAAAAAGTAACATACCCAAAGTAAATCAAAAGCTGTTCTTCAACCCTTTGCAGCATCTTCATGGGGTGGGTCTCATTTAAAAGAAAACACTTTGAATTTTTTGGCAAAACAGTCATAATCTCTCTAAGTGCTCCTGCCACTGAGTAACAGTCATCTAAACATACTGAACTTGAAGAAAATAAAGTTTGCCTGGGTGTTTTTTTGGATACAAATGCTTGCAAATAACACACAGCTGTCAGATCTGGGCTGGAAAATGCACCAGAAATGTAGAACCAAGTGTTATCCAGCTGAGGTCAAAATTTTGTAACAATACAACAAAAAATGAATATATTACACAGCTTTTTTCTCAGGTTGTTCCCAGGCGTTTTTGAACTGTGCCAAATTGTGTCAAATGGCACAGTTTGGAAAAACGTCTGTAACTTTTGAATGATTCAGTATAGAAGCTTGATGTTGGGCTCTAATGAAAGGTGTCACTCAGGGCTGTGTGTGTGGGGGGGAGGGGTTGTTTATTCATTCATGAATGAATGAATGAACAAACAAGCCCCCACACACAAAGAAGCATGCCACGTAAAAAATGTGTCTTTTTTTTACAAGAAAAAATAACCTACAGTGCACTAAAAATTATACTAAAATATCTGTAATGTAGAGGATAACAACTCCCCCCCCCCCGCTACAGAGGACAGACATCGTCCATCTCCACATGACGGAACAGTCATGTGGCGATGTGGCGACCGCGGCGCACAGTCCCCGCGGTCTACTACGCACAGTTGTACTAAAATATCTGCAATATATCTGCAATCCGCTACAGAAGAGTAGCGGGGGTGGGGCGTTCACGGTCCTGACGCGGCGATGACGCACAGTTGTAATTTACCGATCGGTCAAAAGTCATTTTGATTACAATTTTCAGGGATAAAGAATAATTTAGCTTATAACACTTACCTGTCCACAACAGCAGTGTCGCTGGCGAACATCTCTTCATCATTGTCAGACGAACATGACGCTGGCCCGCTTGTTACGACTCGTGGTTCTGGTCACGCGACCCAGTCAAACCATGATTCCATTATTGCGGTTTTGCGCTTCCATGATTGCGGTTTTGGCGAATGATTTTTCAAAACAAATAAGAACAGTAGTAAGAAAAAAAGACTGGCGAACGCGTGTGTATCACCCAGCGGCTTACACAAAACAGATTTGACGCACGCTTTCAATAGTCGAACTTCTCTGCTTCAATTGGCTCGCTGTATTCGCAGCCGTTGGTAGGCGGGTCCTTCTTGCTAGGTTTTCAGTCATTGGTTCTTCAAGGTTTCAGAAACCCAATTCAAGGCTCTTATTAGTCGAATGAGAGGTCAATCAAATCTAAACCAATCAAAGCACTCCTTTGGCTTTCTGTTCGCGGCTGTGTCTGTAGTGGAAGAACGGAAATGCAGCTTTTTTTTTTTCAGTGCGCTCTGAGACGCACAGTGTTCGTCCTACTGCTCACGAAGGCGCGCTAGGACACAGAGACGTGACCGCCCACGGTATCCCGGAGTGCAAGAGGTTAAACATTTACCCAGATTTTACCAAGAGCAATGTGAGACCATGAGGGGCTGTCATTAATACCAAGGGTGTGTTCCAGGTGTCTGACTGGACAGGTCACTCAGTCAGAGGTCTGGTATACAGGTAAGCGGAGGTCACCTGGTAGATAGAAGACAGTGCAGCTGGGTTAACCCTCAGTCACCAAGCACACACACACACGTGACAGAATTTCCTATGAGGGAAATTCCTCTAGGAACTGCAAGCTGGTGAGCCTAACTTCAATCTTGAGGTACAAGGTCAAAGGGTCTACGACAATATGTGTGTGTGTGTGTGTGTGTGTGTGTGTGTGTGTGTGTGTGTGTGTGTGTGTGTGTGTGTGTGTGTGTGTGTGTGTGTGTGTGTGTAAGCATGCATATAAACTCAAAATTCTAGGAGTCGAGATTAAAAATAAAAGTACCAAAAAAATTATTGCTCATATTTGAGGTAGAGGTTTAGGTTAAGCAGTATTAAGGTAACTCAAGGAGGTTCAAATAGGACTGGTTTAGCTGGACTAAACCATGATTTCCCAGATGTCTGAGTCATAGGGTGTTCATGGCCTTTAATCTGAAAAACTGAGCAAACAGGGAATGTCGTCATTGTTCTTTGAATGGAAACGCAGAGTAAATTTGTGACCACTGAGAAAGAGACAAGATGAGGTGAAAGCAGGCTCATTGTGAAAGTGTTAACTGAAAAGCTAATGTTTCTAGCTACCTTTGGGAGTAACATAGACACCAGCTGTGTGTGAGCATAGTCAACCTTTAACACGAAGAGCAACAAGTTCAAGACCTTTTTGAGTTTGACTGAAGCTTTGGAGCAACCATTCAAAACCAACACAGTGTCTTGCAAAGTTTTGGCAATGGTTTGTGGTTCAGCTACCTGGCATTTCGGTGTAGCGGTGTTGACCGAGTTAACAGTGGGCGTGCTAAGGCTAACAAGAGGCCCTAATGCTGAAGCTGTTACTGAGAATCCACTTAAGGATTGTTGACTTTTTTTCTTGGCTCTGGCCAATTCTAACTGGGTGACCGTAGGTGTGATTGTTAGGTAGAGGGCTGAACTGAAAGAAAAGATGGCCATCATCTTGGCAAGCAAATAGGAGTGAGTGATCTTAATCTCAGCCGTCTTGTTGTTTTTTTCTTTAGGCACCTGAGTGGCAGTTGAAAATTTATTCTCAGAGATGGAACAATTTCTTTTAGAGGTTAAACCCTAAACCTTAGATATTTTCTCACCTTTAATGGGAATTTTGATATTGTTAGCTCAAGCTAATGGTATTGGATATTTGTGTGTACTATTTGATAATAGTAAGTTGATTGCAATTGATTAGATTTTACAGAGGCCTTTAAGATTAGTTTAAGGGATAATTTGGTTATAATTTACCCTTTTTTCTTTTGAAAGTTTTGGTGCAGTTAACTGATTGGTTTGGAGAAATGCGACCGAGTATACCTGAGGCTAATAGTTAGCTAACAGTTATCTCTCAGATGTAGGCCTGATTTTAATCTTATTTATGGACTTACTGTGGCAGTGTACCTGACAAGTCCCATGGGGTTTTGGTAAAGTTTAGTCTTATTTTGATGGGCCCATTTGAAAATGGGATCCTGCATTTGGTATTTAAGTGGCCAAAGGTTGTTGTTGACAACGTGTGGTTTCATCCACTCCGGCAGGAATTTAGGAGCAATTTTCCCTGCCTGTAGATTGATTTGTTGTGTTTGCGGTATAAATACATAGTGGAAGACCTTGTCCCCCCTTGAGGTTTGTCATAGGAGAGTCTTTGGCCATTGTACACTTTGTGTTGTTTGGCGGCTTGGTCCAAGTGTTTTTGAAATGTGGCCTTGGGAGCATTGTACATCGTTTTGACACTTCTTTGTTCTACAGCTGGAAGTTCATGGGCGTTGGCAGTCGTCACCCCCCTCTGGTTTTGAGGAACTACAAGCGGTGGCCATAATTGTTTGTTGGAAGCAGGAATACAAGTGCCATTGCGTAGCTGCAGAGAAGGCTGCGTCACAGGAAGACTTTTCAATGTCATCATAGGAGAGAAATTTGACTTGGGGAGCACGTGTACAATCGGGTTTGATTGATATAAGATGGTTTTATGGACCACGGGGTCACGGGCTGGTGTAAATGCGCACCTAGTGTTCAGAAAAGTTGGGTCCACCGATGCATAACCTTGAGGTTGCAGAGGGTCTGGAGAGTCGGTTGATGTGGCTGTTGTGACCATGCATGCCTCAGGGGTAGGTGGGTGGGATTCAGAAGGTGGCACCAACGCTGAGTCAAAGATATCAAGGGGGATGGGTGGAGCTTTCTGCTCAGCCAGTGAGTTCCCAAGGTCATTCGCTTCCTTGGCTTGACCTTGTGTTTGAAGGTGACCTTTGACTTCTTTAGGACAGCGTTCACCTTGGTCTTTGTGGTCACTTTCAATCAGTTTTGGTTGTTCCAACATTGCTAGTTGTGTGAGACTTGGGGTGTCCAAAGTGTCAAGAACCAAGCACTGTGATTCAATTGTCTTTGTTAGGTCGAATGAATGAGGTTGTTGAGTTTGAGCCCATAGTTTGAGATTCTTAAAATCAATCAGCGGCTCAAAGCGGTTCAGAAGATTTTTGCTGACGAGCAATGGGATGGAGTCAAGTTTGGACACATAGACCGGATGTGTCAAGGTCATGGGGCCAATGGAGAGTTTGGCTAGTGACACGCCCAACAGGGTTTTTTTAGTGAACGCATATGGTCAAATGGCTAACGAACAGGGTTCCAGTTTTAAGTCCTTGTGAGCATGGTTAGCAGCTACACGTAGTTTGTCAAAAAGGTTGCATGACAAGAGTGATGTCAGCAGCGGTGTCTAAAATGGCATCCTGACACATAACATTTTCAGAGGTCAATGGAAAATAGAATTTTTGCACCACACCCCTCACGTTTAAATTGCACAGAAATTGTGGAACCGGTGGTTTGACACGGATTTGTGAAATGTTTTTAGAGGAGTGGTCTTTGACTTGTGGTTGGGCTGCCATAACAGCACAGGACTGCAGTGGGTCTTTGGTTGTCCATTTGTAGGAGGGGTTCTCTTTTTGCCTTTTCTTCGTGGTGTAGAACATTTGTTCTGAGCTTGCATAGCTGTGATAGCTAGGATGTCAGCAGTTTCATTTTCTTTGTTGCTTTGAATCTCTGCTAGGAGGTGTTTGACAACTTCTATATCCTCCCTACTGAGCATAGGAGTTTCTTCCTTCTTCCAAGGTTTGTGATTGGGCTCTGCTTCTGAGCTTATGTGATGAGGTAGAGGAGACCATTTGCCGCAGTTACGCGTGTCCTCGTATTGGTATCTGTCATCCTGAGAGTCCATACCCTCTTTTCACGACCTACCTGGTGGATATGGCCTACTGTGGTGCACATATGTGGGTTCCATATGCTTCACATGTGTATTACTGTATGCTTATTGTGTGCTTCACGTCTCAGAGGAACAAAAGGTCTGAACCTCCTAGGGGTAACAGGAGGATGTGAAGTCTGGCCTTTTGTATGCAGAGAGATGGCCTTGAGGGATTTCCTGACCACCAGGACTTGAGGTGGACACGAGAAGACCTGGAGGGGGATGCATTGTGATTTGGGATTAAGAGACAATGTGACTGTGTGCTTTGATGTCCCGGGGTATTAAAGGGACAGATGTGGGGGGATTCCTCCTCTTACTGTTTTTGGATGTTGGAGAATGTGGAGGTGAATAAAACTGATCTTGAGAAAAAAAATCAGCCTCGTCCTTCCACACATCTCCACACTGGTGACCCCAAGACGTATCATGAGCGGAGACGAATCTCCCGAACCAGCCTCGTCAGGAGCCAGTCAAACGAATGCAGCCACAGTTCAGCTACCGGACTTCTGGCCGAACAATCCGCGCTCCTGGTTCAGCGCAGTCGAGGCACAGTTCCACCTCCGGAGGATTTCGGTAGACGCCACAAAGTTCTACCATGTGGTTGCAAAGCTGGACAACCACACAGCCCAGCGAGTGGAGAGCCTGATCAACCACCCGCCGGACAGCGACATGTACAGTACGTTGAAGGCTGCACTCATCCGTTACTTCACCCCCTCCGTGGGGGAGCGAGCAGAGAGGCTCCTGACGCTGACTGAATTTGAGAGCGACAGACCTGCAGACCTGATGGGGAAGATGCTGAGTTTGAGAGACTCCGAAGATGATAGCTTCATCTTCACCCACCTGTGCCTCAGGACCCTACCGTCAGCGGTGAGAGTGACCCTGGCCAGTTCACAACTGTTGGCCCGATGAGACTACCACGAGCTGGGCCAGGAGGCGCAACGACTCGTCGACGCCAATAAACGGCATGCGGCCACGGCTGCAGCAGCGGAGCCAGGCGCATCGTCCGGAGAGGGCAGGGGGCCAGAGGCTGCAGCACCAGACTCACCGACGACGGCGGCGGCAGGGGCAAGGAAACACGGAGCAGATGACGTCCTTTGCTTCTTCTATCGCCGCTTCGCAGAGAGGGCACGCAAGTGCATTGCACCGTGCCATTTTAAGCGCTTGGGAAATGCCAAGACCGGGGGTCGGTAGCAGCTGCGGCCCTCGGAGAGGAGAACAAGCTGCTCTACTTGAGGGATGCGTGATCGGGGAGGCATTTCCTCGTGGACACGGGCTCCCAGCTCAGTTTCATCACACCTTCCTACGCTGACCGGCTGGCGCCTTCCAGTGGTCCCCGGGTGTCAACAGCGAATGGCTCGGCAATTAAGACCTTCGGTGAGAGGACTCTGCTTCTGTCTTTACACGGCCGTACATACGAGTGGACTTTCGTCATAGCGGCAGTCAATTTCAACATGTTAGTGGCTGATTTTTTGTGCTCACATGGGATGTTGGTCGATCTTGCTAACAGACGCCTGGTTAATGCACTCTCTTTTTATTCTATTCCCTGTACAGCTCGAGTGGCCCCGCCAACAGCACAAGCCAACGTCACAGCTGCAGGGGGTAAGTTCCACACACTCCTCACTCAGTTCCCAGCACTCATGGTTCCAACATTTTCGGCAACCGTGGCTAAACACGGGGTGGAACATTTTATTACTACCGCCGGTCCGCCCGTTTTCGCTAAAGCTCGGCGCTTGGATTCAGCTAAACTGACCATAGCGCGCGAGGAGTTCGCCAACCTGGAAAGGTTGGGCATCATCAGGCGTTCGAAGAGCCCATGGGCTTCACCGCTGCACATGGTCCCAAAAGCTGATGGCTCGTGGCGGCCTTGCGGTGATTTCCGCAGGCTGAACAACGCTACAGCGCACGACCGCTACCCTATCCTGCACATCCAAGATTTTTCAGTTCATTTGGCGGGGGTGCGCGTTTTTTCTAAAATAGACTTGGTACGCGGTTACCACCAGGTCCCAGTGCGCGCTGAGGACATACCCAAAACAGCGGTAATAACTCCTTTTGGGCTTTTCGAGTTTTTGCGCATGCCGTTTGGGCTTAAAGGCGCGGCGCAGATGTTCCAACGCATGATGGACGCGGTTTTGCATGATCTCCCTTTCGTGTTTGTCTACCTGGACGACATATTGGCAGCCAGTGCGTCCGAAGACGAACATGAAAACCACCTCACGGCAGTTTTCCGGAGGTTGGCAGAGCACGGGTTAATAATTAACCCAGCGAAGTGTCAGTTTGGGGTGACGCAGATTGATTTTTTGGGGCATCGCGTCTCCCCAGAAGGAGCAGTCCCTCTGCCTGACAAAGTGCGCGCAGTAACAAATTTTCCCCAGCCACAAACGGTCAAAGCGTTACAAGAGTTTTTGGGAATAGTGAATTTTTATAACCATTTCCTCCCCCGCGCAGCACAGCTCATGCAACCATTGTATGCTGCACTAAAAAAACAAAAACCCACAAATAAAGTTGAATGGTCTCCGGAGCAAGAGCGCGCATTCTCTGAAGTCAAAACAGCCTTGGCAAACGCTACGTTGTTGGCACATCCAGTCCCAGCGGTCTGCATGGCGCTCACTACTGACGCGTCAGACGTGGCCATAGGGGCGGTCGTGGAACAGTATGTAGCCGGAGCCTGGCAACCGCTCGCTTTTTTCAGTAAGACCCTGCGCGACAGCGAACGAAAATACAGCGCATTCGACACGCCGTTTCACCGCGTTTGTTGACCACAAGCCACTGACTTTCGCGCTGGCCAAGATTTCAGAACCTTGGTCGGGCCGGCAGCAGAGACAGCTGGCCGCGGTATCGGAGTTCACTACCGATATTCAGCATGTGGCAGGTAAACTTAATGTAGTGGTGGACTGCCTCTCGCGCGCCGTGGCGCCCCCAGCCCGCGTGGAGGTAGATTCTGCAGCCATGGCCGCGGAGCAGGTTAGCGATGCGGAAGTGCGCACGGCCCCGGTCCGCATGGGGATAGATTATGCAGCCATGGCCGCGGAGCAGGTTAGCGACGCGGATGTGCGCGTGCTCCAGTCTGGCCCAACAGGGTTAAGGCTGGAGAACAGGGTGCTGAAAGACGGTATGCCCCCCCTAATTTGCGATGTCTCCACTGGGCGGCTGCGTCCTGTGGTGCCAGCCGCGTGGCGCCGCCGCATTTTTGACTCGATTCATTCTCTGGCGCACTCAGGAGTGCGCGTGTCGGTCAAAATGGTAGGGGAGAAATTTGTATGGTTGAGCCTGCGCAAACAAGTTAGAGAGTGGGCGGCAGCCTGCATGGCTTGTCAGCGGGCCAAGGCTCATAGACACACGAGAGCTCCCTTGGAGCCGTTTCACATCCCAGCTAAAAGGTTTGATCATGTCCACGTGGACCTCGTAGGCCCCCTCCCGCCCTCACAAGGGTGCACACATCTTCTGACAATGGTTGACCGCACCACGCACTGGCCGGAAGTGGTTCTGCTGTCGTCAACCACAGCCGAGGAGGTGGCGCGTGCGTTTTTAACGGCATGGGTAGCGCGTTTTGGAGTTCCGTCAGACATTACGTCCGACAGAGGCCCGCAATTTGTTTCCGAACTTTGGTCAGCGATGGCCCGCAGCCTGGGGGCAACGATCCACCGCACGACCGCGTACAACCCGCAGGGTAACGGGTTATGCGAATGTTTTCACAGGTCACTGAAGGCGGCTCTCAGAGCGTCGCTTACGGATGCAAATTGGGTGGACAAGCTACCATGGGTTTTATTGGGGCTGCGTTCTGCACCTAAAGAGAATTTAGAAGCCTCCCCAGCTGAGCTAGTTTTCGCACAGCCACTTCGGCTGCCTGGGGAATTTCTCCCAGATAATCCAGCGCCAGAGCGCTCCCCGGCTCAGCGGTTACAGAATAGCACGGGCCCAAGCATGCTACCTGGCCCCGTTCACCACAGTTTTGCGCGTGTTTTTGTGCCTAAGGCTTTAAAAAAATGCAGAGTTTGTTTTTGTCAGACATGATGCCCATCGTCCGCCTTTACGCCCACCTTATGACAGACCATATAGAGTGCTGGAAACAGGGGATAAGCATTTTTCACTAGATTTGGGGGGCAGAAAAGAAATGATTGGCATTAACAGGCTCAAACCCGCTTTTGTGATGGCTGACGAAGCTGTGCAGTTGGCTAGGCCTCCTCGGCGTGGCAGACCCCCTAGGGAGCTTTCCCCAGAGCTCCCACAGGGATTGACTAACAGTTCTCACCCCCAGACAGCAGCTCCACAGCAGGGGGGGCGCCGCGGAGGTGGTAAAGCCTGCTTACAGCAGATACGGGAGAAGACTGAGGCCCAAGCAGCATGTGGACTGATGTGTAGTGATTTTATTATGACATGCAAACTGTTATTACATTGTTCCATCTTAGACGTTTGGGGGGGGGGGGTCATGTGGTGCACATATGTGGGTTCCATATGCTTCACATGTGTATTACTGTGTGCTTCACGTCTCAGAGGAACAAAAGGTCTGAACCTCCTAGGGGTAACAGGAGGATGTGAAGTCTGGCCTTTTGTATGCAGAGAGATGGCCTTGAGGGATTTCCTGACCACCAGGACTTGAGGTGGACACGAGAAGACCTGGAGGGGGATGCATTGTGATTTGGGATTAAGAGACAATGTGACTGTGTGCTTTGATGTCCCGGGGTATTAAAGGGACAGATGTGGGGGGATTCCTCCTCTGACTGTTTTTGGATGTTGGAGAATGTGGAGGTGAATAAAACTGATCTTGAGAAATAAACTCAGCCTCGTCCTTCCACACATCTCCACACTACGACCGTAGTCAGGTTTTTGCAAAGTTGGTCCTACGTGAGATCCAGGGGACCTAGTTTGGTTTTGACCTTGATGAGGTCGGTTGGAGAAACGTCTTGGGTTTTTATGTAATTGTGGTATAGGAGACGGAGTAGAGCGAGGGGCTCCTTCCAACTCCAAGGTGTCAGATGCAGCACTGATAGCTAGCACGGTGGCAGGTTCAGTGTTCTTGTTGCAATTTTGTTGCTGTTTTTGGAATGCATACTGTGCGAACACTCTCAGCTGACTTATTGAGCGTGACCTTGGGTTAGCTGTAACTCCAAGGCTGTGACTCACAGTGGGATGGAGGTTCTGGATGAAGAGGGTCTGAAAATTGTGGTCTTCTTCCATCCATGGTGTATTTTAAGATCCAAAATATGCAAGAAGGAGTCACTGGTAGTAGGCCTGTGGAGGCTCTGAGTGATCTTGCTTCACAGCCAGGGCTGTCGATAGTCCTGATTGTAGGCAGTTGTTGGAGAATTCCTTTTCGATGGCTTTGCAGAGTAGCCTGTAGTCTGTCCTGATATCTGTCAGCTGTCTGTCCATAAATTTTGATACCAACCTGTTAGATGTTCGTTTAATCAAATACTAGATGTACTCGTCGACCGTAGCATCAGTGTACTTGCGCAGGTAGTAATCACTGTCTTGTAAATAGGCTTTGGGGATAAGGGATAAGGCTAAAGACCTGTACTTATATAGCGCTTTTTCTAGTCTCAAAGACCACTCAAAGCACTTCACTAGTCGCTGTCGGCCTCCGTCGGTCTATGATGACCATGGAAGAGAATCCTAAACATCTACTCTGCTGGAACAGCACCGCCTGTGGCTGAACAGGCCGATGCGCGAATGGCAGTCCCTGTCACACAGGTCGCACTTGTGGGTGGTCTCCGTGCTGCTGGGTCTGTGGCGGTTCTTCCTGCGGGTCCTTTTTTCATCTGCTGCAGCAGTCAGTCTCTCTTCACCCACCTTGAGCTGTCTGGTCAGGGTGCCTCTCCATTTGGAGCGGTCCGTTGCGAGGTCCTCCCAGCGCTCTGTGTTGATCTCCAGGGCCTTCATGTCTCTCTTGCAGACATCTCTAAAGCGCAGCTGTGGGCGGCCAACGTCTCTCCTGCCAGTCGCCAGTTCTCCGTAGAGGACGTCTTTGGGGATTCTGCCATCCTCCATACAGTGAACATGGCCTAGCCAGCGGAGCCTGCGCTGCCTGAGTAGAGTGAACATGGAGGGAAGGCCGGCGCGGGACAGGACTTCTGTGTTGGGCACTTTGTCCTGCCAGGATATGTCCAGGATGTGGCGAATGCTGCGCAAGTGGAAGGAGTTCAGTCTCTTTTCCTGCCAGGCGTATGTTGTCCACCTCTCACTCCCATAGAGCAGTGTGCTGATGACGCAGGCATTGTACACTGCCATCTTCGTCTTGACAGAGAGTTTGGGATTCTCCCACACTCGTGTTGTGAGGCGAGTGAGTGTGAAGGCTGATTTTCCAATCCTCTTGTCGATCTCTGTATCAAGGGAGAGGTTGCTGCTGATCTTGGACCCCAGGTACGTGAACTGATTCACGACCTCCAGCTTGTAGTCGTCGATGGTGATGGTTGGTGGTGTTTCCGTGCCTTGCGCCAAGACGTTAGTCTTCTTCAGGCTGATGGTAAGCCCGAAGTCCTTGCATGCCTGGGAGAAGCGGTCCTTCAGGGTCTGAAGCTCCTGCTGTGTGTGGGTTGCGACTGCAGTGTCTGATTAGAGCCTCGCATACTTTGGTTCTGGCTTTCAGGCGGGCAAGGTTGAAAAGCCTGCCGTCAGATCTTGTGTGCAGGTAGATTCCCTCTGTTGCTGTACTGAAGGCATGCCTCAGGAGCATAGCAAAGAAAATCCCAAAGAGGGTTGGCGCAAGTACACAGCCCTGTTTCACTCCACTGCGTATGTTGAATGGCTCTGAGACGTTGCCGTCGTGCTGCACTATCCCCTGCATGTTGGTGTGAAACGATTCGATGAGGCTTTGCAACTTTGGTGGGCATCCTATCTTTGGCAGGATCTTGAAAAGGCCCTCTCTGCTGACCAGATCGAACGCTTTGGTGAGGTCAATGAAGGCGACGTACAGGGGCATGTTCTGTTCTCTGCATTTCTCCTGGAGTTGGCGGATGGAGAATATCATGTCTACCGTTGATCGCTCAGCGCGGAAGCCACACTGAGACTCGGGGTAGACACGTTCGGCAAGCTTCTGTAGACGAACGAGAACAACTCATGCGTAGACTTTGCCAACAATGCTGAGGAGGGAGATGCCCCTGTAGTTGTTGCAGTTGCTTCTCTCCCCTTTGTTTTTGTAGAGGGTGATGATCTTGGCGTCCCTCATGTCCTGTGGTACGGCACCTTCTTTCCAGCACTGGCAGAGGACGTCATGCAATGGCAGCAGTAGGGCGGTCTTGCAGTGCTTGATCAGGTCGGGGGGTATGCCGTCGTTGCCGGGTACCTTGCCAGCGGCCAAGCTATCAATGGCCTTGCTGAGTTCGTCGATGGTTGGCTTGGCGTCAAGTTCGTCCATGGATGGCAGACAGTCGATGGCATCAAGGGCTGACGGTGTCACGGTGTTCTGTCTGGAGTAGAGGTCGGAGTAGTGTTCCACCCATCTCTCCATCTGCTTTTTCTTTTCTGTGATCATCTCCCCAGTGGAGGATTTGAGGGGGGCCGTCTTGCTCTGAGCCGGACCAAGTGCTTTCTTGATACCATTGTACATACCACGGATGTTCCCTGTTATGGCAGCGGTTTGAATGTCTTGGCTGAGCTGAGTCCAGTACTTGATGGCACAGCGCCGAGCAGTCTGCTGAACTTTGCTTCTCACAGCCCTGAGAATCTGGAGATTCTTCTCGTTTGGGTACTTCTTGTACTCAGCAAGTGCTGAGCGCTTGGCTTCAATGATGGGGGTCATCTCGGTCAACTTGGCATCAAACCAGTCCTGTGACTTCGAGGTCTTCCTCCCAAAGATAGCCAAGGCTGTGTGGTGGATGGTGTTTCGTAGCTTTTCCCACTTCTGCTTTGCAGATTCTCCTTCTTGTGGTACACCAAGTTCCTTCTGTCTAGCACAATGGAATTTCTTCAGCTGCAGCTTGACCTTGCAACACACCAATGAATGGTCTGTGTCGCAATCTGCACTCTGGAACGAACGGGTGATTAGCACATTCTTCAGTGAGGTGCACCTGGTCAGGATCAAGTCCAGCTGGTGCCAGTGCTTTGAGCGTGGATGTCACCAGGAAACCTTGTGTTGGGGCTTGGTCTTGAAGAACGAGTTTGTGATGCACAGATCGTGATATGCGCAGAACTCGAGCAGCAGCTGTCCGTTGTCGTTCATTCTGCCCACGCCAAATGGTCCAAGACAGGAGGGCCAGGAGTCATGGTCAGCACCCACTCTGGCATTGAAGTCTCCAAGGAGAATGAGTTGTTCAGAGTTGGGGATGATCCTGACAGTTGTTGCGAGATTCTCGTAGAACTCGTCTTTTGCCTCTGGTGTGGCTGTCAGTGTTGGGGCATACACACTGACGAGGGTGACTGGGCCTTTAATGGTGTTGAGGCGGAGGGTGAGGAGTCGTGCAGAGCCATTGCTGCCCGGTTCCACCATCTTCAGCAAGGTGTTCTTCACTGCGAAGCCCACTCCATGTTCCCTGTGTTCGTCACTGCCCTTTCCCTGCCAGTAGAATGTGTAGTCCTTCTCTCTCAGTGTGCCTGCATCAGTCAACCGTGTTTCCTGGAGAGTGGCGATATCCACTCCCAGTCTCTTCAGCTCATTATTGATGATGGCAGTCTTCCTGGTGTCATTGATGTCCTTGCGGTTAGCAGCGAGTCCTGTCATCATAGTGCAGACGTTCCAAGTTCCCAGTTTTAGAGTTGGTCTCTTTTGTTTTTTTGTCTTGCCTGGTGCGAAGGTTCTCAGCCTGCTGTTCGGACTTCTCCTCATCCCCATGCACCCAATGAGGAAAGCAAGCTGTGGTGGGACAACACCTTATTGGCTGGGGGCTGCCCAGCTTGAGGCGGGCGGTAGCTGTCCAGTGAGATCCGATGATCCCTCCCACCGTCGGGAACAACCCCTGGCGCCGTGCTCTATGCCAATTGAGCGGTGGCTTATAACCGGTAACTGTCATTCCCCGTGTTTTGTCTACGCCAAAGGCGAAGCTGGAGTGTCCTCTCCAGTGATCCGATGTTCTACCTTCCAGCGTTGGGCGTTGGTAGGATTCAAGCCTGGTCAGGAAGATATGGAGGACAAGATGTTGCCCATGCAGCATGTCCCCCCCTCTCCACGTCACTGATGAATCCAAAGGAACAGTAGGGCTGCTACAGTTTGGCACCAGCGCTGTCGCAGGAGCTGCCAGAACGATGTTGAGCACAACAGAGAACTGCCTTAGGGGCTCCGACTCCGGATTTTTCCTCAGGGTTGACTCCCGAAGCCTTTTCTGTGATCGGGTGTGCCGCAAGGCAGCAGAGGTTTGAAATCAGGGTTTACCTTCTCCTAGATGGGCTACCTTCCCAGGTTGACGAGCCACCATCTACCCGAAGCATCTGGTTTTAAGGCGCCAGAGATCCGCCCTCGCCCCTTCTCCTATTAGTAAAAGCAGTTCTGCTGGGCTTAGAGACTAAACCACACGGGCACATATATTCTAAGGGCCTATAGGAGACAGATATCTAGGGACAATTTAGAACAACCAATTAACCTAACATGCATGTCTTTGGATTGTGGAGGGAAACCGGAGCCCCTGGAGTAAACCCATGCAGCACAGGGAGAACATGCAAACTCCACACAGAAAGGTTCCTACCCCTGCCATCCTGGGGATTTGAACCTGAAACCTCCTAACTGTTAGGCAACAGTGCTTTGGTATCAGGTGAGCCGGTAGGACATGGATCAAATTTCGCAAGATGTTGCGCAATCTTGTCAAGGTCGTGGTCTGAAGGGGCACACACACGCTGTCCACGCAATCGTCCGTTCTCAAAATGGGAATCAGGCAAGGGAGCGCAACAGAAGTCCCAGTCTTTATGTGCTTCCTGTAGGAGCAGTTGACATTCCTTGTAGTCACACTTCCCGTTTTCAAGTTGACCTTCAATTCTTCTGAGTTTCTTCTTCATGTCCTGAAGGGCATCTTCAAGTTCACTGTTCTCTTGGCAAAGCAAGTTGTTACTGTGCATCAACCATCACTTTCCTGACTCTACCTGGTCCAAATCTCATAACGCATCATCAAGTTGAGCTTGAGTATTGTTGTTTTTATCTTGAAATTGGTCCAGGTTTTCCTTTAGTGATTTTTTTTAAATTTATTTATTTATTTACTTTTATTACTTATTTTGTACCCGTAGGTAGATTTGTTTTGCAGTCTGGTGACAAGCCACCAGCTGCCGGTCGCTGCATGCGCAAGTGCCCCTTATGCCTAACCTGCATGTTTTTGGCATGTGGGAGGAAACCAGAGAAATCCCGGAGTAAACCCACGCAACACGGGGAGAACATGCAAACTCCACACAGATCACTGTTGGCCGGGGGCAGGGATCGAACCCACAATCTCACGATCTCCCAGCCGAGGGTAAACTGTGCTGCCACAGTGCTAACCACTGCGCCACCGTGTAGCCCATTAGAGATTTGTTCTCTTCCTGGAGAGATTGTTGATTGTTGATTTTCTCAGCTATTTTTAATCTCACAACTAATGCTAGCGCAAACTTACCTAGCACACTGGTGAGGTCATTTCCTTCTGGTGGCCTTTCAGTGTAGTCATCCAAACGCTCTTCAGTGAATTGCTTCAGATCTTTGGGCTGCATTTTCTTGACGCGTGTTGTGAAGCTAGATATAAAATCAGAAGTCCATCCATCCAATGTTGCTTGAAGGTCATCCAGTTTGGTAAATTGGTCGGTTGTCTGTCTTACCGTTTGTTGTTAGTTAGCTTAAAAATCAACTTGTTGATTATAGATAAATTTTTTAGTCAAGGGTTAACCTTGACTGTCATTTTATAACAGTGTTAGTTGTAAGCTCCTTTTTAGAACTTGTTACAACTTAGAGGCTTGTAAGAAGGGAGGAAGAATTTTGAAATTATTTAGAAATGTGGAGATGTTTCAATTTATTTGTTTGTTGAAAGTGTATTTTGATTTGTATTTCACAAAAAAATTGTGTGGATTGACTTCTTTACTTCAATTTTCAAAGCCTAGTTTTGGAATTTTTCATCAATTACAAGCTTTGGAATTTTTGTTGAATGTCACTTTAACCCTTTAACTGTCCAGATTAAATGGACAGGTCATTCACCCCCAGTGACACAGTGCAACAACTGCACGTGTTGTGGAAAATGTGAAAATGACGAGGCAGAGTTTATCTCACGAGTCAGGTTTATTCACATCTTCCATCAACAGCAAAAACAGGAAAAGAGGAAGAAACCCAGACATTTGTCCTTTAAATACTTCTGGAACTTCAAAGCACACAGTCACATTGTATTTAATCCCAAGTAACAATGCATCTTCTTTCAGATCTTAACACCTCCACCCCCAGCCTCTGGCGGCCAGGAAAATCCCCCCAGGCCGTCTCTTTGCATACCAAAGCCTAAGCTTTCACATCCTCCTGTTATCTCCAAAGAGACCCGGTCCTTTGTTCAATCTAAGATGTGAAGCCTAAAGTGGTATACATATGAAGCATGAAGTGATGTACATATGTGCATATGTGTCCCACAGTGTCAACTTATTGACTGAGTTATGTAATTTATATAGCTGCCATGACATTATGCAAATTAGATGCGTAAATCTATTCCTATCTGAAACTTTGGATCATATTCTACATCTTTCTAATTGACAGTAAGCCATTATCTCTTGTAACTTTCAAGTTATAGCCTTGGAAATCTGAACTATTTTATTGACAAATTTTTTACCACTCTTGACCACTGGGGGGGGGGGGCTTGAGTTGCCTTGCATTGCCCCAGGTGCCATATGGCACCTAGGGCAGTTAACCCCTTGCACTCTGGTCAATTTCCCTAAAAACGCCAAAAAATAATGTGCCCAAAGTACATCAAAAGCTGTTCTTCAACCCTTTGCAGCATCTTCATGGGGTGGGTCTCATTTAAAAGAAAACACTTTGAATTTTTTGGCAAAACAGTCATAATCTCTCTAAGTGCTCCTGCCACTGAGTAACAGTCATCTAAACATAGTGAACTTGAAGAAAATAAATTTGGCCTGGGTGTTTTTTTGGATACAAATGCTTGCAAATAACACACAGCTTCAGATCCGGGCTGGAAAATGCAACAGAAATGTAGAACGAAGTGTTATCCAGCTGAGGTCAAAATTTTGTAACAATACCACGTAAAATGAATATATTACACAGCTTTGTTCTCAGGTAGTTCCCAGACGTTTTTGAACTGTGCCAAATTGTGCCAAATGGCACAGTTTGGAAAAACGTCTGTAACTTTTGAATGATTCAATATAGAAGCTTCATCTTGGGCTCTAATGAAAGGTGACACTCAGGGCTGTGTGTGTGTGTGGGGGGGGGGTTGTTCATTCATTCATTCATGAATGAATGAACAAACAAGCCCCCACACACAAAGAAGCATGCCATGTAAAAAATGTGTGGCTATTTTTTTTACAAGAAAAAATAACCTAAAGTGCACTAAAAATTATTCTAATGTAGCTCACATATTTGTAACTGCATATGTTTAAGCACAAGAAGGATGTTTAAAGCTCACATGTGTGGATTGACCTCACGCCTCAGATGGACAATGCGCCTGGACCCCCTATGGACATGGAAGGAGGACAGAGGACCGGGGGCGAGATCCTGAAAGGACTTCCTGACCGCCTGGGGTCAGACAGGATGGCTGAAGGACTTGGAAGAGATGTATTGTGAATAGGGGGATTTGACTTGATGGTGTGGTTGTGACTTTGATGTACCTGGTATAAATGTGGGGGTTTACTGCAGCTCAGTCTCTTGTTCCTGTCAGAGAGAGCGAGCTGGGGATGTGAAGTTGTAATAAATCTGAATTGAGAAATAATTCAGCCTCCTCATTTCACGCTCCCTACACTAAAATATTTGTAATGTAGAAGATAACAACTCCCACCCCCGCTACAGAGGACGGACATCAGCCATCGCTACATGATGGAATAGTCATGTGGCAATATGGCGACCGCGGCGGCGCACAGTCCCCACGGTCCCTGCAGCCCCCCCCCCCTCGCTACAGAAGAGTAGTGGGGGGGGGCGTTCACGGTCTGGACGCGGCGCACGAACCGTGTACTGTGGCGCACAGTCCCCGCACACACACACCCCCCCCACTACAGACGAGTAGCGGGGGGGGGGCGTTCACGGTCTGGACGTGGCTCACAAACCGTGTACCGCGGTGCATGGACTGCGGACTTCGTGCGTCGCACGGTTGTAATTTACCGATCGGTCAAAGGTCATTTTTGATTACAATTTTCAGGGATAAAGAATAATTTAGCTTATAACACTTACCTGTCCACAACAGCATGTGGACGGTCTATGATGACCATGGAAGAGAATCCTAAACGTCTACTCTGCTGGGACAGCACCACCTGTGGCTGAACAGGCCGATGCGCGAATGGCAGTCCCTGTCACACAGGTCGCACTTGTGGGTGGTCTCCGTGCTGCTGGGTCTGTGGCGGTTCTTCCTGAGGGTCCTTTTTTCATCTGCTGCAGCAGTCAGTCTCTCTTCACCCAGCCTTACACAAAACAGCTTTCAAACTTCTGTGCTTCAATTGGCTCGCTGCATTCGCACCCGTTGGTAGGCGGGTCCTTCTTGCTAGGTTTTCAGTCATTGGTTCTTCAGGGTTTCAGAAACCCAATTCAAGGCTCTTATTAGTCGAATGAGTGGTCAATCACATCTAAACCAATCAAAGCGCTCCTTTGGCTCTCTGTTCGCGGCTGTGTCTATAGTGGAAGAACGGAAATGTAGCTTTTTTTTTTCAGTGCTTCCTAGGACGCAGCGCCCTCGTGCGCACTCGTGCACTCTAGGATGCAGAGACGTGCCCGCCCACGGTACACCGGAGTGCAAGAGGTTAAAGGGTTAAGTAATGATTTTATTTACAAAAGGGACAACAAAAATAGAAAAGGTTAAATACTTTAGAGATTTAAGATTATAAGTTTTCACTTTCTCTTAAAGTTAAGGTTGACTCTTGTTATTTGTTAAAGCCTATTTTCATTTGAAGCTTTTAAATGTTTTAATATTTACAGATTAGGAAACACAAGTGAATTGTTTTTGTGTATTTTGGTCACCAAGGTTTTCTTAGGATTAAAGCTAATGGTGATTTGTTTGATTGTTGTCTATAAAGTTTTGTTGTTGTTTTTTTACAGAATAATCAATGTTTGCACCTTTTGACTTCTCTCTATTTTAAATCCTGGTGAAAGGTGTCACGCGCGGCTCTAGGGAGCCACGCAATAAGAGCCAAGGGCGAGCCAGTGAGTCGTGATGTTTTATTAAAGGTGAGGGATGAGGAGAGCACAGATACTCGTACAGAAGTACACTCACAGGTTGCACAGCGCAGGAGCAGGGAGCTCGTACCGGACATAGGGGTAACAAGGCGTACATACTCACAGCGGGTTACAATCACAGGAATGCTGTAAGGGGAGTAGAGGCTGACACCAGACGAAGGGGCTTCAGCCTAGCAGTGCTTATGTCGCAGCCCCGAGTCATCGAGGCTGCTCCTATTTATTCTCATTGGCAGCGCCCCAGCTGATGAGGATTAATTGGCCCCAGCCGTCCGTAATGCTGCCAGCTGGGAGCCTGCTGAGATGCTGCTCAATGAGAAGCAGGGATGAAGGGACACATGGGCTGAGCGCTGAGACGGCATCTCATCCCATGGTGACAGAGCCTCCCCCTCAAGGTCGGGCTCCTGAACGACCAGGAACATCCCCCCCCCCACCTAGGGTGGGTGGAAGGGAGGCAGGACCGGAGGGGAAGAAGCAAAGGGAAGGACAACACCAGTAGACAAATGTAGGGTAACAGGGCAGAGAAAAAAAAACCCAAATATGCTACTCTACATTGCACCAAAAAAGGGAAAAAAAAAACCAGGGCACAGACGGAGAGAATACAAAACACGGGAACAGAACAATCCACCAAAAGAATGACAAAAACGGATAAAGCAATTACAGAGTATGGATAACAGAACAAACACTACCAGCTCCGGTGACCCCGCCGACGATCCACTCGGCGTGAAGCCAGAAGAATCTCGTCCCGCTGGACCGAACCGCTCCTCCGTGGAGACCCGGGGACGCTCAGTCGTCGGCGCAGACTCCACACAGCAGTCAGTCCCCCTCCTCCGTCCGCAACGTAGCTGCAGAACCACAGGCCCTCTCCTTATCCCACCACGTTGACCCGGAGCCGGGGATCGCTCGGCAGAGAGAGACACAGAGGATGCAGGATTAGGAACACAGGTTACAGCAGGTGGGGGGAGTTCAGGGAGCTGCGAACCCTGAGCTCCTCCTCCAGGAATGTGACAGAGCAAATCATTAAGCTGATGTGAAAAAACTATGACTTGCCTGTCTCCTGGAGGTTGAATATCGCCTGCTGTGGTGGATACCGCTTCTTCCTCTCCCTGCCCGGCGATAACGGAGGACCCCCTGGGGAACCGTCTGAGGGTCGCTCGCGTAGTCTCCAGCAGAGAGCTCACCAGGCTGGGATTCCAGGCACACACAGCAGTCAGGAAGCACGTCGAGGAGGAGGGGGAAACAGCCGGGGTGAGCCAGCCCAAATGTCCAGGAATGACAGCGGGGGAACGAGGCTCAGGGAACGAGGCTGTGAAATCTCCACACTGACGAGACGAGGAGGTGACAGCTGCGTGGGGGGAACGGTCCTGGCGGCAGCCCAGAACTGGATCCGGACGAGGTTTGTGCAGAGGTGACTCGGCGATGTGATGACGGCTATTCCCAGGGGACGAAGCGAGGGGGGAACCCAGGAATCGCCGCTCCTGATCGGAGATCGAGGCGAGGAAGGTGTCGAGCACGGGAAAGCTTCGTAGCCCTGGAGTCCTCTCCACCAATCTCACTGCCGCCGCCACATGCCTGAAGATGGTGACAGGAAACACAGTGGAGTTCGCGACAGCCACTCGGCCCCAGACGTAACTGCTGTCAGCTGCGGCTCCTTGAAGGGAATCCCGAGTGACGTGGCGCAGGTCAGGGGAAGCCCTCTGGTTGGCGCGAACTCCCGGACTGGAATGGCAGCAGGAACGGGATCCCGAAGCGGGGGGCAACGTCATCCACTTCGGCTTCCTGTCGGGATTTCCATCCAACCCGCGGAGCTTCTCTCGCTGTGTACCTGTGGCGTCTATCCTGGCACTGTCCTCGAGATGGAACACAGAATGAGGGTAACAGTCCAGGAGTTCCTCAGCACGGCCCGGATGCCAGCGTCTCGCGTTGGAGGCGTCGTGCAGGGAGAAGAGCGTCCCGTCGACAGCCCCCGAGATGGACCTCAGCTCGTCGCCCTGGCGCCGGGAGTGACTCCTGGGAAACGGCATGCTAGCAGCGCTGACACCCGGACAGAAAGGTACAATTCCACAGCGACTCACGGCCGCCGGTAACTCGTCTGGCTGCGACATACTGTCACGCACGGCTCTAGGGAGCCACGCAATAAGAGCCAAGGGCGAGCCAGTGAGTCGTGATGTTTTATTAAAGGTGAGGGATGAGGGATGAGGAGAGCACAGATACTCGTACAGAAGTACACTCACAGGTTGCACAGCGCAGGAGCAGGGAGCTCGTACCGGACATAGGGGTAACAAGGTGTACATACTCACAGCGGGTTACAATCACAGGAATGCTGTAAGGGGAGTAGAGGCTGACACCAGACGAAGGGGCTTCAGCCTAGCAGTGCTTATGTCGCAGCCCCGAGTCATCGAGGCTGCTCCTATTTATTCTCATTGGCAGCGCCCCAGCTGATGAGGATTAATTGGCCCCAGCCGTCCGTAATGCTGCCAGCTGGGAGCCTGCTGAAACGCTGCTCAATGAGAAGCAGGGATGAAGGGACACATGGGCTGAGCGCTGAGACGGCATCTCATCCCATGGTGACAAAAGGTAGTGAATTGGTTACTGTTTTTCTTTCCTGTGGAGAAAAACATGAACCAAGAATAACACAATGATTTTAAATAACACCTAGAGCTTTTAAGTGTTAATTGATTAATGTGATTTCCTAATTTTGAAATTTTTTTGGGATAAATATTCAGTGAATCACTAAATCCTTTTACCAACATGCACAAGGTTTAAGATCATTCTTGAATAAGCATTAGCATTTATTAGAATCCTTAAGCTGAAATGGGCTAAATGTGGAAGAAATCACACAGTGCAGCATTTAGAAAACAAAACACATACAGTATATAGCTTCAACAATTTGCAATTGTTGCATAAAATGTGTAATTATATGTGCTTTTAACCTTTTGAGTGTGAGATTTTGCGTGCCCCTAGTGGCAGAGCGTGGCGCTGTGCCTGTCATCTCACTCTGACATGATTGGCTCCATTGAAGATTTGTACTGATTTGTACTGGGGTGATTCCATTTATTTGGGGTCCAGTGCACTATATCAGGGGTATCCGACTTTCAAGCGGTCTCTCTTTTTCTGTAATTTGCAGATGTCGGTTTTGTTTTTATAACATGCAAGGGAACATAAAGGAGTTTCAGACTTGCATTGCAATTTTTAAAAAAAAATCATTGATTTTGCCGTTACCATCGAAACTATTGGTCGTGCCCCCTCATTTTTCCCAGTTTTTGTGTGACATGACAATCGCATCAATTTCAAAGTGCCTTAAAGGGATCTCTGAGTAACTCTTTCTACTCATTTATGCAAGAGATAACAGAGTAGTAATGCAAATTCAAAATAAAACATTCCCCAATGTGATCGTATCTATGGTTTTTGTACGGCGACCCCTGCAAATTTACTCGT
Source organism: Pholidichthys leucotaenia (assembly GCA_020510985.1). NCBI lineage: Eukaryota > Metazoa > Chordata > Actinopteri > Cichliformes > Pholidichthyidae > Pholidichthys > Pholidichthys leucotaenia. The sequence continues at coordinate 47,241,221 of CM035841.1, forward strand.
ACGACGTAAATTTTCGTGTCCCCGAATTTACGCATCAACATGCAAGTTATTCTGTAAAGTAACAAGAAAAAAAGAAGTGCTGATGCTTTTCACTTTGCACCTTTCAAATCCCAAACCATACACGTAAAAAGGAGATCAGTCTTTGTGAAGCTCAGATGTAGAATATTTCAATAAAATCTCAAACATTTATGACACAACGAATATGGTGTCCCTTAAAAAATTTACGTCTTCGGTCTTGGTCGGCCGCTCACAACCCTGTCTGGCGAGGTGACCGCCCTGGGAAAGCACTTTTATTTTCTCTACCCCGGATGTGCTCAACCCATGTGGAGAGGATTAACCGTGGCCACTTTACATTGAAGTTATCGAAGGTCCAAACTTCCGCGTCCCACATTTACGCCTTTTGTGATTTTATGTCTTATCCAACAAACAGGGAGAATTTGAAGGTATGTATACACGTTATCACATCTTAATATATATGTCATGAAAATGTAGCTGTTGATGAGTTTTGATGCGTTAAAAATACCGGAAGTGTTGAAGTTGTTTCGTGTAAAACGTGTGCCATTGCAAAGTGCATTCAACTCCATACCGGGAAACAAAAGCCCGAGTGTCCCATTTACGCCTTAACTTACAAGTAGTTAAAGTGAGCTCTCATCCTCAAGAGTTTTGGACATTTGAATTATATACTTGTTTCTGGGGCTTCTTTATCCTCATAAAATACCTATTGGAGTTGTCGCTTATAAAGTATAATCTAAAAACGAGGGAAATGTCATAGACGTAAAGCAAATTAAAGGGAAACCAAAACAATAGCGTGTCCATTTACGTCGCCTGCACCAGGTCGTTTTCTGGAAATCAAGTCAATGTCATGGTTTATTTCGCATTATATTTGTTACCGTAGATCATTTTGCAAGTACCTGTATAAGTTTTAAGGTAAAAAATTAGAAATATGTGTCGAAATGAGTGGCTGTACCTTGAGTAAGATCAAGACGTAAACAGGGACTCAAACAAGTCTATAAAGAGACTCAAACTTTCATTTTCATGAAAAGAGGCTTTAAATAGGTCATGCTATTTGGGAAAGTAGTCAGACTAGAGTACCTAACACATGCCAACTTTCAAAGAATGAAAGTGTTCTTGGCTTTTATGTACAAAACAATTTTTAGGTTTGGTGTCCCCTTTACACCAGAAAATGGACACGTGTGCGCACACTTGCATGCTATCTGTTCCTGAACGCGAATGCCGTTACGAAAATAGTTAATAGTTTCATAAACCTGACACAATTGGATAGTGATTAGTCAATTCCATGTGCAGATTTGATCAATTTTAAATTTTGCCACCAATGTCACACATTGGACCCCTAATAAATGGAAGGACCCACTGATCTGCCAGACATCCATTGGAGGACTCAATGGATGACACGTAATACACCAAAGAAGAAGAACTCCTCATTTCCTTTTCCTGTTTTCATGCTTTTAGCCCAGAAAGCTAATATGGCTGCCGTCCATCATCGTGCACTGTCACTTAGTCGGCTTTGTACACTGAAAATATCTGCGGGATACAAGCGAAATTTATGTTGGATAATCATAAGACTTTGTAGATGTGGTAGACTGCATAAATGACCGACAGAACGCAAAATAACGACCACGATGGGTGAAAACGCAGCGACCATGGCAGCGAGCGAGTCCCCTTAGCCGCCGGTAAGTGAGGAATTTCTGTGTTTTTTTAATATTGTACTGATTTTTTGTTCATATACTTTGAAGATAAGATGATGAGGTACCTCTGTACAAAAAAACGGTGTCAAAAGACTGAATCATTCTTTGTGTAACTACATTCAAAGTCCAGTTTTGACTGAGTTATGGAATTGACAAATTTTCAAATTTATTGACAAAAAATATTTACCACTCTTGACCACTAGGGGTTATGTTGCAATTCGGCAACAGACACACTCAGAGAGTTAACTTTAAAGATTAAAATGTGTGGTTAACATAAGTGATTAAATACAAAGTGTATGCTTTTATGCCCTTCTGGTATTCATTTGCACTGGGCCAGTGATTCACAAAGTGAGAATAAACCTTCAACAGCCACCGGGTTCCTTTTTTGCTTCTTTTGGCATAGAACTTTAAATTGGTTTTAAATTTAGGTTATTCCGGATAATATGGGTTTCTTTAGAATTAATTTGAATGCTTGATTTGGTTATAAATCAGCTTAATAGATTAAAAGTTTTAGCTGTTTTACTAAAGAATGCAGTTCTTATGGTTGACCACAACATGGAGGCAGTTCCGTCTGCACTCTAGGAAGGAGAAGACACAGTGACGTCGCTTGGAGGCAGTCTATGGTCTCAACTCTAAAATGGCGTCACCCTAGCGGCTTTCCAAAATGGCGTCTTCACTGCTTAATCCGTGCATGTGTAGTTTTCGTGCACATAGCCATTTCGGTCATGCGCCAATGTAAGCGCGCACATGTCCCACGCACTCGGACGTGGTCTCTGACCATTAACCACGCCTTGTGTTTTTTCTTCAAAGCTGGAGAGTTAATCTCCTACTTTTTTGGTTCATTCATGCAAGAATAATCTTACAACTTTACTCCGGGTACCATGAAGCGCTGGTACCTCAAAACACATTCCTCTCAGTAAGTTTTGCAGACTGCATATCTGGCATGCCTTAAATTCATCACTGGACACTTGAAGCAAAAAAAGGTATTGGTTAATCCAATGTATCCCACCGGGATTTTTCGCTGGTGAGTTGAATTAATGAAAGAACGGATCGGATTTCTTCGCTTTCCCTCTTTCCAGGCCTTATTTTAATTAATTCAGCATATGGTAATGCTTTGCCTGCAATAAACACAAAAACTGAAATGACTCAGCAGAAGGGGGAGGGGAGCAGGCAACCCCCCCCCCCCCCTTCCCCGCGGCTATCAGAAAGACACAGAGACACTGCAGGAGCCAGGAGCACAAGAGACGCAGAGAAAAAAAACTCCACCATTTTTTAAAGGGAAGAAGATTTGACTAAAAATACACACACAGCTTTATATGGCCTAAATATTCTATTTTGTGTCTATTTCAGAGTTCACCCAGCCTCACATGGGGCAATATAAATATTGTAGCAATATTTAATTATAAGGTAAAAAGATTATTTAATTTAGGCTTAAGAGGTGTTTGTGGAAATGGGAGTTTACTTCTGAGTCCACATACACAACAGAAGAACACTCTTAAAGGGACACCAGTCCAATTTTGGACAACTTATTCATAATTAATCTTTATACCTTCAATCAATCTAATATTCATGCATTCTACTGGGTGACTTTAGAAGCATAACACAGAAAAAGAAATCACCAACACTTATGTCTACCGTGAACAAGTTTTAATATTCAGATTCAGATTAAATTACATTACATTCAAATAATTTGTAAGCAGGTGAAATGATCAACATTACGCATCACATTCATTTTGTAACTGATTATTGAGCAACACAGTGTTATCACATTTGTGGAACCAAGGACTTAGTATGAGTTTGTAACTGTGATAAACTGGAAGGCTGAATTAACTGTACCAAAAATATGAAGAAAATTGGACACAAAGTTTATGAGGAAAATTAAAACTAATTATGTGAAAGTTAAATTCCAAGTTACTACAGTTTGAATTTGACTGAAATGTGTGATTGACGTGTTCACACAGCAGAGCACTGTTCAGATTTTAAAGTGACAATAAATTTACTCTGTTTTTTCTTTTCATTGTTCCTGTGCCTCTTTGTCCCTCCAGATGCTCCACAACTACATGACTGTAAGGAGGAGAAGGTTCTCACTGTCCTACAGCTCTGTAACCAGGAGAGGAACTCCAGTCTGTTCCAGGAGGAACGAGATGCTGCACAGGTTAAAGAGGAAGAAGAAGAACTCTGTAGCAGTCAGGAGGAAGAAGACTTTGGAGTGTAACAAGAGACTGATACCTTCATGGGGACTTCTACTGATGAGGACAATGACAAGAGTGAAACTGAACGAAACAGTGAGCAGCTCGTCTCTCACAACTCTCCTGACACTGAGAGCCAAGACCAGGAAGCAGGTAAGAAAGTAAACCCAGGATCAAAGAAACATGAAGAGCCAAAGCCAAAGAAGAGACTTTTTGGAAACCGAAGTGACCGTAACAATGCAGACAGCTCCTCCATGTCAGGGAATCAATGTGATACTGACACAGGTGAAAAGACCCAGAAATACTCCAACTGTAAATGTCTTTTTATCTATTGGATTAGTGATTTCTTCTCTGAGTTATGTTAATGCTAATGATGTTGACCAGCTTGCTCTAAATCCATATTGACTGTCAGAGAGTAGTTGGTCTATAAACTTTTCTAATCCATCACTGAAGAGTTTTTCTAGAATTTTTGACAACTATATCAGAAGAGAAATCTGTGAAGTGTTACTTGTCACCAGATTTATAAAATGGAATGACTTTTGCAGTTTTAATTTTATTAGGAAATTGTCCTGTTTGAAATGATAAGTTAAAGATGCGAGTTAGTGGTTTGCAAATTCCCTCAATGACTTATTTCACTGTTTTCATATCTGTCATCACAATTACTTGATTTGTTTTAACATTTATTAACTGTAGTGACCATTTCTCCAAATTCGAAACTTAAACGTAGAAAAAAGTGAACTTAATTTTAACTCAAATGATTACTGCTGCACCATGGGTTTATAGTTTACGCAGGCAAAAGAAGTCAGTTGTCCAAACAACTTATGACATTTTCAGAATGATTAATTTATTCCATGAACTGTCACAAACCGAGCCAGTGTTATCCTGTAGGCTCAGTTCTGACCACTCTCTTTTGCTCAGACATTGGGTTTATTACGTATTGTTATCTTTTGAGTTGTTGTTGTTTTTATGTTTGTGTTCTTTTTCTTTTCCATTCCTGTAGCCACTGCTCTGGCCGGCGGTTGTTCGGCAGCCTCTTTGACCCACTTTCATGTGGGCACTGTCTAACATTCACCGGTCCGACCACACCCCCTCTCTCTTTGCCAGTGAGCCAGGATTTAGCGGGTTCACCCACGCATTACCTTTTTTTTCTCTTTCTAAACATTTTTCCTCACCCACCTGTGTTGCCCACGATGCCTTTGACGCGCCGTTCCCGTACTGGCCGAGGCAGAGGATCGGCGGGGAGTCCCACAGTGGAGGAGGAATGGGTGGCGTTCTTCATTCGGGACTTTATGGAGGAGGCCCACAAAGCCCGTGGACTGAAGGCAAAGTGGAGCAGTCTGGACGCAGCAGAGGGGTTTCTGGAGGCGCATCCGGGCCTCTGGAATCACCCTCAGTACGCAGACTTGATCTCCTCAGTCTACGCATTCCAGCGGGAGTTCCCTAGCATAGGGAGAGCAGCGTTCCTCGCAGAGACAAAGTGAGAATGCGCTCCACAGCCTGCAGCCGTTCCCTCTCCTGCCCTGCCAACGTCGGGCCATGACTCTCCAGCATCCCAAAGACGGCGTCATCCTGCTGGGAAACACCGGGAGAGTCCCTCATCATCTCCGGCAGCCCTCTTCCCTCCAGCCGCCATGAAGTCCACTGAGGTCACCCCGGGAATGCCCACCTCCATCATCATGGAGACGGCTCCTCCACAAACCTTCAAAGGGGCCCACGCCACTGCTGACATGGAGGGGAATGACTGTCTGCCGCCTGCAGCTGGGAACATCAAAGGCTGGGATGACAGGCAAGTATTTTTTTCCTTTTATACCATCTAATGACAGTGAATCTTGCCTGTCTCCCGAGGGAGAGGCCCAGTTTCAGCAGTCCGCTGGGTCCTCTCCTCCAGCTGCAAATATTAATTCTGCTCTTCCCCTCTCCGTGTCTTCTCCTTCTTTTCCTGAGCGCTTGTTGGCCCAAGGTCAGCGCCATCAGACGGTGGAGGAACCGGTGGTTTTGGAGGATTCTGCCCTGGAGCCAGCACGAAGATGTCCCCCTGCTGCCATGATGGAGGAATCCCCAGCATTGGAGCCATGGCAGGTGGATTTTAGGACTGTTCCAACCATCTTGCCTGCTGCAGAGACGGTCCAAGTGGAATGGGAGCCGGAATTGGATCTCTTGGAGGCCGGGTCCGAGTCTTCATCATCTGGATCGACGGAGTCCTGGATGGCGGTGGAGCTCAAGCTCAGGCAACTTATCGCTCTTGTTTTTCTAATGTCAGTATTGGAGAGATCTTGCCTGGCTCTAGGGGAGGAGAGTCGGATGCAGCCAAGGGCTGCATCTGAACTCACTTCGCCGGGGTCTGCCGCTGCTGGCAACCCAAACCAGTTTTCTTCTCCTGCTATCTCTGAGCCTTCGTCTAGGGTCGCCGGAGAGGGTGCGCCATTGCCAGAGGTTGTTGTGGGCCCGGTCTGACCAGCGGATGATGCTGCCATTCCAGCTCCTCCTACCAGGGTTGTCAGGGCTCCCCCCATCAATCGCCTCATCAGCTTGGTGCTCCGGCGAGTTAGCCTGCTCACCGTGGGTGCAGCATTGGTGTGGTCGGGGCCCACCGCAGGTGCTGCTGAACTCCAGCTGGAGTTCACCACAGGTGCTGCAGAGCTCCAATCAGGAGCCACCGCGGGTGCTGCAGAACTCCAGCCGGGAGTCACCGTGGGTGCTGCAGAGCTCCAATCGGGAGCCACCAAGGGTGCAGTGCTGGCCCAATCGGGGTCCACCGAGGGTGCAGTGTTGGCCCGGTCGGGGTCCACCGTGGGTGCAGCTGTGTCCCAAGCCAGGACCATCGAGGGTGCTGCGGGCCAGCCTGAGGGCATCGTGGCCCCCTTCTCCTCCCTGTCCGACTCCATGGGGGTTCCCTCCCTTCGGTCCAGTCACCCACCAGTGAGCCTCCCAGTGGGCCTCCCCTTGCTGGTGCCAACAAGCCGGTTTTGCGGAAGTGGGGCACAGTCTAGAGGTGCTGGGAACAGAGCTGGAGAGTGATGGAGCCAACCCACAGGTGGATCACAGTGAGTAAATTTAATTGTTGATGGCGCCCGGTTCAAGTCCACGGTCGGTCTGAGAATATGCATAAAAGGGTTGTAAGCCAAGCTTTTGATACCACAAAATCAAAAAATCGGTTTTAGGGTGAGGTAGAGGCTTGGGGGTCCCGGTCGAGTCCGCGGGGAAGTGCATTTCCGCTGCATAAAGTGGACCTATAAAAAGCACGCGGGGATGTCAATAAAAATCAATACAAGATCTTTTTTACATCACAAGTGAGCATCAATGCCAGCTCTTTTTTACATCACAAGTGAGCATAGATTAAGAAAAAATATCAATGCAAGACCTTCTTTACATCACAAGTGAGCATCGAGAAAGTGAGGGATAACCTTAAAACAAAGGTAAATAGTGCTAATATAATAAGGATAAACTCTAATGTGGTAAAAAGAACCAAGGTGCCTTAAGGTGTAATTCAAAACAGGTCTAAAATAAAGTAAAATAACCCTTAAAAATATACACGATAAAATAACCTCAAATTATAACAAAATAAAATAAATACATCAAATAAATAACTGCAGTTTGTCTGGTCGTTCATGTGCTTGTTCATGTGTGTTTTTAAGAAAAGAGAAAAAGAGAGAACTAGAAAAGCACTCGGAGAGCGCAGACCTCCGCCAAGTGCCACAGTTCCCCCCATACAGTGTTTGTGTGTACGTTTTCAGATTCCTTGACCATGAAAACATATTGACTAGCAATTGGATTCACAATGATAGGATTAGTGGTTCAGTAGTTATTGAGGAAAATGGCATTTTCCGTAATGGCGGTTTAGCACCACAGTTCCCCCCATACAGTGTTTGTGTGTATGTTTTCAGATTCCTTGACCATGAAAACATATGACTAGCAATTGGATTCACAATGATAGGATTAGTGGTTCAGTAGTTATTGATGAAAATGGCATTTTCCGTAATGGCGGTTTAGTGCCACAGTTCCCCCCATACAGTGTTTGTGTGTACGTTTTCAGATTCCTTGACCATGAAAACATATGACTAGGAATTGGATTGACAATGATAGGATTAGTGGTTCAGTACGGTAGTTATTCACGAAAATGGCATTTTGCATAATGGCGGTTTTCTTGTGGATGGTGATCCGGATCACCACCAAAATCTAATCATCTGTAGGATACCCCATTTCTGACAATCTGTGAAAATTTCATGAAAATCTGTCCATAACTTTTTGAGTTATCTTGCTAACAAACAAACAGACAGACAAACAAACAGACAGACAGACAAACAAACAGACAGACAAACCAACGCCGATGAAAACATAACCTCCTTGGCGGAGGTAAAAACAGAATGTGAGAACGCAGAAATCAGGCAGTGGGACAGAAGTTGAGGATGGTTTTTTCTTGTTGTTTTGAAGTGCAAAAGGACAATAATGACATTGTTGTTTCAAGGGAAATGGCAAATTTGTGCACGGGAGATTGGTAAATGACAAAAGATGGGGGAAAAAATGAATGTGTTTTCATAGCAGCAGAAGATGATTAATGAGAACCTTGGGTTACCAGATCAGCTTACTATAAGCGACTTTGGGATTGTTTCACTACTATGTGTGTGCTTTTCTGGGCCTTGCTATGTGTGTATATATGTGTGGGTGTGTGAAAGGACTAACTTGTTTTGTGCTGAAGCAATAATAAGGTCATACTGAACTGGGGATTTTGCTAAGATGAAAGGTATTAGATGCCTGTTTTTATCGCAAGATAGTTTTGGCAGTAATTTCTTTTGTTGTGCAGTTTTTTGTTGAGTTTTTGCTGGCTTTATGATAGTTACTTGTTTTAAGCAATGCAATCTTGCTTTGTTGGCAAATGTCTTTATTTTCAACTAATCATCACTCTATCACTTTTCACTCCACTCTATAAAAGCAAGAAATCTCTGTGTCTGTGTGTCTGTATATGTGTGTGAGTGTGTTTGTGTGTGCGTGTGTGTGTCTGTGACGTTCATAGGACATCATAGGACAGCCTATGATCTCTGCCTGATCATCATAAGACATCCTATGAACTCAGGCATCATAGGACTCACGATGCCTATATGGCGGCACATAGACAAATATGTGGCAGCACTGTGGCAGCACAGTTTTACCCTCGGCCGGGGGATCGCGGGGATTGTGGGTTTGATTCCAGCCCCCGACCAACAGTGAGCTGTGTGGAGTTTGCATGTTCTCCCCGTGTTGCGCGGGTTTACTCCGGGATTTCTCAGGTTTCCTCCCGCATACCAAAAACATGTAGGTTTAGGGCGCTCGCGCACGCAGCAACCAGCAGCCGGTGGCTTGTCACCAGACTGCAAACCGAATCTACCTACGGGTACAAATACGTAACAAAAAAAAAAAAAAAAAAATGTCTTTATGATGTCATACAGCATGATGCCTATATGACGGCACATAGACAAATGTGTCTTTGATGTCTTTATGATGTCATAGACAGTGAGTCCATGCCCAAATGACTCTTTTTGCTCAGATCTATTTTGATGATCCTGTCCATGAAATGGAATTACGATGCACCTATCCCTCAACCAGTGGTCTGAATGAAGAAGAAGAAGACCCACCAGATGGAGAGCAATAGAATGAGGAGAACTGCTGCACATCAGAAAAGATGCCATGAAGATGAAATGCCTGAGGTTCCAGCAGTATATCGCACCCATCTAAGACAGAAGGAGACCCTTCACCAACCCACTTTTTGCTCAGATCTATTTTCATGATCCTGCCCATGAACTGAAATTACAATGCACCTACCCCTCAACCAGTGGTCTGAGCAAAGAAGAAGAAGACCCATCAGATGGAGAGCAATAGAATGAGGAGAACTGCTGCACATCAGAAAAGATGCCATGAACATGAAACACCTCAGGTTCCAGCAGTACGCCGCAGGCATGAATGTGAGCAACACAGCCGTCTGAGACAGGAGGAGACCCTTCAGCAATGGGCAAGGAATCTCTGTCTGTGTGTCTGTCTGTTCCACGTGTGTCTCCCAAACCATTCGTTGGCCTGTCCTCAGATATTATACGTGCTGTGCTGAGGTTACGAGGGTGTGCCTCCCCGAATTTCAGCCTCCTCGGATATGTGGACGTTTAGGAGGGGAAATCTTTAATGAATATCCATAGGGGAGTTATGGGCCTTCATAGCTATGACATCATAGACACACAGATGTTGCCATGGTTACTGTTGCCAGGCAGACGCATCATCAAAAATCAAAGGAAGGAATCACTGAACGGGTGGTGATGTCAACGATCAAACGTAGGTTTCACCATGGTTACTGTTGCCATGGTAGTCATGTCAAAGATCAAAGGCAGGCATCACCATGGTTATTGTTGCCATGGTAACAGTAACTTTCTACGGGCGTGCAGAAATACTTGCTTATACTTGGTTTCTACGGGCATGGACGGGTATGCACTAGTATTATCAATTGCCAGAATTTTTTTGCTTATTTTAAGTAAAATTACCTGCTAGCAGAGCAAGAAAATTAGATTTTTCTTTTGTTTGGGATGCCTGAAGGCAGGTAAACAGCATTAGGTTATTCCATTTTACTTTTATTTGACTTTTGCAGTGTAATTGTATTCTCTAGCTCACAGTTGCATTATCTCTCCAACTGACGGGTAACAGTGGCTTAAGATGGAAAAGAAAAAAAAAGGACAACAGGTTGACTTGGACTTGACTTGGACGGTAAAATCAAAATCTGATGATAAATCTGAAAAATTGACCATGGTAAAAGGAAGCAAAAAGATTTGACTAATATGTGTTCTATCTCTTCTATGGTGCATGATGAGTCTGGCGTGGGGGCAGGGGGCTGTGCTTCTGCTCCTCCTCCTCCATACTCCCCCGCTGCTCAGCCCATACCCCGATCTCACAGAACTCCAGGCTGGAGAAGCTGACGTCACCTCGCCTCTGCCCATCTCTACCCCTCTACCTGGAGTAGCCACACCGGGACACCCAAGAGTTAAGTAGATATGCACAAATGTTCACTCCACTCTCACCATCAATATTCAATAAAACTGAAGATTATGGAAAAATGCTGTCACTGAATAATATTCTATGATTGAACTTTAAACACAGCTTATATGGGACGATCCAAACCACAAACAAGGTAACGATGAAAGTGCTGAAGCTTATAGAACCAGGTTACAAGAGGTTTGATGGGCATTCTGATTTAACTAAGGCTGCTAATGATTCAGGTGTAGAACCTTACTGGCTTCATGTGAAAAATGTCTTTTTGCAAAACATGCACCCACACCTAGCTGATTACATCCGCAAACATTTGGTCACATACAGCACTTGTGCATTTGGCAATGTGTTAACTTATGCCAAACATGCAGAGATAATAGAGGAGGAAAGGAAAGAAAAAGGGGAAAAAACTGAAAGAAAAACCAACTCCTGTTTGTGTGGTTGTTGACATTGGGGGGGGGGGGCTTCCCCCCAGTTCTATTTTTCAGGGTGGCACCAGAACTGGACCCCAGTGGTGGAGGGGGGATGGAGGGAGACGTGGGACGAGCTGGCCGTGGCCAGGGGAACGTGACATTTGTCATCAATGTGGACAAAAGGGCCATTGGCGGAGGCAATGTCCTGGACGCCAGCAGCAGTGGAGAGGGGGCGGAGGACCTCACGGGCTGACCACTTTACTGACAGCACCAAAGCTAAGTATAACTGTTGACGCTAACACTGACATAACAGACATCCATTTACCTGACTTTGACTTGATGTTAACAATGCAGTGGTTACTTGAAGTGACATTGCAGGTTCAGGACATTCCAATAAAGTTTCCCAACGGAGAACGGTATGAGAGCATCACATTTTCCACATGTGACAGAAGTAAATGTAATGCAGGATTTCAATGTGCCAAGGTACTGCTACTCCCTGCATTTGGTTTCAGCCGGACCAAGCTCAGTGACATCAGACCTGCACATAAAGCTATGCAAAATTTTGAGTCCAATATCCCTACTACACAGCAGGCCACAGACCAATATCCTTGCAGTATACACAGACAGCCATAGGCCAATATTGCTGCAGTATGTATGACAGACTTTTAAGCGGCCCAGATCCAAATTATGAAAAAGCATTCCTTGCAAATCCATCCTCTAGACTCATCATCAAAAATCTGTATTGGTCACAAAGGGGCATCCAAGAGTTCAGTATTTCCCAAAACTGGACACCTTCTTACTGCCTTTGAACTGGGTGACCACAGTGCAGAACAAAGTCCACACTGATTTACCCAACTCACCCATGTGATCACTTCTTACATTTACAGAAGGAGAGGAGCACACACATTCTCACAAATTCCAAATTCTCTGTGGTCAACAGGAAAGGCAGATGTAGACTTAATAAAAAAAAATGCAGAATTGGTTAAAATAAATGCTAAATCTCATTATAGGCCTTACCAAAGAAAGTATCCTCTACGTCCCGAAGCCCAAGAATTCATTAAACCGGTCATGGAGGACCTGAAAGTAGCAGGTGTCATTATACCATGCCCAAATTCTCCATGTAACACACCTTTGTTTCTTGTGAGGAAGGCTGGACCATCTTCCAGATGGCGAATGGTCCAGGACCTTCAGATGGTAAACAAAGCAGTTATCCCAAGAGCTGTTTCTGTTTCTGACCCACACACTTTGTTGAATGACCTACAACCACAAATGGAATATTTCACAGTAACAGACATCAGCAGTGTTTTTTTTTTTTTTCAGCATACCAATACATCCAGATCATCAGTTTTGGTTTGCATTCACATTTGAAAACAAGAGGTACACATTCATCAGATGACCACAAGTCAAGCATGTGAATCACCAACCATTTTTTTCACATGCAACGTCAGCAAATTTGGCACAGTTTATTCCTCCTAATGGGAGCTAATTTCTCCTTTACGTTGATGACACTTTTGCTGGCATCACCTGATGAAGAAATATGCAAAAAGACACCATAGCCTTACTGAGATTTTTAGCAGAACAAGGTCACAAAGTCTACAAAGAAAATTATAGTTGTGGAAAAAGAAGTCAAATATTTAGGCCACATTTTGACAGCAGAAGGCAGACATGTTGACCCAGCTCGCAAACAAGCTATTTTGTCAGCGCCAAAATCCATCACAAAAAGGGACATGATGTTATTTTTGGGTACTCTAAATTATTGTCGCTCTTGGATTGCAAATTATTCATTTGAAGTGCAACCCTTATCTGATCTCATCTACAAAACACCCATGGCTCAGGTGGACAGAATTGAGTGGACACCTGAGGCAGAAGAGGCATTTGCTAAAATAATTAAAAAAAAAAAAAAAAACATTTTGTCAGCATTGATGTCCTGGCGCACCCCAACTGCAAAAAGCCATTTGTACAAATGGCTGATTGTAGAGAGGGGCATATGATGTCAGTGCTCCTTCAGCCAAGTGGCACAAAAATGCGTCCGGTAGCATATTACTCCACAAGACTTGACCCTGTCGCGAGGGCACTGCAGCCATGTGGAAAGGCTGTCATAGCCGCCTCTGCGACAGTGCAGGCCTCAGCAGGGCTTGGTCTTTTTCATCCCTTGACCCTGAAGGTCACACATGCAGTATCAGTCATCTTGTCACAAAGTACAATATCAGTCATCTCACCATCCAGACACCTTGCATGCATGAAAGTGCTATTATCAGAGATGATCAGTGATTATCAGAGATTATCATGATTATCATGATTATCAGTGCTATGATCAGAGATGCTACTGACTTAGATAAATACAAATGAACACTGACTATGAAACACAGAGTGAGGAAACTCAAACTCTAAAAATATGCCACTATGCTGAACATAAACCACAAGAGATGGAGAATGATATTGATCCTGATAACCACTTTTTCAATAATATTCATAACCACTGTGAATATTACACTGAAAAGCAATTCAAAAGTCAAGTGCAATTAGATGGTAAACTGTCAATAATACACTTCAATAGCAGAAGTCTTAACAAAAACTTCTCACAGATTCAGGACTATTTAAAACAGCTAAACAGAAAATTCACAGCTATTGCAGTCTCTGAAACCTGGCTTAATGCAGACCAGGCTCCCCTGATGGCAATAGAGGGATATCAGATGTTTAACATTAACAGATCTCAAAAAAAGGGTGGTGGTGTTGCACTGTATATTGATGACCTATATAGATGTAAGCTTGTAAATGAAATGTCCTCAGCACTACCAGGGATTCTGGAATGTGTTACTGTTGAGATTGACCTAGACAAAACAAAAAATCTAATCATAAGCTGCATATACAGAACGCCGGGAACTTGCATTGAGACATTCAGAGATAAATTAGTCGAGCTGTACAATAATATTACTAGTAAGAAAATGGTAGCAATTTGTGGAGATTTCAATATTGATCTACTTAATCCACATCAACAAAATGTAGTTACAGAGTTCATGAACTCTATGTACAGCATGAGTCTATATCCCACAATAACACATCCCAGTAGAATCACAGCTCACTCCGCTACACTTATTGACAACCTGTTTGTCAATGTTCTCGACAAGAAAATAGAAAGTGGATTATTGCTAAATGATATAAGCGACCACTTGCCAATCTTTGCACTTATCCATGGCCACACGGGGCCCAACCCAGAAAAAATCTCAAAATCGTTCAGACACAAATCACCAAACGCAATCAGTTCTTTTAAAGAGGACTTGCTGAAGCAAGACTGGACAGAAGTCTATGTATCAGATGTAAATTAAGCCTATGACACATTTACAAACATTGTAACCACTCTTTATGAAAAAAACTGCCCATTAGTTAAAAAAAAGCTTAAACACAAATTTACTGACAAACCATGGCTAACCAAAGGACTACAAAAGGCGTGTAAAAAGAAAAATTTATTATATAAAGCTTTCATAAAGAAAAGGACAAAAGAAGCAGAGCAGCGGTATAAAACATACAAAAATAAGTTAACATATATAATAAGATGTAGTAAAAGAGACTATTACAGTAAAGAACTGGAAAAAAACAAAGACAATATTAAAAATACATTGACAATAATCAACAGTATCCTTGGAAATAAAAGCAGAAATACCAGCTACCCAACTAACACTCCAAAAAATAATAAATCGACTCCGAATGTGAATATAGCTTCACCTGCAGATGAATTTAATAATTTTTTTGTTAACATTGGACCTAAACTGGCCCGAGAAATACCCACTACGGTGCCAACAGGTGATTCAATATGCAATAACACTGCTGTAAAAGACACCATCTTCATAAAGAACACAGACGAAAGAGAGGTCATTGAAATTGTTAAATCGTTCAAAAGTAAAACATCTACTGACTGCGATGGTATTGATATGCTACTAGTCAAAACTGTTATCGAATGCATAGTGAAACCACTGACGTATATCTGTAACCTGTCTCTCCAATCAGGTATATTTCCCAATGCAATGAAAATAGCTAAAGTAATTCCGATTTACAAGACAGGCGACAGAGGGGAACTCTCCAACTACAGACCAATTTCACTATTACCGCAATTTTCCAAGAGACTTGAAAAAATATTCTATGAGAGAATTGACAACTTCATACTGAAGAATGATTTATTGTGTGAGCAGCAATATGGGTTCAGACACAAAAGGACAACAGCATATGCCTTAATGGAATTTACAGAAAAAATATCAACAGCCATTGAAAATAAAGAGTATTCAGTTGGAGTATTCCTGGATCTTAAAAAAGCATTTGATACAGTAGATCACAATCTATTATTAAAGAAACTACAAAATTGTGGTATCAGAGGGGTAGCACTGTCCTGGTTAAGAAGTTACTTAAAGAATAGATATCAGTTTGTATGTGTTAACAACAAAAACTCAGAGCTACTGAAGGTCACCTGTGGAGTCCCACAGGGTTCAGTTTTGGGACCATTATTATTCAATATGTATATAAATGATATATGTAAAGTTTCAGAAAAAATGGACTTAATATTGTTTGCTGATGACACTAACCTGCTATGCAGTGGAAACAACTTGGAACAACTTCTGGATACACTCGGAAAGGAATTAGGAAAGCTGAAACTGTGGTTTGATTCAAACAAATTAACGCTCAATTTAAGCAAGACAAAATTTATAGTCTTTAACAACCATCACAACTACCCAGTACCCAAACTCAGTGTAAATGGTGTAGAGATTGAAAGGGTATCCGAAACTAAATTCCTTGGAGTAATAATTGATAACAAACTGTGTTGGAAGCCACATATTAATTATATAAAAGGTAAAGTATCCAAATCAATTGCAATATTACACAGAGTGAAAAATTTGCTGAATCAACCCACACTATACACCTTGTATCATTCATTAATACTCCCATACATGACATATTGTAATGAAGTATGGGGAAATACATATAAAACAAACATATATCCACTCTTTATGCTTCAAAAGAGAGCTATTAGAATAATCAACAAAGCAGCTTACAGGGAACCAACAAACCCACTTTTTCTTAAACAAAAAACTCTCAAGTTGGAAGATCTGATCGACTTTAAAACCGCAATAATAATGTTCAAAGTGAAGAATCTATCACTGCCCGCAAATATCCAAAAGTTGTTACAAACAAGGGAGAAACGATATCACTTCAGAGGAACATGTATATTTCAAAAGCCTACAGTGAGAACAACTACCAAGCAACACTGTATTTCAGTGCAAGGTGTCAGATTATGGAACGATTTTGGACCTGAATTAAAATCATGTACAAAGCTTGGACAATTTAAACAAAAACTAAAGGAAGAAATACTCCAAACATATTTACAAGACGACATGTAAACTCACATAAGGATTGACATTTCCAGCCTGTGTTGTGTTATAGCTTAGTTTTTCTTTTTCTCTGTGACACTATGTCTTAGATTTGTTTTTGAATAGTAACCGCTTAACTTAGACTAGCTCAGTTTTCTTTTTCTCTCAGTCATATTTTGTCTTAGCCTTGTTTTAAATTGGTAATCGCTCTTGTCTTGTTTTCTCTTTTTTCTCCTTTGAATTCTTGGATGGAATATGGGTGGGCAATATAAGCTGCGGCTTCAGCCATCACCCATTTCGGATAACTCACGTGGAATTGTATAGTAGAAGGAGTCTTTGTCTAATTTGACCTTGTTGTTATATTATACAGTTTCTTTTAACCTGTAATGTACTATCCGAAATAAATTCATTCATTCATTCATCACTGCCTCGTCTAACCATTGAATGTTGCACAGTAACTCAATTAAATTAATTTGTAAATTAGGCCAAGGGAAAGCACTCACAGTGTATACTGACAACCAGTATGCATTCTCTACCATCTATCACTTCACACAATAGTGGAAGAAAAGAGGCATGATTACAAAGACCTAATTTTAGAACTGTTAGACAGTGCAAAGCTTCCATCTAAATTAGCCATACGCAAATATGCCACACACATTGATGGCATAGATCGAATCTCTAAGGAAGAACGCAGACAATACCGCAAAAGCAGCTGCACAAGGTCATATAGGAAACCACACCACAGCATCTCTTCTTTTAACGATGACAAAAAAAACTTATCACATGACACATAAACTGTTTCAGCAGGCCTCCATTCTGCTACATGGGGTTTCCCATGTATCAGAGGGGGGTATTATTAGTAAATAATATATGATTACTAAAAATAATTTGCAACTCAATTTTGTAAGAAGAAAACAATGCTCAAGGGAACTTAAAACCTGAAAAAGGCACCTTCCCTGCATCAACTTATCCCTTTCAAAACCTTTGCACGGATTCCATTGAACTAAATAAATGTGAAGAAATATTGTTTGGTGATTATTGATACATTTACTAATTGGACAGAAGCCTTCCCTTGCACCCATTCAAATTCTGTTACAGTAACAAAGAAACTCTTAACTGAAATAATGCCAAGATTTGGAATAACTGAAAATATTTTCTCAGATAATGGAACACATTTTCTAAATTAGATCATATCACACTTAGGTACAACACTAAACATTAACTTGGAAAACCACTCAGCTTACCATCCACAATCTGCAGGATTAGCGTAGCGCACAAATAGGACCATTAAAGAAGGCTTAGGAAAACAATGACAGAAATAGGAAAAATAATGGATGGCAAGCCTTATCTACTCCCACCATTAAGGCCATTTAATTCAGGTGATGAGGAAGGGTGTTTTGCTGATTACATGCAAACAAGGTTGACTGACAGAGATATTGTTCATGCTGCTCTTCCCAGGAGGGATCACAGTGAAGCACCCGCCTTGGCCAAACCAGGAGATTGGGTCCTTATCAAAGTCATCAAAAAGAAAACTGGGACAACACTCCCTGGCACAGACCACACAAAGTCATCCCAGAGACACAAACAGCCATGAAAGTCAAAGGGCGTGACTCGGGTGCATTTGACACATTGCAAAATATAACCCATTCAAACCCCCCATCAAGAAACTAATTAATCCCCATTCTCCCAGCAAGAAACTTTTCAATCCTCATTCCCTCGGCAAGAGACTGTTTCTACTTTAATCCCCATTGCAACCTCTGAAGAAAAAAAAAAAAAAGCTCAACAAGTGACTGTTTAACTGCTTTTCTTCATCTTCTTCCTCTTCCTTTTCTGGGTGTCGGCTGACGGTTTGCCCCAGTAATGACTTGAATAGCGAAACAACTGTTGTTTATCATGGATAGACAAAAGGCCAGAGAGAGAAGGTTGGCAACTGAAGGATATGAATGGTACACCTATTTTTTCATCATCATCATCATCATCATCCTTGTGGTGACACTTTTGTTTTGGTTATTTTTAGGGACATCATTACCCATCTATTGTAGGGCTAGATACATTACTCACACACACCATGACTGGCTAGAAGGTCCAGGTCATGAGGATCATGTTTATGCTGGTAATGTGTGGTGGAAGTATGCTAATTATACAGCCAAATCAGCTAATTGTCCAAATTGCTATGTGTGTTCTTTGCTCCCACTTTCAGCTGGTCAGATATCTGTCATTGCTAAGCTAATGGAACTATCAGAAGCTGTTTGTTTCTTGCGAGAGGCTATGTATAGAAATAGTACAGCAAGCATTAATTTGAATCACACCTGTCACATTGCTTATGACTCCACTGACCGGAGACACAATGACACCCCTTACTTGGTGAAGACAAGGTTAATCTCGCCGAGGAATTTCTCCTTTTGTCTTAAAGGGTGTGGAAACATCTCTTTGGGCAGTTTATCACTTTCTAGGTGTGCAACGGTGCATAGTGTGTCTCGCTCCTGTACTGCTATCTGCTGGGCCAACGTAGTGGGCAAAAGTTGTCCTGAAAATCTTTTTTGTCAGTCTAGAAGTCTGGAGGGAAATGTCACCCTGCAGGAGCTCTGTAGCACTGCCATTTGTGATTCTCACAAGCATGGCATGCATTTGGTGACAGAGGGATGGTGGCTGTGTGGTCATCGTGCCGACTCACACCTTCCCATGAATTGGGGAGGAGTGTGTTCCCCCGTAGTTGTGACTGATCATACCTTCATACTGTTGGCAGGACAGGCGGGCAGGGTGAAGGGAGATGTCTCCTTTGTACCACATGATCCCATCTGGGGCACAGTTGTGCCGGAAGAATTCATGTTAGAAACTATGGGGCAGGAGGTACTAAACTACTTGTTCCCTTTGGTGGGAGTGGCTAAGAACACCTTATGGATTGAAACAAGTTACAGACTACACTCATTTGTGAATTTTTCTTTATCTACTTTTTCTGATATACATGAGAAATTAACAGCTTTTAGCCTTATGTTGGCTCAAATTAGGATTGTTCTTGATCAAATAACTGTCGCCCGAGAGGGCGTGTGTGTAATTGTAGGAGATTATTGTTATGATCACGTGATTGCCTCAGCCATACAGCATTTGCCATACAGCAAGCTGCTGTGTCCAGGGACAATGTCACTGATGAACATACCTGGGTTAAGTTGGTTATTCTGTTCATGGAGAGGTGTCATCATGAACTTGTTAATGATTTTTGTGGTATTATTTTTGGCTTTTTCTTGTGTCATTCCCTGCATCCGTATTATGATGTTGAGATCGGTGCTTGTTAACTTAGTGATGTACCATGGAGCAGTTGCCAGGGATGGTGGCAATGATGAACAAACAGTGTGAGCTCAAGGTGTCTCTCCATGACCCGAGTACAGAGTAAAGGTATGACTGACATGCAGAAAACCGAAAGGAGTTGCATGATCATGATGTCAAGTTTGAAACATTATTTTTACTTTTATTTTGTTTTTATGTCATTCTTATTTCTGTTTTTTACATTTTATCCTTACACTTTATTATTATGATTATTGTTTTGTTTTCTATTGTTTTGTTTTATCCTTTATGTTTGTTTTTATATAAGCTGCAATGACACATAACTAAAAAACACACATATACCCTTATTAAGATAAGATAAGATAAGCCTTTATTAGTCCCACAATGGGGAAATTCCAGGATTGCAACAGCACAGGGATAGCAACACTCAGAGCAACAATCAGAAGGCAAGAAAAAACAAGAGCAGCGAGTATACATATGTACATATAAACATAAATATATAGACACACGATGCGGAGCATTGCAGCTAGATGGAATAAATATATAGATATATAAACACACAGTGCGGAGCATTGTAGCTAGATGGAATAAATATATGAACATATAAACACACACAGTGCGGAGTATTGTAGCTAGATGGAATAAATATGTGAATATATAAACACACAGTGTGGAGCGTTGTAGCTAGATGGAATAAATATATGAATATATAAACACACACAGTGCGGAGCATTGCAGCTAGATGGAACAAACATGCAAATATATGAACACACACAGTGCGGAGCATTGTAGCAAGATGGAACAAACATGTAAATATATAAACACACACACAGTGTGGAGCATTGTAGCTAGATGGAATAAATATGCAAACACATAAACACACACAGTGCGGAGCACCGTAGCTAGATGGAATAAATATGTAAATATATAAACACACACAGTACGGAGCATTGTAGCTAGATGGAATAAATATGTAAATATATAAACACACACAGTACGGAGCATTGTAGCTAGATGGAATACATATGTAAATATATAAACACACAGTGTGGAGCATTGTCGCTAGATGGAATAAATATATAAATATACAAACACACACAGTGCGGAGCATTGCAGCTAGATGGAAAGAAACAGCATAACCATCTACTTAGTTATCCTACATGGTATGATTATGTACCCATACATATTGTCACCCTCCGTAGCTACCGGTATTTTCCTAGTTGTATACCGGAGGGGACCATTGTGTAAGTCTATTGTGTCTTTTGCATTCAATACTATTAGGTTGTCACGTCTTTTTGCTATCTCTGCGGGCAGCCCTGCTTAGGTTATACAGTCTGACAGCTGTTGGTAGGAAGGACCTGCAAAACCTCTCGGTTGTGCACCTAAGATGATGTAGTCTGCTGCTAAATGAGCTCCTTAGTGCATTCAGTGTGTCCTGCATAGGGTGGAACTCGGACTCCAGCAGAGATGACAGTTTAGCCACCATCCTTCTCTCTCCCATCTCCTCCACTGGGTCAAGGCACTGCCCCAGGATTATTATTATATCTTTTTATTATTATTTTAGCATCAATTTGTTTTTCACTGTTTTTGTCATTGATGATTTTCTTTATTGATGAATTTTATTGTTCCATTTCTCCTCCTAAAGGACTAAAACATTTAGCCGGTGCCTGGGGAAGCAGGGCCAATGGCAGACTTTCCCCGTCATTAGCTAGTTAGGATCTGTTTCACGCAAATGCATTGGAGCTTAGCATAGCTGCCAGATGGGGTTTTAGATTCCATAAATCATTCTTTTTTATGCCTTGCATGGCATCAAGGGGGGAGAATGATAGAAAAGTTTCATATTTGTTTCATACATATGATTTGCTTGGTCTCAGAGTCTACCTCAGAGTCTGTGTAAAAGTGTCAAGGATGCAGTTGCATTAGTTATCCTATTTTTAGTTCATCTTGTGTGGCTCCCGTGTGACTGGTACTGAGTGAGCGTCATTGTTCCTGAGAAAGAGATAATCTGTACACCAAGTTTTGACCAGATGTACTGGACCAATCATGATGGACAATTGCTCCTCCATGTCTCAGATAACGAAGAGCTTAAAGAACTGAGTGATGTGTGTTTGAGTCACAATGGTGCGCGAATAGGCTCTGAGACTATTTTTGTATTGTTCTCTACTGGCCAGTGTAATTAAATTTGCTGAAACTCTGACCCAGCCTAGTTTTTGGCTGAAGGTTAAGAGGAATTTTTCTAACATACTTGGCGCCCGAACTCAGGGACTTCTAACATACTCAAGGTCCTGCTGTTCAAAGATGCTCCAATCAGTGCAGGCAAAGTCAGTCTTGTAGCTGGAGAAGAGCATTTTCAGGCCAGGTTTTAATTGTTTTTTTGTTGTTGTTTTTTTTTGGTTGGGGTAACGCTTCCTGAGGGGGGAGTAGGCAGGAATCAGAAACAGAGAGAGATGGTCTGATTGTCCATGGTGGGGGAGGGGTGGCTCTGTAAGCTTTCCTAGTGTTGCTGTAAACATGATCCAGTGTTACTTCCCCTCTTGGGGGACACTTAACATGTTGGTAGAATTGGGGGAGTACAGTCTTTAAGCATGCTTTGTTAAAATCCTCTGCAATAATGAATATCCATAGCTCCCCTAGGGATGTTCATTAAAGATTTCCCCTCCTAAACTTTTGCATATCTGGGGAGGTTGAAATTTGGGGATGCACACCCTGGTAACCTCAGCACAGCATGTATAAAATCTGAGGCCAGTCCGACCAATGGCTCGAGAGATACGCGTGGAACAGACAGACAGACAGACACACACACACACACACACACACACACACACACACAGATTCCTTGCATTATAATGCGATGAAAGCACCAAGGTGCTGATGCCTCGGTGCCTGTGGCATGGTAGCATGGGAGGCTGTAAAAAAGTCACCCTGCCACTTCTAGTGGCTTTGCATAGTTATTACTATACATTTTTTCGCAGCTGCATTGATGTAAAGGTGAGTTAAATTGGTTTATTTAGAAAACAAAGGCTTATCTGGAAATTGTTGGAAATTAAAAGTCGAGAAGATATGGCGATACAAAGATACAAGCCTTTAGTTGCAGTTGATTTTGAGTGGGTGAGCTTAAAAACTGCTGACGGACGGACAGACAGATAGATACATGGAAAGATTACATCTATCTATCTATGATGATCCATCAGACTACAGCTCAGCTTTTAACACCATCATCCCAGACATCCTGATCAACAAACTGCACCTCCTCCAGATTCCCCCCCACCCACCTGCTCCTGGATACAGAACTTGCTCATCAACCACCAACAGTCAGACTTGGCCCCCACCACTCCTCCACACTGTCCCTCAGCACTGGCTCCCCCCAAGGCTGCGTGCTAAGCCCTCTACTATACTCCCTGTACACCTTTGATTGTATTCCAACCCACCCAACCACCGTCATCATGAAATATGCCGACGACACCACCTTGGTTGGGCTCATCACAGACAACAATGAGAAGGTATACATGGTGGAGGTAGAGAATCTGCTGCTGTGGTGCCAAGCAAACAACCTGGAACTGAATGTCCAAAAAGCCAAAGAACTCATTCTGGACTTCAAGAGAAAAGACAGGACCACCCACCCCCCACCCCCGGCCGCCCACCATAAATGGTGACCACGTGGAAAATGTCCCCACCTTCAGGTTCCTGGGCACCCACATCTCCTCTGACCTCTCCTGGACTGTCAACACAAAGGCCCTGGTGAAGAAAACCCAGCAGCGGCTGCACTTCCTCCGTGTCCTGAGGAAGCACAACTGGACCAGAAGCTGCTGATGGCCTTCTATCGCTGCTCACCTACTGCCTAACGTGCTCACCTCCTGCCTGAGTGTGTGGTACGCCAGCTTCACGGCCGAGAACAGGAAGGCTGTGCAGAAGGTCATCATTACCACCCAAAAAATTATCGGCGGCCTTCTGCCCTCCCATCACAGGAGACCTCTCACACCCTGCCCACCACCTGTTTGACCTGCTTCCCTCTGGATGATGGTTCAGATTGATCAGATTTCACACCTCCAGACTGACAAACAGTTTCTTCCCCTGGGTCATCCGAACTGCAAACAGTCAGAGGCCCCACCCCCTTCCCTTTAAACGCTCACATGCACAGAACTGAGGACCTTTTAATTATCACTATAACTCACCAGTTGCACTCCTCACTCTCGTGTATATTGACCCATCCGTGAAATCACTCCTGTGCATACTTTCCATAATCCTTGGGCCATTTTACTCTATTATGTGATCTGCACGCCGCACTCTTATGTACATAGTTCCACCCGCAAAGCCACTGCTGTACCTGTGTATATTGTGGAGATTGTGTGGAAAGACGAGACTGATTTTATTTCTCAAGATCAGTTTTATTCACCATCACATTCTCCAACATCCAAAACAGGAAAGAGGAAGGCATGCCCCCACCTCTGTCCCTTTTATACCCAGGACATCAAAGCACACAGTCACATTGTCTTTACATCCCAAATCACAATGCACCCCCCTTCAGGTCTTCTGTCTGTCTGCTCCTGAAGTCCTGGTGGTCAGGAAATCCCTCACGGCCATCTCTCTGCATACAAAAGGCCAGACTTTGCATCCTCCTGCTACCCCTAGGAGGTTCAGACCTTTTGCTCCTCTGAGACGTGCAGTAAACAATAAGCATACAGCAATAAGCATGTGAAGCATATGGAACCCACATATGTGCCTACATGTCCCCCCCAAACGTCTAAGATGGAACAACATAACCACAGATTGCATGTCACACTAAAATCATTACATATCAATCCAAGTGCCACTTAGGTCTCAACCTTCTCCCGTATCTGCTGTAAGCAGGTAGTACCACCTCCACTGCGTCTTCCAGCTGTGGATCTGCTGCCTGGGGATGAGAACTGTTAGTCAACCTCTGTGGGTGTTCTGGGGAATACTCTCTAGGGGGTCTGCCGCGCTGAGGAGCCTTCGCCAACTGCACAACTTCGTCCGCTACCACAAAAGCGGGTCTGAGCCTGTTAATGCCAATCCTTTCTTTTCTGCCCCCCAAATCTAGCAAAAAATGCTTATCCCCTGTTTCCAGCACTCTATATGGTCCGTCATAAGGTGGGCATAAAGGCGGACGGTGGGCATCATGTCTGATAAAAACAAACTCCGCATTTTTTAAAGCCTTAGGCACAAAAACACGCGGAAAACTGTGGTGAATGGGGCCAGGTAGTGTGCTCGGGCCCATGTTATTCTGTAACCGCTGAGCCGGGGAGCACCCTGGTGCTGGATTATCTGGGAGAAATTCCCCGGGCAGCCGAAGCGGCTGTGCGAAAACTAACTCGGCTGGGGAGGCTTCTAAATCCTCTTTAGGTGCAGAACGCAACCCCAATAAAACCCATGGTAGCTTGTCCACCCAATTTGGATCCGTAAGCGATGCTCTGAGAGCCGCCTTCAATGACCTGCGAAAACATTTGCATAACCCGTTAGCCTGCGGGTTGTACGCGGTCGTGCGGTGGATCGTTGCCCCCAGGCTGCGGGTCATCGCTGACCAAAGTTCGGAAACAAATTGCGGGCCTCTGTTGGACGTAATGTCCGACGGGACTCCAAAACGCGCTACCCATGCTGTTAAAAATGCGCGCGCCACCTCCTCGGCTGTGGTTGATGACAGCGGGACCACTTCCAGCCAGCGCGTGGTGCGGTCAACCATTGTCAGAAGATGTGTGCACCCTTGTGAGGGCGGGAGGGGGCCTACGAGGCCCACGTGGACATGATCAAACCTTTTAGCCGGGATGTGAAACGGCTCCAAGGGAGCTTTCGTGTGTCTATGAACCTTGGCCCGCTGGCAGGCCGTGCAGGCTACCGCCCACTCTCTAACTTGTTTGAGCAGGCTCGGCCATACAAATTTCTCTCCTACCATTTTGACCGACGCGCGCACTCCCGGGTGCGCCAGAGAATGGATCGAGTCAAAAACGCGGCAGCGCCACACGGCTGGAACTACCGGACGCGGCCGCCCAGTGGAGACGTCGCAGATTGGGGGGGGGCATACCGTCTTGCAGCACCCTGTCCTCCAGTCTTAACCCTGTTGGTCCAGACTGGAGCGCGCGCACATCCGCGTCGCTAACCTGCTCCGCGGCCATGGCTGCATAGTCTTTCCCCACGCGGACCGGGGCCGCGCGCACCTCAGCGTCGCTAACCTGCTCCGTGGCCATGGCTGCAGGATCTATCTCCGCATGGGCTGGAGCCCCCATGGCGCGCGAGAGGCAGTCCGCCACTACATAAAGCTTACCCGCCACATGCTGGATATCAGTAGTAAACTCCAATATCGCGGCCAGCTGTCTCTGCTGCCAGCCCGACCAAGGTTCTGAAATCTTGGCCATCGCGAAAGTCAGCGGCTTGTGGTCAACGAACGCGGTGAAACGGCGTCCTTCCAGCCAGAACTGGAAGTGGAGAATGGCCAAATGGAGAGCTAACAACTCCCTGTCGAATGCGCTGTATTTTCGTTCACTGTTGCGCAGGGTCTTACTGAAAAAGGCGAGCGGTTGCCAGGCTCCAGCTACAAACTGCTCCCCGACCGCCCCAATGGCCACATCTGACGCGTCAGTAGTGAGCTCCATGCGGGCTGCTGGGACTGGATGTGCTAACAACGCAGCGTTTGCCAGGGCTGTTTTGACTTCGGAAAATGCGCGATCTCGCTCCGGAGACCATTCGACTTTATTTGTGGGTTTTTGTTTTTTTAGTGCAGCATACAATGGTTGCATGAGCTGCGCTGCGCGGGGGAGGAAACGGTTATAAAAATTTACTATTCCCAAAAACTCCTGTAACGCTTTGACCTTTTGCGGCTGGGGAAAATTTGTTACTGCGCGCACCTTGTCAGGCTGAGGGACTGCTCCCTCTGGGGAGACGCGATGCCCCAAAAAATCAATCTGCGTCACCCCGAACTGACATTTCGCCGGGTTAATTATTAACCCGTGCTCTGCCAACCTCCGGAAAACTGCCGTAAGGTGGTTTACGTGTTCGTCTTCAGACGCGCTGGCTACCAATATGTCGTCCAGGTAGACGAACACGAAAGGGAGATCGCGCAAAACCGCGTCCATCATGCATTAGAACGTCTGCGCCGCGCCTTTAAACCCAAACGGCATGCGCAAAAACTCGAAAAGCCCGAAAGGAGTTATTACCGCTGTTTTGGGTATGTCCTCAGCGCGCACTGGGACCTGGTGGTAACCGCGTACCAAGTCTATTTTAGAAAAAATGCGCGGTCCCGCCAAATGAACTGAAAAATCTTGGATGTGCGGGATCGGGTAGCGGTCGTGCGCTGTAGCGTTGTTCAGCCTGCAGAAATCGCCACAAGGCCGCCACGAGCCATCAGCTTTCGGGACCATGTGAAGTGGTGGAGCCCAAGGGCTCTTCGAACGCCTAATGATGCCCAACCTCTCCAGGTTGGCGAACTCCTCGCGCGCTATGGTCAATTTAAATAAAAATTTAAAAAAAAAAAAAAACTTCCGGCGCCACATGAGTCGGCTGCCTTTTGCAACAGCGGCTCAATTCTGAGTTTTTTTTCTTTCTTTCTTTACACACTTTATACATCACGGACACACAGATCGCCCCAAAATGCCTCCCGAGCTGGCGGACGGAGCCACTGTTTATAGCAGGAGACGATACAGCAGGGAACAGCTGCTTGGACTTAATCGCCACTCAGTGCTGACGAAAAAACTCGACGTACCGAGAGAAATAAGGCGAAAACGACGTGGTTGTCGGGCTGGTGTTAGACGGCGGACAAGGAGTATAAGGTACAGACCCACCTTCCCATCCGTTATTATGGGGAATGTACGCTCTATACTGGGAAAGGTAGATGAGCTAGCGGCTATCTGCCGTTACGATAGCACATACCGGGAGTGCTCTCTCCTTTTGTTTACTGAGATGTGGCTAACTGAACTAGCAGCAGATGCTAACATTGAGCTGGAGGGTTTCCACAAGATAAGGGCAGACCGAACACCAGACAGTGGCAAAGCAAGGGGCAGTGGAGTGATAATGTATGTTAACAACAACTGGTGCAGACCGGGACATATCACTGTTAAACAACGTCACTGCAGCAAAGACATTGAGTTGCTAGCTGTTAGCATGCGGCCTACATATTTCCCGAGAGAACACTCACACCTGATCTGCATTGTTGTTTATGCAAATCCGACGGCGAACACTGGGACAGCACGTGACGTCATCCATTCAGTAACCAGCAGGCTGCAGACAGAACACCCAGATGCTCTTCTCCTCATCTCAGGCGATTTCAACCATGTTTCACTGTCTCCCATTCTACCCACATTTACCCAGTATGTCACATGCCACACTAGAGACAATAAAACACTGGACTTTTTCTATGCAAACACTAAGGAGGCGTACACCTCATCATAACTCCCCCAACTTGGGAGATCGGATCACAACTTGGTTCATCTCCGGCCGGTGTACAAACCCCTAGTGCACAGACAACCCCCGGCCATGCGCACAGTGATGTTATGGTCTGAGGAGGCAATGGACACTCTAAAGGGCTGTTTTGAAGCCACCGCCTGGAAGCAGCTCTGCGATCCACATGGTGAGGACATCGATGGCCTCATTCACACCTTCACGGGCTACCTCAGCTTCTGTGCGGACAAATCCATTCCCACCAAGACCATACGGTGTTGCTCAAACAACAAACCCTGGATCAACCCTGAGATTAAAACACTTCTGAGAGAGAAGAAGAAGATCTTCAGGTCGGGGAACAGGGAGATGCTGAAGTCCGTACAGAGGGAGCTGAGGAGAAAGATCAGAGAAGGCAAGGACAGCTTCAGGAGGAAGATGGAGGACAAGCTGCAACAGAGCGACATCAGCGGGGTCTGGAGAAACCTCAAAACCATCTCTGGGCTCCAGAATACCTCCCCCCAGGCCACGGGGGGCAGGGAGTGGGCAAACAATCTGAATTTGTTTTTCAATAGGTTTGACCAACTGCCCTCCCCCCTGTCTGCACAACAACCACTGCTGCCTGTAAAGACATCAAGTCCTGCTGCCCACTCCCCACTCCACCAACACCCCCCCACTCCCAACACACAGCCCCCCATCCTGACCCTGACCAGGACCCAGGTGAGGACGGAGCTGAGGAAGATCAAGGCAAGGAAGGCGTCGGGACCGGACGGCATCAGCGCAAAGCTCCTCAAGTCCTGTGCAGACCAGCTGTGTGGGATTGTGACGTACATCTTCAACCTGAGCCTGAAGCTGGGGAGGGTACCACAGCTGTGGAAAACATCTTGTGTGGTACCTGTACCAAAAACTTCCCACCCCAAAGACCTGAACAGCTACAGACCGGTGGCCTTGACGTCCCACTTGATGAAGACCCTGGAGAGACTGCTCCTTGCTCATCTCCGCCCCCTGGTGGAACCAGCGATGGATCCACTCCAGTTCGCCTGCCAGCATGGCATTGGGGTGGAGGATGCGGTGATCTTCCTCCTTCACCGTTCTCTGTCCCACCTGGAGAAGCCCGGGAATATGGTGAGGACCATGTTCTTTGACTTCTCCAGTGCTTTCAACACTATCCAACCAATGATGAAGGACAAGCTGCTGCGCGCAGGGGTGGACCAGCACCTCTCATCATGGATCCTGGACTACCTCACGAACCGGCCTCAGTTTGTGAGAACCCGGGACTGTGTGTCCGACACGATCATCAGTAGCAAGGGGGCCCCCCAGGGAATGGTGTTGGCTCCCTTCCTGTTCACTCTTTATACTGCGGACTTCTCACACAACACAACACACTGCCATCTACAGAAGTTCTCTGATGACTCTGCGATCGTTGGCCTCATCTCCAATGGAGATGAAGCTGAGTACAGAGGGCTTATCCAGGACTTCGTGGACTGGTGCCATCGGAACTGCCTTCAGATCAACGCGAGGAAAACTAAGGAGCTGGTGGTGGACTGCCGCAGGCAAGGACAACCCCTCACAGTACCAGTAAATATACAGGGAACAGACATTGAGATGGTGACATCCTACAAGTACCTGGGTGTTCATCTGAACAATAAACTAGACTGGTCACACAATACTGATGCACTCTACAAGAAGGGACAGCGCAGGCTGTTCCTACTGAGGAGACTCAGGTCTTTTGGTGTACAAGGGGCGCTGCTGAAGACATTCTATGATACGGTGGTGGCATCAGCCATCACTTTTGGAGTGGTCTGCTGGGGCAGTGGCATTACTGCAGCCGATAGGAAGAGACTGAACAAACTGATCAAGAAAGCTAGCTCCGTCCTGGGACAGCGCCTTGATCCGGTGGAGGAGATAGGAGAGAGAAGGACGGTGGCTAAACTGTCATCTCTGCTGGAGTCCGAGTTCCACCCTATGCAGGACATACTGAATGCACTGAGGAGCTCATTTAGCAGCAGACTACATCATCCCAGGTGCACAACCGAGAGGTTTCGCAGGTCCTTCCTACCAACGGCTGTCAGACTGTACAACCTAAGCAGGGCTGCTCGCAGAGATAGCAAAAAGACGTAACAACCTAATAGTTTTTTGAATGCAAAAGATGCAATAGACTTACACAATGGTCCCCTCCGGCATACAACTAGGAAAATACCGGTAGCTACGGAGGGTGAGAATATGTATGGGCACATAATCATACCATGTAGGATAACTAAGTAGACGGTTGTGCTGTTTCATCCCATCTAGCAACAATGCTCTGCACTGTGTGTATCTATACATTTACATATTTATTCCATCTAGCTACAATGCTCCGCACTGGGTGTGTTTATGTTTATATTTATATATCTATATATTCATTCCATCTAGCTACATTGCTCCGCACTGTGTTTATATATTTACATATTTTTTCCACCTAGCTGCAATGCTCCGTACTGTGTGTTTATATATCTACATATTATTCCATCTAGCTACATTGCTCCGCACTGTGTGTTTATATATTTACATATTTATTCCATCCAGCTACAATGCTCTACACTGTGTGTCTGTGTGTATATATACATATTTATAGTAATATGTACATATGTATATTAGCTGCTCTTGCTTGCTTTTTTTTGTCTTGCCTTCTGATTGTTGCTCTGAGTGTTGCTATCCCTGTGCTGTTGCAATCCTGGAATTTCCCCGTTGTGGGACTAATAAAGGCTTATCTTATCTTATCTTATTTAGCTGAATCCAAGCGCCGAGCTTTTGCGAAAACGGGGGGTCCGGTGGTAGTAATAAAATGTTCCACCCCGTGTTTAGCCACTGTCGCCGAAAATGTCGGGACCGTGAGTGCTGGGAACTGAGTGAGGAGTGTGTGGAACTTACCACCTGCAGCTGTGACGTTGGCTTGTGCTGTTGGCGGGGCCACTCGAGCTGTACAGGGGATAGAAGACAAAGAGAGTGCATTAACCAGGCGTCTGTTAGCAAGATCGACCAACAAACCATGTGAGCACAAAAAATCAGCCCCTAACATGTTGAAACTGACTGCCGCTATGACGAAAGTCCACTCGAAAGTGTGGCCGTGTAAAGACAGAAGCAGAGTCCTCTCACCGAAGGTCTTAATCGCCGAGCCGTTCGCTGCTGACACCCGGGGACCACTGGAAGGCACCAGTCGGTCAGTGTAGGAAGATGTGATGAAACTCAGCTGGGAGCCCGTGTCTACGAGGAAATGCCTCCCCGAGTGCGCATCCTCCAAGTAGAGCAGCTTGTTCTCCTCTCCGAGGGCCGCAGCTGCTACCAACCCCCGGCCTTGGCGTTTCCCGAACGCTTAAAGTGGCACGGTGGAATGCACTTGCGTGCCCTCTCTGCGAAACGGTGATGGTAGAAGCAAAGGATGTCGTCTGCTCCGTGTTTCCCGGCCCCTGCCACCGCTGTCGTCGGTGCATCTGGTGCTGCAGCCTCTGGCCCCCTGCTGTCTCCGGACGTTGCACCTGGACCCGCTGCTGTAGCCGCAGCCGTGCGCCATTTACTGGCGTCGACGAGTCGTTGCGCCTCCTGGCCCAGCTCGTGGTAGTCTTTTCGGGCCAGCAGTGGTGAATTGGCCAGGGTCACTCTCACCTCTGACGGTAGTGTTCTGAGGAAAAGGTGGGTGAAGATGAAGTTATCATCTTCGGAGTCTCTCACACTCAACATCTTCCCCATCAGGTCTGCAGGTCTGTCGCCCTCAAATTCAGTAAGCGCCAGGAGCCTCTTTGCCCGCTCCTGCACCGAGGGGGTGAAGTGACAAATGAGTGCAGCCTTCAACGTGCTGTACTTGTCGCTGTCCGGCGGGTGGTTGATCAGGCTCTCCACTCGCTGGGCTGTGTGGCTGTCCAGCTTTGCAACCACATGGTAGAACTTTGTGGCGTCTACCAAAATCCTCTGGAGGTGGAACTGTGCCTCGACTGCGTTAAACCAGGAGCGCGGACTGGTCGGCCAGAAGTCCGGCAGTTGAACTGTGGCTGCATTCGTTTGGCCGGCTCCTGGCGAGTCTAGCTCGGGAGATTCGTCTCCGCTCATAATACGTCGTAGGGTCACCAGTGTGGAGATTGTGTGGAAAGACGAGACTGATTTTTTTTCTCAAGATCAGTTTTATTCACCATCACATTCTCCAACATCCAAAACGGGAAAGAGGAAGGCATGCCCCCACCTCTGTCCCTTTTATACCCAGGACATCAAAGCACACAGTCACATTGTCTTTACATCCCAAATCACAATGCACCCCCCTTCAGGTCTTCTGTCTGTCTGCTCCTGAAGTCCTGGTGGTCAGGAAATCCCTCACGGCCATCTCTCTGCATACAAAAGGCCAGACTTTGCATCCTCCTGCTACCCCTAGGAGGTTCAGACCTTTTGTTCCTCTGAGACGTGCAGTAAACAATAAGCATACAGCAATAAGCATGTGAAGCATATGGAACCCACATATGTGCCCACAATATACCTACTGTATGGGCTATTTATTATTTTTACTTTTATTTTTATTTCAGTCGTATGGATAATTGTGTTCTGTTACCGTTTAATTTCAAATTCTTCTCTCTTTATTGCGCAGTAGCCTGGTGGAGCACCCACATTTTCGTTGTGCTGTACAACTGTACAATGACAATAAAGCCTATTCTATTCTATCAATCAGGCAGTTAACCGACTAATCATTGTAGCACTATGAGCAAGTGCTTCTTTCACTGTGTGGATCTGATTTGGTCTGGGGAAAAATTACCAGTCAAAAGATAATTTTCTTTAATCCCTGGGGACATCAACAAAACTTGAGGAGGAGATGAGGCAAGTTTTTTTTTTTTTTTTTACGGTTTTGACTTTTACTTTGAAACTCCTACTGGATATGACTCTACCTCACTTACGCTACTTCCGGTTAGCTGGTTGAGCGGCTGCAGAATGCAGAAACTCCGTCAGAGTCCGGTTCTGTGGACATAGCAGAGGTGGACCGACACCGAGAATCGGCTGATGTGGATTTAAAATGTGAAATGGAGCCGAGGAGAGAAGGTTAGTTTACTTCCTGTTACCATGGAAACACCAACCACGATGCTAAACTAATGTTAGCCTCCTCCTGTACTTATTTATTTCTGTGATAAAACAATCGGCGAAAAGCCTGTTAACAGATTGGGCCTTTCATCATATGACCTGTCATAACCATAATAATCATGCGGTGACGTCAGACTGTACTGATATCTATTCCACAACATATCCAGTCGATTTTTAAAAGCATTTACTGACGGTGCAGCAACAATGTGATCATGGAGCTCATTCCAAGAGTGGATCCAGGTCAAGTTGACCCCTGACCAAGTGAGAACCCCAAGTGGACCCCAGGATCCAATTTGTACATATACAAGTGCATTTTCAATCCAGTGATTTCTGAAGTGATTCATAATTCCCTAAAGCCTCATTCAGAACATTATCGTCCCACATACCTATTCTGTGGATTTTCATCTGGGGGCAGCCAGCCGTGACGAGCTGCAGTGGTGGAGAAGAAAAGTCTTTTGAATGCAGAAACGAAGCCAAAACCTCTGGGTCACCTTTTAGTTGTCATATTTTTATATATGTGTTGATATTTTTTTACACTTCTTGGTGACCGGGAAAGTCTTTCCAACAGTTTTAGACAAATTCTTGCTGTTATCCTTCTTAGTGTTAAAAAATCATTCTTGTTGTCTTGTTGTTGTTCTCCTTCTTCGTGTTTAATTTTGCTGTTTCATTTCCGCTGCTGCTGCTCGTCATGGCTTTATAAATCATTGGATTAAACATGTAGTTGTGCACGTACAGATTGGATCCTGGGGTCCACTTGGGGTGCTCACTTGGTCAGGGGTCCACTTGACCAGATCCCCCAAGAGTTCACTGCCCTTATAATCACAAAATGTTGTTGTATTTTGCGTCATACAACTTCTTTTGCAAGTCTTTTGGGGTGGCCTCTTAGTCGTTCTTGTTTCTCCAACTTTATGGACTTGGCCTCCACTGAATAACATCCTGATATATAGTGGTGTGAAAAAGTGTTTCCCCCTTCCTGAATCTGAAAAGATCCTCAATAGCTAGACATCATGCTGTGAAACAAAGAAATTTCAGCAGCAATTGAGAAACAAAGTAATTGAGATCTGTTCATCTGGAAAAGGTAAAAAAGCCATTTCTTAAGCTTTTGGACTCCAGCGAACCACAGTGAGAGCCATTATCCACAAATGGTGAAAACTTGGAACAGTGGTGACCCTTCCCAGGAGTGGCTGGCTGACCAAAATTACCCCAAGAGCACAGCGACGACTCATCCAAGAGGTCACAAAAGACCCCACAACAACATCCAAAGAACTGCAGGCCTCACTTGCCTCAGTTAAGGTCAGTGTTCATGACTCCACCATAAGAAAGAGACTGGGCAAAAATGGCCTGCATGGCAGAGTTCCAAGATGAAAACCACTGCTGAGCAAAAAGAAGATAAAGGTGCCTCTAGTTTTGCCAGAAAACATCTTGATGATCCCCAAGACTTTTGGGAAAATACTCTGTGGACTGATGAGACAAAAGTTGAACTTTTTGGCAGGTGTGTGTCCCATTACATCTGACTAACTAACTAACTAACCTGCACTTATATAGCGCTTTTCTAGTCACAAAGACCACTCAAAGCGCTTTCACAAATACTAACCCTCTATTCTAAGGGCCTATTGGAAACAGATATCTAGGGACAATTTAGAACAGCCAGTTAACCTAACATGCATGTCTTTGGATTGTGGGAGGAAACCGGAGCCCCCGGAATAAACCCACGCAGCACAGGGAGAACATGCAAACTCCACACAGAAAGGTTCCAACCCCTGCTAGCCTGGGGATTCGAACCAGGAACCTTCTAGCTGTAAGGCAACAGTGCTAACCACTGCACCACCGTGCTGCCCACTTATGTGCTGGCATAAATGCAACACAGCATTTCAGAAAAGGAACATCATGCCAACGTTAAAATATGGTGGTGGTAGTGTGATGGTCTGGGGCTGTTTTGCTGCTTCGGGACCTGGAAGACTTGCTGTGGTAAATGGAACCATGAATTCTGCTGTCTACCAAAAAATCCTGAAGGAGAATGTCCGGCCATCTGTTCGTGACCTCAAGCTTAAGCACACTTGGGTTTTCCAGCAGGACAATGATCCAAAACACACCAGCAAGTTCACCTCTGAATGACTTAAGAAAAACAAAATGAAGACTTTGGAGTGGCCAAGTCAAAGTCCTGACCTGAATCCAATTGAGATGCTATGGCATGACCTTAAAAAGGCAGTTCATGCTCGTAAACCCTCCAATGTGGCTGAATTTCCAACAATTCTGCAAAGATGAGTGGGCCAAAATTCCTCCACAGTGCTGTAAAAGACTCATTGCCAGTTATCGCAAATGCTTGATTGCAGTTGTTGCTGCTAAGGGCGGCCCAACCAGTTATTAGGTTTAGGGGGCAATCACTTTTTCACACAGGGTCATGTAGGTTTGGATTTTTTTCCCCTTAATAATAAATACCTTCAATTAAAAACTGCATTTTGTGTTTACTTGTGTTATCTTTGTCTAATATTTAAATTTGTTTGATGATCTGAAACATTTAAGTGTGACAGACGTACAAAAAAAATGAGAAATCAGGAAGGGGCAAACACTTTTTCACACCACTGCATAAAAGCTTATCGTTTTTAGTTATATTACAAAAAATAACTTTCACATTCTAGTTTACTAAGATTCACTGGTAGTCTGTTTTAACAGGAAAATAAACTGTGAGCTGCTTTATCTGTTACATGTTCAACATCATCACAGTACCCTGGAACTCTAGACAAACCCAGAACGATCTGGGCTCCTCTGTTGTCTGTTACCTCAGTGGCAACTTGAGTCCAGTCTGCTTTTCTGTCTTGGGGCGGGAGGCAACGGCAGCAGGGATGGGTTTTTGCGCTGGTGTTGTCTTTTTCTTTGCTTCGGTCCATTTCTCCGCTGTTAATTTGAAGTAGGTGGACCTTCAAGCTCACGTGCTGTTAGAACGTGTTGTGGTGCTCTGACATAACCTGGAAGGGCAAGGTTCTTCACTCTGCACAGCGCATGCGCACTGGGGGCTTTGCCCCTTCTGCTTTTTTGGTTGAAGTGCAGCAGTGGGTGACTGTGTGCGACCCCACCTGGACGGCAACGCCACTACATTTCCTAGAATAAGCTCCTATAGGAAAGGACTGCTGAGTTATCAATTAATTGACAAGTAATTTAATTTAGTTGACTAAATTCTTATTGGCAGTCAAAAGTTAATTAATCATTAACATCCCTAATTCTGACACAGATTTGGTTTGCAACTAGTATAACTTCAGCTGTAAGATTGGAGTGGTATGCAGTGGTTTTTATTTACTTTATTTACTCATTTTACTCAGGAACATCACGTCTGACTATGTGGATTACCGAGGACTTTCTTTCACAGCAGTTTTTTTTCCGTGTCCCAGCCTCCCCCCCCCCTCCTTCCCCCCGGTCACACTGTCATATAGTGATCAGTCTGTAGACTTTAACTTTAATGCCAGACCATTTCATTTTATTTTATTTCAGTCTGAGCCAGCTGCATTAACTGAGGAGTAGGCACAAGCTGTTGTTGGATATGTTGTCTTTTTCTCTTTTCTTTACTTTGCTTTTTTGAAGAGGCGTACAGTAGTGTGTTGACATGTCTGTGTATGTCTGTCTGCACCGAGGCATTACTGTGGATTGTCTTTTTATGAATAAATTAATAAATGTCCCTTGTGAATCTGGTGAATGAATAAATGTAGAGTCAAAGATGCCTTTCTGTATTATTTATTCTTAGTCAAGAGGAAGATTTCATGCAGCACTTCAGCAGAAATGTTCACAGTCAGAATGGTGCAGGCAGATTTTATACCTTGGAGCAAAGAAAGATAATATGAGAACATTCTGTGGGAGTAGGGAGCCTAGCTGTCTCCTGGGACTGACCTTGACAGACCAGAGTCTCAGTGTCTGAGGAAGAAACATGATACACTGTGTCTTGGAGCATAATGACAGGAACAGAGTGTAATATTAATTGACAAAAATAAGGAAATCTTCCACAGCATCAGCACCTGTGGTGCTTGAATTTCCATCAGATTTTTGTTCAGAGCTTCATGGTTATATCTGTAAACATTAATTACAGTATAAATTGTGTTTTCAGTTTTTAGAACAGCAGCTATAACCAGTGACCCTCTTCATCAGCTTTATGTGTTAGAATCTCACCAGGAAATTTGTTAAAGCACATCACCACTCCACCACATCTGCTGGATCCATGACTAAATAAAATCTTTCACCCCACTGATTAGTCCAGAAGGTAGCGTCCACTTCAGCAGAGCAAGTCCGTTGTAAAACTAAACACTGACATTTTTGCTCTTTACAAAACAGAAAAAGTGTTTTCCTTTTAATGATGTCCTTTATGCGCCTCCTAACATTTAACGAACCAGCAGAAAACTTACCAACCATGATCAGAACAAATAAAAACAGAAGCTAGTTGGGCTGAGTTACAGATGCTCCACTATGACTGAAGATGTGCGTCTTTGGAGCTCCTTCGTCCCGTCAACTTCTTATCCATGTTTCAGTCTCCGTGCAGATTGGAGAGGCTTTACTCTGTCGCCAAATTTCTTCTTTTACCTTTATGGTGAACGATGACATGTCTGTTTTTGTTTTCCATCTTTCTTGCTAGCCTGTGCACAGTGTCCACAGCGCTATCTCTTTGTGTCAGAACCATATTCCAACACCTTTCTTGTGTCTCTTTGTCCTTCCAGATGTCCCACCACAAAATGTCTTTAACCAGGAGGAGGTTCTGGATGAGCAGCAGCTTCTAAACCAGGAGAGAAACTTTATTGTTGTTCAGGTGGGAGCAGATTGTTCCCAGATTAAAGAGGAACAGGAGGACATCTGCATCAGTCAGGAGGGAGAGAAGTTTGGACTGAAGCAGGAGACCCACACCTTTGATGAAGGTCAGTGCAGGTCAAGGTTCCAGTCAGTGATTGATGAGACAGAAATGAGACAGAAGAAGAGAACTGAAAAATGGCACGAGAGCAGTCCACATGAGGAAAGACAAAGTAGTTGTAGATCAGAAAGTTCTAACAAAAAAGACAAATTATGTAAAATAGAACTGAATCCGTGTAGACTTAAAGTAAATGACATGGATAGTTAAATGATAAAAATGAATATGTAATATAAGAAAATGACTAAAATACCTAAATATTCAATGATGTGCCCTAAATCCAGCCTGGATTGAAGGGATCAATATAAAGCAGTCCAACCCACTAGAACAACTTAAACAAGGTTTATTAGAAAAAAGATAAAGGTGGTGAACAGCAGTTCTGCAGTCATGGCTTCCATGCTGAGAAGAGACAGAGAGGTGGAACCTAACCAGGCCCTGATCAGTAGCCAGAGATCACGTGATCCCACAGGTGTCTCCAGGTTTCCTGAAAAGTGAAAATAAATAAGATGAGGAGTGAGAATCTCAGCTGGAATCAGTGAAGAAATGAATATATCTGTCATAAAAGTGCTACAAATGTTGGACTATTTGCTTTAACTTGTGACTTCTGGTCAACCAGGAAAATCTTTAGTCGGGGGCAGCCCTCGTCTTTCTTGTGTTTCTTCATCCCTCCTCCCTCTGTTCTCTGTAGAGAAGCAGTTAGAAATTTAGTGAGGGCTCCTTCAGGTCATTCCTTCTGACTGGATTATTGCTGCTCAAGTTCACAGCAGCTCAAGAAGACCAACAGAGGTGGACATTTATTTCCTTAGAACTGAGTTCTGCTTTAATCCCATTAGTGAATGATTTCTTTGATCTGTTTTCCTTCTAGACTTCCCAGAGCAACACGTCTCTGAGAACAAGTTTTCTCCTGACCAGCAGCTCTGGAACCAAGAGGAGAACTCAGGTTTCAAACAGGAGGAATCAGAACCTCCACATGTTAAAGAGGAACAGGAGGAACTCTGCATCAGTCAGGTGGGAGAACAGCTGGTAGTGAAGCTGGAGGCCGATACCTTCATGGGGACTCTTATTTCTGAGGAAAAGCAGCAGAGTGAAGCAGAACCAAACAGTGAACAGCTCCTCTCTCACAACTCTGCTGGAACTGAGATCCAAAATGAGGAAGGAAGCTGGCATGTAGACTCAGGATCCACTAAAGAAGAAGAAGAAGAAGATCCCAAACCAAAGAAGAGACGACTGAAAATAGGAAGTCACCATGAAGGTAAACACTCTGAGAACAAAGACTGTGAGAATGAAACAGATCAAATGTTACAGAAATGTTTGTCTTAAAGATAAAAACAGAAATGAAGAAACCAAAATCTACTTCTACCACAGTCTAGAACGTCACACTGAATAAATCAGAGTTTCAAAGAATAATGGAGCGTCAGCACAGACTGCTTGATGTCACCAGGAAACCAGTGATAAAGTTACGCAGAATAGGTCTGTAGAACTATAATGTCTGACTGAACATATTAGTGACTCATGTAGGATCCTGATCACAGATCTGGGTTACTTTTCATATAATGTACTTACATGTGCAGGCAACACTAAATGTTGAGGATTTTTTTTGTGGTAACAGCAGAAACCGGTAACTGTTTCATCCCTGGTCCAAACTAAAAAGTCCATCACACTGCTGCATCCAAATACTTTTTACATTTGTACAGTTAGAATTTGACTTACAGTAAATATGTGAGTGACGTGTTCACACAGCAGAGCTCTGTTCAGATTTTAAAGTGACAATAAATTGACTCTGGGTGCTTTTTCCTTCTGTGTTCTTCCATCTCTTTGTCCCTGCAGAAGTTCCACAGCTACATAACTGTAAGGAGGAGGAGGTTCTCACTGTCCATCAGCTCTGTAACCAGGAGAGGAACTCCGGTCTGGACCAGGAGGAAAAAGATGCTGCACAGGTTAAAGAGGAAGAAGAAGAACTCAGTAGCAGTCAGGAGGAAGAAGACTTTGGACTGAAACAAGAGACTGATACCTTCATGGTGACTCCTACTGATGAGGACAATGACAAGAGTGAAACTGAATCAAATCGTGAGCAGCTCCTCTCTCACAACTCTCCTGACACTGAGATCCGAGACCAGGGAGCAGGTAAGAATGTAAAGCCAGGATCAAGTAAACATGAAGAGCCAAAGCCAAAGAAGAGACTTCACAGAAACAGAAGTGACCGTAACACTGTAGACAACTCCTCCATGTCAGAGAATCATTGTGATACTGACACAGGTGAAATGTCTGTAAAATGTTCTGATAATGACAAAGACTGTAAAAATGAGTCCCAGAAGAAGAAACGTCACACAGTTAAGTCACATGTTTGCAAGATGTGTGGGAAAAGATTCAGGTGTAAGAATGATTTATCACGTCATGGTAGAATTCACACAGGTGAAAAGCCATTTCCTTGTGAAACATGTGGGCAAAGATTTAGTCAGCATAGTACTTTGAAAACACACATGAGAATTCATACAGGTGAGAAGCCATTTTCTTGTGCAACATGTGGGCAGAGATTTAATGAACGTGGTCACTTGAAAACACACATGAGAATTCACACAGGTGAGAAGCCATTTTCTTGTGAAACATGTGGGCAGAGTTTTACTCAACGGCCTCATTTGAACACACACATGAAAATTCACACAGGTGAGAAACCATTTTCTTGTGACACATGTGGGCAGAGATTTAATCAATGTGGTACTTTGAAAATACACATGAGAATTCACACAGGTGAGAAACCATTTTCTTGTGAAACATGTGGACAGAGTTTTACTCAACATGCTCATTTGAATACTCACATGAAAATTCACACAGGTGAAAAACCATTTTCTTGTGAAACTTGTGGGCAAAGATTTAGTCAGCATGGTACTTTGAAAACACACAAAAGAATTCACACAGGTGAGAAGCCATTTTCTTGTGAAACATGTGGGCAGAATTTTAATCGACTTGATTCTTTGAAAATCCACATGAGAATTCACACAGGTGAAAAGCCATTTTCTTGCGAAACATGTGGGCAGAGATTTAATGAACGTGGTCACTTGAAAACACACATGAGAATTCACACAGGTGAGAAGCCATTTTCGTGTGAAGCATGTGGGCAGAGTTTTACTCAACATCCCCATTTGAACACTCACATGAAAATTCACACAGGTGAGAAACCATTTTCTTGTGAAACATGTGGGCAAAGATTTAATCAATGTGGTACTTTGAAAATACACATGAGAATTCACACAGGTGAGAAACCATTTTCTTGTGAAACATGTGGACAGAGTTTTACTCAACGCCCTCATTTGAACACTCACATGAAAATTCACACAGGCGAGAAACCATTTTCTTGTGAATCGTGTGGGCAAAGATTTAGTCAGCATGGCACTTTGAAAACACACAGGAGAATTCACACTGGTGAGAAGCCATTTTCTTGTGAAACATGTGGGCAGAGTTTTAATCGACTTGATTCTTTGAAAACCCACATGAGAATTCACACAAGTGAGAAGCTGTAGTCTTGTAAAATATGTGGGAAACGCTTCATTTAGTGTTTGGTTTATCACGAGAACTCATAGTTGAGGTGCTGTAGTCCACTAACTTCTGTAGATCTTTATTTTCTGGATTAAGCTTTTTTGTGTGAATTAATTCTTTAAATTTCTTGGCTTTAATGTAAATATAAATTTTGTAAAACAGTCTATTGTCAGATCATCTGCTTATTCACTCGTCTTTGGATCCTCAAACCTCTAATCTTTAATGTGCTGGATGCATGGACATCATGAGCATTTTTGATGAGGGGGGCATTGTTGACAGGGTCTGGAGTGTCCTCACCATAAAAATTAAATGGAGTAGATGCCATTTCCTCTATTTGTATATTTTATCTGTTCATTAACTGATTGAATACTTGTTTTGTTTTTTTTTGAATATGTGAATATCCATTAAAATGGTAAACAACAAAAGTGCATTGTGAACTGATGAATAAAGGAAAAAAGGACACTGAAATGTCTTTCATACATACATACAGTAAATTCAACTTTTATTTATATAGCGCCATTTCACAACAAGAGTCATCTCATAGCACTTTCAACTGTAGGGGAAAACCTCACAATTGCAGAAACACCCCAGCAATCAGGCATCCCCTATGAGCAAGCGCTTGGCGACGGTGGAGAGGAAAAACTCCCTTTTAACAGGAAGAAACCTCTAGCAGAACCAGGCTCAGGGAGGGGCATTCATCTGCTGCGACTGGCTGGGGGGTGAGGGGATAGAGAAGATGAAAAGAACAGACATGTAGAGAGCAAACAGCACGATGGGGACTCAATCTATGGGAGAGAACAAACAGATGTTAATGACCAGCAAAAAAAATAAAAAAATCATTGAGAGTGAAGAAAGGAGTGAAGCCCAGTGCAATTATTGGCGGTTCCCTGGCTGTCTAAACCTAGTAGTAGCATAACTAAGGGAGGGTTCAGAAACACATGATCCCTCCCTAATTGTAGGCTATATCAAAAAGGAAGGTTTTAACCCTATTCTTAAAAACAGAGATCGAGTCTGACTCTCGAATCCAGATTGGCAGCTGGTTCCACAAGAGAGGAGCTTGATAACTGAAGGCTCTGCCCCCCATTGTACTTTGGGAGATTCTAGGTATTACAAGTAATCCAGCATTTTAGGAGCGTAGTGCTCTGCTAGGATAATAGGGTAATACAGTATCAGATCTTTTAAATAAAAAGGAGCCTGATTATTTAGAGCTTTGTTAGTGAGAAGAAGGATTTTAAACTTTATTCTAAACTCTGTGGGAACCCAATGAAGGGAGGCAAGAACCGGAGAGATGTGATCTCTCTTTCCTAGTACCTGTTAAACCTCTTGCTGCAGCATTTTGGATCAACTGAAGACTGTTTACAGATGTTTTAGGACAACCTGATAATAACGAGTTAGAATAATCTAATCTAGAGCTAACAAGCGTGGATCAGTTTCTCAGCATCACTCTGAGACAAGATACTCCTAATCTTGGCAATATTACGCAAATGATAGAAGGCAGTCTTAGAAACAAGTTTAATATGTGAATTGAAAAACAGATCTTGATCAAAAATAACTCCAAGGTTCCTCACAGAACTATTCAGGCCTGTAACTTGGCTAATTGATTACTATCATCTGGCTTCATTGACAGGTATAATTATGTGTCATCTGCATAACAATGAAAATGTATACAGTGCTTTCTAATAAAGTTGCCTAGCAGATGCATATATAAACTAAATAGAATAGGGCCTAGCACAGATCCCTGTGGAACTCCATGACTGAGCTTTGAGTTGGAAGAAAACTCACTACTGACATGAACAAACTGGAACCTATCAGATAAATAAGATCTAAACCACTGCAACGGAGTTCCATTGAGTCCAACATGGTGTTCTAATCTATCAGGTAGAATATTATGATCAGTAATATCAAAAGCTGCACTAAGGTCTAAAAGGACAAGTACAGAAACAAGTCCATTATCATATGTGATAAGGAGGTCATTAGTGACCTTCACTAAGGTTGTTTCAGTACTATGATGGATTCTAATCCCAGATTGAAACTCTTCAAATAAACCATTTCCCTGCAAGTGGTCAAATAATTGCATAGCAACAACTCTTTCTAAGATTTTTGAAATGAAAGGCAGATTCGAGATTGGTCTATAGTTAGCTAAAACTCCTGGATCAAGCTCTGAATTTTTGAGTAAGGTTTTAACCTCTTGCACTCTGGTGTACCGCGGGCGGGCACGTCTCTGCGTCCTAGAGCGCACGAGGGCGCTGCGTCCTAGAGCGCACTGAAAAAAAAAGCTTCATTTCCGTTCTTCCACTACAGACACAGCCGCGAACAGAAAGCCAAAGGAGTGCTTTGATTGGTTTAGATGTGATTGACCTCTCATTCGACTAATAAGAGCCTTGAGTTGGGCTTCTGAAACCTTGAAGAACCAATGACTGAAAAC
The DNA here is from genome assembly GCA_020510985.1 of Pholidichthys leucotaenia. Lineage (NCBI taxonomy): Eukaryota > Metazoa > Chordata > Actinopteri > Cichliformes > Pholidichthyidae > Pholidichthys > Pholidichthys leucotaenia. Next base: position 47,285,484 of record CM035841.1, read on the forward strand.
CTAGCAAGAAGGATCCGCCTACCAACGGCTGCGAATACAGACAGCCAATTGAAGCACAGACGTTCGAAAGCTGTTTTGTGTAAGGCTGGGTGACACACAGGCGTTCGCCAGTCTTTTTTCCTTACTACTGTTTTTATTTGTTTTGAAAAATCGTTTGCCAAAACCGCAATAATGGAATTATGGTTTGACCGGGTCGTGTGACCAGAACCACAAGTCCGTAACAAGCGGACCAGCTTCATGTTTGTCTGACAATAAGGAAGAGAAGTTTGCCAGCTACGCTGCTGTTGTGGACAGGTAAGTGTTATAAGCTAAATTATTCTTTATCCCTGAAAATTGTAATCCAAATGACTTTTGACCGATCGGCTCTGGTCCGGGTCCATCATGTTGCGAACGGCCCCCCCGTCATGTTGTGAAGGCCCCCCCCCCCCACTCTTCTGTAGCGGATTGCAGATATATTGCAGATATTTTAGTCCAACTGTGCGTAGTAGACCGCGGTGCACCGTCAACGCTTTCCGTCATGTAGCGATGGGCGATGTCCGTCCTCTGTAGCGGGGGTGGGGGGTGGGAGTTGTTATCTTCTACATTACAGATATTCTAGTATAATTTTTAGTGCACTTCAGGTTATTTTTTCTTGTAAAAAAAAAAAGCCACACATTTTTTACGTGGCATGCTTCTTTGTGTGTGGGGGCTTGTTTGTTCATTCATGAATGAATAAACAACCCCACACACACACACACACACACACACACACACACACACACACAGCCCTTCACCTTTCATTAGAGCCCAAGATGAAGCTTCTATATTGAATCATTCAAAAGTTATAGACGTTTTTCCAAACTGTGCCATTTGGTACAATTTGGCACAGTTCAAAAACGCCTAGGAACAACCTAAGAAAAAAGCTGTGTAATATATTCATTTTTTGTGGTATTGTTACAAAATTTTGACCTCAGCTGGATAACACTTGGTTCTACATTTCTGTTGCATTTTCCAGCCAATATCTGAAGCTGTGTGTTATTTGCAAGCATTTGTATCCAAAAAAACACCCAGGCAAAATTTATTTTCTTCAAGTTCAGTATGTTTAGATGACTGTTACTCAGTGGCAGGAGCACTTAAGAGAGATTATGATTGTTTTGCCAAAAAATTCGAAGTGTTTTCTTTTAAATGAGACCAACCCCATGAAGATGCTGCAAAAGGTTGAAGAACAGCTTTTGATTTACTTTGGGTACGTTATTTTTTGGCATTTTTAGGGAAATTGACCAGAGTGCAAGGGGTTAATTACAGCTGTTTTAACAGCCTGCGGTGCATGGCCTAATGTTGAAGAAGAATTGATTATTTGAAGAATAGAGCTACCAATAAATGGGAAGACTTCTTTAAATAACCTGGTAGGAATAGGGTCTAAAAGAGAAGTTGAAGGCTTGGATGAGGAAATTATTTGTATCTAACTGTTAAAGGTCATTTGGAGTAAACTCATCCAAACAGATGTCAGTTGAAGGATTTGTAGTAGTTACTGTATTGAAGTTAACAGTGGGAAGAATCTGACTGATTTTATCTCTGATAGGTGAGAATTTATTACTGAAAAAGTTCATAAAGTCCTGACGAGTAAGCTCTAAGGGAATGCTAGGATTGACAGAGTCCTTTTAAAAATGATGCACACAAAAGCCCACAAACAGTTTACTGAAGACAAGCAGACTAAGGACATGGATTACTGGAACCATGTCCTGTGGTCTGATGAGACCAACATAAACTTATTTGGTTCAGATGGTGTCAAGCGTGTGTGGTGGCAACCAGGTGAGGAGTACAAAGACAAGTGTGTCTTGCCTACAGTCAAGCATGGTGGTGGGAGTGTTATGGTTTGGGGCTGCATGAGTGCTGCCAGCACTGGGGAGCTACAGTTCATTGAGGGAACCATGAATGTCAACATATACTGAAGCAGAGCATGATCCCCTCCCTTCAGAAACTTGGCCGCAGGGCAGTATTCCAACATGATAACGACCCCAGACACACCTCCAAGATGACCACTGCCTTGCTAAAGAAACTGAGGGTAAAAGTGATGGACTGACCAAGCATGTCTCTGACCTAAAACTTATTGAGCATCTATGGGGCATCCTCAAACGGAAGGTGGAGGAGCGCAAGGTCTCTGACATCTGCCAGCTTTGTGATGTTGTCATTAGTGGAAGAGGATTCCAATGGCAGCCTGTGAGGCTCCAGTGAGCTCCATGCCCAAGAAAGTTAAGGCAGTGCTGGAAAATAATGGTGGCCACACAACATATTGACACTTTGGGCGCAAATTGGACATTTTCACTTACGGGTGTACTCACTTTTGTTGCCAGTGGTTTAGATATGGCTGTGTTTTGAGTTATTTTGAGAGGACAGCAAATTTACACATACATTATACAAGCTTTAAACTGACTACTTTACATTGTATCAAAGTGTCATATCTTCAGTGTTGTCCCATGAAAATATATAATAAAATATTTACAAAAATGTGAGGGGTGTACTCACTTTTGTGAGATACTGTAACACAAACTCTGAGGAAGACTAAGGAAAACTTTTTTATAACCATCATTGAAAATGCAAAAGGAGATGGCAAAAAAAATTGAATAATATTAACAAATTGACAAATTAGAAAAAAAAAAGATGACAGAGACATGGAACTTAATGTTAATAACAAACTGGTACAGAATCCCACGGTCATTGCTACAGACTTTAACAACTTTTTCATAAACTCTGTGCTAGAAATATCCCATTCATTTAATCCACCTGATCATAATTCTAGTCCTATTAACCCCTCATAACCAGTTTTTAATATATTAAAAATAATTGAAAATGAAGTCTCAGATATAATCAGCTCATTGAATAGCTCAAAAGCAACAGATGAACATTGCCTTAACACCAATTTATTAAAAGAACATAAAGAATCTCTCATTTGTCCAATTACTCATTTAATCAATCTGTCAAACATGCTGTCATCTCAACTGTCTGGAAGGTAGGAGTGGTCAGAACAATTTTCAAAACAGAGAGTAAAACTGATACAAATAACTACAGACCAATCGGTATCTTTCCTGCCATCTCCAAAATAATTGAGAAATGGGTGGCTACACTATTATGTGAACATCTGAATTATGTGAACACCCCCTGCATCATGCACAGTTTGAGTTCCGTGCCTACCACTCACCAGAGTCTGCAATAAGCTTGTTCCTAGAGAAAACTAAATCTTTCTAAGGTAAGTGCAATTGTGTAGGTGCTGTGTTCTTAGATCTGAAGAAGGTGCTTCACACCATTGACCACAACATCCTTTTAACCAAACTTACTCAGTTTAATTTTTCAGAACATCCTATCAAATGGATGAAATCCTATTTAACCGACAGACAGCAATGTGTAAGGGTCAACAGTGTCAAATCACCATATTTGAAATGTCAAATGGGTGTCCCATAAGGCTCCATACTTGGACCAATATTATTCTCCCTATACATAAATGATCTACCAAATGTATGCAGAAACATTCATATACAAATGTATGCAGATGACACGTTAATATTCCCACCTGCAAAAAACACACAAGGAGCCGCCTGTATTCTTACAACAGCGATGACCCAAATCCATGGCTGGCTCAATAACTCATGTCTCCTACAAAACACTAAAAAAAACTGTATGATGTTCACCAAACAACGTTCAAATACTACAAACACAAACATCTTCTTAAAAGGGGAGGAGCTGCAACTAGTCGAGGAATTTAAGTACCTCGGCGTGATTTTAGACTCCTTATTAACCTTTAGAAAACACATCAAAAAAATCTCAAACATAATCAAATTCAATTGAAGAAATTTTAAACAAATTATACCATCGCTGACAGTTAATATGGTCAAAATTTTCTGCACGCTCTGATCTTCTCACACATCAATTACTGTTTTACCAACTGGTCACTCACTGGTATAACCATAATCAAACCCATTGAATCTTTATACAATAAAGCCATAAAAGTCTTTGATAAGAAAGATCCCACACATTTGTTGCCACATTTACAAGATTTACAATTTTCTGTCTTCTGAAAATTCTAAAATTTTCCTGTTCAATCTATAAAATATTAAATAGCTATACCCCCCCTTCCCCCGGAAGAATATGTTAAACAGAACTGTCACCGGTACAACCACCAGAGCAATCACTAGAGAAGACTTTGAGGTCCCCCTACATTTTCTCAATCTGTGCTATCAATGAGGGGCACCAAGATCTTGAATAATATACCATCTGCAATCAGAGAATGTACCACACTAAACACTTATAAGACTCATTGTAAAAATGGACTTTTAAACACCCAAAACTGTACCCATAATTAGTGGTTGCTCTGCGGCATAGGCATATATATCTATATATATCTCTATATATATATATCTATATATATATATATATATATATATATATATATATAGATATAGATAGATATAGATATATAGATATATATATCAAGTACATATTTATTCCATCTAGCTACAATGCTCCGCACTGTGTTTATATATTTACATATTTATTCCATCTAGCTACAATACTCCGCACTGTGTTTATATATTCATATATTTATTCCATCCAGCTACAATGCTCCGCACTGTCTGTATATATATTTATATTTATATGTACATATGTATACTTGCTGCTCTTGTTTTTCTCTTGCCTTCTGATTGTTGCTCTGAGTGTTGCTATCCCTGTGCTGTTGCAATCCTGGAATTTCCCCATTGTGGGACTAATAAAGGCTTATTTTATATATACAGTGTGGATAAAAGTATTTAGTCAGCCACCAATTGTGCAAGTTCTCCCACTTAAAAGAGAGAGGTCTCCAATTTTCATCATAGGTATATCTCAACTATGAGAGACAAAATGAGAAAAAAAAATCCAAAAAATCACATTGAAGGATTTTTTTTTTTTTTTTTTTAATTTAAGTTTTTGTAAAGGGTATACAGGTCATTACAGCATTGCATTGTTTACATTTTCATCACACGTTCCCTTATTTTTTGCTATTTGACAACATTGGTAGGATAGTTATTACAACACCCCCTTTTTTTAAGTGAAAGAAAAAGTGAAATTAAAGAGAATTAAATAAAAAAAAAACGAATAAACAAACAAACAGAACAGCAAAAAACAAACAAACAGAAAATTAAGTAATTAAAAGTAAAAGAGCATCTGAGTAGCGTTGGAACAAAGAGCGGGACCATCATTGAAATGGTATTTGTCAAAGATTAGATCTAATGGAAGACACTTATGCGATCCAGGGTTGCCAAAAGCTCATGAACCCATCCATGTCCTGTCTCAGTGCAAATGTCAACTTTTCCATCGAGTAAATGTCTTGGATCACGTTAATCCAATCTTCAGGTATAGGACAGTCCTTCAGCATCCATTTTTTAGTTAGGGCTTTTTTACTTGCCAATATTAAAACATTGAATAAGTATTTATCTCCTCGTCTTTCCAGTGAGTCCGGTAGTAAACCCAAATACAAAGTTACAAAAGAAAAGGGAACTGTTATTTTGAATATTTTCCCCAATATTGTCTGTACATAGGTCCAATATTGGTGGATAACTGGGCATGACCAAAACACATAAAAATGATTTGCAGTCTTTTCACCACACAAGCGCCAACAGTTCAACCCCTTATGGGTAAATTTGTTTTGTGCAGGTGTTCTGAAAAATCTTACCAAGTTTTTCCATCCAAATTCTCTCCACTGCAGGGATGAGGTACTTTTCCATTGCTGTCTATTTAGCTTTTCCCATATTTCCAATTGTAAAGTGAAATTCCCCTCTTTTTCCCCATCTCTCTTTTATATATGATGTGTTGTCTCCTTTTAAGTCTTGAAGACCTTGGTATATTTTAGAAATGTATCTGATCCCTGGGATCCCTTTATATGCCATTAAGAAGACCTTCAGAACACCTGACTGGGCCCTTTCCAAATCCTCCTTTTTAAGTATATTGTTTATGTGGTGTCTAAGCTGAAAGAACCTGTAAAGATCTTGATTTATTAGACCTTGTTTTTTCAAATCTTCAAAACTTCTTAAAGTTTGCCCCTTAAAAAAATCGTAATATTTTATCAGCCCTTTCTCTTTCCACTCTTTAAATCTAGTGTCTGTTTTATTGGGGGTAAAGTCTTGATCATAGGCAATCCATTGCAGAAGTCGATAGGGCTCTTTAGCTTGATTCTCTCTGACTATCTTAAACCAAATTTTTAGCGGGGTCTCTATCCACGGGTTAGTGTTATTCAAGAGTTTAGGTAAGGCATTGTTCCCTATTATCGCCTGTAGGGGGATGTCACTTGTTATTTGGCATTCCATCTCCTTCCATTGTGCAGTGTAGACTGGGTTACATATCTCTACTAAAGTTTTAATTTGTGCAGCTATAAAATAGTCCCTGATATTTGGCAGCGCGAGCCCACCTTTGTCTTTGTTTAGCTGTAGGGTTCTATATCTGATTCTAGGTCTCTTGCCCTGCCATATGAATCTTGAGATCCTTCTGTCCAGCTCCTGCCATGTTTTTTTGGGAGGTTCTACCGGTATTGTTTGGAAAAGGTATAGAAGACGTGGAAGTATATTCATTTTGACTGCTTCAATTCTTTGTGCAGTACCTAAGAATGGTATCATATTCCATCTTGCTAGGTCAGATTTTATTTTTGTCACCAGTGGATCATAGTTTAGTGTTATAATTTTGTCGAGTTGTTTCGGGATATTGACCCCCAGATATTTCATAGATTCCAACTCCCAGTTAGTTTTGAGTTCACTTAGTGAATAATGATTTGGGTCATAGTTGAATGTTAAAACTTGGGTTTCATGCATGTTTAATTTGTACCCCGATAAATCTCCATAGTCTGAAAAAACTGAGATTAGTTCTGGTAAAGAAGTGTCTGGCTGCCCTAGGTATATTAAAATGTCATCAGCAAAGAGTGCTATTTTATGTTCCTTCTGACCAAGTGTAATACCTTGAATTTCTTGATTTTGTCTTATCCATTGGCTCAGAGGTTCTATGAAGATTGCAAAGAGCAGTGGAGACAGGGGGCAGCCTTGACGACATCCTCTTTCCAGCTCAAAAGATGATGATAAATTACCGTTAATCCTTATTTTAGCTGTTGGTTTTTTATATAATGCCTGTATAGTTCTAATGAAGTTGTTATGAAAATTGAAACTGGATAAGATTCTATATAGGAAAGACCAGTCAACCGAATCGAATGCTTTTTCAGCATCTAATCCCAATATGACTGCATTTAAGTTATATTTTTTTATATGATGAATTATGTGTAAAGTGCGTCGAATGTTGTCTTGTGTCTGTCTATGTCTTATAAAACCTGTTTGGTCTAAGTGAATTAAGTCTGTCAGTATGTTTTCTAACCTTTTGGCAAAGATAATGGTAAAAAGCTTATAGTCCTGATTTAATACACTGATTGGTCTGTAGTTGGAGCATTCTAGTTTATCCTTTTCAGGTTTAGGTATAACTGCAATGACCCCTTCTCTCCAGGAGGGGGGGATTTCCCCTGTGTGGAGGACATAGTTAAATGTTTTCAGGAGGAGAGGAGATAGTTGCTGTTTAAAGGTTTTGTACCATTCTGCTGTATAGCCATCTGCTCCTGGGGATTTGTTAGCTTTATTTTTCATAATTGCTTTTTCCAATTCTTTAGGTTGTATTTCTGACAGTAGTGTTTTATTTTGTGATTCCGTAAGTTGGGGAAGGTGTAATGTGTTTAGGAATGTCTCGGATGCGTTTTTATGTTTTTTGTGGGAGTATAAGTTCTTGTAGTAATTCTCGAAGCTTTTAAGAATATCCTGAATTCTGAATTTTATTTCCTTTGATACTGGGTCTCTGATTTTGTAGATTGCTCTTTTTGTTTGTTGTTTCCTCAATTTATAGGCTAGTAATTTTGCTGATTTACTGCCTGCTTCATAATGTTTTTGTTTCAGAAATGTAAGTTTCTTCTGGATTTCTATTGTGTAGATCTCATTTATTTGATTTTTAATTTCTTTAATCTTGAGCGAGCCATTAGAATGAGTGTTGTCTTTGTGTTCTTTTTCTAGGTTCTTGAGTTCTGACTCTAGTGTGATTAGTTTTTCTTGTCTCAGTTTCTTTTGGGTTGCCAGTTTTGCAATAATTTTTCCCCTTATTACAGCTTTGCACGCATCCCACAGTATTAAAGGGGCTACTTCTCCATTATCGTTTTCTTCCAAATATCTGAAAATATCTGATTCCAATTCATCTTTCAGTGGTCCTTTCAGGACATTTGAATTCAACCTCCAGGAAAATGTATTATTTGTGTATTTTTGGATGTTTAAGTCCATATAGATCGAACTGTGGTCAGAGAGATCCATCAGTCCTATTTTACATGTTTTTACTCTTCCAATGTCTCTATTAAACATAAAAAAGTAATCAATCCTTGAGTAAGATGAATGTGGCGTTGAATAAAAAGTATAATCTTTTACATTGGGGTTGAATTCCCTCCATACGTCACAGATTCCCATTTCTTTTAGTAGCATCCGAGTTTTCCTATTTTGAGTGTTATTTTGATGTGAAGAATTACCTGTTGCATCCCAGTATGGATTCAGTCTTAGATTGAAGTCTCCACCACATATCACTAAACCTTGGGCTTTAGTTATCATTAGGTCGAATACATTTTTATAAAATTTCCATTTAGCCCCTGGTGGTGCATATACATTCAGCAGGGTGATATCTTCTCCCTCTAGCCGCCCAATTACCAAACTGTACCTCCCTTCTTTATCTTTGTGTTCTGATTTTTTTTTCAAATGTAATTTTGGTTGATATCAATGTCGCTACTCCCCTCCTCCTCCCTGATTTATATGAAGATGAAGAGATCATTTTAAACCCTTGTCTATTGAGTTTAGTGTGTTCCACGTCTGTTAGGTGGGTTTCTTGTAAAAATATTATTTCTGCTTTGTTTTTTTTCATTTTGCATAGAATCTTGGATCTTTTAACTGGATTCAGGATCCCTTTTACATTATATGAGGCTATTTTGGTTACACCCTGTTTCTCCATTGTATTTTCTTATTTAGTATAACAGTGTGGTGGCCCTCTTTTTTGCTACTCAGAAACTGAAAGAACATTAAGAACATAGTGTACGAAACTTTAAAACAAAAAACTGTCAAAAAAACTTCCTGAGCTGGGGTCTTTTTAAAGACCCTGTAAGAAGCCCTGATGGAGTGTAGGCTCTGAGGGAAATTCCTCAAACTCTGTTATGTGTTGAGGGCCCTCTCTTACCCCTGTAAGTTGTCCCATGTTTTTAACGTGAATTTCAGATCCCAATCCGAATTTGTAATGATTTTTTTTTTTTTTTTATGCCTATACCCTATGAGATTGTGTGCACCCTCCCACCCCCATCACAGCAAACATTCACTCTAATACAGTATTTGTTAGTGTGGAGAGAAGTTGGGTTACTGATACATTTCTATTTTAACAAGATTTTTTTTCCCTTTAAATTAAGAAGACATTTGTTTCTAATGCTATAACTGCTCCATGAAAGGTTTTACCACATGCTGATTCTGCATCTCCTTTAATGTTTGTTACCTTGTAGGAGTGGGGATGGAGGTGCAGAATGACTGAAAAGAAAAAAAAAAACCAAAAAGGTCGCTATTCCTTCCTGGAACTGGAAAGCTTATCTTTGTAGCTCTGGGGCTGGGTTTCCCGCTGCTGGCCCGTGGATTTTGAAGGTCTCCGAGTGGACCACGTTTGAGCTCTGATTTTCTCGCTCAGATTCGCTGCGGGTTTAAACACCGTTACCGGGAGCCCTCTTCTTGCCATGTCAATTGTTGCTTCTTCCGCTGAATTATAGAGACATGACTCTTCACCGTAAAAGACCCTTAACTTCGCCGGAAATGGCGTCTGAAAGCGTAGATTCTTTTCCCGTAGAACCTTTTTGGCGTCGTTATATTCCCGTCGCTTTTTAAGAACCTCAGGGGCGTAATCGTGCTCCACGAAGACTTTTCTCTCTTGATGCATAAATCCTTTTTTCTGCCAAGCCCGTCTTACAACCTCTTGTTTTATTTTGAAATCGGAGAATCTTACCACCACCGAACGCGGGGGCGCTTCTGCCGCTGGCTTTGCGGCTAATGTACGATGGGCCTTTTCTATCTTCAAATCGGTGGTTTGTGGAATATCCAACTTCTCTCTCAATAAGGATTCCACACATTCCGCCACTGTGTTGAAACTATCTTCAGCTCCTTCTTTCAGACCGTGAATTCTGATGTTATCTCGTCTCTGTCTTCCTTCTTGGTCGGTTAGCTTAGCCTCCAGCCTTGACTGTTTTCTGTGTAAATCCAGCATAGAATCTTCAAGCACTTTTACTCTTTCTTCAGCTTCCAAGATTCGGTTTTCGGCCTGTTCCATTCTGCTGTTCGTCCTTTTTAGTTCCTCTCTGAATTCATGAAATTCGGCCCGAAATCGTCGTAATTCATCAAATAGCGATTTCAAGCTAATCTTTTTGTTAGCTAGGTCCAGCTCCTCGTCTCCTGAATGGAGGTCCTCGGGATCAGATTCTGCGGCCGCTGCGCGCCCTGACCTGAGGAATGTCAGTTTCTTCTGTTTTTGGTTAGGCATGGTGTTTTTGTCTTTTGATTTTTATTCTTCCAAAAATCCGTTAAGTCTGATTTTGAAGATGTTTTCCTTGGATTGGGTCTGAGAGGTTCAGCGTTAAGTTGCTATCACCGTGGCGTCCAGACCGGAAGTCCACATTGAAGGATTTTTAATGAATTAATTGGTAAATTCCTCAGTAAAATAAGTATTTGGTCAATAACAAAAGTTCATCTCAATACTTTGTTATATACCCTTTGTTGGCAATGACAGAGGTCAAATGTTTTCTGTAAGTCTTCACAAGGTTTTCATACACTGTTGCTGGTATTTTGGCTCATTCCTCGATGCAGATCTCCTCTAGAGCAGTGATGTTTTGGGGCTGTCGCTGGGCAACACGGACTTTCAACTCCCTCCAAAGATTTTCTATGGGGTTGAGATCTGGAGACTGGCTAGGCCACTCCAGGACCTTGAAATGCTTCTTACGAAGCCACTCCTTTGTTGTCCAGGCAGTGTGTTTGGGTTCATTGTCATGCTGAAAGACCCAGCCACTTTTCATCTTCAATGCCCTTGCTGATGGAAGGAGGTTTTCATTCAAAATCTCACAATACATGGCCCCATTCATTCTTTCCTTTACACTGATCAGTCGTCCTGGTCCCTTTGCAGAAAAACAGCCCCAAAGTATAATGTTTTCACCCCCAGGCTTCACAGTAGGTATGGCGTTCTTTCTCCTCCAAACACGACAAGTTGAGTTTTTACAATAAAGTTCTATTTTGGTTTCATCTGACCATATGACATTCTCCCAATCCTCTTCTGGATCATCCAAATGCTCTCTAGCAAACTTCAGACGGGCCTGGACATGTACTGGCTTAAGCAGGGGGACACGTCTGGCACTGCAGGATTCGAGTCCCTGGCGGCGTAGTGTGTTACTGATGGTAGCCTTTGTTACTTTGGTCCCAGCTCTCTGCAGGTCATTCACTAGGTCCCCCCATGTGGTTCTGGGATTTTTGCTCTCTGTTCTCGTGATAATTTTGACCCCACGGGGTGAGATCTTGCGTGGAGCCCCAGATCGAGGGAGATTATCAGTGGTCTTGTATGTCTTCCATTTTCTAATAATTGCTCCCACTGTTGATTTCTTCACACCAAGCTGCTTACCTATTGCAGATTCAGTCTTCCCAGCCTGGTACAGGTCTATAATTTTGTTTCTGGTGTCCTTTGACAGCTCATTGGTCTTGGCCATAGTGGAGTTTGGAGTCTGACTGTTTGAGATTGTGGACAGGTGTCTTTTAAACTGATAATGAGTTCAAACAGGTGCCATTAATACAGGTAACGAGTGGAGGACAGAGGAGCCTCTTAAAGAAGAAGTTACAGGTCTGTGAGAGCCAGAAATCTTGCTTTTTTTTAGGTGACCAAATATTTATTTTACCAAGGAATTTACCAATTAATTCATTAAAAATCCTTCAATGTGATTTTCTGGATTTTTTTTCTCATTTTGTCTCATAGTTGAGGTATACTACTATGATGAAAACTGGAGACCTCTCTCATCTTTAAAGTGGGAGAACTTGCACAATTGGTGGCTGACTAAATACTTTTTTGTCCCACTGTATGTACCTGTGCATCACACACATATGCCCTGCCTCTTGTTTGTTGTTGTCTGTTGTTGTTGTGAGGTGCTCGGATGAATGTGTGTGTGTGTGTACACATACAGAGCACATCACTCATGTGACATTTGGAATGTTTTGTTCTCGAACACCTTAACTCTTTCACTTTAGCATATCCATTTTGTACAGTTTTATTGCAGATGTTCTTCTTGTGCATGATTGTGTGGTTTTGTGATCTAAAGCGGCATGATAAAATAAAGGCAGCAATGGAGTTTTAAGTTGGTTTATTGAATCATACCGCCTTCATCGGAACACCTCCCCAGCCCTCGTGCTGCGGGCTGAGGTGATGTCCTCAGGCTCTCAGAGAAGAGGAGACACACGGTGTGTGTGTCCAGCAGTAGCAGTTGCAGAATCAGAATGAGAGGCAGATTTACAGAACAGTGCAGCATATATACTCAACTCAGACAATACATCAAAGACCTTCACAGCAGTCAGTCTGGGCATTTGCATATCAGAGGTACAGACAGGATGCATGAACACAATGCATGGATGACACTTTAACCTCACAGCTGTAAACGCAGCATGCAGCGGAAAAAACCCAGGAGTGCGAGCTGACTGTCTCTGTGTTCTGTCTCTGTGTTGTGGGGGTTGAATCAACCCGCTACACCGCTCCCCCCCCCCAGAGGGCACGGCAGGTGGCCGAGACCTCGATGTTGCAGTTTGGGCAGCGAGCAGGGAAAAGCTCTGTGCAGGTGGAGGGGGAGGGGGGAGGTGGGTAGTAAGTGCTGACCGGGCGCGGTGAAATCGTTCGGGCCGTGCCAAAAATTGTTTGCTGCTCTGCGATGTCGAGGGGCTGTCCCGTTGAACTTGCGGAGATCACCAGAAGAAAAATTAGTCTCTGACTCCTCTCGTGGCCATGAAGAAAAAGAGGAGCGGCGAGGTTGCGTAAACAAAAACAGAGGAACTTGGCGTGTTGACTTTAGGTGCGTGCGCAGCCCTAAAGCCCTCGGGAAAAGCAGACGGCTGAATCCTTTGTGCGCCGTGGCTGAAACCATCAGTGAATCCTGTGGGCGCGCTGCGCGCGTTCTTGCTTCAGGTGAGCACGCAGCCTTGAAGGTTCTGCGTGCAGCTGCGCAGGACGATGGCGGTCTCTGGAGCCATTCTTGTTCCGTGCGTGTTGCGCCGTCCTCGTCGCCCCCGGTGCGTGTGCCGGGGCTCCTTGCGTGGGTGGGCCCGCTGGAGAGGAACCAGGGTCGGAAACTTGGTGGAGATCGGCGCAGTCAGTGCCGAAAAACATCTAGATGAGCCGTGGCTGCAGATTAGTCATGGTGTGTTGGAGCGATGAGGGGAGATAAGACGATCTTTGTCCCTCAGGCTGTCCCGCATGGACGCCCCGATCTCGGCGAGGGTTGCGCCATGACATTTACTGCCGTTTACCCGGTCTTGGGCGATGTCCGGAGAGTAGCTCGCCTGCCGTGAGCTCTGCGTTGAGGCCTCCCTGAAGCCGCAGGGAGGGCAGATCAGTCAGACTGCTGCGTTCGCTCGTCGGCAGAGCATCACTGCCGGGTGCTGCGTTCGCCGGCAGCTCGTTTTCTTCAGCGTCGGGTCGCCAGCGTGGCTGTCCAGACCAGAAGGTTGCGTTTGCACAAAATGTGTGCGTTCTTGGGGTCACCAGTAAAGCGTTTACTGGCAGCGTGTTCTTTTCTGTCTTCAGGTCATGGTGCGTTGGAGCAGTGAGAGGGAGGAGACTTCTTGTGTCCCTCGGCCGGTTCAGCGTGGATGTCCAGACCAGAAGGTTGCGTCGCACAAAGCGTGTGCGTCTTCGGGGTCACCAGTGTGGCGGCATAATAAAATAAGCAGGCGGAGGGGGAGGGAGGAGGGGGGTAGTAAATGCCGGTCGGGGTCACCAGTAAAGCGGCATGATAAAATAAAGGCAGCGATGGAGTTTTAAGTTGGTTTATTGACTCATACCGCCTTCATCGGAACACCTCCCCAGCCCTCGTGCTGCGGGCTGAGGTGATGTCCTCAGGCTCTCAGAGAAGAGGAGACACACGGTGTGTGTGTCCAGCAGTAGCAGTTGCAGAATCAGAATGAGAGGCAGATTTACAGAACAGTGCAGCATATATACTCAACTCAGACAATACATCAAAGACCTTCACAACAGTCAATCTGGGCATTTGCATATCAGAGGTACAGACAGGATGCATGAACACAATGCATGGATGACACTTTAACCTCACAGCTGTAAACGCAGCATGCAGCGGAAAAAACCCAGGAGCGCGAGCTGACTGTCTCTGTGTTCTGTCTCTGTGTTGTGGGGGTTGAATCAACCCGCTACAGATCCACCGGGGGACTACAGATGCAAATTAGCTGTATTGCTAAATCTGGCATACTTACATTTGTATTAATGTTCATTACATCCCTTCAAATAAACATTAAATATTATTGGTGCAGGTTTAAAATTAACTAAATCTTTGATCTCCATCTTATTTTTTGTCTTTATCTAATAAGTGAATTATTCAGTCACAGTCATTTGGTGTGAAAGAAATGTGGTTACAATTTCAACCGTTTTTATGTACTTCAAAATGGTTGATGTCACAGGTTCTAACAAAAACAGCAGCCATAGTAGCAGATGTGTCTGTGCCTGCCTCTGTGGAGTCTTGTTAGAACCAATTAGAGACACCAGTGGTTCAGCAAAAATGCACTAAATCATTTTTTCTGTGGCTACAGAAGCAAAAACAACTGTTTTTTTTACTCATCAATACAGACAAATCTGAGAATGTTAAGAAATGGGGTGGAACAGAACACTCAGGTATCATTCTGAAGACTCTGAATACTGATGTAAATGCAACATTTCTGTTAATTTTTGGAAGTTAAAGAATATAAAACTGTGATTTCACTTCAGCTGTGTTTAATAGTTTTCTATGAACCACAGCTTCTATTCATGTGTGACACGTGGGTGTGTGTCAGAGGTCTTCAGTTCCTGAAAACTACTTCCAGCAGTATGGTGTCCACGTCTGCATCGGTTTCAACACTGTGAATCCAGCCTTAAGACACATCCCAGCCATGCTGATGTCCACTAACAACATCATGACCTTGACTGTCATATTGTTTCATGAAGTCACTGGATTTGTTGCTGCTCTATTTGTCCTGTTGATCAAGACACATTTTGACTCTGAAACAATGAAGTTTATCTTATCTCTCTCCCACAGATTTAAGGTGGTCTCTGTCACTGCTGATCTGACCCCAGAGGCATGATGAGATCTCAGCCTGCAGAGACCAAAACCAGAGATCTGATCTTTAAATAACTAGACTGGAGCTTCAGAGTAGATGAGCCATAATTTAGTTCAGGTTCTAATAAGCATTTCAAACATCCACAACGATATTCTTCCTGTCCATAATGATCATGGTTATGGGTTTTCACTTCCAGATATCCACAGTTATATTCTTCTCTTCCAGAACGAACATGTAGATATCTGACACAGAATTCCTACTAGAAAAACATGGCACTTGTGAGATAAACTTGTGATATGACTCTTTTAAAAACTTGATATTTCAGTTGTGATAAATGGTTTTCCTCGGTAAAACTTGTAGCAACTAGGTAAAAATGGGATTTTGAGTTCAATTGAAACTGTTAAAAGAATTAATTATATTTGACACCATCCATCCATAATTTTAAAACCTGAATGTTTGTCATCTCAATTATTTGGTCTGACCTCCCCTTTATAATTTCAGTTTTAAAATGAAACAAATTAATGAACTCAGATGTTACTTGGCAAAATCTTGATCAACATAAATCTTTCCGTAGCACAGGTTGCCAACCCCTGCTGTAGACTCATGTCAAATATGTTTGGGGTAGAAAAAGTGGTGGCCTCCTTGTTTCTGGAGCTTTGATGGTTGCAGAAAGTAATAAATGTGTCCAGATTAATGAGAGGAAAGGTGAGTTGATGAAAACAGCTGTTACTGTTTCAAACATTCAGAAGAAGGTTGGTCTCATATTAACAGAGCTGCCATCACAAACAGTGGCCTCTTTACATCTGCCAAACAAAAATCAATTTCTTCAATGATGTGAATACAATCCGAGTCCCTGGAAACATTTAATTCTGGGTTCAGTCATTTATTAGGCAGGTACAGCTGGGTTACACATTTATACAAATGAACATAGACAACCATGTTCAGCTTTATCAAACACTAGTTATTTTTGTTTTCTTACAATGGCTAAAATAAGGGGAAAACATCATTTATCTGACACACTAGGTATGGAAGATGTAACAGTGTAAATGTAACAATGTAAAGAAATATGTTTCAAAACAGTTCACAGTTATTTTAACACTAAAATAGCATTTGTTTCAAAAAATATTTTAGCCTAATTGATTTCTAGATTTCTACAGATATAACAAAGTGACAGACCATGTCTCTGGTCAAAGTCAAATTTATTTATAAAGCACATTTAAAAACAATCAAGTTGACCAAAGTGCTGTACGTTGAGATAGAGTTAAAATAAAACTGCACAACCTAACATACACAAACAGAAATAAAATGCATTAAAAAGAAAATAGAGTAAAAACAGCTCAGAATACAGCCAGCTGTTGAGCTTTCACTCTCTGCTTGAATCAAACGTCAATGAGAACAGATGTGTCTTCAGTAGTGATTTAAAATCAATTAATGTCTCAGCAGTGCATATGTGGACAGGTAAACTGTTCCACAGTCTTGGAGCAGCCACTGCAAAAGCTTGATCACCTCTCTGTTTTAACTTGAGATTTTGGTACATCTAAGAGCATCTGGTTAGTTGATCTCAGTGCTCTTACAGTTGAATGAGTGGAAACAAGTTCTGACAAATAGGATGGTAAAAATTCATTTAAGGTCTTAAAAGTAAACAATAAAACCTTACAATCAATCCTAAAATGGACAGGAAGCCAGTGAAGGGGAGATAAAACAGGAGTGATATGTTCACGCTTTTATACCAGTTAAAAGCCAAGCCGCTGCATTCTGAACTAGCTGCAAATGGTGCACAGAGGACTTAATCCAAAATAAAGTGAATTACAGTAGTCCAGTCGTGAGGTAATAAAAGCATGTGTCACTTTTTGTAAATATCAAGGGGGGAGATAAGACTTAACTTTGGCAATCATTTGCAGTTGATAAAAACTAGTTTTGACAACTGAACTAATCGGTTTGTCCATCTTAAATGATCGTCAATAATGACACCCAAATTTCTGACAGCCCTGCTACAATAGGGAGCCAAAGTTCCAAGAATACCAGTAGGACTGCCAGCTTTTCCAAAACAGATAACATCAGTTTTATTTCATTGAGGTTGAGAAAGTTCAGCTTTAACCAAGTCTTTATGTCACCTAGACAGTTTAGCAGAGGCTGTAATGAATTACTGCTGTTTCGTGTGAGGGGCATATAGACTTGAATATCATCAGCAAGACAACGAAATGGAATATTGTGGTGGGACAGTGTCAGCGTCTTTTTTCCTTTGTTCATCAGTTCACAATGCACCTTTGTTGTTTACCATTTTAATGGATTATTTACATTTTCAAAATAAAGTATTCAATCAATTAATGAGCTACTAAAATAGACAAATGGAGGAAATGGCATCTACTCCATTTAATTTTTATGGTGGGGAAGACACTCCAGACCCTGACAACAATGCCCCCCTCATCAAAAATGCTTGTGATGTCTATGCATCCAGCACATTAAAGATTAGATGTCTGAGGGTCCAAAGGAGAGTGAATAAGTACAGCGGGGAAAATAAGTACTGAACACATCAACATTTTTCTCATTAAACATATTTCTGATGGAGCCATTGGCCTGAGATTTTCACCAGATATCAGTAACAACCCAAATAATAATAGAGTAATGTGATCCAAGTAATATAATCTATACATTCAAATCAATTAACACAACTGTGTTCACAAAACAAGTTATATTTAACAAAGTGGAATGACACAGGAAATAAGTATTGAACACATGAAGGAAAAGAGGTGCAAAAAGGCATAGAAAGCCAAGAAACCAGCTGAAATACATCAGAATTTAGGAAGCTATCCCATCCACCATCAGTCCAAATTAATTTCAGCTGGTTAAGTTCTGACTGATAGCCTTTAAAAAGATCTGTGAATATCAGATTGTCACACCACAAAGAACTCATGATGGGTAGAAGCAAAGAGCTCTCTCTAGACCTTCACAACCTTATTGTTACAAAACATAATGATGGCATTGGTTACAGGCGCATTTCTAAACTGCTGAATGTTCCAGTGAGCACTGTTGAAGCAACCACTTGGAGGTGGAAAGGACATCATTTTATCCTAAACCAGTCACGACAAGGAGCTCCTCGCAAGAAGTCTGACAGAAGAGTCAAAACAGTTATCCAAGCGCTAAAGACCACTCACGGAGACATCCAGAAAGACCTGGAGTTTGCAGGTACTGCTGTTTCAAGGTAAACAATAACTAATGCACTCAACCGACATGGGCTCTATGCCCACTCACCCCACAAGACTCCATTGCTGAAGAAAAAGCATGATGAAGCTCATTTAAAGTTTGCTGCACAACATTTGGGCAAACCAGTAAAATACTGGGAGAATGTAGTCTTGTCAGATGAGACTAAAATTTAAATTTTTGGATGTCACAACAAGCAGCATGTTTGGAGGAGAAATGGCACTGTACATCAGTCCAAAAACATTATACCAATAGTGAAGTTTGGAGGTGGGATCATCATGGTGTGGGGCTGTTTTTCAGTATATGGTACAGGCAGACTTCAAAGAATTAAAGGAAAGATGAATGGACAAATGTCCAGAGACATCCTTGATAAGAACCTGTTGCCATCTGCCAAGATGCTGAAGATGAAATGAGGGTGGACATTTCAGCAAGACAATGATTCCAAACACACAGCCAACAAAACTGTCAACTGGCTCCAGAGAAAGAAAATAAAGCTGCTAGAATGACCCAGTCAGTCACCTGACCTGAATCCAACTGAAAATCTGTGGAATGAAATAAAGATCAGAGTTCATAAAAGACACCTACGGAACCTTCAAGATTTGACAGTTTGTGTGGAAGAATGGGCTAAAACCACTCCTGAGCAATGTCTGCGCCTAGTTCCTCCATACAGGAGGCATCGAGAAGCTGTTATTACCAACAAAGGCTTCTCTACTAAATATTAAATGAATTTCACCAAGCATGTTCAATACTTATTCCCTGTGTCATTCCACTTTATTGAATATAACTTGTTTATACAGTAACTTATTATACAACTTTATTGTATAATGTATTAACTTTATTGAATATAACTTGGAACACAATTGCCTTGATTTCTTTGTATGTACTAGGGCAGTGCCTGGTCACATGACCATATAAGGAGTTGTTTTAGTTCCTGCTGAACTGAACAACACCTTATAAGGAGTTGTTCATAAGTCCTTATAAGAACTCCTTGTAACATACACTATGTTCTGATATGAGTTCACGTGAACCATATAAGGAGTTGTTCAGTACCCCTAACAAGGAGTTCTGCACAGTCACATGACCATATAAGGAGTTGTTCAGAACTCCTTATAAGAACTTATAATAATAATAATAATAATAATAATGATTGCATTTACAATATATACAGTATCTCACGAAAGTGAGTACACCCCTCACATTTTTGTAAATATTTTATTATATCTTTTCATGGGAAAACACTGAAGATATGACACTTTCCTACACTGTAAAATAGTCAGTGTATAGCTTGTATAACAGTGTAAATTTGCTGTCCTCTCAAAAAAACGCAATACACAGCCATTAATGTCTAAGCCGCTGGCAACAAAATTGAGTACACCCCTAGTGAAAATGTGCAAATTCTGCCCAATTAGCCAGTTTCCGTCCCCGGTGTCATGTGACTCGTTAGTGTTACAAGGTCTCAGGTGTGAATGGGAAGCAGGTGTGTTAAATTTGGTGTTATCGCTCTCACAATCTCTCATACTGGTCACTGGAAGTTCAACATGGCACCTCATGGCAAAGAACTCTTTGAGGATCTGAAAAAAAAGAATTGTTGCTCTACCTAATCATGGCCCAGGCTATAAGAAGATTGCCAACACCCTGAAACTGAGCTGCAGCACACTGGCCAAAACCACACAGCAGTTTAACAGGACAGGTTCCACTCAGAACAGGCCTTGCCATGGTTGACCAAAGAAGTTGAGTGCACATGCTCACCATCATATCCAGAGGTTGTCTTTTGAAAAGAGATGTATGAGTGCTCCCAGCATTGCTGCAGAGGTTGAAGGGATGGGTGGTCAGCCTGTCAGTGCTCAGACCATACGCCACACACTGCATCAAATTGGTCTACATGGCTGTCTTCCCAGAAGGAAGCCCCTTTTAAAGATGACGCACAAGAAAGCCTGCAAACAGTTTGCTGAAGACAAGCAGACTAAGGACATGGATTACTGGAACCATGTCCTGTGGTCTGATGAGACCAAGATAAACTTACAGTATTTGGTTCAGATGTTGTCAAGCGTGTGTGGCAGCAACCAGGTGAGGAGTACAAAGACAAGTGTGTCTTGCCTCCAGTCAAGCATGGTGATGGGAGTGTTATGGTTTGGGGCTGCACGAGTACTGTCGGCACTGGTTAACTACAGTTCATTGAGGTAACCATGAATGTCAACATATACTGTGACATACTGAAGCAGAGCATGATCCCCTCCCTTTGGAAACTGAGCCACAGGGCAGTATTCCAACATGACAACCACCTCAAACACACCTCCAAGAAAACCACTGCCTTGCTAAAGAAACTGAGGGTAAAGGTGATGGACTGGCCAAGCATGTCTCCAGACCTAAACCTTAATGAGCATCTGTGGGGCATCCTCAAACAGAAGGTGGAGGAGCACAAGATCTCTAACATCCACCAGCTCCATGATGTCATCATGGAGGAGTGGAAGAGGATTCCAGTGGCAACCTGTGAAGCTCCAGTGAACTCCATGCCCAAGAGAGTTAAGGCAGTGCCAGAAAATAATGGTGGCCACAGAAAATATTGACACTTTAGGCACAATTTGGACATTTTCACTTACGGGTGTACTCACTTTTCTTGCCAGTGGTTTAGACATTAATGGCTGTGTTTTGAGTTATTTTGAGGGGACAGCAAATTTACACTGTTATACAAGCTGTACACTGACTACTTTACATTGTATCAAAGTGTCATATCGTCAGTGTTTTCCCATGAAAAGATATAAAATATTTACAAAAATGTGAGGGGTGTACTCACTTTTGTGAGATACTGTACATAGTGCCTTTCAAGATACCCAAAGCGCTTTACAATGAGTCCACTGTTCATTCACTCCACAGACAGACAATGGCAGTGGTAATCTACTGCTGTAGCCACAGCTGACCTGGGACAGACTGACAGAAATTTTGCCAATCTGCACCACTGGCATCTCTGACTATTACCGAACATTTATACACATTCATACCAAGTGTCATGGACACTAGAGGCAAGGTGGGTAAAGTGTCTTGCCCAGGGACACAACGGCAGGATGGCTGGGGAGAGCGGGATTCAAACCACCAACCCTCTGGTTATTGGACGAGCTGCTCTACCTCCTGAGCCATGCCGCCTGGAGGAGCAGAGTTGTTCTAATATGGTCACGTGATCATATAAGGAGTTCCTGCTGGGATCTCCTAAGGAAGACCCGGTTCCAGAGTTTGGCTCGGGCTCCACTTTTTAACATTTTATCCCACCAGCCTCAAGTCTGCCCTATGAATTTCAGCCCCCAACTCCGAGTAGTTATACCCTTTCCACCTCTGTATTTAATAGCTCCCCTAAGGAAGTTCAATAAAGATTTCCTCTCCTAAATTTCCACATATTCAGGGAGGCTGAAATTTACAGGGGTCATTGGACTTAATATTATAGCCATAAATCCAAATTTGCAGCCCCCAAATCCCAGTGGTTATACCTTTTCCACCTCTGTGTTCATTTAATAGCTTCCCTAAGGACGTTCATTAAAGATTTCCCCTCCTAAACTTCCACATATCCGGGCAGGCTAACCTTAACAATGCACGTATCAAATCTGAGGTCAGTCTGACAAACAGTTCAAGAGATATGCACGGAAAAGACAGAATGACACACACACACACACACACACACAAACACACAAACTCCATGCATTATAATGTGATGAATTACGCACTGATTACTGTATGCCTCCATTTCACCGAGGCATAATCAAAGGCAACAGCCTGGTAATAAATATGTTTATTGAGAAAAATGTTGAGGTGTTCAATACTTATTTTCCCCGCTGTAGATCATCTGATAAAAACACCTCTTTACAAAATTTATATTTACATTAAAGCCTCAGAAATTTAAAGAACAATTTAATCACACAAAAGAAACTTAATCCTGAAAATAAAGATATACAGACAAGACTGGACTACAGCACTTCAACTGAGTTCTCATGTGATAAACCAAAACACTGAATGAAGCATTTCTCACATATTTTACAAGACTACAGCTTCTAGCTTGTGTGAATTCTCATGTGAGTTTTCAAATGAGCACATTGATTAAACCTTTGCCCACATGTTTCACAAGAAAATGGCTTCTCACCTGTGTGAATTCTGATGTGTTTTTTCAAAGTACCACGTTCATTAAATCTCTGCCCACATATTTCACAAGAAAATGGCTTCTCGCCTGTGTGAATTCTCATGTGTTTTATCAAAGAACCACGTTGATTAAAACGTTGCCCACATGTTTCACAAGAAAATGGCTTCTCACCTGTGTGAATTCTCATATGAGTTTTCAAAGTACTACGTTGATAAAAACTCTGCCCACAGGTTTCACAAGAAAAAGGCTTCTCACCTGTGTGAATTCTAATGTGTTGTTTCAAAGTACCACTTTCATTAAATCTTTGCCCACAAGTTTCACAAGAAAATGGCTTCTCACCTGTGTGAATTCTCGTGTGTCGTTTCAAAGTACCACATTGATTAAAACTTTGCCCACATATTTCACAAGAAAATGGCTTTTCACCTGTGTGAATTCTCATGTGAGTTTTCAAAGAACAACGTTGATAAAAGCTCTGCCCACATGTTTCACAAGAAAAAGGCTTCTCACCTGTGTGGATTCTCATGTGGGTTTTTAACTGAAAATGATGCCCAAAACTTTGTTCACATGATCCACAAGAAAACGGCTTCTCACCTGTGTGAATTCTTATGTGAGTTTTTAACTGAACACATTGCCTAAAACTTTGTCCACATGATCCACAAGAAAATGGCTTCTCACCTGTATGAATTCGCATGTGAGTCTTCAAAGCACAATGGTGCCTAAAGGTTTTCCAACATGTTTCACAAGAAAATGGCTTCTCACCTGTGTGAATTCTCTCATGAACTGATAAATTACTCTTCATCCCGAATCTTTTCCCACACGTACTGCAAACATGTGACTTAACTGTCTGAGTTTTCTTCTTCTGGGAGTCATTTTTACAGTTTTTGTCATTATCAGAACATTTTACAGATGTTTCACCTGTGTCAGTATCATATGGATTCTCTGACATGGAGGAGTTGTCTACATTGTTACAGTCACTTCTGTTTCTGTGAAGTCTCTTCTTTGGCTCTTCATGTTTACTTGATCCTGGGTTTACATTCTTACCTGCTCCCTGGTCTTGGCTCTCAGTGTCAGGAGAGTTGTGAGAGAGGAGCTGCTCACTGTTTGGTTCAGTTTCACTCTTGTCATTGTCCTCATCAGTAGGGGTCACCATGAAGGTATCAGTCTCTTGTTTCACTCCAAAGTCTTCTTCCTCCTGACTGCTACAGAGTTCTTCTTCTTCCTCTTTAACCTGAGCAGCATCTTGTTCCTCCTGGTCCAGACTGGAGTTCCTCTCCTGGTTACAGAGCTGCTGGACAGTAAGAACCTCCTCCTCCTTACAGTCATGTAGCTGTGGGGCATCTGGAAGGACAAAGAGATGTAAAAACAAAGAGGGAAAAACACTCAGAGTCAATTTATTTACTTTAAAATTCGAACAGAGCTCTGCTGTGTGAACATGTCAATCACATATTTAAATAAAAAGTATTTGGATACAGCAGTGTGATGGACTTTTTAGTTTGGACATGGGATGGAAACAGTTACCAGTTTCTACTGTTACCACAACAAAATCCTCAACATTTAGTCTTTGACTTATTTATTTGTCTCGAACAGCACGAAACATTAAACACACAGTGTTAAAATAAAGTACAATGTTTGAGAAAGGGCAAAATGAAGCAATGCTTCATTTTCAAGAGACTTTGCCCCCCTCCCCTCAGGCAGAAGACTTCGGTCCATTCAGACTAAAACCTCCCGCTACATCAACAGCTTCTTCCCCTCTGCCATCAGACTGCTGAACACTAAGTGACTTATTAGACTCTCGTGCACTATGTACAGCAGCTCAACCAGACTCATGACAATTATCACTGTTTTCTTTTTGCACTACCGACTGCACTATGTGGAACTCCACAATATCTGCTGCTTGTTAATATATTTAAAAATTGCATAGATTAGTATTACTTATTCATATTCTACCTTTTATTGCATGCATAGTTTTTTATTTTTATCTTTAGTGTTACTCCATGTTTAATGTTGCAGCATTGCACCGAGACAAATTCCTAGTTTGTGTACTACATGAACAATGGCAATAAATCTCATTCTGATTCTGATTCTGATTCTGCTTATCTAGTTTTGCCCCTTCCTTCCACTCAGGTTGTCAAAACTTAAAAAAGAAATTAAAAAAATGCATCCTCATTCTATTCCACATCAGATACCTTGTATATATACAGTGGGGAAAAAAAAGTATTTAGTCAGCCACCAATTGTGCAAGTTCTCCCACTTAAAAGATGAGAGAGGTCTCCAATTTTCATCATAGGTATACCTCAGCTATGAGAGACAAAATGAGAAAAAAAAAAACCCGAGAAAATCACATTGAAGGATTTTTAATGAATTAATTGGTAAATTCCTCGGTAAAATAATACTTTGTTATATACCCTTTGTTGGCAATGACAGAGGTCAAACGTTTTCTGTAAGTCTTCACAAGGTTTTCACACACTGTTGCTGGTATTTTGGCCCATTCCTCCATGCAGATCAGAATCAGAATCAGAATCAGAATCAGGTTTATTGCCATTGTTCATGTAGTACACAAACTAGGAATTTGTCTCGGTACAATGCTGCAACATTAAACATGATAAGATAAGAGAAATAAACTATACATGTAATAAAGTGTAGGATAAGATTAAGTGATACTGGTCAACAGTTAAAATATATATTAGCCAGCAGCAGATACTGTGGAGAACTATATAGTGCAGTCGGTAATGCAGGAAGAAAACAGTGATGATTGACATGAGTCTGGTTGAGCTGCTGTACATGGTGCACGAGAGTCACTTAGTGTTCAGCAGTCTAATGGCAGAGGGGAAGAAGCTCTAGATCTCCTCTAGAGCAGTGATGTTTTGGGGCTGTCGCTGGGCAACACGGACTTTCAACTCCCTCCAAAGATTTTCTTTTTATTTAAGTTTTTGTAAAGGGTATACAGGTCATTACAGCATTGCATTGTTTACATTTTCATCACACGTTCCCTTATTTTTTGCTATTTGACAACATTGGTAGGATAGTTATTACAACACCCCCTTTTTTTTTTAAAGTGAAAGAAAAAGTGAAATTAAAGAGAATTAAATTTAAAAAAATGAATAAACAAACAAACAGAACAGCAAAAAACAAACAAACAGAAAATTAAGTAATTAAAAGTAAAAGAGCATCTGAGTAGCGTTGGAACAAAGAGCGGGACCATCATTGAAATGGTATTTGTCAAAGATTAGATCTAATGGAAGACACATATGCGATCCAGGATTGCCAAAAGCTCATGACCCCATCCATGTCCTGTCTCAGTGTGAATGTCAACTTTTCCATTGAGTAAATGTCTTGGATCACGTTAATCCAATCTTCAGGTGTAGGACAGTCCTTCAGCATCCATTTTTTAGTTAGGGCTTTTTTACTTGCCAATATTAAAACATTGAATAAGTATTTATCTCCTCGTCTTTCCAGTGAGTCCGGTAGTAAACCCAAATACAAAGTTACAAAAGAAAAGGGAACTGTAATTTTGAATATTTTCCCCAATATTGTCTGTACATTGGTCCAATATTGGTAGATAACTGGGCATGACCAAAACGCATGAAAATGATTTGCAGTCTTTTCACTACACAAGCGCCAACAGTTCAACCCCTTATGGGTAAATTTGTTTTGTGCAGGTGTTCTGAAAAATCTTACCAAGTTTTTCCATCCAAATTCTCTCCACTGCAGGGATGAGGTACTTTTCCATTGCTGTCTATTTAGCTTTTCCCATATTTCCAATTGTAAAGTGAAATTCCCCT
Organism: Pholidichthys leucotaenia; assembly: GCA_020510985.1. Lineage (NCBI taxonomy): Eukaryota > Metazoa > Chordata > Actinopteri > Cichliformes > Pholidichthyidae > Pholidichthys > Pholidichthys leucotaenia. Next base: position 47,311,967 of record CM035841.1, read on the forward strand.
CTTTTTCCCATCTCTCTTTTTTTTTTTTATTTAAGTTTTTGTAAAGGGTATACAGGTCGTTACAGCAATGCAGTGTTTACATTTTCATCACATGTTCCCTTATTTCCTGATATCTGACAACATTGGAAGATTAATTCTTACAACACCCCTTATTTTTTTTTTTTTAAAGTGAAAGAAAAAGTGAAAAGAGAAAAAAAAACAAACAAAAAACAAATAAAAAAAACAAACAAACCAGTAAAAAACAAGCAAAAAGAAAAAGTAAGTAAATAAAGATAAAAGAGCATCTGAGTAGCTTTGGAACAAAGAGAGGAACCATTATTGAAATGGTATTTGTCAAAGATTAGATCTAATGGAAGACACATATGCGGTCCAGGGTTGCCAAAAGTTCATGAACCCATCCATGTCCTGTCTCAGTGCGAATGTCAACTTTTCCATCGAGTAAATGTCTTGGATCACGTTAGTCCAATCTTCAGGTGTAGGACAGTCCTTCAACATCCATTTTTTAGTTAGAGCTTTTTTGCTTGCCAATATTAAAACATTGAATAAGTATTTTTCTCCTCGTCTTTCCAGTGAGTCCGGTAGTAAACCCAAATACAAGGTTACAAAAGAAAAGGGAACTGTAATTTTGAATATTTTCCCCAATATTGTCTGTACATTGGTCCAATATTGGTGGATAACTGGGCATGACCAAAACACATGAAAATGATTTGCAGTCTTTTCACCACACAAGCGCCAACAGTTCAATCCCTTATGGGTAAATTTGTTTTGTGCAGGTGTTCTGAAAAATCTTGCCAAGTTTTTCCATCCAAATTCTCTCCACTGCAGGGATGAGGTACTTTTCCATTGCTGTTTATTTAGCTTTTCCCATATTTCCAGATGTAAAGTGAAATTCCCCTCTTTTTCCCATCTCTCTTTTATATAAGATGTGTTGTCTCCTTTTAAGTCTTGAAGACCTTGGTATATTTTAGAAATGTATCTGATCCCTGGGATCCCTTTATATGCCATTAAGAAGACCTTCAGAACACCTGACTGGGCCCTTTCCAAAACCTCCATTTTAAGTATATTGTTTATGTGGTGTCTAAGCTGGAAGAACCTGTAAAGGTCTTGATTTATTAGGCCTTGTTTTTTCAAATCTTCAAAACTTCTTAAGATTTGCCCTTTAAAAAAATCGTAATATTTTATCAGCCCCTTCTCCTTCCACTTTTTAAATCTGGTGTCTGTTTTATTAGGAGTAAAGTCCTGATCATAGGCGATCCATTGCAGAAGTCGATAGGGCTCTTTAGTTTGATTCTCTCTGACTATCTTAAACCAAATTTTTAGCGGGGTCTCTATCCACGGGTTAGTGTTATTCAAAAGCTTAGGTAAGACATTGTTCCCTATTATCGCCTGTAGGGGGATGTCACTTGTTATTTGGCATTCGATCTCCTTCCATTGTGCAGAGTAGACTGGGTTACATATCTCTACTAAAGTTTTAATTTGTGCGGCTTTAAAGTAGTCCCTGATATTTGGCAGCGCGAGCCCACCTTTGTCTTTGTTTAGCTGTAGGGTTCTATATTTGATTCTAGGTCTCTTGCCCTGCCATATGAATCTTGAGATCCTTCTGTCCAGCTCCTGCCATGTTTTATTGGGAGGTTCTACCGGTATTGTTTGGAAAAGGTATAGAAGACGTGGAAGTATATTCATTTTGACTGCTTCAATTCTTTGTGCAATACCCAAGAATGGTATCATATTCCATCTTGCTAGGTCAGATTTTATTTTTGTCACCAGTGGATCATAGTTTAGTGATATAATTTTGTTGAGTTGTTTCGGGATATTGACCCCCAGATATTTCATAGATTCCGACTCCCAGTTAGTTTTGAGTTTGCTTAGTGAATAATGATTTGGGTCATAGTTGAATGTTAAAACTTGGGTTTTATGCATGTTTAATTTGTACCCCGATAAATCTCCATACTCTGAAAAAACTGAGGTTAGTTCTGGTAAAGAAGTGTCCGGCTGCCCTAGGTATATTAAAATGTCATCAGCAAAGAGTGCTATTTTATGTTCCTTCTGACCAAGTGTAATACCTTGAATTTTTTGGTTTTGTCTTATCCATTGGCTCAGAGGTTCTATGAAGATTGCAAAGAGCAGTGGAGACAGGGGGCAGCCCTGACGACATCCTCTTTCCAGTTCAAAAGATGATGATAAATTACCGTTAATCCTTATTTTAGCTGTTGGTTTTTTATATAATGCCTGTATAGTTCTAATGAAGTTGTTATGAAAATTGAAACTGGATAAGATTCTGTATAGAAAAGACCAGTCAACCGAATCGAATGCTTTTTCAGCATCTAATCCTAATATGACTGCATTTAAGTTATATTTTTTTATATGATGAATTATGTGTAAAGTGCGTCGAATGCTGTCTTGTGTCTGTCTTTGTCTTATAAAACCTGTTTGGTCTAAATGAATTAGGTCTGTCAGTATATTCTCTAACCTTTTGGCAAGGATAATGGTAAAAAGCTTATAGTCCTGATTTAGTACACTGATTGGTCTGTAGTTGGAGCACTCTAGTTTATCCTTTTCAGGTTTAGGTATAACTGCAATGACCCCTTCTCTCCAGGAGGGGGGGATTTCCCCTGTGTGGAGGACATAATTAAATGTTTTCAGGAGGAGAGGAGATAGTTGCTGTTTAAAGGTTTTGTACCACTCTGCTGTATAGCCATCAGCTCCTGGGGATTTGTTAGCTTTAAGTTTCATAATTGCTTTTTCCAATTCTTTAGGATGTATTTCTGACAGTAGTGTTTTATTTTGTGACTCCGTAAGTTGGGGAAGGTTTAATGTGTTTAGGAATGCCTCGGATGCATTTTTATGTTTTTTGTGGGAGTATAAGTTCTTATAGTAATTCTCGAAGTTTTTAAGAATATCCTGAATTCTGAATTTTATTTCCTTTGATACTGGGTCTCTGATTTTGTAGATTGCTCTTTCTGTTTGATGTTTCCTCAATTTATAGGCTAGTAATTTTGCCGATTTACTGCCTGCTTCATAGTATTTTTGTTTCAGAAATGTAAGTTTCTTCTGGATTTCTATTGTGTAGATCTCATTTATTTGGTTTTTAATTTCCTTAATCTTGAGCGAGTCAGTAGAATGAGTGTTGCCTTTGTGTTCTTTTTCTAGGTTCCTAAGTTCTGACTCTAATGTGGATAGTTTTTCTTGTCTTAGTTTCTTTTGGGTTGCCAGTTTTGCAATAATCTTTCCTCTTATTACAGCTTTACATGCATCCCACAGTATTAAAGGGGATACTTCTCCATTATCGTTATCTTCCAAATATCTGAGAATATCTGACTCCAATTCATCTTTCAATGGTCCTTTCAGGACATTTGAATTTAACCTCCAAGAAAATGTATTATTTGTGTATTTTTGGATATTTAAGTCCATGTAGATCGGACTGTGGTCGGAGAGATCCATCAGTCCTATTTTACATGTTTTTACTCTACCAATGTCTCTATTAAACATAAAAAAATAGTCAATCCTTGAGTAAGATGAATGTGGAGTTGAGTAAAATGTATAGTCTTTTACACTGGGGTTGAGTTCCCTCCACACGTCACAGACTCCCAATTCTTTTAGTAGCATCCGAGTATTCCTGTTTTGGGTGTTATTTTGATGTGGGGAATTACCAGAAGCATCCCAGTATGGATTCAGTCTAAGATTGAAGTCCCCACCACATATCACTAAACCTTGAGCTTTAGTTATCATTAGGTCGAATACATTTTTGTAAAATTTCCAGTTAGCCCCTGGGGGAGCATACACATTCAGCAGGGTGATATCTTCTCCCTCTAGCCGCCCAGTTACCAAACTGTATCTCCCTTCTTTATCTTTGTGTTCTGATTTTTTTTCAAATGTAATTTTGGTTGATATCAATGTTGCTACTCCCCTCCTCCTCCCTGATTTATATGAAGATGAAGAGATCATTTTAAACCCTTGTCTACTGAGTTTATTGTGTTCCAAGTCTGTTAGGTGGGTTTCTTGTAAAAGTATTATTCCTGCTTTGTCTTTTTTCATTTTGCCTAGAATCTTGGATCTTTTAACTGGATTCAGGATTCCTTTTACATTATATGAAATTATTTTGGTTACACCCTGTTTCTCCATTGTGTTGTTTTGTTTAGTATAACTGTGTGGTGGCCCTCTTTTGTGCTACTCAGAAACTGAAAGAACATTAAAAACAAGAAAAACATTAAGAACATAGTGTAAAAAACTTTAAAACAAAAAGCTGTCAAAAGAACTTCCTGAGCTGAGGTCTTTTTAAAGACCCTGTAAGAGCCTTGATGGAGTGAAGGCTCTGAGGGAAATTCCTCAAACTCTGTTACGTGTTGAGGGCCCTCTCTTACCACTGAAAGTTGTCCCATGCTTTTAACGTGAGTTTCAGAACCCAATCCAAACTTGTAATGATTTTTTTTTTTTTCCTTTTATGCCTAAACCCTGTGAAATTGTGTGCACCCTCCCACCCCCATCACATCAAACATTCACGCAAAAACAGTATTTGTTAGTATGAGGAGAACATGTGGATTATTGTCACATTTCTATTTTAACAAGTTTTTTTTTTTTTTTTATTACAAAGACTTATTTGTTTCAAATAATATGATTGTTCCATGAAATGTTTTACCACATGCTGAATATGCATCTCCTTTAATGTTTGTTACCTTGTATGAGGGGGGTTGGATGTGCGGATTGATTCAAGAGGAAAAAAAAAAAAAAAGGTCGCTATTCCAACCTGAAAACGGATAGTTTATCCGCGACGCTCTGGTGCTGGGTTTCCCGCTGCTGGTCCGTGGATTTTGAGGGTCTTTGTGTTGTCCATGTTTGCGCTTTGATCTTCACACTCGGGTCTGCCGCGGGTTTAAATACCGTTACCGGGAGCCCTCTTTTCGCCATGTCAGCTGTTGCTTCTTCCGCCGAATTATAGAGACACGTTTCATCGCCGTAGAAGACCCTTAACTTCGCAGGAAATGGTGTCTGAAAGCGCAATTTCTTCTCTCTTAACACCTTTTTCGCGTCATTGTATTCCCTGCGCTTTTTAAGGACCTCCGGGGCGTAATCGTGTTCCACGTAGACTTTTCTCTCCTGGTGCATAAATCCTTTTTTCTGCCAGGCCAGTCTTACAACCTCTTGTTTTATTTTGAAATTGGAAAATCTTACCAACACCGAACGTGGGGGCGCTTCCGCCGCCGGCCTAGCGGCTAATGAACGATGTGCCTTTTCTATCTTCAAGTCGGTGGTTTGTGGAATATCCAATTTCTCTCTTAGTAAGGATTCCACGCATTCTGCCATCGAGTTAAAACCATTTTCGGTTCCTTCTATCAGACCATGAATTCTTATGTTATCTCTTCTTTGTTTTCCTTCTTGGTCGGTTAGCTTAGCCTCTATAGCTGCTTGTCTTTTGCGTAGGTCCAGCACAGAATCTTCGAGCACTTTTATTCGATCCTCTGTTTCCAAGATTCGGTTCTCGGCCTGGTCCACTCTGCTGTTTGTCCTTTTCAATTCTTCTCTGAATTCCCGAAATTCGGCCGTAACATCTCGGCGAAATCGTCGTAGTTCCTCAAATAGTGATTTCAGGCTAACCCTTTTGTTAGCTATCACCAGCTCCTCGTCTTCTGAACGGGGATCTTCCAGTTCAGATTCTCCGGCCGATACGTGTCCTGGCCTGGAGAATTTCAGTTTCTTCTGTTTTCCTTTAGACATGATGATTTTGTCTTTTGATTTTCACTCCTCCAAAAATCCGTTAAGTTTGATTTTCAAGGTGTTATCCTGGATTGAGTCTGAGAGCTTCAGTGTTAAGCTGCAGTCGCCATGGCGTCCAGACCGGAAGTCCCTCCCATCTCTCTTTTATATATGATGTGTTGTCTCCTTTTAAGTCTTGAAGACCTTGGTATATTTTAGAAATGTATCTGATCCCTGGGATCCCTTTATATGCCATTAAGAAGACCTTCAGAACACCTGACTGGGCCCTTTCCAAATCCTCCTTTTTAAGTATATTGTTTATGTGGTGTCTAAGCTGAAAGAACCTGTAAAGATCTTGATTTATTAGACCTTGTTTTTTCAAATCTTCAAAACTTCTTAAAGTTTGCCCCTTAAAAAAATCACAATATTTTATCAGCCCTTTCTCTTTCCACTCTTTAAATCTGGTGTCTGTTTTATTGGGGGTAAAGTCTTGATCATAGGCAATCCATTGCAGAAGTCGATAGGGCTCTTTAGCTTGATTCTCTCTGACTATCATAAACCAAATTTTAAGCGGGGTCTCTATCCACGGGTTAGTGTTATTCAAGAGTTTAGGTAAGGCATTGTTCCCTATTATCGCCTGTAGGGGGCTGTCACTTGTTATTTGGCATTCCATCTCCTTCCATTGTGCAGTGTAGACTGGGTTACATATCTCTACTAAAGTTTTAATTTGTGCAGCTATAAAATAGTCTCTGATATTTGGCAGCGTGAGCCCACCTTTGTCTTTGTTTAGCTGTAGGGTTCTATATCTGATTCTAGGTCTCCTGCCCTGCCATATGAATCTTGAGATCCTTCTGTCCAGCTCCTGCCATGTTTTTTTGGGAGGTTCTACCGGTATTGTTTGGAAAAGGTATAGAAGACATGGAAGTATATTCATTTTGACTGCTTCAATTCTTTGTGCAGTACCTAAGAATGGTATCATATTCCATCTTGCTAGGTCAGATTTTATTTTTGTCACCAGTGGATCATAGTTTAGTGTTATAATTTTGTCGAGTTGTTTCGGGATATTGACCCCCAGATATTTCATAGATTCCAACTCCCAGTTAGTTTTGAGTTCACTTAGTGAATAATGATTTGGGTCATAGTTGAATGTTAAAACTTGGGTTTTATGCATGTTTAATTTGTACCCCGATAAATCTCCATAGTCTGAAAAAACTGAGATTAGTTCTGGTAAAGAAGTATCTGGCTGCCCTAGGTATATTAAAATGTCATCAGCAAAGAGTGCTATTTTATGTTCCTTCTGACCAAGTGTAATACCTTGAATTTCTTGATTTTGTCTTATCCATTGGCTCAGAGGTTCTATGAAGATTGCAAAGAGCTGTGGAGACAGGGGGCAGCCTTGACGACATCCTCTTTCCAGCTCAAAAGATGATGATAAATTACCGTTAATCCTTATTTTAGCTGTTGGTTTTTTATATAATGCCTGTATAGTTCTAATGAAGTTGTTATGAAAATTGAAACTGGATAAGATTATATATAGGAAAGACCAGTCAACCGAATCGAATGCTTTTTCAGCATCTAATCCCAATATGACTGCATTTAAGTTATATTTTTTTATATGATGAATTATGTGTAAAAGTGCGTCGAATGTTGTCTTGTGTCTGTCTATGTCTTATAAAACTTGTTTGGTCTAAGTGAATTAAGTCTGTCAGTATGTTTTCTAACCTTTTGGCAAGGATAATGGTAAAAAGCTTATAGTCCTGATTTAATACACTGATTGGTCTGTAGTTGGAGCATTCTAGTTTACCCTTTTCAGGTTTAGGTATAACTGCAATGACCCCTTCTCTCCAGGAGGGGGGGATTTCCCCTGTGTGGAGGACATAGTTAAATGTTTTCAGGAGGAGAGGAGATAGTTGCTGTTTAAAGGTTTTGTACCATTCTGCTGTATAGCCATCTGCTCCTGGGGATTTGTTAGCTTTAAGTTTCATAATTGCTTTTTCCAATTCTTTAGGTTGTATTTCTGACAGTAGTGTTTTATTTTGTGATTCCGTAAGTTGGGGAAGGTGTAATGTGTTTAGGAATGTCTCGGATGCGTTTTTATGTTTTTTGTGGGAGTATAAGTTCTTGTAGTAATTCTCGAAGCTTTTAAGAATATCCTGAATTCTGAATTTTATTTCCTTTGATACTGGGTCTCTGATTTTGTAGATTGCTCTTTCTGTTTGTTGTTTCCTCAATTTATAGGCTAGTAATTTTGCCGATTTACTGCCTGCTTCATAGTGTTTTTGTTTCAGAAATGTAAGTTTCTTCTGGATTTCTATTGTGTAGATCTCATTTATTTGATTTTTAATTTCTTTAATCTTGAGCGAGCCATTAGAATGAGTGTTGTCTTTGTGTTCTTTTTCTAGGTTCTTGAGTTCTGACTCTAGTGTGATTAGTTTTTCTTGTCTCAGTTTCTTTTGGGTTGCCAGTTTTGCAATAATTTTTCCCCTTATTACAGCTTTGCACGCATCCCACAGTATTAAAGGGGCTACTTCTCCATTATCGTTTTCTTCCAAATATCTGAAAATATCTGATTCCAATTCATCTTTCAGTGGTCCTTTCAGGACATTTGAATTCAACCTCCAGGAAAATGTATTATTTGTGTATTTTTGGATGTTTAAGTCCATATAGATCGGACTGTGGTCAGAGAGATCCATCAGTCCTATTTTACATGTTTTTACTCTTCCAATGTCTCTATTAAACATAAAAAAGTAATCAATCCTTGAGTAAGATGAATGTGGCGTTGAATAAAAAGTATAATCTTTTACATTGGGGTTGAATTCCCTCCATACGTCACAGATTCCCATTTCTTTTAGTAGCATCCGAGTTTTCCTATTTTGAGTGTTATTTTGATGTGAAGAATTACCTGTTGCATCCCAGTATGGATTCAGTCTTAGATTGAAGTCTCCACCACATATCACTAAACCTTGGGCTTTAGTTATCATTAGGTCGAATACATTTTTATAAAATTTCCATTTAGCCCCTGGTGGTGCATATACATTCAGCAGGGTGATATCTTCTCCCTCTAGCCGCCCAATTACCAAACTGTACCTCCCTTCTTTATCTTTGTGGTTGATATCAATGTCGCTACTCCCCTCCTCCTCCCTGATTTATATGAAGATGAAGAGATCATTTTAAACCCTTGTCTATTGAGTTTAGTGTGTTCCACGTCTGTTAGGTGAGTTTCTTGTAAAAATATTATTTCTGCTTTGTCTTTTTTTCATTTTGCGTAGAATCTTGGATCTTTTAACTGGATTCAGGATCCCTTTTACATTATATGAGGCTATTTTGGTTACACCCTGTTTCTCCATTGTATTTTCTTATTTAGTATAACAGTGTGGTGGCCCTCTTTTTTGCTACTCAGAAACTGAAAGAACATTAAGAACATAAAAAACATTAAGAACACAGTGTACGAAACTTTAAAACAAAAAACTGTCAAAAAAAACTTCCTGAGCTGGGGTCTCTTTAAAGACCCTGTAAGAGCCCTGATGGAGTGTAGGCTCTGAGGGAAATTCCTCAAACTCTGTTACGTGTTGAGGGCCCTCTCTTACCCCTGTAAGTTGTCCCATGTTTTTAACGTGAATTTCAGATCCCAATCCGAATTTGTAATGATTTTTTTTTTTTTTTTTTTTATGCCTATACCCTATGAGATTGTGTGCACCCTCCCACCCCCATCACAGCAAACATTCACTCTAATACAGTATTTGTTAGTGTGGAGAGAACGTGGGTCATTGATACATTTCTATTTTAACAAGATTTTTTTTTTTCCCCTTTAAATTAAGAAGACATTTGTTTCTAATGCTGTAACTGCTCCATGAAAGGTTTTACCACATGCTGATTCTGCATCTCCTTTAATGTTTGTTACCTTGTAGGAGGGGGATGGAAGTGCAGAATGACTGAAAAGAAAAAAAAAAACCCAAAAAGGTCGCTATTCCTTCCTGGAACTGGAAAGCTTATCTTTGTAGCTCTGGGGCTGGGTTTCCCGCTGCTGGCCCGCGGATTTTGAAGGTCTCTGAGTGGACCACGTTTGAGCTCTGATTTTCTCGCTCAGATTCGCTGCAGTGTTTAAACACCGTTACCGGGAGCCCTCTTCTTGCCATGTCAATTGTTGCTTCTTCCGCTGAATTATAGAGACATGACTCTTCACCGTAAAAGACCCTTAACTTCGCCGGAAATGGCGTCTGAAAGCGTAGATTCTTTTCCCGTAGAACCTTTTTGGCGTCGTTATATTCCCGTCGCTTTTTAAGAACCTCAGGGGCGTAATCGTGCTCCACGAAGACTTTTCTCGCTTGATGCATAAATCCTTTTTTCTGCCAAGCCCGTCTTACAACCTCTTGTTTTATTTTGAAATCGGAGAATCTTACCACCACCGAACGCGGGGGCGCTTCTGCCGCTGGCTTTGCGGCTAATGTACGATGGGCCTTTTCTATCTTCAAATCGGTGGTTTGTGGAATATCCAACTTCTCTCTCAATAAGGATTCCACGCATTCCGCCACTGTGTTGAAACTATCTTCAGCTCCTTCTTTCAGACCGTGAATTCTGATGTTATCTCGTCTCTGTCTTCCTTCTTGGTCGGTTAGCTTAGCCTCCAGCCTTGACTGTTTTCTGTGTAAATCCAGCATAGAATCTTCAAGCACTTTTACTCTTTCTTCAGCTTCCAAGATTCGGTTTTCGGCCTGGTCCATTCTGCTGTTCGTCCTTTTTAGTTCCTCTCTGAATTCATGAAATTTGGCCCGAAATCGTCGTAATTCATCAAATAGCGATTTCAAGCTAATCTTTTTGTTAGCTAGGTCCAGCTCCTCGTCTCCTGAACGGAGGTCCTCCGGTTCAGATTCTGCGGCCGCTGCGCGTCCTGACCTGGGGAATGTCAGTTTCTTCTGTTTTTGGTTAGGCATGGTGTTTTTGTCTTTTGATTTTTATTCTTCCAAAAATCCGTTAAGTCTGATTTTTAAGATGTTTTCCTTGGATTGGGTCTGAGAGGTTCAGCGTTAAGTTGCTATCACCATGGCGTCCAGACCGGAAGTCCCCTCCAAAGATTTTCTATGGGGTTGAGATCTGGAGACTGGCTAGGCCACTCCAGGACCTTGAAATGCTTCTTACGAAGCCACTCCTTCGTTGCCCGGGTGGTGTGTTTGGGATCATTGTCATGCTGAAAGACCCAGCCACGTTTCATCTTCAATGCCCTTGCTGATGGAAGGAGATTTTCACTCAAAATCTCACGATACATGGCCCCATTCATTCTTTCCTTTACACGGATCAGTTGTCCTGGTCCCTTTGCAGAAAAACAGCCCCAAAGCATGATGTTTCCACCCCCAAGTGTCACAGTAGGTATGGTGTTCTTTCTCCTCCAAACACGACAAGTTGAGTTTTTACCAAAAAGTTCTATTTTGGTTTCATCTGGCCATATGACATTCTCCCAATCCTCTTCTGGATCATCCAAATGCTCTCTAGCAAACTTCAGACGGGCCTGGACATGTACTGGCTTAAGCAGGGGGACACGTCTGGCACAGCAGGATTTGAGTCCCTGGCGGCGTAGTGTGTTATGATGGTAGCCTTTGTTACTTTGGTCCCAGCTCTCTGCAGGCCATTCACTAGGTCCCCCCATGTGGTTCTGGGATTTTTGCTCACCGTTCTCGTGATCATTTTGACTCCAAGGGGTGAGATCTTGCATGGAGCCCCAGATGGAGGGAGATTATCAGTGGTCTTGTATGTCTTCCATTTTCTAATAATTGCTCCCACAGTTGATTTCTTCACACCAAGCTGCTTACCTATTGCAGGTTCAGTCTTCCCAGCCTGGTGCAGGTCTACAATTTTGTTTCTGGTGTCCTTTGACAGCTCTTTGGTCTTGGCCACAGTGGAGTTTGGAGTCTGACTGTTTGAGGTTGTGGACAGGTGTCTTTTATACTGATAACGAGTTCAAACAGGTGCCATTAATACAGGTAACGAGTGGAGGACAGAGGAGCCTCTTAAAGAAGAAGTTACAGGTCTGTGAGAGCCAGAAATCTTGCTTGTTTGTAGGTGACCAAATACTTATTTTACCAAGGAATTTACCAATTAATTCATTAAAAATCCTTCAATGTGATTTTCTGGATTTTTTTCCCCCCTCATTTTGTCTCTCATAGTTGAGGTATACCTATGATGAAAATTGGAGACCTCTCTCATCTTTTAAGTGGGAGAACTTGCACAATTGGTGGCTGACTAAATACTTTTTTGCCCCACTGTATATATACACATCATGTAAGGTATGTTGTATATCTATACCTATACCTATCTACCTACAGTGGATATAAAAAGTCTACACACCCCTGTTCAAATGCCAGGTTTTTGTGATGTAAAAAAAAAATAAGACCAAGACAAATCATTTCAAAACTTTTTCCACCATTAATGTGACCTATAACCTGTACAACCCAATTGAAAAACAAACTGAAATATTTTCAGGGGAAAAATTTTCAAAAATTACAATAACCTGGTTGCAAAAATATGCACACCCTTAAACTAATACTTTGTTGCAGCACCTTTGGCTTTAATTACAGCACTCAGTCTTGATGTGGCAATATTTGCCCACTCTTCTTTGCAAAAACGCAAAAAAGATTTGTCAGATTACAAGGCCATCTCCTGTGCACAGCCCTCTTCAGATCACCCCACAGATGTTCGATCAGATTCAGGTCTGGAGTCTGGCTAGGCCATTCCAAAACCTTAATCTTCTGGTGAAGCCATTCTTTTGTTGATTTGGATGTGTGCCTTGGGGCATTGTTGTGCTGAAAGATGAAGTCCCTCTTCATCTTCAGCTTTCTAGCAGAAGCCTGAAGGTTTTGTGCCAACACTGACTGGTATTGTGGACTGGTGCCATCGGAACTGCCTCCAGATCAACGCGAGGAAAACTAAGGAGCTGGTGGTGGACTGCCGCAGGCATGGGCAGCCCCTCACAGCACCAGTAAATATACAGGGAACAGACATCGAGATGGTGACATCCTACAAGTACCTGGGTATTCATCTGAACAATAAACTAGACTGGTCACACAATACTGACGCACTCTACAAGAAGGGACAGCGCAGGCTGTTCCTGCTGAGGAGACTCAGGTCTTTTGGTGTACAAGGGGCGCTGCTGAAGTCATTCTATGACACGGTGGTGGCATCAGCCATCACTTTTGGAGTGGTCTGCTGGGGCAGTGGCATTACTGCAGCCGATAGGAAGAGACTGAACAAACTGATTAAGAAAGCTAGCTCTGTCCTGGGGCAACGCCTTGATCCGATGGAGGAGATAGGAGAGAGAAGGACGGTGGCTAAACTGTCATCTCTGCTGGAGTCCGAGTTCCACCCTATGCAGGACATACTGGATGCACTGAGGAGCTCATTTAGCAGCAGACTACATCATCCCAGGTGCACAACCGAGAGGTTTCGTAGGTCCTTCCTACCAACGGCTGTCAGACTGTACAACCTAAGCAGGGCTGCTCGCAGAGATAGCAAAAAGACGTAACAAACTAATAGTTTTTTTTTTTTTTTTTTTTTTTTGAATGCAAAAGATGCAATAGACTTACACAATGGTCCTCTCCGGCATACAACTAGGAACATACCGGTCGCTATGGAGGGTGAGAATATGTATGGGCACATAATCATACCATGTAGGATAACTAAATAGACGGTTATGCTGTTTCATCCCACCTAGCAACAATGCTCTGCACTGTGTGTGTTTATATATTTACATATTTATTCCATCTAGCTACAATGCTCTGCACTGGGTGTGTTTATATTTATATATCTATATATTTATTCCATCTAGCTACAATGCTCCGCACTGTGTTTTTATATATCTACATATTATTCCATCTAGCTACATTGCTCCGCACTGTGTGTGTTTATATACTTGCATATTTATTCCACCTAGCTGCAATGCTCCATACTGTGGGTGTTTATATATTTACATATTTATTCCATCTAGCTACAATGCTCTGCACTGTGTGTTCATATATTCATATATTTATTCCATCCAGCTACAATGCTCTGCACTGTGTGTCTGTCTGTGTGTGTGTGTGTGTATATATATATTTTATAGTAATATGTACATATGTATATTAGCTGCTCTTGCTTGCTTGTTTTTTCTTGCCTTCTGATTGTTGCTCTGAGTGTTGCTATCCCTGTGCTGTTGCAATCCTGGAATTTCCCCGTTGTGGGACTAATAAAGGCTTATCTTATCTTATCTTATTGGGAACTGTCCATAATTCCCTCTACCTCGACTAAGGCCCCAGTTCCAGCTGAAGAAAAATGGCCCCAAAGCATGATGCTGCCACCACCATGCTTCACTGTAGATATGGTGTTCTTTTGGTAATGAGCAGTGTTGTGTTTGCGCCAAATACATCTTTTGGAATTACAGTGCATCCAGAAAGTATTCACAGCGCTTCACTTTTTCCACATTTTGTTATGCTACAGCCTTATTCAAAAATGGATTAGATTCATTTTTTTCCTCAAAATTCTACATACAATACTCCATAATGACAATGTGAAAAAAGTTTTTTGAGATTTTTGCAAATTTATTAAAAATAAAAAACTACGAAATCACATGTACATAATTATTCACAGCCTTTGCCATGAAGCTCAAAATTGAGCTTAGGTGCATCCTGTTTCCACTGATCATCCTTGAGATGTTTCTACAGATTAATTGGAGTCCACCTGTGGTAAATTCGGTTGATTGGACAAGATTTGAAAAGGCACACACCTGTTTATATAAGGTTGCACAGTTGACAGTGCATGTCAGAGCACAAACCAAGCATGAAGTCAAAGAAATTGTCTGTAGACCTCCGAGAAAGCACTGTCTCAAGGCACAAATCTGGGGAAGGGTACAGAAAAATTCTGCTGCTTTGAAGGTCCCAATAAGCACAGTGGCCTCCATCATCCATAAATGGAACAAGTTCGGAACCACCAGGACTCTTCCTAGAGCTGGCTGGCCGTCTAAACTGAGCGACCAGCGGAGAAGGGCCTTAGTCAGGGAGGTGACCAAGAACCTGATGGTCACTCTGTCAGAGCTCCAGCATTCCTCTGTGGAGAGAGGAGAACCTTCCAGAAGGACAGCCATCTCTGCAGCAATCCACCAATCAGGCCTCTATGGTACACTGGCCAGACGGAAGCCACTCCTTAGTAAAAGGCACATGGCAGTCTAACTGTAGTTTGCCAAAAGGCACCTGAAGAACTCTCAAACCATGAGAAACAAAATTCTCTGGTCTGATGAGAAAAAAGGCGCTTTTCCACTAGCCTCACTTAGCCCTACACTGCACCACTCAGCCCGCTAAAGGCGCTTTTCCATTAGCCCCAGCACCGGTTAGCAGGTACTTTTTTTGTACCTGATCCAGGGCAGGGTCTAACCGAGCTGAGTAGGGCTGAGTATGGCTGTGATATGACTAAGAGACTGGTCGCCGCTGATTGGTCAGGTCGTAACGTCACGAAAGCGACTTTTTCTGCTGAATTTACTCCACGACCGCCATTTGTAATTGTTCAGCCAGTGAACACAGTGTGCCCCTTTAATACGGTATATTAATATACTGTATAATATACTTATATAATAATATACTCCTAATATTATATATTAGGAGGTGCGCAATTTTCTTTCTATATTAGGCGACGATCGCATCCAGCGCGAATTGGATGGATCTACTCGAAATGCAGGTGTCCGAGTAGATGGGTTCCCAAGGGCACATCCGTACTGCCAAACAGTGTCGGGAGAAGCTGAAAAAGCTGAAAAGCGATTACCGAGCAGTGAAGGACCACAATGCTCGAAGTTGAGCGGATCGGAAGGAGTGGAAGTGGTTCGCTGAGAGACATTGGGCTCGACACGGCCACTGTCACTGCCACAGTCACGGTCACGGCCTTGGAAACCGTGGATGGTGAGTGTTGTTTTGATATTGCGCATCTTTTCGCCACTTTATCCTTTCTGTGCCAAGCTCACTGTTTTTAAGAAATAGGAAGGTTGTTAGATTGTGGATAATGGTTGTTACTGAGGCTTGCCTATTGTTTTGCAGCCAACTGCAGATTCACGCTTGCTTTGTGTTAAGTATTAGCGCGAACAAAACGCTGAATTACGCTTATTGTATTCCGGTTAAAAACTTTAGAGTGTTGTGTACATGTTGCACTTTGGTGTTAAGTTTTAAATTGCGTGCATTTTCTTTCTAGAATCGCATTTCATATCACAGGGGTCCACCTCAGTGGACATGATGGACACACCGGACTCTCCTGGCGCTGTGTCTGCGTGTGCGTCTGCCAGAGCGCCAGCTGGACTGACTCCACATCACCAGCTCCATCTGGATCACGTTCAAGTGCCGGTAAGGCACAATAACCACAATTTTTTTTTTGGTTGAAACAGGTCCAGCAGCGGAAACCAGGGTCAAAAATCCATCCATCCATCCATCCATCCATCTTCTACCGCTTAATCCTTTACAGGTCGCGGGGGGGCTGGAGCCTAACAAGTTATGTCCCAAACTGATTAATGCAATTTCCTGTAGCTGCATATTAATTAATTGAAAATGTCTTTTTAAATGTACAAAAAGGTTATTCTTTGGTCTTCACTTATCGGTGTTCCACAACCATTTTTAGGTGTGGTGATTGACGTGCTGTTGTAATTCCTGTTTTATGAAAACAACTAAAGCTCATGAACTGCCGTTGAAATCAACATGCTTCATTGAAATGCTTCGCGTCAGCTGACTGTATTAACCCATTCAGATTTCTGCGGCCACACTACAAGCAACTAGTTTACACATTACCCATCCATCCATCCATATTCTTAATCTTAATCCTTTTTAGTTTTGCAAGGGGGCTGCAGCCGAAAACAGCACCCTGCGTGTTGCAAAATCTGCTCTACTGAGGGGCAGCAACATGACAGTTCAGCTTATATACAGCAATGAAGCATAATATAATAGTGACATTCCACCACAGACTTTCACCTGTGTAATTCTTTTTTTTTTTTTTTCCACCCTTATTGTCATTCAACTGTACAACCAATCATGTACAGTAGAACGAGATTGTGCTTTACCTATCTACTGTGATAATCACACACACCCCAATTGCAGAATCAGAGGGCCGCTGCCATGCAAGGCGCCGCCACAGAGTTCCCTCCTCCATTCCATTTATTGCTGAGCACCAAGCTGGACGGCAGGAAGTTCCACTTTTATATGGTCTTTGGCATGACCCGGCCGGGATTTGAGCCCCTGCCTCCCGGGTGTGGGGCGGATGCTCTACCAACTGAGCCACCACTCCGGTCCTTCCATAATATATGTAGTGATCCAGCTTTAACGATCATGCCTTTCTGTCTTTCCATCTAGGCAAGACGAAAACAGACAACTCCCATCACTGACCTTACATTAGCGATGGTCAACATGCATGACGAAGAGATGCGGCTCTTGGAACGGCAACATGACCAGCGGCAAGAATCAGGAGTACATGCAGCATTTGCGACAGGTGGCCGCAGATGTGCGGGAAGATGCGCGTGAAGCCCTGGAGCAGGACGCTGTGTTACGAAGGGAAGAGCTCGCAGAGATGTCATCGCCCAGTCTGTTTTTTTGTTTG
Source organism: Pholidichthys leucotaenia (assembly GCA_020510985.1). Lineage (NCBI taxonomy): Eukaryota > Metazoa > Chordata > Actinopteri > Cichliformes > Pholidichthyidae > Pholidichthys > Pholidichthys leucotaenia. The sequence continues at coordinate 47,329,244 of CM035841.1, forward strand.
TAAATTTTGCTTCTGGAATAAAATTGTATTGTTTGCATCAAAAGTCTGGTTTATCTGTTATGACACCGTATGAGAAAAGCCAATAATTACATACACATTCCATTCTCTGTTCACTCTACATGCTGCTGTTCATCAGGTCAGGTGTATAGCCTTCTAATGGTAATTTAATTTTTAACAGCACAACGAAACGTAATGTCTTGGTAGTTGTTTTTTTTTTTTATTTTAAACAAATTTGCAATGCGGAATCCATTTCTCTTGAACGGCTACATTTTTTATGTTATAAGCAGTTGTACAGGTGTGCTTGAACTTGTAGACACTGCTAAAGGTAAGTACGTGTAAGTTGAATGTTGCATCACCAGTCAAAATTTAATAAATTAAGAAGGAATCTAGCAAAAATTTGGCACTAACAACAATAGACAAATCGGACAAGGATACACAACTGTGTTTTTGTTGCACACAACTGTTGTTACCAACAAGTGCAAAATTTATATTCCCTTTTCCCAAAAATTAAAAATCAATTTGGAAGTAAAAGTGGGAGACCAGGCACTTCCGGTTATGGCTGCCACGTAGGACGGACGTGTCTCGCTCTGCTCTGCTCCTGGAAAAAAAAAAAATCGGCAAATAACTCTCTCATTTGGGACAGAACGTATCCCAGCGTTTGGGCGAGGATATGTCGGCGAAGCCTAAGGCTGGAAAACCAGGAAAAGGAAAAAGCGAGCCGCCGAAACAGTCCAAATTAACGGACTTTCAGGTCTGTGACGCAGCAAACAAAACTCCATATATGGCGGAGGAGGCTGGCGGCGGTGCGATATTTGCGGGGAATGGCGCAGATGCGCTGATGGCTGCCATGAGTTCAATGAGAGCGGACTTTTCCTCTAGATTTGATGGGATTATGACAGCGTTGGAAGGAATAAGAAAGGAATTGGGTGACTGTGTAGAACGAACGGCGCAGATGGAGCTCCGTCTCGCTAGTGCTGAAGATGACGTCACCCGTCTTCAATTAAAGGTGCGCACTTTGGAAAAAAAAATAAATCTCTGGAAGATAATATTTTGGATTTGGAATCTCGGTCGAGACAGAATAATTTGAGGCTGGTGGGTCTTCCAGAGGAATCAGAAGGTCGGGACGTATGCTCCTTTCTGGAAAAGTGGATTCCGGAGGTGCTGGGCAGCGAGGAGTTGCAATCAGCAGTGATTCTGGAAAAAGCACATCGTATTGGCCCACGGAGAGATAAGGGACCGCCGAGGACCTTAATTATGAAGTTTCTTAGCAACAGAGACAGGATGAAGATCTTCAACGCTGCACGAGCTAAAAAAGGAGAGATTAAACACCAGGACCAGCAGGTGCGGTTCTACCCAGATTTGGCCACAGGAATCCAGCAATTGAGGAAGCAGTTTGATCCCGTACGTAAGGAGCTGCGCAACCTTGGGATTCGTCATGGTGTAATCTATCCTGCGAGACTGCTGACCACGTATGAGGGCAGAACCCACATCTTCAAGACCCCAGAGGAGGCGCAGGAGTTCATCAAGAAGATCAAAGAAGAAGAAGAGACTGGTGGGAGCTAAGCATGAACAAAATATAAGGTAGAATAATTAAGCATTTGCACAGGCATCTGACTGACTTGAAGTAAATAGTAAGTTTACAAAATATAGATTGTATTATATATTAAAAAAAAACAAAAACAAAACAAACAAACAAAAAAAAAAACTATGATGTACAAAGTTGTTAAAAATTTTGGAGTTAAGTTGGAAAACTACAGAGGAGAGTTAATGTTACGTCATTAAAAGCAGTAGAGTTAGGGTGATTGGGAGGATGAAGAAGGAGTGGCTTAGGCTGTTCCCCGTGGGTGTGGAACGGTCGATGGCTATATCGGGAGACAGAATTTTTCTTTTGATTTTGGGGGGTTTGCCACAAGTGTGGGAAGGGGAAATTTGTTTGTGTGTAGTTTGTAGGATGAATGTTCAACCACTCATGTTTTTGCTTCTCTGTATGAGCATGTTTACACTGCAAGGTGATCCCAAACTCTCTATTGATCATGGACCAAAGTGTTAATCTTAATTTAACTTCATGGAATTGCAGAGGTCTACAAAATTTAAAAAAACTTAAACAAGTTATGAATAAAATAAAGGACATGGGTTCAAGAATTGTGTTTTTACAAGAAACTCATCTGATAGAGGAGGATGTTAAAAGAATTAGGAGTAGATGGCAGGGAAGTGTATTCACCTCTTCATTTTCATCCCGAGCCAGGGGAGTTATGACTCTCATACATAAATCAGTTCCTTTTCAAGTGAAAAATGTAATTGGAGACAAATTTGGAAGATATGTAATCATTCAAGGTTCTTTGCTATTAGAAAATATAAATCTTGTGAACTTATATGGTCCCAATATAGATGATCAGAAGTTCTTTGCTAATTTATTTCTCATCTTATCATCACTTACAGGGCAACATATAATAGCAGGGGATTTTAATTGTACATTGAATCCAGGTGTGGATAGATCAACAGGACTGGATTGTACGCACATTGGATGTAGGATGACTATTAATCATTTTATGAAAGAATTGAGATTGTTAGATATATGGAGAGAAATGAAACCACAAGTTAAAGCCTATTCTTGTTATTCCAGTACCTACAAGACATTCTCACGTATTGATTATTTTTTGATTTCCACAGAATTAAGGTCCAAGATTCAAAACTGCTTTTATGATAACATCGTGATCTCTGATCATGCACCCTGTTGTCTAATATATGTAGATAAAAAATTGACAAAGGAATCAGGTAGATGGCAATTTCAGCATAAATGGCTTCAGGATGAGGAATTTGTCAAGTATATAGAAAAACAGATAGACGAGTTCTTTGACATCAATACTACACAAACATCAGCATGTGTAAAGTGGGAGGCTTTCAAAGCTTTTATTAGGGGACATATTATTAGTTATACAGGATCAAAATCTAAGAAGACTCGAGAGGAGAGAGCTAAATTGGAACATAAAATAAAAAGTCTTCAGGAAAAAGTGTATGCAGGAAGTGACCCAAGGTTGGAGAATGAATTACTGATTTTGAGAGCTGAATACGACAAAAAATCAGCGAATAGAGCTGCCTCGAGTCTTCTAAGATTGAAACAATCTTTTTATGAACAAGGTGAAAAATCAGGAAAATTATTAGCATGGCAGATTAAACAATTGGAAATTAAAACACCAATTACCAGTATTATAAGTAACGGACAGGTAGTTATAGATCCTTTAGAAATTAATAGAGCCTTTAGAGATTACTATGAAAAATTATATGATACCAAAAATGAACCTGATTTAACAAAACTAAATGGGTTTTTGAACGAACTATCTATACCGTGTATTCCAAATGAAAACAGGGAGATATTGGAGTCTAAAATTAGTCAAGAAGAAGTTGGGCTAGCCATTGATAATATGAAATCAGGAAAAAGTGCAGGACCAGATGGTCTTCCAGTTGACCTTTATAAAAAATTTAAGAATAAATTAATAAAACCTTTTTTGGAAATGGTTTTAGAAGCATTTCAAAATAATAATTTACCATCATACATAAATAATGCCTTAATTATACTGCTGCCAAAACCAGGTAAGCCCTCTAATAAATGTGAAAATATGAGACCAATAAGCCTATTAAACGCCGACCTTAAGATAATCTGTAAAATTTTAGCAAGACGAATACAAGAAATTTTACCAAATATTATTAATCGAGATCAGAATGGCTTTATAAAGGGTAGACAAGGCTTCCATAATGTAAGAAGACTATTTAATATTATTTATTTTAATAAAGAAGCGCCGGATACAGCTCTCCTATCATTGGACGCCGAAAAGGCCTTTGATAGAGTTGAATGGCCCTTTCTTTTTGAAGTCCTACAAAGGTTTGGACTTGGAAATAATTTCATAAAATGGGTTCAAATAATATACAATAATGCTACAGCAGAAATCCTAACAAATAACAATATTTCAAAACCAATAAAAATCAATAGAGGATGTCGACAAGGCTGTCCACTTTCACCTTTACTGTTTACTATGGCAATTGAACCTTTAGCGATAGCGATACGTTTACATTCACAAATATATGGAATTAAAGTTGGACCAACAGAACATAAAATCTCCCTGTACGCCGATGATATAATTTTGTTTATGTCGAATCTAAAAAAATCAATTCCAACCTTGTTGAATTTAATAAAGAATTTTGGGGAAATATCAGGATATAAAATAAATAAAACTAAATCTTCAATATTAATGCTAAATGAGACCCAGAGAAATTACCCAGCCCCTGAGGTAAATCAATTCAATGTTGTAAATCAGTTTAAATATTTAGGAATCCAAATTATGCCTAAGCTAGAATCAGTCGCCAGCGTCAACTATGAAGCCTTAATGTCAGATATCAATGAGTTAACTCAGAGATGGATGTCACTACCAATGTCGATGATCGGGAGAATCAATATACTTAAAAGTAATATTTTACCTAAAATACTTTATTTATTTCAATACATTCCCTTATCACCACCTTTAGATCTATTCTCAAGAATAAAAAAAAAGTTAGTGGAATTTATATGGAACAACAGGAGGGCTAGATTACGTTTGTCTTTATTATATTTACCATTTGATCGTGGAGGTCTGAAATGTCCAAATTTTATGTTGTATTATTGGTCGGCACAACTGAGGTCTATGACATATTATTTTTCATCAAATGATCTCCCTCACTGGACTGAAATGGAATCATACAATTTACCTTTACCTCTTCCCATATTCATATACTCAGATTCGGCAAAAAAATTACAAAAACAAGTTAAAAATCCATTTGTAAAGCATATGATCAAAATATGGTGTGAAGCTAAAAACTATTTAAAAGAACCACAGTTATTGTCACAATTTAGTCCAATATGGGGTAATCAATATTTTAAACCAGGGAGAGCGGACGCTGTATTTAAAGTATGGAATTTAAAAGGGATACAAAAGATTCAGGATTTATATTTGCCATGTGCAGACAACATAATGTCTTTTGAAGAGCTGAGGATCAAATTTAATCTCAATAGAACACATTTTTTTAAATATCTTCAACTTAGAAACTTTATTCGATCAAATCAAAATAAAGCTCTCACTCGACCTATTTATTCATCCTTGGAAAAAATGATGATGAAAGATAGTAAAAGAAAGGGTATTATTTCAGAGTTTTATAACTCATTGACACTATCTTCAAGTGAAAATTCACTGAAAAGATTAAACTACTGGAAAGAAGATCTGCAAATTGAAATTTCAGAGGAACAATGGGAATTGGCTTGTACAGAAGCTCAAACCAAATCAATAAATGCACGCCTTAAATTGATACATTTCAAATGGTTAATGCGGATGTATGTTACACCGGAGGAGTTAAATAGATATAACAAAAATATACCAGATACATGCACAAAATGCATGGAAAGTAAAGGAACCCTATTTCATTGTTTATGGGAATGTAGATTAATAAGAATGTTTTGGGAAGAGGTGAGGGTAACAATTGAAAAAATAATCTCAAAACAAATCATACTGAATCCTAAACTGTTTTTGTTGGGTCTGTACCCAGAAAAGCATAATTTTAATAAAAGTGAAAGAACATTCATAGACCTCAGTTTGCTTAATGCCAAAAAATGTATTGCACTATTATGGAAAAAGACTCATAGACCAGATGTGACTCAGTGGTTAAGACAGATCTTAACAAACCTTCCATTAGAAAGAATAACATATATACTGAAATCAAAGGAAATTGTGTTTGAGAATATATGGAGACCTTTTATTGATTATGTAAAAAATTTAAACATAACTCTTGAAGAAGAAGGTGAATGATGTGTGTGGACCTTGTAAATTCCAAACTGGTGAACATAATATGTATACTTATGTATTGGATTGTCTAGACTAAACAGAGGAGCATTGTTGAAGACTTGATTTTGTTGGTGGTTGTTGGTGTTTTTAGTGCATTTTTTTTTTTTTTGTAGTACTTTAGTGTTAGTGTTTGATTGCTTGTATCATGTTTGTTAAAAAAAAAAAAAAAAGGTTCAATAAAGATATTGTGGAAAAAAAAAGTGGGAGACCTTTACATGGGAAAATATGACATGTATCAGCACATGATTTATAGTTCAATTTGCATTTCCACCTAAGCAAAAGTGGCTTGTCGAGCTGGATTTTTGTGAAGATGGCCTGTGCGGTGTTTCTGCATGTAATTACATACCTGTCAAGTGATACGGTTTCGCCGTATTTTAATACGGGGAAAATGCAATTTTAGCAAATACGGGCGTATTGCCATTTCTGTACGCCAAAGAGAAAAATATACGGGAAAAAAAATTGAGAGTGTAGGGAGGAACACGTCATGTGTGACCCCCACAGCGGGGCTGTCAGAGCGCTCAGCGTGAGCAATTATCACAACAGTGAGAAGTGTGGACTCATCATTAGGCTGATGGCTTCGCACCTTCTTAACAGATAAGCGTTATGAACAAGAGGACAGGTAGATGGACCATGCACAACATTTTATTTACAAAAAACATTTTTGAAATATGTATGCACATAAATGTGGACGAAATAGACAAGTATTGCATCACAGCATCTCGTATTATATTGTAACGTGTAGCTCGACGTCCCACCGGCAGGTTCGAACTCACGCCTCCCGCTCCGGAGTCCCGCACTCTACCTGTGTCGCCAATAGGGTCAACCCACTTGGCAAGCCAAGTAGGGTGCTTATATTGAGTTCGCTACAATATCACCACCCTGCTCCTCTGCTCTCTGTGCCGCTGCCACCACTGGTTCATCTACTGCATCATCCAATGTAGTGTCAAACGTCTCTCCATGACTCTCACACAGATTGTGCAGAGCACAACAAGTCAGCACCATAGATTTAACCAGTTTCATGTCACAGTCATTCCTCTCTCCTTCCTTCTCTCCTCGTCATCAGCCATTTTGTTTGTTGTGGAGGATTCGGTCGCGTGTTTCACGTCACGAGGGTGTGGCGCCGCCTGCTGTTCAACAAATCCCACCCACAGCAGGTGTGCCAGCAGGTGTGCCAGCAGTAGGTGAAAAGCAACTGAGGCTGAACCGAACCGAAGTGAGTAGAGTCGGGTTTTCAATCAGGGCTGGGCTGGGCTAGTGGAAAAGCGCCTAAAGATTGAACTCTTTGGCATGAATGCCAAGCATATTTGGAGGAAACCAGGTACCGCTCATCACCAGGCCAATACCATACATACAGTGAAACATGGTGGTGGTAGCATCATGCTGTGGGGATGTTTTTCAGCAGCAGGAACTGGGAGACTCGTCAGGATGGAGGGAAAAATGAATGCAGCAATGTATAGAGACATCCTGGATGAAACCTTGCTCCAGAGCGCTCTTGACCTCAGACTGGGACGACGGTTCATCTTTCCGCAGGACAACGACCCTAAGCACACAACTAAGATATCAAAGGAGTGACTTCAGGACAACTCTGTGAATGTCCTTGAGTGGCCCAGACAAAGGCCAGACTTGAATCCAATTGAACATCTCTGGAGAGATCTGAAAATGGCTGTGCACCAACACTTCCCATCAAACCTGATGGAGCTGGAGAGGTGCTACAAAGGGGAATGGGCCAAACTGCCCAAAGACAGGTGTGCCAAGCTTGTGGCATCATATTCAAAAAGACTTGAGGTTGTGATTGTTGCCAAAAGTGCATCAACAAAGTATTGAGCAAAGGCTGTGAATACTTATGTACATGTGATTTCTTAGTTTTTTATTTTTAATAAATTTGCAAAAAATCTCAAAACTTTTTTCACATTGACATTATGGGGTATTGTGTGCAGAATTTTGAGGAAAAAAAATGAATTTATTCCATTTTGGAATAAGGCTGTAACAACAAAATGTGGAAAAAGTGAAGTGCTGTGAATACTTTCCAGATGCACTGTATGGCCAAAAAGTTCAACCTTGGTTTCATTGGACCATTACATATTTTCCCACATGCACACATCATGTTCCCAAATTTGTTTGATGATCTCAAACATTTAAGTGTGACAAACATACAAAAATTGAGAAATCAGGAAGGGGGCAAACACTTTTTTGCACCACTGTATGCACATGCTTTTTCAAGCTGATCGAACAGTAGGTAGTGGTAAATTTGTACTTTTTAAGTCATAACGTCCTTCTCTAAATGGGGGTGCACATCTCTGAGGACCTCTCCTGGTCCAACAACACAACATCACTAGCCAAGAAGGCTCAAACTTGCCTCCATTTCTTCCGCAAACTGCAAACCGCAAACCATCCTGTGCTCTTTCTACCAGGGCACCATTGAGAGCATCCTCACCAGCTGCATCACAGTGTGGTATGGAAGCTGCACCGTCTCCTGCCGGAAGACACTACAATGCACACTGAAAGCTGCCAGCAAGATCACCAGTGCCCTTCTGACCCCCCTTCTCAGACATCTACTTCACCCACCTCACCCGCAGAGCCATCAACATCGCAGGCAACACCCCCCACACCTCACACCCCCTCTTCAGCCCCTTGCCCTCGGGGAAAAGGTACCAGAGCCTCCCGGCCCGCTCCACAAGACTGCTAAACAGCTTTGTTCATCAGGCCATCAGGACCCTGAACTCTGCCCCCCACAAAACCCCCAAAACTTATACACTCTTTCAATCAATATATCATTAATTACCAACTTAATTTCATTTCTGATTTCATGATTACCAAATACCATAATCTTGGTTTTACTTAAATTTAATGATAATATATTTTTTGGCAAAACAATCTTTAAGCTTACATAATTCACATGACCACTTTTAAAAGCTGTGGCAGGTTAGTGTCTGTACATATAAGATAAGATAAGATAAGATAAGCCTTTATTAGTCCCACAACGGGGAAATTCCAGGATTGCAACAGCACAGGGATAGCATATATTTGTGTCATTGGCAAAATTAACAACTTTAAAGAAATCAGACACTTACAGACATGATTAATGTACAAAATAAATCATTTTGGACTGAGGACTGACCCCTGTAGGACACCACAGGTAATGTTCAAACAACTAGACCTGTGCTGCCCCATCCGAACATACTGTTTCCGATTAGTGATATAACAGCCAGTCTAGACTCACCCCTCTAACACCATACTGATTCATTGTTTTAATTAGCACTGTGTGATCTATGTATGGTAAACACTTTTTTGAAATCAATAAAAATTCCCAAAGTATATATATTTTTAGATCTAGACTTGTAGTTATATCGTCAATTACATCTGTTAGTGCATGCGAGGTGGATCTAGCTGATTTGAACCCATACTGACTGTCAAATAAGATATTGTTATTTCAATAAAAGTATTAAATGTATTTGTATAAAGTTTTTTGGGTAGTTTTGAGAACTGTGACAAGCAAGGATACGGGTCTGTAATTGATAAAGAGATTGTTTTCACCTGTTGCTCCTGGTGGGTCAGGCCAGCGCCGGTGTATAGCAACTCTGCCGCCATCAGTGTGTGAATGTGTGTGTGAATGGGTGGACAGCAGGATCTGTAAAGCGCTTTGGTCATCTAGACATGAGAAAAAAGCACTATATAAGTGAACGCCATTTACCACTTACCATTTATATGGTCAGGTTCAGGTTCAGGTTCCTTTATTTGTACCCGTAGGTAGATTTGTTTTGCAGTCAGGTGACATCCTTTTAGACACATATTTACAAAACACAATTACATTCAATACATTCAACATGAACACAAACACAGGTACACATGAAGCTACTATAAACACGATCAAAGTACTCAAGGCTCCACCAATCAGGACATAAGACAAAGAGATAAGAGAAAAACCAAAGAGATAAGAGAGAAGGGTCATAGTAAAAAAGTTAAAAGCTAAATCAAAAGAGATTAAAAACTTAATATAAGTCTAAAACCCAATAAAAGATTTAAAACCCAAATAAAAAACCTATGAAAATAAATAAATATAAAATAAAATTCATAAAGAGATAACTAAATTATGTGCAATATATTGCTACATCTTGTTCAACTCTTTGACAGCAGCAGGAACAAAGCTGTTTTTGTAGCGCTGGGTTTTACATTTTGGGACAACAAACCTCCGTCTGGAGGGAAGAAGCCGAAAGTGGCAGTGCAAAGGGTGGGAGTCATCATTTAAAATGGAAGTAGCAATCCTCTGTACCTGTCTGGTGTACAGGGATGTCAGGCTCAGCTGTGACTCACCAAGCAAACGACTAGACCATCTAACTACTTGGTCTAAGGATTTCCTCTGTTTCAGTTTTATCTGACCAAACCATGATACTAAAGAAAAGAATAAAACAGATTCAATAAAAGCCCAATAAAACATTGTCATTATGGTTCGGTCAATTTGGAAGTGTGCTAGTTTCATTAAACAATGCAAATGTTGCTGACCCTTTTTGCACACCCTTTCACAGTTCTCTTCAAAGTTTAAATTACTATCAATAATCATCCCAAGATATTTGTAGGATTGCACACATTCAATGGTCTGGCCTTTCAGTACAGTGACTTTGTGCCTGGGAGTTTTCCTCCTAAAGTCAATAATCATATCATTAGTTTTTGTCATATTCAGCTGCAGGTAGGAATCCTCACACCAGTGAACAAAATCATCAACTACTGGGCCGTGGCCACTCTCACCATCCTGAAGGAGGCTGACAATAACTGAATCATCAGCATACTTTATAATGTGTCTGTTGTCATGTCTGCTCTGACACATGTTTGTGTACAGGATGAAGAGTAGTGGTGACAACACACACCCCTGAGGAGAGCCAGCAGAAGAACACTTCTGGTTAGACAATATACGTTGACTCTTACTCTCTGTGTCCTGTTGGTTAAAAAATCCAGAATCCAACCCACCAGATTATTACTCAAATCAAATCGTTGTAGGAGCCTTTCAACTAACGTGAGGTTGGATTGTATTAAAAGCAGAAGAAAAGTCCACAAATAAAAGCCTGGTGTGTGTCCCATTAAAATTCAGATGTTTAAAAAGCATGTTAAGCAGAGTGACAGTGGCATCCTCCACTCCTCTGTGAGGCCTGTAGGCAAACTGCAAAGGATCCAATGCATGCTCTGTCTGCGTTAGGACCTCAAATCTGACCAGTTTTTCAAAAATTTTCATTAAAATGAAGTCAAGGCAACTGGTCTAAAATTATTTACCATTTTAGGACAGACAGATTTTGGAACAGAGACAATCACAGCATCTTTCCAGACCTTAAGCACATGTTGTGTCTGTAAGGACTTATTAAAAATGTAGTAAAACACAGGACTCAGTTCATGTGCACAGGACTTTACCAAGTGCCCACATATATTATCAGGGCCCTGACTTTTGTTCACTTTTACAGCACAGAATGCCCTTTTAATATCTTGCAACTCAATACTAAAGTGCTGATTATCTTTGAGTTTTTGATTCAAATCTTGGGTGTCTGTGCTAAAATCAAAGGAATCAAAATGACCATAAAACAATTAAGAGCATTAGCCAGCTGTGTGTCTGAATTAAAACCATCTAAAAACAAACGATTACTGCACTCCGTGCTCTGAAGGCTTGTAATAGTTTTCATACTAGCCCAGGCTGAACCAAGCTTCTTTGCTGCCATCTTGCTTTCCAATTCTGATTTATAATTCTGTTTTGCTCGTAAAATTTTGGACTTCAGCTCTTTTGTGGCAACCTGCAGCTCAGAAACACCCCCCTGTTTAAAGGCAAGTGCTTTCCTCTGTAAGCAGAATTTAACTGATTTGGTGACCCATGGCTTGTTGTTGGTATATATTTTGACACGTTTATGTTGAACGATCATATCCCTGCAAAAACCATGTACATAAGAGCATGTCATGTCCACCAAAGAGTCCAAATGATCCCTGCAGGACAGTGTGAACACCTCCCAGTCCGTACAGTTAAAACATTCCTGGAGGCAGAGCACTGAGTCATCTGTCCAGACCTTTATGTCCCTGGTCTTCATCTTGTCTCCTCTGAGAGCAGTTTTATATGTGGGCAGCAAATGTACACAGTTGTGATCTGAGGATCCTAAAGGAGGAAGGGGAAGAGATTTATAGGCCCCCTCTATAGATCTGTAGCACAGGTCCAATGTCTTTTCCCACCTGGTTGGGCAAGAGACGTACTGATAAAAGTTTTTAAGTGTCTTCTTTAAAGACACATGGTTAAAATCTCCAAGAATAAAATTTGGAGCTTATGGAGAAATCGACTGCAACTGCTGTACCACATCAAAGACGGTGCTGGATGCGGCGGCAGCATCCGCCCTCGGGTGAATGTGCACAGTCATTATGAAAAGCTGGGGGAACTCGCAGGGCAGATAAAAGGGGCACAGCGATACGGACAGAAGTTCCACATCTGGCGTACAGATGCGCTCTCTGACTGTGACAGATGTACAGTACTGTTTATTAATATACAAACATACTCCGCCTCCCTGACGTTTCCACGTTACCTCCTCCTGCCGATCCAAGCGAAGTGGGGCTCCAAAACCGTCAATACAAAGGTCCTGGTCCCGGTCATGATCCGTAAGCCACGTCTCCGTGTAAGCCATGACACAGCAGTTCTTGAAATCCTTCTGATATCGGACATTTCCTTGAATTTCATCTACTTTATTTCTCAGAGACTGTACGTTCCCCATAATAACGGAAGGAAGAGGAATGCGGTTAAGCTGACGTCTCCTCAGGTTTAATCTTACGCCTCCACGCTTTCCGCGTTTCCTCCTCTTGTCTCTCTTTTCATTGCTGTGTCCATGAAAGTCTCTTAAAATAAAGTCCGGCAGTTGCGGCACAACCTCAGTCACAGATGCTGGATTATCCATGTTTAGCTGCAGTAACACATCTCTGGAATACTGCACTCTTACCGGTGTGACAGCACTGACTTCCCAGGCAAAAAGCCAGTAAGAAAGGAGCCACAGCAATAACAAGAAGAAAATCCATACTGATGGAACCAAAGAGCTCTTTGTTATATAGTCCACAAATATACAAGGACAAAAACGGCACAGAGAATTACATTAAAACACATTAAAGTGCATAAAAGCAGAGACTAAGACGCCAAACTTTTCACCTACTGCCGGTCGCTGCGTGCGCATGCGCCCATAATGTGTGTAGTCACGTGAACATATAAGGAGTTCCTGCTGGGTTTTTCTAAGGAAGACCCGGTTCTGGAGCTCGGCTCTGGCCCAAATTTTTTAACATTTTATCCCACCAGCTTCCAGAATCTGCCCTATGAATGTCAGCCCCCAACTCCCAGTGGTTATACCTTTTCCACCTTTGTGTTTATTTAATAGCTCCCCTAAGTACAATCAATAAAGATTTCCCCTCCTAAACTTCCACATATCCAGGGAGGCTGAAATTTACAGGTGTTACTGGGCTTAATATTATAGCCATAAATCCAAATTTTCAGCCCCCAAATCCCAGTGGTTATACCTTTCCACCTCTGTGTTCATTTAACAGTGCCCCTAAGGACGTTCATTAAAGATTTCCCCTCCTAAACTTCCACATATCCGGGGAGGCTGAAATTTGGAGATGCACACCCTCATAACCTTAGCAAAGCACGTATCAAATCTGAGGTCAGTCTGACAAGCGGTTTGAGAGATATGCACGGAAAAGACAGAATGACACACACACAGACAGAGAATCCTTGCATTATAATATGATGATGTCTATGCCATCTCCATCAGTTGATGTTTTGTTTTTCATTTTTGTTATAATAAATATTTATTTATTTGTTATAATATATAAATATAATATATTACAAGTAATGCTACCCGTCGTGCAAATAGTGACAAAAGATAGATCCAGACATCCCAAAGTGCAAATAAAGATAACAATAAAACCCAGCAATCCTATATATAGAAAAAGTAGAGCAGTAATACCCGTAATCACAAGTTCAATGTGGTAGTGCAGGTGCAGACAGTGACAGATAGGACTGCACATGATCAGTATTGCAATAACAGACAGCAGCAGATATGGCATTTGTGCAAATGGTTACAGTAAAGTGCAGAAACACACAGCAGCAGATGAATTACTGTTGGTTTGCCAGTCTTTCTGTGCCAACAGCTGAGGTAGTTATTGTGCGGGTGGAGTGCATTATGGACCGAGGGGGAAGTGGACAGAGTTCAGGGTCTTGATGGCCTGATGAACAAAGCTGTTTAGCAGTGATGTGGAGCAGGTCCGGAGGCTCCAGTACCTTTTCCTCAAGGGCAAGTGGCTGAAGAGGGAGTGTGAGGGGTGGGAGGTGTCACCTGTAATGTTGATGGCTCTGCGGGTGACGTGGGTGAGGTAGATGTCGGAGAAGGCGGGCAGAGGGGCACCGATGATCTTGCTGGCTGCTTTCACTGTGTGTTGTAGTGTCTTCCGGCAGGAGACGGTGCAGCTTCCATACCACACCGTGATGCAGCTGGTGAGGATGCGCTCTGTTTTCTTCCGGCTTCCAGAGAGAGCAGATGCTTTTCTCTCCTCTCCTCTCCTTTCCTCCTCCCTGATACTGGCTCCCTGCTTGCGATGTCCTGTCTGTGTCTCGCTCTTCTTCTGCTGCATCGACCCAAATGGAAATGATGGAAATTGGAATTGTGGCTTAATGCTATTGACACCACTTTTTAACAGGAATCGGGCCAGGGGGGAGCCCAAGAATTGGAACTCGTGTCTCGACTGAAGATTGGCATGATCACAGGATTTTCTGTTTGGCCCTGGAGTTTTCCTGGTGTATCGAAATTATAGTTGGATGAGCTAATCAAAATGCGGACCCAGCGTAGCTCCCTCAACAAATTCGTTCAGCTGGGGGGAGCACTGATAGCAGCAAATGGGATTAACATGGAATTTACCATCTGGCATGCATCGAAGAGAGATGGACTCTCTTGGACATGTTACCTATGTTTCGGTAGGTGGATAACATCTGGAGTCGCTGAGTGCTCTCCAGGGAATGATTCTAAAGCCTGTAAATTGTGATGCACAGAATCACATGAGAGGTGAAATTTTTATGCTCTAAGTGAACTGTGCCTATTGACCTTGATTCGGCGCCCTGAAGACTTCATTCATTCCTCCTGGGAAGATATGGCTCAAGGGAGTTTGGCTTCTTCTCCCTAACATAAACAACCTGGCGTACAGTAATCTGAACTCTCAAGGACAGTGCCATGTGACTGGCTTAGAAATTACCATCGGACATGCACTGAGAGTTAGATGCTGATGCTGATGCTGAGGACATGCTATCTAAGTTTCAGACACTAAAGACATAACATCCAACGTTGTTGTGAGAGGATTTTTGCTGTTCACCAGTAACTGATACACACACACTGCATACAAACATCACATGACTGATACACATATACTGACACACATACACTCACACTGTCTCTCTCAACTTGCTCTTGTCAACGTGTGTATTGTTTGTCTGCTAAATGTGCATTGAGGGTTTTTTTTCTTGTAATCATAATCTCGCTCACTGAGCGCTATTCTGATAACTATGTTTTTTTCTCTCGCCTACTGTGTCATCCCCTACCCCTTCCCTCTTTACCCCCACTGTATGACTGGCGCCTTCGGGCTGCCACGGCTCTGGGATGCGCTTATAGAGCGCGCCCAATGTCAAGACAAATTTCAATTATCCTGTATGTCTTGCACGTATGGTAGTATTGACAATAAAACCTTTCAATTCAATTCAATTCAGTGGTGCCCCGGCAGAATGAGCACATGATGGGGGGGACGACTTGTACTCTCCTTAGTTTGCAGAGGAAATGGAGGTGAGTTTGAGCCTTCTTAGCCAGTGATGTGGTGTTGTTGGACCAGGAGAGGTCCTCAGAGATGTGCACTCCCAGGAACTTGGTGCTGCTCACCCTCTCCACAGCTGCTCCATCGATGATCAGAGGGGGGTGCTGTGTGTGTCCTCTCCTGAAGTCGACCACAATCTCCTTGGTTTTTCCCACATTCAGGAAGAGATTATTGTCTTTACACCACTGGACCAGTTGGCTCACCTCATTTCTGTAGTTGGCCTCACCATTGTTGATGATGAGGCCCACCACCGTCGTGTCATCTGCAAACTTGATGATGTGGTTGGTGCTGTAGGCTGGTACACATTCTTGGGCCAGAAGGGTGAAGAGCAGCAAGCTGAGCACACACTCCTGTGCTTAGTGTGATGGTGTGATGGTCTTGGAGGTGTTGCTGCCAACCCACACATTCTGTGGCCTCCCTGTGAGAAAGTCCAGCACCCAGTTACAGAGAGAGGTTTTGAGTCCCATGTGTCTGAGTTTTTGTATTAGGTGCCGGGGGATGATTGTGTTGAATGCTGAACTGAAGTCCAAGAACAGCATTCGCATGTAGGAGTTCTTTGTCTGGGTGGGTAAGGGCTGGATGGAGAGCAGCAGCGATGGTATCTTCTGTGGATCTGTTTGACCAGTATGCTAACTGAAATGGGTTGTGGGAGGGAGGGAGGATGAACTTGATGTTTTGTATGACCAGCTGCCCAAAACACTTCATTATGATGGGGGTCAGTGCTATGGGCCGGTAATCATTGTAGCTGGATGGGATGGGCTTCTTTGGGACTGGTATTATGGTAGCAGTTTTGAAACACGTGGGAACAACAGCTTGACTCAGGGAGATGCTGAAGATGGTGGACAGGACATTCTTGAGCTCCTCTGGACAGTCCTTCAGAACGCGATGTGGTATAATGTTTGGTCCAACTGCCTTGTGTGGGTTGATCCTGGAGAGGGTCCTCTTTATGCGAGCCGGATCCAGACTTATGGCCTGCTTGTCTGGAGGAGGAGTGGTCTTCTGTGCTGATGTGCTGTTTTGTGCTTCCAAGTGACCAAAGAAGTCATTTAGGTTGTTAAGCAGTGTGATGTCACTCGCACAGGTCTGAGGTGGAGGTTTGTAGTTGGTGAGGGTCTGTATGCCACGCCAGAGGGAACGTACATCTCTGGTGTTGCTGAAGTGGCCGGATATTTTCTTGCTGTACTGTCGTTTTGCCTCCTTGATGCCATGGGACAGGTTGGCCCTAGCTGTTGTTAGTCCTGCAGTGTTGCCGGCCCTGAAGGGTGCGTCCTGAGCCCTCAGGAGCCTGTGGACCTCTGCTTTCATCCATGGCTTTTGGTTAGCACGAACAGTGATGGTTTTGCAGTGAGTGACATCATCAATGCATTTAGCTATGTACGCTACAACAACCTCAGTGTACTCCTCTTTGTTTGTGTGTCCATTGTGAGTGGCTGCATGCTTGAAAGTGTCCCAGTCTGTAGTGCTGAAGCAGTCTTTCAGAGCATCCGAGGCCCCCTCTGGCCACACACATACCTGCTTTTTTTGTTGACCTGATTGTTTTCATTCTAGGTTTGTATGCTGGCCTTAACAAGATGGTGATGTGATCAGAGACCCAGGTGGGGAAGGGGAGAGGCTCTGTATACTTTCTTGTGAGTTGTGTACACCAGAAACAGCAAATTGTCTCCTCTTGTTGGAAGGTCCACATATTGGTGTAGTTTTGATAGGAGGGCCTTTAAATCTTCATGGTTGAAGTCTCCTGCTGTGATGAGAAATCCATCTGGATGCGCCATTTGTGTCTCACTTATTAGCCTGATGGAGTTCTTTTAGTGCTTTGCTCCTCTCGCCAATGGTGGTGGGCAAGATATACACAGCAACTAGTAGGACACATGAAAATTCTCTTGGAATGTAAAAGGGTCGGCACTTGATGATCATAAACTCCACCAATGGAGAACAGTGTTTATGCACAACAGTTGCATCTCGGCACCAAGCGTCACTGATGTAAACACACATGCCTCCACCTCGGGTCTTTCCTCCTTCCATGAACACCCTATCAGCCCGGTAGCATGTTAGCCCTGCTAACTGAATGACAGAGTCCGGTATATTGTCATTTAACCACATTTCCGTAAAGACAAAAACACAGCAGTTCCGTACATCACATTGCGCAGTTCTCAGGAGCTGTATGTGGTCTATTTTCTTGTCTAATGAGTGTACGTTGGCCAGAATGAGGGAAGGAATCGTGAGTCTGTGTGGGCTAGCAGTTAGCTTCATTCGGATACCTCCGTGTTTACCTCTCTTTTGTCACCGCTCACACCGTCTACGGCATCTCCATTTGGCACGAGACATAGCAGTCGTGCTCGGGGGTGTAGAGGTCTGGTGGAAAAGACCTAGGCCACGGAGTACCCCTGTAATGCTCTGAACCAAGACGTAATGTTTGGTGATATTCCTTATCTCCAGAAGGCTGTGGCGACTGTAGGTTGTGCGCAGCATCATATGCAGACATTAAACACATGAATACTCACTTTGGCGTAATTTAAACAACACTAAATAGCACAAACCACAAAGAGAGAAGGGAGGCCGCTGCGTGTTCACATGCCACCTAGGTTTAAATTGAAAATGACACAAAGTAACAAACTTGTCAATTGATTCAGACCAAATTAAACAAATTTAGGTGTGAAAGCACCCTTACTCTGCTTGGTTTGGAGATAGTTGGGATGAAACCCATACTGCTAAGTGCTTTCAAAAATGCATCAGTTCTTTTATGGTTTTTAGGATTTACTGTATCAATGTTGAAGTCACCACAAATGTAGCTATTTTTGTCTCTAGCAGTATTAAGTAAAGTTTCCATATTTGTCAGAAAAATGTCAATGTTAGAGCCTGGTTTTCTGTACCGCTGACAGATTTTTCATTTTTTTCAATACTTCTTTCAATCGTAATGCACTCCATGGCTTCCTCAACGACCATTGGCATGTCACCAATAACCTTATGATTAAGAGTTTTATCAACAAACATGGCCACACCCCCACCCTTCCCATTCACCCTGTTGATGCAATAAAAATCATATCTTTCAATAACAAATTCACCACACCTTGATCTGCATCAATCCGTGTTTCAGAAATGACTATAATGTTAAATCATTTTTTTAAAGTTGCCTAAGTAATCCTTAATATTTTGGAAATTTGCATATAAACTTCTGCTGTTAAAATGCATTATAGATATTGTATTTCCATGACTGATATTAGAGTTTAAATCATGCTCTGTATAGTAGTTGCAAAGTGGAGCAATATTTTGATAAAAGTTTTGATCAGGATCAATTTCCTGTTCTAACTCTAGCATCTATATTTTATCAGTAATATCATATTGCTACTATTCCCTGAAAGTCGTGAGTATATGTTCAGATAAATAAAATATATCACACTCTCAACTGTATACTCTATGCATCTCTTTCAATTGTTTCCAGTTGCTCCATACTCCTAATCCATAGCCCCTTTGCATTTTCTGGCGCTCCCTTAGGATTAACAAAAATCTTACAGTTTGCTCTCCATGTGGACTGGATTTTGCCTTGCTTCCGCAACTCCGAGTTTGTTTTTTAAAATAATTCTGTTGAACCACAATACAAAAGCATTGTCTAATTTTCATTGGTTAATTTTCATAGAATTTTTATTTATTACCCCTTTTGTCAGATTCAAGTTATTTCTGTGACCATTGTGGGTTTTTCTTTCATTAACAGAGGGGTACCAACAATTTTGTCCACGTGTGTACATACTTTCTTTCGCAGCGGCAGCAGCATCTTCATGGAAAAGGAGTGAAAAACGGGAAGTCAAACAGCAGAAATGGACTCTATTGTGGCTTATATTATTCATATATCCATACCTACATATGTATAGACATAAGTGGAACGTTTAGAGATTGCATATGTAGAATGACCTCACGTCTCAGAGCAGGACAAGACGTCTCGACCACCGGCGAAGATCAAGGAGCAGACGGAGTCGCAGCGGTGGAGACCTGATCGAACTTCCTGACCACCCAGGGTCAGGTGGAGGAGAGAGAGAACAATGGAGAGGGATTACGCTAATGCGGGATGTCAGCTTTGATATGCAATGTCTTTTGTTGAGTGTGGGTATAAGTATGAAGGTCTGACTGCGCTCGACCTCTCTTATTCTGCTTCTGCATCGAGATGAGACATGTTAGGGACTGGAAGCTGATAATAAAACTTGATTTATAAAATAAGATAAGAGAGAGATAAGATAAGATAAGCCTTTATTAGTCCCACAACGGGGAAATTCCAGGATTGCAACAGCAAGGAGTTGGTCAAACTTACACATCGCTTCTTCATTTCAAGCTCCCTACATTGGTGACCCCGACATGATGATGGACCAAAGACGTTCTCCCGCTACAAGCTCATCAGAGGCGACCCAGGCAAGCGCCGTCGCCAACGCAGACAAGGGAACGGATGGAAGACATTCCCCCACAGCAGAATCGTCAGAGAGGGCTCAACCGAGCACCGTCCCCAGCCCCGCCGCGAGAACGGAAGAAAGGCGTTCTCGCCCTGCAGACACATCAGAGACGGCCCGGGCAAGCGCCGTCACGTCAAACTCCCAGAGTTCTGGCAAAACGACCCGAGCTCGTGGTTCCAGCAAGCTGAGGCTCAGTTTGCACTGGTGGGGATAACAGCGGATGAAACAAAATTTTACCACATCGTCGCCAGACTCGATGCCACAACATCAAGATGCGCGTGGAGTGTGATACAACAACCGCCCGCCCACGACAAGTACAAAGAACTGAAGGCGACCCTCATCGAGAGCTTCGTCCCCTCGGCCGAGGAAAGAGCAGGGAGGATTCTGGCGACTCATGGCCACAGAGGACACAGACCGATGGCCCTCATGGAGGACATGCTGCAGCTGAGGGAGGCAGACAATGATAACTTCCTCTTTCAACATATCTTCCTCAGCACTCTGCCGTCACACATGAGAGGGACCCTGGCCAACATACGGCGCAGCACCCAGCAGGACTTCCGCATGCTGGCCCGAGAAGCGCAGCGGCTCATCAACTCCTGCGGCGAACAGACGGCCACAGCAGCATCTGCAGATCTCGGCGCGGAAGCCCAGAGCAGCGGAGAACCGCAGACAACAGAGCAGAGCCCGCCCACCATGGCAGCGACGCGACCAAGGCGCAGCAAGCGGAACGACCTCTGCTATTATCATCAACGTTTCGCTGAGAGGGCGTACAAATGCGTGCCCCCCTGCAATTTCAAGAGCTCGGGAAAACGCCAAAGCCCGGAACCTTTAGCAGCTACGGCTCTCGGCGAGACAAACAAGCTGCTCTACGTGACTGACGGACACTCCGGGAGACAGTTCCTCATCGACACTGGAGCTCAGGTGAGCTTCATCACCCCGTCCAACGCAGACCGGGCAATGGGACCCCATGGAAACGGAGCGATGGCAGCTAACGGCTCGATCATCGACACCTTCGGTGAAAGAAACCTACCTCTGTCCATTCACGGCCGCAACTATAGGTGGACATTTATTATAGCGGCGGTGAGTTTTAACTTGTTGGGCGCTGATTTCTTGTGTGCACATGGGTTGTTAGTCGATCTTGCAAATAGACGCTTGGTTAATGCACTATCATTTTCTTCTTTCCCCTGCTCAGCTCGAGTTTCTCCACCACCCGTGCAGGCCAGCGTCACCACAGCAGGAGGTAAGTTTGACCAACTCCTCACCCAATTTCCAGCACTCACAGTTCCCAAATTTTCAGCAACAGTAGCGAAACATGGGGTTGAACACTTCAGAATCAGAATCAGAATCAGAATCAGGTTTATTGCCATTGTTCATGTAGTACACAAACTAGGAATTTGTCTCGGTACAATGCTGCAACATTAAACATGATAAGATAAGAGAAATAAACTATACATGTAATAAAGTGTAGGATAAGATTAAGTGATACTGGTCAACAGTTAAAATATATATTAGCCAGCAGCAGATACTGTGGAGAACTATATAGTGCAGTCGGTAATGCAGGAAGAAAACAGTGATGATTGACATGAGTCTGGTTGAGCTGCTGTACATGGTGCACGAGAGTCACTTAGTGTTCAGCAGTCTAATGGCAGAGGGGAAGAAGCTGTTCATGTGACGGGAGGTTTTAGTCTGGATGGACCGAAGTCTTCTACCAGAGGGGAGGGGGGCAAACAGTACGTGACCAGGGTGTGAGGGATCGGCTATGATCCGGCCAGCACGCCTCCGGGTCCTGGAGATGTACAGATCCTGGAGAGATGGGAGCTTGCAGCCGATCACCTTCTCAGCAGTGCGCACGACGCGCTGCAGCCTTAGTCTGTCCCTGGCAGTGGCTCCTGCGTACCACACGGTTATGGAGGTGGTGAGGATGGGCTCGATGATGGCTGTGTAGAACTGCACTAACATCTTGGTGGGTAGCTTGAGCTTCCTCAGCTGCCGCAGGAAGAACATCCTCTGCTGGGCTTTTTTGATGAGTGAGCTGATGGTCAGCTCCCATTTGAGGTCCCTGGTGATGGTAGTGCCTAGGAAGCGGAAGGAATCAGCAGTGGTGATGGGAGAGCCTGAGAGGGTGAGGGGGGGCAGAGGAGTAGTGACTTTCCTGAAGTCTACAATCATCTCCACTGTCTTCAGAGCGTTCAGCTGCAGGTTGTTATTGCTGCACCAGGATGCCAGCTGGGCCACCTCTCTCCTGTAGGCGGACTCGTCGCCGTTGGAGATGAGCCCGATGAGGGTGGTGTCGTCCGCAAACTTGATCAACTTGACAGACTGGTGGCTGGAGGTGCAGGAGTTGGTGTAAAGGGAGAAGAGTAGGGGGGAAAGTACACAGCCCTGGGGTGATCCGGTGCTGATGCTAGTATAGTCTGAGACAGTCTTTCCCAGCCGCACATGCTGCCTCCGGTCCGTCAGGAAGTCAATGATCCACCTGCAGAGGGAGTCAGGCACGTTGAGCAGGGACAGCTTGTCCCGGAGCAGAGCGGGGCGGATGGTGTTGAATGCGGAGCTGAAGTCCACAAACAGGATCCTGGCGTAGGTTCCCGGGGAGTCCAGGTGCTGCAGGATGGAGTGGAGGGCCAGGTTGACTGCATCGTCTACAGACCTGTTGGCTCGGTAGGCAAACTGCAGCGGGTCCAGGAGAGGGGTGGTGATGGACTTGAGGTGGGACAGGACCAGGCGCTCAAAGGACTTCATGACTACAGAGGTGAGCGCTACAGGTCTGTAGTCATTAAGTCCAGTGATCCGTGGCTTCTTGGGGACAGGGATGATGGTGGAGGATTTGAGGCAGGATGGCACGTGGCATAACTTAAGGGAGGTGTTAAAAATGTCTGTGAATACAGGAGCCAGCTGTTTCGCACAGAGTCTCAGGGTGGAGGGAGACACGCCGTCTGGGCCGGGGGCCTTGCGCGGGTTCAGTCTGGAGAACTGTTTGAGCACATCCTGCTCACTGATGATAAGGGGAGGGGGGGAGGAGGGGGGGGGTGCCTTAAATGAAGTAGGGAATGTGGAGGCTGTGGAGCTGGAGGGAGGGGGGGAGTTGGACACAGATGACGAGGTGTCAAAACGGGCATAGTGTTGGGACAGTCTCTGACAAAGGGCTTTGTCATCCTGACCTTTAGGAGCCTGAGGCCGATAGTTGGTGATCTGCCTCAGTCCTCTCCACACGGAAGCCGAATCATTAGCAGTGAACTGCTGCTGGAGTCTCTCTGAGTACACAGATTTAGCCCTCTTCAGCTCTCTGTTAAACCGGTATTTAACCTCCCTGTAGCAGTCCCTGTCTCCACTTTTCAGCGCTGCTTCCTTCTCCTTCCTGATCTGTCTGAGCTTAGCTGTGAACCAGGGTTTGTCATTAGAGTAACTCACCCTGGTGCGTGATGGAAGAATGTTCTCTTCACAAAAGTGGATATATGAGTTCACAGTGTCCGTGTACTCATCCAGATCATGCGTGGCTCCTTTAAGCATGCCCCAGTCAGATATTTCCATGCACGTTTCCAGCTTCTCCTCAGCTTCACTGGTCCGTATCTTCGTAGTGCTCACAACAGGTTTAGTGAGCTTCAATCTCTGTCTGTATGTGGGAATGAGGTGAACCATCACGTGATCAGATAATCCCAGCGCAGCTCGAGGGACAGCGCGATATGCGTCTTTCACTGTGGTGTAACAGTGATCCAGTGTGTTTAATCCTCTGGTGGGGCATTTAATAAACTGTTTGTAGCGGGGGAGATCGTGGCTCAGATTGCACTGATTAAAGTCGCCAGCCACAATAATCAGCGAGTCTGGAAAACTCCGCTCTGTGTGTTGAATGTGATCCGCGAGCACGCGCTGAGCTTCGCGCGTGTCCGCGTCGGGAGGGGCGTACACAGCGATCAGTATAAAAGAAGCAAACTCCCGCGGGGAATAGAAGGGCTTGCAATTGATAACAAGAAATTCCAAGGCAGGAGAACAGTGTTTGGAAATTACCGTTACATCAGAGCACCAGATGCAGTTGATGTAGAAGCAGACTCCGCCTCCTGTGGTCTTGCCGGAAAGCTCTGTGTCACGATCAGCACGGAAGAGCTGGAAGCCGTCGAGGCGCAGCGCGCTGTCCGGTATATTTTCCCGGAGCCAGGTCTCAGTAAAGCAGAGGACAGCTGAGGAGGCGAGGTCCTTAAAACGCATCAGCAGTCTCAGTTCATCCACCTTGTTAGTGAGAGAGTTGGTATTGGACAGAAATATGCCAGGCAGCGCCGTTCGTGAGCCTCTCCTGCGAAGTCGCACGAGAGCGCCCGCTCGTCTTCCTCTCTTCCGCCGTCTCACTTTCCGAGCCAAACAATAAACCAGATCGGCGGCAGGGGCTAGAAAAACTGGGAGGAGGTCCGTGGGGGTGAAAGTCCTGATATTTAAAAGTTCTTCACGGGTATAAGTGCAAGCAGACACACAATTGACAAACAAAAACAAACAAAGAGCGCAGCGAAGCACCATGTCGACCGCTGTGGGCGCCATCTTGGATCGAGCACCATCCCCACAACAGGCCCACCTGTTTTCGCCAAAGCTCGGCGCTTAGACGCGACCAAGCTCGCCATAGCACGCGACGAGTTTGCCAGCCTAGAAAAATTGGGCATTATTCGGCGCTCGAAAAGCCCTTGGGCATCACCACTACATATGGTCCCGAAAACCGACGGTTCTTGGAGACCTTGCGGTGATTACCGCAGATTAAACAATGCGACAGCGCACGACCGCTACCCAATCCCTCACATCCAAGATTTTTCACTACATCTGGCGGGTGCGCGCATTTTCTCTAAAATAGACCTGGTCCGCGGCTACCACCAAGTTCCGGTTCGACCGGAGGACGTTCCCAAAATGGCTGTAATAACCCCTTTTGGTCTTTTTGAATTTTTGCGAATGCCGTTTGGCCTCAAAGGCGCTGCTCAAACTTTTCAGCGTATGATGGACGCGGTATTACGCGACCTCCCCTTCGTGTTCGTCTACCTCGACAATATTCTGATAGCCAGCTCGTCAGAGGAAGAACACGAACAACACCTCACTACAGTTTTTCGGAGACTAGAGGAGCACGGGTTAATAATCAACCCAGCCAAATGCCGATTCGGCGTGTCACAAATTGATTTTTTGGGACACAGAGTTTCACCAGAGGGGGCAGTTCCATTGCCGGACAAAGTGCGCGCGGTAGCAAATTTCTCACGACCACAAACGGTCAGATCGCTACAAGAATTTTTAGGAATGGTGAATTTTTACAACCGTTTCCTCCCCCGCGCAGCTCAACTCGTGCAGCCCCTATATGCCACGCTCAGAAAACAAAAGCCCTCCAACGCGGTCGAATGGACCCCGGAGTGGGAACGCGCCTTCGCGGAAGTAAAAAGTGCACTAGCGAATGCCACATTGTTGGTTCACCCCGATCCCTCGGCCCGCATAGCATTAACCACAGACGCTTCAGTCCTGGCCATAGGGGCAGTCGTAGAACAGCATGTTGGCGGAACCTGGCAACCGTTAGCATTTTTTAGTAAATCTTTAAACCAAACCGAGCGTAAATACAGCACTTTTGACAGGGAGCTGCTAGTGCTTCATTTATCCATCCGCCACTTCCAGTTCTGGCTGGAAGGGCGGCGTTTCACGGCTTTTGTAGACCACAAACCACTCACTTTTGCGATGGCTAAAATTTCAGAACCATGGTCAGGCAGGCAACAAAGACAACTTGCCGCAATTTCAGAGTTCACCACAGATATTCGACATGTGGCAGGCAAGCTTAATGTGGTAGCAGACTGCCTCTCCCGCGCTGTGACATCGTCAGAGCGCGAGGAAGCAGATTATACTACTGCAGCCGCAGAATGGCCAACGCGGACGCGTACGCGGCCCCAATCCACGTAGGGATAGATTACGCGGCCATGGCAGCGGAACAAAGCAGTGACGCGGACGTGCGCACGCTCCAGTCTGGACCAACAGGGTTAAGACTGGAGGAAAGGGGTTTGCGTGACGGCGTTCCCCCCCTAATCTGCGACGTGTCAACCGGCCAGCCTCGCCCAGTGGTTCCAGCCACGTGGCGCCGCCGCATTTTTGACTCGGTTCACTCCCTCGCGCACCCAGGGGTGCGCGCCTCGGTTAAAATGGTCGCGGAGAAGTTTGTTTGGCCGGGCCTGCGTAAAAATGTAAAGGAATGGGCAAGGACTTGCATGTCTTGCCAACGCGCCAAAATACACAAACACACAAAAGCTCCTCTAGAACCTTTCCGAATTCCAGCCAGGAGATTTGACCACGTACACGTCGACCTCATGGGCCCACTACCGTCGTCGCAAGGGTTCACACACCTGTTAACAATGGTAGACCGTACCACGCGCTGGCCGGAGGCGGTCCCGCTGGCGTCAACCACAGCCGCGGAAGTCGCTCGCATTTTTTTAACAAACTGGGTGGCACGTTTCGGCGTCCCATTGGACATCACGTCCGATAGGGGGCCTCAATTTGTCTCAGAGCTGTGGTCAGCCATGGCCAGCAGCTTAAGGGCGACAATTCATCGCACCACCGTGTATCACCCTCAGGCTAATGGGTTATGCGAGCGTTTTCATAGGGCTTTTAAGGCCGCCCTCAGGGCCTCACTAACGGATACAGATTGGGTGAATAAACTTCCCTGGGTTTTATTAGGGTTGCGCTCTGCGCCTAAGGAGGATCCAGATGCCTCCCCGGCAGAATTAGTTTTTGCACAACCTCTCAGGCTCCCAGGTGAGTTCTTACCAGAACATCCAGAGCCCGGGCACCTACCAGCCCTGAGGCCCCTAAGCAGCACAGGACCGGACACGCTCCCCGGGCCCATACATCACTCTTTTCTGCGGGTTTTTGTCCCCCAAGCTTTGAAAAACGCCAAATTCGTTTTTGTTAGGCACGAAGCTTTAAAACCAACCCTCCGCCCTCCATACGACGGACCATACAGAGTGCTGGAACCTGGTGATAAGCATTTTGTGCTTGATTTAGGGGACAGAAAAGAAACAGTCAGCATTGACAGACTTAAACCTGCTTTCTTGTTGAGCGACGAGCCTGCACGGGTGGCGAGAGCACCTCGGCGGGGTAGACGCCCCAAGAGAAAAGACTCAGCCCCCCTGCAGGGAACAAATAACCACTCTCCTCCCCAAGCTGCAGATCCCTTACAGGATGGTCCCGCCAGGACGCCAAAGCGGGCCTACAGCAGATTCGGGAGAAGATTAAAACCCAGACGACACATAGACTGATGTAAAATTGACAAAGAGTTGCTAACTATGTTGTCGGATTGTGCCATTGCAGTTTTAAGGCTGACTTGTGACATTAATTATACTGTTGTTGTTACCACTGAATTTTTAACAGGATCATGCTGCATAACTTGAAGGTTAACATGACTGCTGAAGATATTTTTTCCTTTTTCCGGTTGAGATGTATAACGGTATAATATGTCATGGATGTTACCTTAAGCTGTAAAACTTAATTTGATTGTCCTTTTCTTAGACGTTTGGGGGGGGGGGCTGTGGCTTATATTATTCATATATCCATACCTACATATGTATAGACATAAGTGGAAGGTTTAGAGATTGCATATGTAGAATGACCTCACATCTCAGAGCAGGACAAGAGGTCTCGACCACCAGTGAAGATCAAGGAGCAGACGGAGTCGAAGCGGTGGAGACCTGATCGAACTTCCTGACCACCCAGGGTCAGGTGGAGGAGAGAGAGGACAATGGAGAGGAATTACGCTAATGCGGGATGTCAGCTTTGATATGCAATGTCTTTTGTTGAGTGTGGGTATAAGTATGAAGGTCTGACTGTGCTCGACCTCTCTTATTCTGCTTCTGCATCGAGATGAGACATGTTAGGGACTGGAAGCTGATAATAAACTTGATTTATAAAATCACATCGCTTCTTCATTTCAAGCTCCCTACATCTATATTTGAAAAGAAATTTTGTGAAGAAGTCCGCCGTTTCCTTGTTGGTGAAAATCCTGGCACGTCAGCGCCTTGGCGCTACCTATCGGGAGGGAGTGAAACTACAAATGATGGTTGTGTGCATGCGTCAACCTCTTGGCCTGGGGAGATGAAAAAAGTCAGCATGAACAGCGCCGCGTGCGTGCCGGGCTCTTCCAAAGCGTACGCGGACCACAGCAGACTAGAGGGGAAATGCAGCATGAAGCAGGATTCAGACTTTAATAATCCTCTTTAACCAAACAGAACTCATGTTTACCATCTTGGTTAGAATGTGAGTAATTAGTCACTGACAGTAAAAAATACTGATGACGTTCAGATGTAATTGGTAGCAGATGGCTGTAGATTTAATTTTACTGTGTGCAGGTTGGATTTTAAGTTGCACTAGAAGTCAGTAAAGTTGGGATTCTGGAGTTTACTCCTGTTTACCAACAATAAAAATTCCCAGCATGCATCACTGCACAAATGATTAAACAAATCCCAAATCAGATTTGTTCGTTGTGACCTTCTAGACTGTGGTAGAAGAAGATTTTGGTTTCTTCATTTCTGTTTTTTTTTCTTTAAGACAAACATTTCTGTAACATTTTATCCGTTTCATTCTCACAATGAATCGTCGTTCTTAGCGTTTTTACCTTCATGGTGATTTCCTGTTTTCAGTCGTCTCTTCTTTGGTTTGGGTTCTTCTTCTTCTTTTATCGATCCTGAGTCTACATGCCGGCTTCCTTCCTCATCTTGGATCTCAGTTCCAGCAGAGTTGTGAGAGAGGAGCTGCTCACTGTTTGGTTCTGCTTCACTCTGCTGCTTTTCCTCAGAAATCACAGTCACCATGATGGTATCGGCCTCCAGCTTCACTACCAGCTGTTCTCCCTCCTGACTGATGCAGAGTTCCTCCTGTTCCTCTTTAACCTGTGGAGGTTCTGGTTCCTCCTGTTCCAAACCTGAGTTCTCCTCTTGGTTCCAGAGCTGCTGGTCAGGAGAAAACTCGTTCTCACAGACGTGTTGCTCTGGGAAGTCTAGAGGGAAAACAGATCAAAGAAATCATTCACTAATGGGATTAAAGCAGAACTCAGTTCTAAGGAAATAAATGTCCACCTCTGTTGGTCTTTTTGAGCTGCTGTCAACTTGAGCAGTAATAATCCAGTCAGAAGGAATGACCTGAAGGAGCCCTCAATAAATTTCTAACTGCTTCTCTACAGAGAACAGAGGGAGGAGGGATGAAGAAACACAAGAAAGACGAGGGCTGCCCCCGACTAAAGATTTTCCTGGTTGACCAGAAGTCACAAGTTAAAGCAAACAGTCCAACATTTGTAGCACTATTATGACAGATATATTCATTTCTTCACTGATTCCAGCTGAGATTTTCACTCCTCATCTTATTTTCACTTTATCAGGAAACCTGGGGACACCTGTGGGATCATGTGATCTCTGGCTATTGATCAGGGCCTGGTTAGGTTCCACCTCTCTGTCTCTTCTCAGCATGGAAGCCATGACTGCAGAACTGCTGTTCACCACCTTTATCTTTTTTCTAATAAACTTTGTTTAAGCTGTTCTAGTAGGCTGGACTCCTTTATATTGATCCCTTCAATCCAGGCTGGATTTATGGCACAACACTGAATATTTAGGTATTTTAGTCATTTTTCTTATATTACATATTCATTTTTATCATTTAAAGGCCAAATGTCACGTAATTTTTTTTTCTAAATGACAACGAATTTAGATAAAATACACATAGCTTAAACCAAATATTCATACCGGAGACCATATCACCCACCTGTATTTACATAATTGCACAAAATACACCAGGTGAAGGCCCCACCTTGCTTGCTGGCTTGTGACAGCCAGTCCAGACCACGCCCATGTTTTTGACATCACCAGTTGTACCCTGGCTGCCCTGCCTATCCACATTCACACTTATCAACATTGGACAATCATGACGGAAAGTGACAGCAATTGTGAACAAATTAGTTTAGTTTTGTCTTTTTTTTTTGTCTTTTTTTTTGTCAGTGGTTCAGACAGTGACAGAGGCATAGAACCTTACCGGTTCGAGCCGTCCGAGACGGAATCAGATGCTTTGTCTGATGACAACAGTTCTAACGATGACCAGAGAGCAGAACCAGTGGAAAATGTCATTGAACTGGACATTAATTGCCTCCAGAATTGCGAAGCCGAAGGGGGTCTGTCCAGGGCGCCCCATAAATATTGATTTTTCTGAAGCCATTATGATTACAGTGGAGGAGAGCCGCTGCTGTCAAGAAACTGACCAGATCAATATGAAAATGGAGGCGCATACCCGTCAAGTGAGACGTTTTCGCCGTATTTTGGTGCCAAGCGCGGCTGTGGGAGACGGCGGAGTGGTTTGGGACACTTTTCTGGGAAATGTTTTAAATGTAGTTCGTGTTGTTATTGTCAAATATTTTAAGGAAAATACGGGGAAAATGCAATTTTAGCAAAAACGGGCGTATTGCCATTTCTGTACGCCCAAAAGAAAAATATACTGGAAAAAAAACTGAGTGCCTTGAGGAGCACTCCTGTGTGTGATCACCCACAGCAGGTGATGGCAGATCGCTCAGCGTCAGCTATTTGCACTACCATGAGAAGTGTGGAGTCACTCATTAGTTTAATTGTCTGGGCGGGCTGATCGCTCAGCTTGAGCTATTCTCACTACTGTTCGAAGTGTGGAGTCAATCATTAGTTTAATTGTCTTGGGCTGATCGCTCAGCTTGAGCTATTCTCACTACCATGAGAAGTCATTAGGACAATGGTTTAACACGTTGAGCTGTGCAGCGGTTGCGGAACAGACAGAGATGGCCTGACAAATACAGAATTCTGCTTTTTTTTTTTATTTTGCGCCGGACGCTCAGTTGTTTTGTTATTGTCAAATATCCATGAATCCTTAAAATATTTGACAATAACAACACGAGTTGCATTTGGGGCATTTCCCAGAGAGGTGTCCCTTGTTGCTCCGCAGTTCCTTATAGCCGCTTTTTACGGTGTTGAAGTACGGCGAAAACGTCTCACTTGACAGGTATCAAAACATTTCCCAGAGAAGTGTCCCTTATTACCCAGCTGTCCCTGATAGTCCCGTTTTAAGGTATGGGTGAAATATCCAATTTTTTCTTTCTTGTTGCTCACTTCAACCTTCCAGTCTCCATATAAACAATCAATTGAAATACCCCAAGCATCAAACTAGGGTACAATCGATTTCGTCACTTCCGCCTTCTTCCCCAGGCGATTCCAGGGGCCGTGTCAGGCCAAGTGCGGCAGTTTTAAATTAACGAATATTCCGTTGTTACTGAAGCATATGCACCAAGACCCGAACGGATCGGTTCCCTTTTATATCTAGTTTCAAGATATTTAAAGTACCCTGTTACGTGACATTTGGCCTTTAACTATCTATGTCATTTACTTTAAGTCTACAGAGTTCCAATTCTATTTCACCACATCATTTTTTATCTTTTTTGTTACTGGAGTGGTGGCCTAGAGGTAGAACATCCGCCCCACAACCAGGAGGTCATGGGTTCAAGTCCTGGCCGGGTCATGCCAAAGACCATATAAAAATGGTACTTCCTGCCTTCTAGCTTGGTGTTCAGCAAAAACACAATGGAGGAAGGAAAGTTTGTTACCACAAGCCAGCGTACTCCCTTTGCCAGTCCCAAGCCTGGAAAAATGGGCAGGGTTGCGTCAGGAAGAGCATCTGGCGTAAATAAAAAATCCATGCTAATACGCTGTGGTGACCCCGACAGGGAGCAGCCGAAAGACAAAAAAATTGTCTTTTTTGTTAAAACTTTCTGATCTACAACTACTTTGTCTTTCCTCATGTGGACTGCTCTCATGTACTTTTTCAGTCCACTTCTTCTGTCTCATTTCTGTCTCATCAATCACTGAGTGGAATCTTGACCTGCACTGACCTTCATCAAAGGTTTGGGTCTCCTGCTTCAGTCCAAACTTCTCTCCCTCTTGACTGATGCAGACGTCCTCCTGTTCCTCTTTAATCTGGGAACAATCTGCTCCCACCTGAACAACAGTAAAGTTTCTCTCCTGGTTTCGAAGCTGCTGCTTGTCCAGAACCTCCTCCTGGTTAAAGTCATTTTGCTGTGGGACATCTGGAGGGACAAAGAGACACAAGAAAGTTGTTGGAATATGGTTCTGACTCTAAGAGATAGTGCCGTGGACACCGTGCACAGGCTAGCAAGAAAGCTTGAAAGCAGAAGCAGACATGTCATCGTTCACCAAGAAGGTAAAAGAAGAAATTTGGTGACAAAGTAAAGCCTCCCCAATCTGCACGGAGACTGAAACATGGGTAAAAAGTTGACGGGACGAAGGAGCTCCAAAGATGCACGTCTTCAGTCATAGTGGAGCATCTGTAACTCAGCCCAACTAGCTTCTGTTTTTATTTGTTCTGATAATGGTTGACAAGTTTTCTATTGGTTCGTTAAATGTTAGGAGGAGCATAAAGGACATCATTAAAAGGAAAACATCTTTTCTGTTTTGTAAAGAGCAAAAATGTCAGTGTTTAGTTTTACAAGATACTCGTTCTGCTGAAGTGGACGCTACCTTCTGGACTAATCAGTGGGGTGAAAGATTTTATTTAGTCATGGATCCAGCAGATGTGGTGGAGTGGTGATGTGCTTTAACAAATTTCCTGGAGAGATGCTAACACATAAAGCTGATGAACAGGGCCACTGGTTATAGATGCTGTTCTAAAAACTGAGAACTCAATTTATACTCTAATTAATGTTTACAGATACAGATGGTGGGAAAAAGTGTTTCCCCCCTTCCTGATTTCTCATTTTTATTGTATGCTTGTCACACTTAAATGTTTCAGATCATCAAACAAATTTAAATATTAGACAAAGATAACGCAAGTAAACACAAAATGCAGTTTTTAATTGAAGCTGTTTATTATTAAAGGTAAAAAAAAAAAAATCCAAACCTACATGGCCCTGTGTGAAAAAGTGATTGCCCCCCTGTTAAAACATAAATTAACTGTGGTTTATCACGTCTTTGGAAAGCTGACTTCAATTTTCTAGCCATTTCTAAAGCTTTGGGATTCCAGCGAACCACAGTGAGAGCCATTATCCACAAATGGTGAAAACGAGGAACAGTGGTGAACCTTCCCAGGAGTGGCCAGCTGACCAAAATTACCCCAAGAGCGCTGCAATGACTCATCCAAGAGGTCACAAAAGATCCCACAACAACATCCAAAGAACTGCAGGCCTCACTTGCCTCAGTTAAGGTCAGTATTCATGACTCCACCATAACAAAGAGACTGGGCAAAAATGGCCTGCATGGCAAAGTTCCAAGATGAAAACCACTGCTGAGCAAAAAGAATATTAAGGCTATTCTCAGTTTTGCCAGAAAACATCTTGATGATCCCCAAGACTTTTGGGAAAATATTGTGTAGACTGACAAGACAAAAGTTGAACTTTTTGGAAGGTGTGTCCCATTAAACTCCTAGCATTCCCTTAGAGCTTACTAGTCAGGACTTTATGAACTTTTTCAATAATAAATTTTCATCTATCAGAGATAAAATCAGCCAGATTCTGCCCACCGTTAACTTAAATACAGTAACTACTACAACTCCTTCAATTGATATCTGTTTGGATCAGTTTACTCCAATTGACCTTGTAGAGTTAGACAAAATAATTTTATCATCCAAGCCTTCAACTTGTCTTTTAGACCCTATTCCTACCAGGTTATTGAAAGAAGTCGTCCCACTTATTGGTAGCTTTATTCTTCAAATAATCAATTCTTCATTAACTTTAGGCCATGTACCGCAGGCTTTTAAAATGGCTGTAATTAAACCCTTACTCAAAAAGCCAACGCTAGATCCAGGAGTTTTAGCTAACAATAGACCAATCTCTAATCTCCCTTTCATTTCAAAAATCTTAGAAAGAGTTGTTGCTCCTGCAGGGAAATGGTTTATTTGAAGAGTTTCAATCTGGGTTTAGAATTCACCATAGTACTGAAACAGCCTTAGTAAAGGTCACTAATGACCTCCTTATCGCATCTGATAATGGACTTGTTTCTGTACTTGTCCTTTTAGACCTTAGTGCAGCTTTTGATACTATCGATCATAATATTCTACTTGATAGATTAGAACACTATGTTGGACTTAATGGAACTTCGTTGCAGTGGTTTAGATCTTATTTAACTGATAGGTTCCAGTTTGTTCATGTCAATGAGTTTTCTTTCAACTCAAAGCTCAGTCATGGAGTTCCACAGGGATCTGTGCTAGGCCGTACTCTTTTTAGTTTACATATGCTTCCGTTAGGCAACATTATTAGAAAGCACTGTATACATTTTCATTGTTATGCAGATAACACACAATTATACCTGTCAATGAAGCCAGATGATAGCAATCAATTAGCCAAGTTAGAAGCCTGCCTTAAGGAAATCAAAGCTTGGATGACTTGCAATTTCCTGCTATTAAATTCAGATAAGATTGAAGTTATTCTTGTTGGTCCAAAAAACCTTAGAAATACCTTTCCAAATAACCTTTAGGGCGGTGCGGTGGCGCAGTGTTTAGCACTGCACCAGCACAGCAACTCACCCTTGGCCATGGGATCCCTGGTTCGATTCCAGCCCCTGACCAACAGTGATCTGTGTGGAGTTTGCATGTTCTCCCCATATCTGCGTGGGTTTACTCCGTGATTTCTCCGGTTTCCTCCCACAGGCCAAAAACATGCAGGTTAGGTTAATTAGAGACTCTAAAGTGGCCCTAGGTGTGAATGTGTGTGTGAATGGTTAAGGGATAGCGCCGTACCGTGGCTGCTTCATCCATCCAGGTGGATGCCCTCAATTTCCCCTCTGGGGATCAATAAAGTATACAAAATCAAAAAATAAAAAATAAATAAAAAATAAAAAAAAATAAAACTTTTAGTTTAGATGCAGTTACTCTTTCTCTTAATAGCTCTGTGAGGAACCTTGGAGTTATTTTTGATCAAGATCTGTCTTTCAATTCACATATTAAATTCGTTTCTAAGACTGCCTTCTATCATTTGCATAATATTGCCAAGATTAGGAGCATCTTGTCTCAAAGTGATGCTGAGAAACTGATCCACGCTTTTGTTAGCTCTAGATAAGATTATTGTAATTCTTTATTATCACGTTGTCCTAAAATATCTTTAAAAAGTCTTCAGTTGATCCAAAATGCTGCAGCAAGAGTTTTAACAGGTACTAGAAAGAGAAATCATATCTCTCCGGTTCTGGCCTCCCTTCATTGGCTTCCCATAGAGTTTAGAATTAAGTCCAAAATCCTTCTTCTTCTTCTTTTTTTTTTTGATTTTGTATACTTTATTGATCCCCAGAGGGGAAATTGAGGGCATCCACCTGGATGGATGAAGCAGCCACAGTACGGCGCTATCCCTTAACCATTCACACACACAATCACACCTAGGGCCACTTTAGAGTCTCCAATTAACCTAACCTGCATGTTTTTGGTCTGTGGGAGGAAACCGGAGAAATCCCGGAGTAAACCCACGCAGATACGAGGAGAACATGCAAACTCCACACAGATCACTGTTGGTCAGGGGCTGGGATTGAACCAGGGATCCCATAGCCAAGAGTGAGTTGCTGTGCTGTTGCAGTGCTAACCACTGCGCCACCACACTGTCACCGCACTGTCACCGCACCTTACTTACAAAGCTCTAAACAATCAGGCCCCCTTTTATTTAAAAGATCTGATACTACCTGTAATATAAATGTGTTTTTAATGTGTGCCCTGATTTGTTTCTCAGTTGTTTTTAATATGTTTTGACGGTCCAGTTCAGTTCTCTTCCCATGATGGATTTATCTTAAGGTACATAATGACCTGGGCAGTATAACCTGTTCTTAGAAACTGATACTCCTCAGCACAGCAAGTTTCTCACTCCTTGAATCACTGTGGCATGTTTATAAAACAAGGCTTAACCTTTATTTCTCACATATGTGTGTGTGCAATGAGA
Organism: Pholidichthys leucotaenia; assembly: GCA_020510985.1. Taxonomy (NCBI): domain Eukaryota; kingdom Metazoa; phylum Chordata; class Actinopteri; order Cichliformes; family Pholidichthyidae; genus Pholidichthys; species Pholidichthys leucotaenia. Next base: position 47,365,318 of record CM035841.1, read on the forward strand.
TAGAACAGATGTTATATGTTTTGAGAGTCTGGCTGCAATCGCCTGGGAGCGGGGACTAGCCCCCCCCGCTCTCTACGCGATTCCATGGGGGGGGAAGTTGCCTGGCAACGAAGAGTGGCTCCTTCGTTGTGTACGTAACTCTACCCTTTAAAAAGCAGAGGTGTTTTGCCAAACAGTAGAGTCTGCCGTGAGTTTTTTTGCGCAGAACGTCCGGCTAAGAGAAATCACGCTCTTTCTTGCGGACCGTGGGCTCCCGGTCACCTGTATCAAACGGTAAGAGCTTGTGAAATGACATGAAATGCATTGATCCTTGTGTGTGTGAAGGAAATGTGTGACATGCAATGATTTCTCTTTTGTGTATGGAGATATGGTCTGTGGGGAATAAAGAGATACAGTTTTATTCTAGCAGCCGTGTCTCAGTGTGAATACTTTGTCTCAGTGTACATTCTTTTCTATGTGCCGACTTCTCACGAACCTGTCTAAATATTTTCATAAAACATTTTGGCGTCACGAACAGGATTCGAAGAAAATAACAGAGGTTAAAGAGGAGCTGTGCATAGGAAAGTCATGTTTAAGAGAAAAATTAAACAGAGTGTAGCTGGGGGCTCTCCCAGCTGTTGTGCTGGTGATTGTGTTGGTAATTGTGCCGTTATCCCAGGCTGGGATGGCTTATGGAAGCAGGTTGGTGTGTGTTTAGCTGATGGAGGTGGCAGATTAGCGCCATGGGCAGATTTGGTAGGGGACAGGTCCCCTTCGGTGATGTCTGCGTGTCTACGGGGTATTGAAGTTGCTCCAAAAGCTCCGCTGAGCGGAATTCAGCAGCAGGTGCGGTGTTGTGTGAGTAGCCGTTCTTTCTCTCCCATCGGCAAGGGGAGAGGCGAGCAGCGCTACATGTAAAAAAATAAACCTCCTTTTCCTTTCTCTCTCTCTCTCTCTCTCTGTGTGTTCCTCGCTCTCCCAAAGGGGGCGGGTGAGGGATAATTCTCTCTCTCTCTCTCTCTCTCTCTCTCTCTCTCTGTTCCTCGCTCTCCCAAAGGGGGCGGGCGCGGGAAGTTCTCTCTCCCTCCCTCTCCCCTTTTGCCTGAGGGGCGGGGGAGAGGCAAAGTTTGGCCTTTAGAAAAAAACAGAAGGTGAATTTTCTTTGCTGGCAAGTGAAGAATGCAAGAGGCGGGGCTGTCTGCCTCACAAGGCTTGGGAGATGCTGAGTTGCATAAAGGAAATATAAAAACAATAGGAATCAACAGTGAACAAAGAGGACAGTTTGATCCAGTTTTTAATGGATTTGGAACAAAGCAGAAACCCTCCCAGAGGGTGAAATTTCTGGGAATCTGCTGGAATAAGGGAGAAAGGGAAATCACAGACAAAGCCCGAGAAAAGATAATGGCTTTTGCCACCCCGCACACCAAAAAGGATGTGCAGCGGTTTATTGGGTTGTTTGGATATTGGAGGAGTCACATTCCTCATTTAGGGCAAATTTTGCAGCCTTTATATCAAGTAACAAGGAAAAAAGAGCAGTTTGAATGGACAGAAAAACAGCAAGTGGCTTTTGACATGGCCAAAGAGGCCATACAGCAAGCTCTATCATTGGGAAAAATGCAATCTGGTCCGGTTGAGTTGCAGGTGTCGGCCCGGAATGACTATGCAAATTGGAGCTTATGGCAAAAACAAGGCAAACAACGGAAACCTTTAGGTTTCTGGTCAAGGAAGCTGCCGAGTGCAGGAATTCGTTACACGCCCTTTGAAAAACAATTATTGGCGTGTTATTGGAGTTTGGTGGAAACAGAGGCATTAACTGCAGGGCATGAGGTGCTCATGAGGCCATTGATACCTATTCTGACGTGGGTAATGAGTGACCCCACCACACATCGGATAGGTACCGCCCAGGAGAGTAGTATCATTAAGTGGAAATGGTACGTGTCTGAAAGAGTGAAATCTGGACAAAAAGGAGTTTCGGTCTTGCATGAACAAGTTGCTGATGTCCCAGAGGCAGATGAGTCTTGTTTTGAAGTTGAACAGCTGCAAGAATCTCCTGTGTTAACAGGGCCCCGCTATGACGAACTCACAGACGAGCAAAAGAGCAGGGCGTGGTTTGTGGATGGCTCTTCTCAGTGGGTAGCGGGAAAACGAAGGTGGAAAGCCGGGGCTTTCAACCCTCATCTGGGGCAAATTTTGGAAGAAATGGGTGAGGGAAAAAGCAGCCAATGGGCCGAGTTGAAGGCCGTGCACATGGTGATACAACATGTGGGTGTGTCAGGAGCATATATCTACTCTGACTCCTGGTCAGTGGTTAATGGGTTAACCACATGGATGCCTACATGGCAGTCCAATCAGTGGCGGATTCAAAAGAAAGAGGTGTGGGGTAAAGAGTTGTGGGAGGAAATCTGGCAAAAGGTCCAAGGGGTCACTATCCATGTCACCCATGTTGATGCCCATACTCAAAATATGGACTCAGAAGCCCTCCACAACCGTTATATTGATGGAGTGGTCAGAGCAATGTCAGTGGAAAGGCAATCCACTGCGGATTTGGCCCGGTGGGCCCATGAAAAGAGTGGACATTGGGGAATTCAAGCTACTACCCAATGGGCCAGGGATAGAGGCATTGATTTGAAAACTGATGATGTAAAGACAGCCGTTGAACAGTGTGAGGTCTGTCAGCATCATAGAAGAGGTGTCCCACAACATCTCACTGGACATATACAAAGGGGAAAGAGCCCAGGACAAATCTGGCAAATGGATTTTATTGGTCCCCTTCCAGAGTCACAACGATGTAAATATGTATGCACGGCTGTGGATACATTTTCGGGTGTGGTAGTGGCACACCCAGCCAAAGTGGCTAATCAGAAGGCCACACTGGCCTGTGTGGAACTAATTGAAAAGTTCTATGGGCTACCTGTACAGATTCAAACTGACAACGGGACCCATTTCACCGGAAACCTGGTGAAAGATTGGGCCAAACACAATCATGTGGAATGGATTTATCACGTTCCATATCATCCTCAAGCTGCGGGTTTAATTGAGAGAATGAATGGGTTGTTGAAAACCACCTTGAGAAAAGGAGGGACAAACAATAGTTTGGAAGGGTGGAAAAAACGCTTACCACAAGCGCTGAAACAGCTAAACAATAGACCCATTGCACCTGGTACAACACCACTGAATCGAATGATCACTGTCAATCTTGAACACTCTGAAGGACAAATTATTGAGATGTGGAAAATTAACCCAGAGGCAACACTACCAGTGCGAGCGACGAAAGGCTCGGCTGGATTAGATTTAAGAGCTATGGAAACTCTCACCTTAATACCAGGAACACCCACTGTGGTAAAAACCGGACTAGGGTTGAAATGCCCGAATGGAATGTATGGTCATATATTGCCAAAGTCTGGATTATCCCTGAAAGGTTTAACGACTCTGGCCGGTGTGATTGACAGTGATTATCAAGGAGAACTGGGAGTGGTGTGCTTTGTACTGGGATCAGAGCCCATAACCCTGAATAAGGGGGATAAGGTGGCCCAATTGGTCATTATACCATGCCTAATGACTGATCCTGAAGAGATTGCTAAGCCGGCTGTGATGACGCAGAGGGGCGAAAAAGGCTTTGGTTCCACAGATAAATCTGGGGCCAAAGTATGGGTGAGGCAAGAAAATGGCCCTCCCCGCCCGGCTGAGATCATAGCTCAAGGGACGGATCAGGTGGTGACCATTTTGTATCCAGGAGAGCAAACCTGGATAAATGTACCAATATCAAAATGTTATCTAAGGGAGAACTAATTGTGTGTTTTCTCTTCTCCTAAGTATGTGCTTGCTTTGCAGGAATGTTCGGGGGGAGATTGGTGATTGGGCACCCGCAACGTCATGGGTCTTCTTCAACACCCCCACAAGCACCGAGGACATGGCGATGTCGTCTGCTGGGACATATGCCGCCCTGCCCTCGTTGTGATCCTGTGGATGAGTATCGCCGGTTGCTGGATCCAGATCCACGCCACACCAGGCCAATAAATGTTTGACGTGGACCAACCTACCAACCTGTCTCGTTGGGATGGAGGGAAAGTCGAACCGGTGCTAATCGGAGTCAAGACGGTTTCTATTGCTTATCAAACCAAAGGTGTAAGATACTGAACTTGACCAGCCACTGTCCTATTTACATATGCCCCAAATGTGTCAAATACCAATACAATGTGCCTGCGGTGGAGAAGGGGTGTATAGTTAACTTGACTGCCAATGTAACCATATGTGTGGCCAAAGTGGTATAACGGGAGATAAGGAAGTGTATTTGATGAATGGAACAGTCATAAAGGGTCGACGCATCCCCTTTGTGTACCTTATTCTGGTGGTCGACAAAAACCCAAAGCATACATCCCCGACGAATCTGGCACCCATACAGTAGCCACACAAACCAGCCATATCACCGTCAATTGGATGGTAAAGATACCACCCATTCCCAAATGTTCAAAAAGAAAGAAGAGAGCATGGTATGACACGTTGCTGGGAGGATTTGGTACAGTTTTGGGAATCTCCAACACCATTAACAACGAGGTAACCAGATCAATGTTAGCAGATACTGGACATCAAACGTCTTTAGGCATTCAACAAGTTGGATTTTGGATGCCTACGGTGGTGGGGCCTCAAAAATGGAGGCCGCCAATCTGTTTCAAAAGCGTTTGACTTGGGATTTGACTATGTGGAATGCTACGAGTGAATTGATGACGAACATCACTCGCGCTTTCAATTGGACTGTGTGCAACATGCAAGTTTTGGATATCCGCATGCAATTGGAACGTTTTACTCGCATTGTCACTACCAATCACGCTCGACAATGGCGAGACGTGTGGAACATCACTGAAGAATGGTGGTTAATTCCGCATCCTGAAAAAACCATCTGCAATAGCACGATGTGTAGCGGGCAATGGACTCAATTAAATGTTACAGAAGCTGTTGATGTGTGCAAATATCATGTGTTACCAGTAATTACTGCTACAGCATTTTGGTTTATTCAATTAAAAGGGGAATGGTTTGCTCCAGGGCAAAATAATAAATATGATCTATCAGAATGTGATTTGACTGACCAAGGATATGCATGCCTAAGTCGAGCAATATATAATGAACCATGCTTAACCATGACAGAGGCACTATGTGAATGGAGAATAGAAAAACCTTGTGACATGATGTGGCAAATAGGGCCCCATACTATATGTGTAGCCACTTTAAATTCCCATCCAATGTTGCCTAGGATACCTTTCACTGGGTGTCTGCATGGTGTTCACATGTGGCGATGGCATAATCGGACATATCATCTTACCAACTTCTCTAGTGAGGCTCACCTGACCGCCCTGCAATGGCAGGTGCTGGAAGTTCCATGGCAGGTGTCCCTGGATCGATTCAGAGGCGCACTGAGTGGATCCACGGAGATAGAACAGCTCATTGGTGATCATATGTCTAATGTCCGTGCTGCAGTGATATCCACTGTGGTGGCCCAAGGAAAGGTATTGCATGCAGCTCATCAGATAGAGCAAGTTTCTGCTCATCACTGGTGGGATATATTCTCAGGCATGTCAGTCACTGCTCGCAACACACTGGTGCCTCCCCTAGCTATATTAGTTGCTGTTTTATGTATCTTAACACTATGCAATTTCAGTGCTTTCTGCTATATTAGAAGAGTAAAACAGGTTTTAAGTAAGAGAATTTATAAATCTCTAGCAATATGAAAATCACAGTCATTTTTCGAGATGGAGGATATGGTACCACATCTTGCAAAGTAGAGGTGAGTGCTGACCATCCTGGTCACTGGATATGTTATGATTATGTTGTAGGTATGCCTGATAGATGGAGTTATTACAATAGACAATTTAATACAAGACATGAATTATTATGGTATGTTGTAACATGCATTTGGGATAACACTTGGGTGGAATTATCTCACCATAATCATGTCGGAATACCTTACGAGGATGAAAGTATTCCCCAAGAAGAAAGTAATTACCCAATGTTCTTCACCAACTGATAGAACAAATAAGGTCAAAGGGTGGAAAATGTGATATAAATATATTTAATGTGTGCCCTGATTTGTTTTTCAGTTGGGGAAGAAGGCACTTAGTTGGGGAAGAAAGCAATTATCTTCACCAACTTAACAACTGATCACAAATAAGGTCAAAGGGTGGAATGTAATATAAATGTGTTTTTAATGTGTGCCCTGATTTGTTTCTCAGTTGTTTTTAATATGTTTTGACGGTTCAGTTCAGTTCTCTTCCCATGATGGATTTATCTTAAGGTACATAATGACCTGGGCAGTATAACCTGTTCTTAGAAACTGATACTCCTCAGCACAGCAAGTTTCTCACTCCTTGAATCACTGTGGCATGTTTATAAAACAAGGCTTAACCTTTATTTCTCACATATGTGTGTGTGCAATGAGATAGAACAGATGTTATATGTTTTGAGAGTCTGGCTGCAATCGCCTGGGAGCGGGGACTAGCCCCCCCCGCTCTCTACGCGATTCCATGGGGGGGGAAGTTGCCTGGCAACGAAGAGTGGCTCCTTCGTTGTGTACGTAACTCTACCCTTTAAAAAGCAGAGGTGTTTTGCCAAACAGTAGAGTCTGCCGTGAGTTTTTTTGCGCAGAACGTCCGGCTAAGAGAAATCACGCTCTTTCTTGCGGACCGTGGGCTCCCGGTTACCTGTATCAAACGGTAAGAGCTTGTGAAATGACATGAAATGCATTGATCCTTGTGTGTGTGAAGGAAATGTGTGACATGCAATGATTTCTCTTTTGTGTATGGAGATATGGTCTGTGGGGAATAAAGAGATACAGTTTTATTCTAGCAGCCGTGTCTCAGTGTGAATACTTTGTCTCAGTGTACATTCTTTTCTATGTGCCGACTTCTCACGAACCTGTCTAAATATTTTCATAAAACACTACCGTATCATCCTAACAAAGCACTACGCTCCCAAAATGCAGGATTACTTGTAATACCTAGAATCTCCATAAGTACAATGGGAGGGTAATTGGAGTTTCCCTTCCCTCTGTCCAAGAACTTTTTCAGAACCGTTGTAGGAGCAGGGCACTGAACATTGTCAAGGATCACTCTCACCCTCTGCATAAACACTTTGAACTGCTGCCATCTGGCAAACGATTCCGGAGCATCAGAGGCAGAACCACCAGACTGATTAACAGCTTCCTTCCACAAGCTGTTAGGATGCTGAACAGTTGATCCAGAATCTTTCATACATACTACTGCACCTTATGGACATTATGTATATTATTTGTATATTATAGTTCTAGTTAGTTTTCAAGTATGTCTCAGGGATGTGTGAATGGCTGTGTTGGGGTGGGGGGTGAGGGGGTGTGTGAGTGTGTCTTTAATTATGTTCTTTTTACTTATATGGATGCCGAGAGAAACGCAATTTCATCTTGCCTGCACTACAGTTGTATGCACAGCAACATGACAATAAAGGTTGATTTGATTTGATTTGATTTGATTTGATTTGATCTGATTTGGGAGGCAGAGCCTTCAGTTATCATGCTCCTCTCCTGTGGAACCAGCTGCCAATCTGGATTCAGGAGTCAGACTCGATCTCTGTTTTTAAGAATAGGGTTAAAACCTTCCTTTTTGATATAGCCTACAATTAGGGAGGGATCATGTGCCCCTGCACCCACCCTTAGGTTTATCTGCAACTGTGGGAGTTTCCCCTACAGTTGAAAGTGCTATGAGATGACTGTTAATGGTGCTATATAAATAAAGTTGAATTGAATTGAAATTAAATCTGGCGTAAAAGTAACACAGCACTTCAGAAAAGGAACATCATACCAACAGTAAAATATGGTGATGGTAGTGTGATGGTCTGGGGCTGTTTTGCTGCTTCAGGACCTGGAAGACTTGCTGTGCTAAATTGAACCATGAATTCTGCTGTCTATTAAAAAGTCCTGAAGGAGAATGTCCAGCCATCTGTTCATGACCTCAAGCTGAAGTGCACTTGGGTTCTGCCGCAGGACAATGATCCAAAACACACCAGCAAGCCCAACTCTGAATGACTTAAGAAAAACAAAATGAAGACTTTGGAGTGGCCTAGTCAAAGCTCTGACCTGAATCTGATTGAAATGTTGTGGCATGACCTTAAGAAGGCAGTTCATGCTCGAAAACCCTCCAATGTGGCTGAATTACAACAATTCTGTAAAGATGAGTGGGCCAAAATTCCTCCATAAAAGACTCACTGCCAGTTATCGCAAATGCTTGATTGCAGTTGTTGCTGCTAAGGGTGGCCCAACCAGTTATTAGGTTTAGGGGGCAATCACTTTTTCACACAGGGCTATGTAGGTTTAGATTTTTTTGTCCTTAATAATAAACACCTTCATTTAAAAACTGCATTTTGTGTTTACTTGTGTCATCTTTGTCTAATATTTAAATTTGATGATCTGAAACATTTAAGTGTGAAAAACATACAAAAAAATGAGAAATCAGGAAAGGGGGCAAACACTTTTTCACACCACTGTATAACCATGAAGCTCTGAACCAAACTCTGATGGAAATTCAAGCATCACAGGTGCTGATGCTGTGGAAGATGTCCTTATTTTATCAATTAATATTACACTGTGTTCCTGTCATTATGCTCCTAGACACAGTATATCATGTTTCTTCCTCAGACACTGAGACTCTGGCCTGTCAAGGTCAGTTCCAGGAGACAGCTTGGCTCTGTACTCCCACAGAACGCTCTCATAACATTATCTTTCTTTGTTCCAAGGTATAAAAACTGCCTGCACCATTCTGACTGTGAACATTTCTGCTGAACTGCTGCATGAAATCTTCCTCTTTTTGTATTTCTTTTGTATTTTGTACACATTATTAATCCCAGAGGGAAATTCAGCGCAAGCCATGGTATGGCACCGATCCCTTCACCATTCACACACACATTCATACCTAGGGCCACTTTAGAGTCTCCAATTTACCTAACCTGCATATTTTTGGCTTGCGGAAGGAAACCGGAGTACCCGAAGTAAACCCACACAGACACGGGGAGAACATGCAAACTCCACACAGAAGGGTCACTGATGGTCAAGGGGTGGGATCTATCCCGTGACCTTCTTACTGTGCTGCCACTGTGCTAACCACTGCTCCGCTGAGCTGCCTCTTGACCAAGAATAAATAATACAGAAAGGCATCTTTGACTCTGCATTTATTCATTCACCAGATTAACCAGGGTTTCCTCTGGTAACATTTCTCGGTGGCAGGCCGTCTTGCCAGAAATTTTACCACCTCACCAAGGAGATATGAATTTATGAAGAAAAATATATGAAGCAATGACTTTCCACAAGCGCACACACGAACAACACGCATGGCGCGCAGAGTTTAGAAGCGCCCCGCTAATGCGAGTTTTCCAGTCAGTCAGCAGGCAGTGTCTCGCTAAGTGCAACTGTATGACAGAGAAATGAGTTTGTTGAAGTATTTTAAAAAGCAGAAAAAAAAATCATAAGAGGTATGTAAGCACTGGCGTTTATCATGGTTTTAACCCGCTGGAAACGGGAGCAATAATGGAAGAGTCGCTTAGCTAAGAGATGTGGTTAGAATTCAAATGCAGCCGGCTTCATATGATAGATAGATAGATTAGTTTATTTGACAGGGACAGTGCAATAAACATAGACAATTAATCAATGACAATCAATCTGATGTGTTGCACATAGAGTGTATAGCTATTAGCTAATTTGCAACTCTTGTCCCTGGATGGGCTTTAGAAAAGAGAATCAAGTAAAGAAAAGAAAAGAAAAAAAATACACAATAACCACATACATCAATGCAAAAAGATTATAAATACACAATTATAAATATTATAAATATTATAAATACACAGATACAACAATCTGACTCACATTTGTCTATTTCAGGCCTCCCTCCCTTCATCACTCACTATAAACAAACACATTCATTCCTTCCCTTCATTCACTCTCACCTTGTAGACAATCAGTTCATACATGAGTACATTCTTGTTTATTTTTCAGCCAGTTTTTAACCTTTTTAGTGAATGTTTTAAAGTCCGTTATTATTTTAATTACATTTGGCATTGTGTTCCAGATGTGACTGCCCTTTATAGAGAAAGCTGTTTGTCCAAATGTGGTTCTGCGGTGGAATATTTTACAAGTTATTGTTAACAGAACTCCTGGTGGCTCTGCTGCTGTCCTGTCTTTGGACTAAACCAGCAAGTGGCTCGGGTGCTGATTTATGGAAACATTTGAACGTTAATTTCAGAAAACAGAGGTCAATGAAACTCTCAAAACTCAATAGGTTGTATTTTTTTAAAACATTACAGTGATGCTACCTAATGGGCTTTTTGTCCAAGATTTTTAGGGTTTGATTATATAATGAACCTATATGTCTTATTGTGGAAGGGGCTGCTTGAGCCCAGACTGTCAAACAGTATGATATATGAGAAAAAACCATAGAATGCATATACAGTACAGCTGCTTCGTAAGGTATGCAATATCTAATTAATTTAAAGCAGTTCAGATTTTTTTTTTACTGTTTTTGAAATTTTCTTTATATGAAGATTAAATTTGAGTTGAGGATCTAGTACAATGCCAAGGTATTTGAATTCTGTAGCTAAACTGATGTCATGATCATGTATATTAACTTTAAAATGTTGCAGGTCACTTCCGGTTATGGCTGCCACGTAGGACGGACGTGTCTCGCTCTGCTCTGCTCCTGGAAAAAAAAATCGGCAAATAACTCTCTCATTTGGGACAGAACGTATCCCAGCATTTGGGCGAGGATATGTCGGCGAAGCCTAAGGCTGGAAAACCAGGAAAAGGAAAAAGCGAGCCGCCGAAACAGTCCAAATTAACGGACTTTCAGGTCTGTGACGCAGCAAACAAAACTCCATATATGGCGGAGGAGGCTGGCAACGCTGCGATTTCTGCGGGGAATGGCGCAGATGCGCTGATGGCAGCCATGAGTTCAATGAGAGCGGACTTTTCCTCTAGATTTGATGGGATTATGACAGCGTTGGAAGGAATAAGAAAGGAATTGGGTGACTGTGTAGAACGAACGGCGCAGATGGAGCTCCGTCTCGCTAGTGCTGAAGATGACGTCACCCGTCTTCAATTAAAGGTGCGCACTTTGGAAAAAAAAAAAAAAATCTCTGGAAGATAATATTTTGGATTTGGAATCTCGGTCGAGACAGAATAATTTGAGGCTGGTGGGTCTTCCAGAGGAATCAGAAGGTCGGGACGTGTGTTCCTTTCTGGAAAAGTGGATTCCGGAGGTGCTGGGCAGCGAGGAGTTGCAATCAGCAGTGGTTCTGGAAAAAGCACATCGTATTGGCCCACGGAGAGATAAGGGACCGCCGAGGACCTTAATTATGAAGTTTCTTAGCAACAGAGACAGGATGAAGATCTTCAACGCTGCACGTGCTAAAGGAGAGATTAAACACCAGGACCAGCAGGTGCGGTTCTACCCAGATTTGGCCACAGGAATCCAGCAATTGAGGAAGCAGTTTGATCCCGTACGTAAGGAGCTGCGCAACCTTGGGATTCGTCATGGTGTAATCTATCCTGCGAGACTGCTGACCACGTATGAGGGCAGAACCCACATCTTCAAGACCCCAGAGGAGGCGCAGGAGTTCATCAAGAAGATCAAAGAAGAAGAAGAGACTGGTGGGAGCTAAGCATGAACAAAATATAAGGTAGAATAATTAAGCATTTGCACAGGCATCTGACTGACTTGAAGTAAATAGTAAGTTTACAAAATATAGATTGTATTATATATTAAAAAAACAAAACAAAAACAAAACAAACAAACAAAAAAAAAAAAACTATGATGTACAAAGTTGTTAAAAATTTTGGAGTTAAGTTGGAAAACTACAGAGGAGAGTTAATGTTACGTCATTAAAAGCAGTAGAGTTAGGGTGATTGGGAGGATGAAGAAGGAGTGGCTTAGGCTGTTCCCCGTGGGTGTGGAACGGTCGATGGCTATATCGGGAGACAGAATTTTTCTTTTGATTTTGGGGGGTTTGCCACAAGTGTGGGAAGGGGAAATTTGTTTGTGTGTAGTTTGTAGGATGAATGTTCAACCACTCATGTTTTTGCTTCTCTGTATGAGCATGTTTACACTGCAAGGTAATCCCAAACTCTCTATTGATCATGGACCAAAGTGTTAATCTTAATTTAACTTCATGGAATTGCAGAGGTCTACAAAATTTAAAAAAACTTAAACAAGTTATGAATAAAATAAAGGACATGGGTTCAAGAATTGTGTTTTTACAAGAAACTCATCTGATAGAGGAGGATGTTAAAAGAATTAGGAGTAGATGGCAGGGAAGTGTATTCACCTCTTCATTTTCATCCCGAGCCAGGGGAGTTATGACTCTCATACATAAATCAGTTCCTTTTCAAGTGAAAAATGTAATTGGAGACAAATTTGGAAGATATGTAATCATTCAAGGTTCTTTGCTATTAGAAAATATAAATCTTGTGAACTTATATGGTCCCAATATAGATGATCAGAAATTCTTTGCTAATTTATTTCTCATCTTATCATCACTTACAGGGCAACATATAATAGCAGGGGATTTTAATTGTACATTGAATCCAGGTGTGGATAGATCAACAGGACTGGATTGTACGCACATTGGATGTAGGATGACTATTAATCATTTTATGAAAGAATTGAGATTGTTAGATATATGGAGAGAAATGAAACCACAAGTTAAAGCCTATTCTTGTTATTCCAGTACCTACAAGACATTCTCACGTATTGATTATTTTTTGATTTCCACAGAATTAAGGTCCAAGATTCAAAACTGCTTTTATGATAACATCGTGATCTCTGATCATGCACCCTGTTGTCTAATATATGTAGATAAAAAATTGACAAAGGAATCAGGTAGATGGCAATTTCAGCATAAATGGCTTCAGGATGAGGAATTTGTCAAGTATATAGAAAAACAGATAGACGAGTTCTTTGACATCAATACTACACAAACATCAGCATGTGTAAAGTGGGAGGCTTTCAAAGCTTTTATTAGGGGACATATTATTAGTTATACAGGATCAAAATCTAAGAAGACTCGAGAGGAGAGAGCTAAATTGGAACATAAAATAAAAAATCTTCAGGAAAAAGTGTATGCAGGAAGTGACCCAAGGTTGGAGAATGAATTACTGATTTTGAGAGCTGAATACGACAAAAAATCAGCGAATAGAGCTGCCTCGAGTCTTCTAAGATTGAAACAATCTTTTTATGAACAAGGTGAAAAATCAGGAAAATTATTAGCATGGCAGATTAAACAATTGGAAATTAAAACACCAATTACCAGTATTATAAGTAACGGACAGGTAGTTATAGATCCTTTAGAAATTAATAGAGCCTTTAGAGATTACTATGAAAAATTATATGATTCCAAAAATGAACCTGATTTAACAAAACTAAATGGGTTTTTGAACGAACTATCTATACCGTGTATTCCAAATGAAAACAGGGAGATATTGGAGTCTAAAATTAGTCAAGAAGAAGTTGGGCTAGCCATTGATAATATGAAATCAGGAAAAAGTGCAGGACCAGATGGTCTTCCAGTTGACCTTTATAAAAAATTTAAGAATAAATTAATAAAACCTTTTTTGGAAATGGTTTTAGAAGCATTTCAAAATAATAATTTACCATCATACATAAATAATGCCTTAATTATACTGCTGCCAAAACCAGGTAAGCCCTCTAATAAATGTGAAAATATGAGACCAATAAGCCTATTAAACGCCGACCTTAAGATAATCTGTAAAATTTTAGCAAGACGAATACAAGAAATTTTACCAAATATTATTAATCGAGATCAGAATGGCTTTATAAAGGGTAGACAAGGCTTCCATAATGTAAGAAGACTATTTAATATTATTTATTTTAATAAAGAAGCACCGGATACAGCTCTCCTATCATTGGACGCCGAAAAGGCCTTTGATAGAGTTGAATGGCCCTTTCTTTTTGAAGTCCTACAAAGGTTTGGACTTGGAAATAATTTCATAAAATGGGTTCAAATAATATACAATAATGCTACAGCAGAAATCCTAACAAATAACAATATTTCAAAACCAATAAAAATCAATAGAGGATGTCGACAAGGCTGTCCACTTTCACCTTTACTGTTTACTATGGCAATTGAACCTTTAGCGATAGCGATACGTTTACATTCACAAATATATGGAATTAAAGTTGGACCAACAGAACATAAAATCTCCCTGTACGCCGATGATATAATTTTGTTTATGTCGAATCTAAAAAAATCAATTCCAACCTTGTTGAATTTAATAAAGAATTTTGGGGAAATATCAGGATATAAAATAAATAAAACTAAATCTTCAATATTAATGCTAAATGAGACCCAGAGAAATTACCCAGCCCCTGAGGTAAATCAATTCAATGTTGTAAATCAGTTTAAATATTTAGGAATCCAAATTATGCCTAAGCTAGAATCAGTCGCCAGTGTCAACTATGAAGCCTTAATGTCAGATATCAGTGAGTTAACTCAGAGATGGATGTCACTACCAATGTCGATGATCGGGAGAATCAATATACTTAAAAGTAATATTTTACCTAAAATACTTTATTTATTTCAATACATTCCCTTATCACCACCTTTAGATCTATTCTCAAGAATAAAAAAAAAGTTAGTGGAATTTATATGGAACAACAGGAGGGCTAGATTACGTTTGTCTTTATTATATTTACCATTTGATCGTGGAGGTCTGAAATGTCCAAATTTTATGTTGTATTATTGGTCGGCACAACTGAGGTCTATGACATATTATTTTTCATCAAATGATCTCCCTCACTGGACTGAAATGGAATCATACAATTTACCTTTACCTCTTCCCATATTCATATACTCAGATTCGGCAAAAAAATTACAAAAACAAGTTAAAAATCCATTTGTAAAGCATATGATCAAAATATGGTGTGAAGCTAAAAACTATTTAAAAGAACCACAGTTATTGTCACAATTTAGTCCAATATGGGGTAATCAATATTTTAAACCAGGGAGAGCGGACGCTGTATTTAAAGTATGGAATTTAAAAGGGATACAAAAGATTCAGGATTTATATTTGCCATGTGCAGACAACATAATGTCTTTTGAAGAGCTGAGGATCAAATTTAATCTCAATAGAACACATTTTTTTAAATATCTTCAACTTAGAAACTTTATTCGATCAAATCAAAATAAAGCTCTCACTTGACCTATTTATTCATCCTTGGAAAAAATGATGATGAAAGATAGTAAAAGAAAGGGTATTATTTCAGAGTTTTATAACTCATTGACACTATCTTCAAGTGAAAATTCACTGAAAAGATTAAACTACTGGAAAGAAGATCTGCAAATTGAAATTTCAGAGGAACAATGGGAATTGGCTTGTACAGAAGCTCAAACCAAATCAATAAATGCACGCCTTAAATTGATACATTTCAAATGGTTAATGCGGATGTATGTTACACCGGAGGAGTTAAATAGATATAACAAAAATATACCAGATACATGCACAAAATGCATGGAAAGTAAAGGAACCCTATTTCATTGTTTATGGGAATGTAGATTAATAAGAATGTTTTGGGAAGAGGTGAGGGTAACAATTGAAAAAATAATCTCAAAACAAATCATATTGAATCCTAAACTGTTTTTGTTGGGTCTGTACCCAGAAAAGCATAATTTTAATAAAAGTGAAAGAACATTCATAGACCTCAGTTTGCTTAATGCCAAAAAATGTATTGCACTATTATGGAAAAAGACTCATAGACCAGATGTGACTCAGTGGTTAAGACAGATGTTAACAAACCTTCCATTAGAAAGAATAACATATATACTAAAATCAAAGGAAATTGTGTTTGAGAATATATGGAGACCTTTTATTGATTATGTAAAAAATTTAAACATAACTCTTGAAGAAGAAGGTGAATGATGTGTGTGGACCTTGTAAATTCCAAACTGGTGAACATAATATGTATACTTATGTATTGGATTGTCTAGACTAAACAGAGGAGCATTGTAGAAGATTTGATTTTGTTGGTGGTTGTTGGTGTTTTTAGTGCATTTTTTTTTTTTTTTTTTGTAGTACTTTAGTGTTAGTGTTTGATTGTTTGTATCATGTTTGTTAAAAAAAAAAAAAAGGTTCAATAAAGATATTGTGGAAAAAAAAATGTTGCAGGTTACATTTTTTGATTGAAAAGCACATTGACACTGTTTTCTGAAGGTTCAGCAATAGATGGTTCTGGAGGAGCCACTCTTGGACATCAACCATACTTGTAGACAGTACATCTGCAGCCTGTGCTGGAGTCTTGGCAGCTGTGTAAATAACTGCATCATCTGCATAAAGTTGGCATGTTGCAGCTGAGCAGTGTAACGGTAAGTCATTAATAAAAATGCTGAAAAGTAAAGGACCAAGAATGGACCCTTGTGGGATACCCATGCGGTTGTTTAAAAATGAGGATTTATCCTGGTGAACTTTTTACACACTGTTCTCTATTCTGGAGATAAGATGCAAACCATTCTAATGTATCTGGGGAGAGGTTAAAAGATACCATTTTGGATAAAAGCAAACTGTGGTTTACAGTATCGAAAGCCTTTTTGAGATCTAGAAAAACAGCTCCTACCACATTACCCCTGTCCAAGGACTGTTTGACGTTTTCAATAAGGCAACAATTTGTTGTTTCTGTTGAGTATCCTGGTCTAAAACCAAATTGATGTGGATGAAGAAGTTGACTGTCTTGTAAGTAGTCTATCAGCTGTGTAGCTACAACTTTTTCAAGAACCTTAGACAGGACTGGTAAGATAGAGATTGGGCGGTAATTGCATATATCGTCTTTACTGCCTGATTTATGAACTGGTATGACGACAGCTTTTTTCCAGCCAGATGGAAATGTACTAGACCTAATGGAGAGATTAATGAGATGAGTCAGTGGTTTGATTAATATTTTGCTGTGCATTTTGAGAAAGGAGGTGCTCATATTGTAGATATCATTAGTTTTTGAGTTTGACAGTGTTTTAACAATACCAGCAATTAACTCCTCATTTACCTCATCGATGTGAAAAGAATCTGTTGGAAGTATGGAATTTGTGTTGTTGAGTACATTTGGCAGCACAAAAATTTTTGTTAAGTCTTCCACAGAGCCCACAAAGTATGAATTAAATTCATTTGCCAAAGTAGCCTTGTCACTGACGGTCTTGCCATTGATTCTAAGTTCCTTTACCCCCTTCTGATCGTTTTTTTTTATTAGTTAAGTTATTTAAATGCCTCCATAGGGAACTGTTGTTACCCTTTGCATGATCTATCAGTTTATTGTAATAAGATACTTTTGATTTTCGCAGCTCTTGTACCACTTTATTTCTTAAACTTTTGTACACAAGGTGATCATTTTGTAGTTTAGAGGTTAATGATGTTTTCAATGGGGCTGCACGGTGGCGCAGTGGTTTAGCACTGTGGCAGCACAGTTTTACCCTCGGCCGGGGGATCGCGGGGATCATGAGATCGTGGGTTCGATCCCAGCCCCCGACCAACAGTGAGCTGTGTGGAGTTTGCATGTTCTCCCCGTGTTGCGCGGGTTTACTCCGGGATTTCTCCGGTTTCCTCCCGCTTACCAAAAACATGTAGGTTTAGGGCGCTCGCGCACGCAGCGACCAGCAGCCGGTGGCTTGTCACCAGACTGCAAACCAAGTCTACCTACGGGTACAAATAAGTAACAAAAAAAAAAAAAAAAAATAGTCTCGCCTCTTCATAAGTTTTCTTATTTCATTATTTAACCATGGTAGGCTGATCTTCTGTTGTCTACTTTTAATTTGCTTTGTAAATTTTTCTATAGACTTTGTGATTGTTGCAGTTATAAAATTACAACAATCATCTACTTCATATATTGACATGAGCTGCTCCCAATTTTGATTCTCTAAGTAATGTTCAAACTCCTCATTTTTTGATTTGGGAATAATAAAATTTGATTTGTCAATATCAACTCCCCCAAAATACTGTAGTCGCTTTTTGGTAAGTTTTCTGACAGCAAGAACCATGTTATGATCTGAGAGACCAGTTACAAGATTATAGGTTCTGGTTATTCGTTCTGGTTTATTAGTAAATATCATGTCAATAAGTGTTCTGGATTGTTTGGTTATCCTGGTGGGTACTTTGATCATTTGTTGGTAATTAAATTTAGTCATGAGGCTTTTCAGTTTCTGTTTGTCCTTTTTATCAGACCAGTTAATATTAAAGTCACCATGAATTATTGTTTCTCTGCTCCTCTCAAGTTGTTTAACCAGATCACTTAATTCATTATAAAAAGAAGAATTGTGTGACAGTGGGTTGTACAATACTTCAATGTTGAAATTCATTACCGGAGAGAGACATACATTAACAGCTAAACATTCGAGTGAAGTATTCAAATCAACCAGTTGACATTTATATTTCTCTTTGATGTAAATTAAAAATGAAGGGAAAGGCAAGGGGGACTGATGAATTGCTGAGGACATATTTCACCAGCCACTACAATATTAAGTTATGTTCTGTAGGAATTGCAGGAATGAAGAGACTGGCAATTTCTCTCTTTTCTCGCAGGAGCAGGCGTGCCGTTTTTTTTCTCCGGCGGCAATGACTAAAAGCAACAGCTAAAAATGCTAGCTCTATTTTCACTCTAAACTGAGGTCCTTCAGCAACTGCCTAGACAGGTGCCTGATGAGAAAGCCTGAGAGCACAACTATAACTGCCTAAACAGATCATTCTGTACATGAACACATATGGTGAATTATGTCTTTAGAGTCCGCTACAGTTCCCTATTATGTACCTGGCAGGTTAAGATGACCGAAATTCACCAAGTCAATGACGTTAATCTGTCAGCAGCCTTCAGACAAACTAAACGTGTCAACATTTGATTTCAAAATAAGGGACGTTTTTCCTGCTGTCTGGGTGATGAGGAGATATCTAAAAAAAAAAAAAAACTATAAATATAAAGAAATATAACAGAAATAACATCCTAGGTCATTTAAGTTAATTTATTTCATTAAATACAATTTTATTAATATTTTTTCTTTGTAATCAGAGTTAAATTATTGTTCTGTTCTGACTGCAAAATTATGGTCAAAAATATAAATTGTTATAAGGAAAAAGTTTTTAAAAATTACCACAGTCTGTTTCAAATTTATCTAAAAAAAAAACAAAAAACAACAGTAATTTTATTTTAAAAAACTGACAAAAATTAGTCATAAAATAATCCACAAATTTATAATAAAGTTTCAAATGTACAAGAAAAGTCAATTTTACAAGAGGAAATTACAAATTTGAGGAACATGGTATTGTGGCCGCACATGGCCAAAACATAATGAGCAGCATCTTTGATAAGAATAAAGGGCAGAGTTTCCTTGGAGATAACAGGAAGCTGTGAAATGTGATCTTTTGTATGTCAGAGACGGCTTGGAGGATCCTTTGTGTGCCAGAGACTGTGAGGGGGTGTTTAAGGATTAAGGAAGTGCATGCAATGTGATCTTTTATGTGAATGCAATGTGACCTTTTGATATGCAGAAGGACCTGAGTATATAAGTGAAGAGTTCTGTGTGAGAGGTCCTCTTTTCTACTATGCTCATGAGAGAGAATGTGTAATAAACTGCTTGAGACCAACTTGCCTCATCATTTACACATTCTACACTGGTGACCCAAGACAAAGCATGCAACACGAAGAGAATTCCCCGGAGCCAGTCTCGTTGGGAGCCCCCAACCAAGCGTATGCCGTTACAGTCCAGCTACCGGACTTTTGGCAGCACAACCCGTGCTCCTGGTTCCACCTGGTTGAGGTGCAGTTCGCCCTCCAGGGGATATCGGTAGATGACACGAAATTCTACCATGTGATCGCAAAGCTCGACAACCACATGGCTCAGCATGTGGAGAGCCTTCTGGAGCAGCCACCAGCCAGCGACAAATACAGCGCGTTGAAGGCCGCACTCATCCAGCACTACACACTCTCGGTTGAGGAGAGAGCAGAGAGACTCCTGGTGCGGACCGGGTTTGGAGATTGCACGCCCATTGACCTGATGGAGAGGATGCTGAGGTTGAAAGGCTCGGACGACGACCACTTCATCTTTACCCACCTCTTCCTCAGGAACCTTCCGTCAGCGACGAGAGCGGCCCTGGCCAGTTCGCCGTTGTTGGCCAAGCGGGACTACCGTGCACTGGCCCGGGAGGCGCACCGGATCATCATAGCCAGCAGAGAGCTTGCGACCATGGCGGCGGCGACTGAGCTCGGCGCGACGACCGGAGACGGTGAGGAGCCATCGACGGCGGTAGCGGAGCCACTGACGACAGCGGCGGCGGGGGCCAAGGAACGCAGAGGAGACACCCTTTGTTTCTACCACCGCCGCTTTGCAGAGAGGGCACGCAAATGTATACCACCGTGCCAGTTCAAGCGCTCGGGAAAACGCCAAGACCGGGGGTCGGTAGCAGCTGCGGCCCTCGGGGAGGAGAACAAGCTGCTATACTTGACGGACGCACGCTCGGGGAGGCATTTCCTTGTGGACACCGGCGCCCAGTTGAGTTTCATCATGCCGTCCTATGCCGACCGGCTGGCAGGATCCAGCAGCCCCGAGATGGCAGCAGCAAACGGCTCGGAGAATAAGACCTTTGGTGAGAGGACTCTGATTCTGTCTCTACACGGCTGTGCATTTGAGTGGACTTTTGTCATAGCAGCATTGAATTTTAATATATTGGGGGCTGATTTTTTGTGCTCACATGGGTTGTTGATTGATGTCGCTAACAGGCGCCTGGTTAATGCACTGTCTTTTGATTCTATTCCCTGTACAGCTTGAGCGTCCCGGCCAACAGCACAAGCCAACGTCACAGCTGCAAGCGGTAAGTTCCACACACTGCTCACTCAGTTCCCAGCACTCACGGTCCCGACATTTTCGGCAGCCGTCGCTAAACACGGGGTGGAACATTTTATTACCACCACCGGGCCGCCCGTTTTTGCAAAACCTCGGCGCTTGGACGCAGCTAAACTGGCCATAGCGCGCGAGGAGTTCGCCAACCTGGAGAGGTTGGGCATCATCAGGCGTTCAAACAGCCCATGGGCTTCCCCGCTACACATGGTCCCTAAAGCGGACGGTTTGTGGCGACCTTGCAGGGATTTCCGCAGGTTGAACAACGCCACAGCGCACGACCGCTACCCAATCCCTCACATCCAAGATTTTTCCGTTCATTTGGCAGGAGCGCGCGTTTTTTCTAAAATAGACTTGGTCCGCGGTTACCACCAAGTCCCAGTGCGCGCTGAGGACATACCCAAAATAGCGGTGATAACTCCATTTGGTCTATTCAAGTTTTTGCGCATGCCATTCGGGCTTAAAGGGGCTGCACAGACGTTCCAACGCATGATGGATGCGGTGCTGCGCGATCTCCCTTTCGTATTCGTCTACCTGGACGATATTTTGGTAGCCAGCAGGTCCGAAGACGAACACGAAACCCACCTCACGGTGGTTTTCCGGAGGTTGGGAGAGCAGGGTTTAATAATCAATCCAGCGAAGTGTCAGTTCGGGGTGATGCAGATTGATTTTTTGGGGCACCGCGTCTCCCCCGAAGGAGCGGTTCTGCTGCCTGACAAAGTGCGCGCGGTAGCGGATTTTCCCCGACCACAAACGGTCAGGGCGTTACAGGAGTTTTTGGGAATGGTGAATTTTTATAACCGTTTCCTCCCCTGCGCAGCGCAGCTCATGCAACCACTGTACGCCGCGCTCAAAAAGCAGAAGCGAATAAGATCGAATGGCCCCCGGAGCGAGAGCGAGCGTTCTCGGAAGTCAAGGCAGCCCTGGCAAACGCTGCATTGTTGGCACATCCAGACACAACGGCCCGCATAGCGCTCACTACTGACGCGTCAGATGTGGCCATAGGGGCGGTCGTGGATCAGCGTTTAGCTGGCGCTTGGCAACCACTCGTCTTTTTCAGCAGGACTTTGCGCAATAGTGAACGTAAATACAGCGCATTTGACAGGGAGTTGCTGGCTCTCCACTTGGCTATTCGCCACTTCCAGTTCGGGCTGGAAGGGCGCTTCACCGCGTATGTTGACCACAAGCCACTAACATTCGCGATGGCCAAGGTTTCAGAACCTTGGTCGGGCCGGCAGCAGAGACAGCTGGCCGCGATCTCAGAGTTTACTACCGATATTCAGCATGTCTCGGGTAAAGTGAATGTAGTGGCAGACTGACTCTCACGCGCCGTGGCGGCCCCGGTCCGCGTGAGGATAGATTATGCAGCCATGGCCGCAGAGCAGGTTAGTGACGCGGATGTGCGCGCGCTCCAGTCTGGACCAACAGGGCTAAGGCTGGAGAGCAGGGTGCTGCAAGACGGTATGCCCCCCTAATCTGCGATGTCTCCACGGGGCAACTGCGTCCCGTGGTACCGTCCGCGTGGCGCCGCCGCGTTTTTGACTCGGTTCATTCTTTAGCACACCCGGGAGTGTGCGCGTCAATCAAGATGGTAGGAGAGAAATTTGTGTGGCCGAGTCTTCGCAAACAGGTGAAAGAGTGGGCAGCAGCCTGCATGGCGTGCCAACGAGCCAAAGTACACAGACACACGAGGGCTCCCTTGGAGCCGTTTCACATCCCGGCTAAGAGGTTCGACCATGTTCACGTGGACCTCGTGGGCCCCCTCCCGCCATCACAGGGGAGCACGCACCTTCTGACAATGGTGGACCGCACCACGCGATGGCCGGAGGTGGTTCCACTGGCGTCAACCACAGCCGAGGAGGTAGCGCGCGCGTTTTTAACAGCATGGGTGGCGTGTTTTGGAGTCCCGTCGGACATTACTTCCGACAGAGGCCCTCAATTTGTTTCCGAACTTTGGTCAGCAATGGCCCACAGCCTGGGTGTCACAATTCACCGCACAACCGCGTACAATCCTCAGGCTAATGGGTTATGCGAACGTTTTCATAGGTCATTGAAAGCGGCTCTCAGGGCGTCACTGACGGATGCAAATTGGGTAGACAAGCTACCGTGGGTTTTATTAGGGTTGCGTTCTGCGCCGAAAGAAGACTTAGAAGCTTCCCCAGCTGAACTAGTTTTTGCGCAGCCACTTCGGCTGCCCGGGGAGTTTCTCCCGGATAATCCTACGCCAGGCAGCTCCCCGTCTCAGCTGTTGCAGCGTAGCATTGACACAGGCACGCTGCCGGGCCCCGTTCATCAGTTTTCCGCGCATTTTTGTGCCTAAAACTTTGAAAAGCGCGGAGTTTGTTTTTGTCAGACATGACGCGCATCGCCCCCCACTGCGACCACCTTATGATGGACCGTTCAGAGTGTTGGAAACAGGGGACAAGCATTTTTTGCTAGATTTGGGGGGTAGGAGGGAAAAGGTTGGCATAAACAGACTCAAACCCGCTTTTGTGGTGGCGGACGAGCAAGTGCTGTTGGCAAGGGCCCCTTGGTGCGGAAGACCCCCACGGAGAGCTTCCCAGAGTAGAATTTCCCCAGAACACCCACAGGGACAGACAAAAGGTTTTCACCCCCAGACAGCAGCTCCCCAGCATGACAGCGCCGCGGAGGAGGTGAATCCCCGTGTTCTCCCCGTGTTGCGTGGGTTTACTCCGGGATTTCTCCGGTTTCCTCCTGCATACCAAAAACATGTAGGCTTAGGGCGCTCGCGCACGCAGCGACCGGCAGCCGGTGGCTTGTCACCAGACTGCAAACCAAATCTACCTACAGGTACAAATAAGTAACAAAAAAAAAAAAAATCCTGGTTACAGCAGATATGGGAGATGACTGAAGCCCAAGCAGCATGTGGATTGATGTGTAATGATTCAGCATTCAGACTGTTATTCTTTTGTTCGATCCAATATGCTCGAGGGGGGTGGTGTGGCCACACATGGCCAAAACATAATGAGCAGCATCTTTGATAAGAACAAAGGGCAGAGTTTCCTAGGAGATAACGGGAAGCTGTAAAATGTGATCTTTTGTATGTCAGAGACAGTTTGGAGGATCCTTTGTGTGCCAGAGACTGTGAGGGGGTGTTTAAGGATTAAGGAAGTGCATGCAATGTGATCTTTTATGTGAATGCAATGTGACCTTTTGATATGCAGAAGGACCTGAGTATATAAGTGAAGAGTTCTGTGTGAGAGGTCCTCTTTTCTACTATGCTCATGAGAGAGAATGTGTAACTAGAAAAGCACTCGGAGAGCGCAGACCTCCGCCAAGCGGCACAGTTCCCCCCATACAGTGTTTGTGTGTACGTTTTCAGATTCCCTGAGCATGAAAAGATATGACTAGCAATTGGATTCACAATGATTATTTGTTTATTTGACATGGACAGTGCAATAAACAGACAATTAATGAATGACAATCAATGTGATAGTGATAGGATTAGTGGTTCAGTAGTGTAAAACGGGGCTATAAGGGACGGCGGGTTGATAAGGGACACTTTTGTGGGAAATGTTTTAAATGTAATTCTGCTTTTTTTATTTTGAGCAGGACGCTGAGTTGTGTTGTTATTGTCAAATATCCATGAATCCTTCATCAAATCTAGGTGGAAGCAAAATTAAAAAAGCAGAATTACATTTAGAAAAGTGTCCCATATTACCCCGCCGTCCCTTATAGCCCCGTTTTACGGTTGTAAAAGCATTGCCTCCTTGGCGGAGGTAATAAACTGAAGTGTTGGTGTGTCCATCTCCTCCACTGACGGATGCAGATTGGTTAGACAGGTTGCCGTGGGTTTTATATTATATTGGGGTTGCGCTCGGCGGCAAAACAGAATTTAGAATTTTCCCCGGCAGCGAGGTCGTTTTTACGCAGCGCCTATAGCTGGGCGGGGAATTTGTGGCAAATAATCGGGCGGCGGACAGGTGGCCGTGTCAGGTTTTGCAGCGTGGCGCAAAAACACGCACGTTGGCGGGGCCAGGCCAGCAGCGTTTTCCGCGTGCTTTTGTGGCTAAAACGTTGAAGAAGGCGGAGTTTGTGTTGGTCAGACACGACGCCCAGCGCCGTCCATTGTGCCTGCGCACATGTTGAAAATGGCCATATGTCACAGTGTGGAAAAATGCTTTAAAAAATTCCTGTATGCAGACGGTGATGCGGATCATCCCCAAAATTTAATCAGTTCTTCCTTGTACCATTTCCAACAACGCCTGAAAGTTTCATGGGAATCCGTCCAAGACTTTTTGAGTTATCTTGCTAACCAACAGACAGACAGACAGACAGACAGACAAACACACAAACCCTGGCAAAAACATAACCTCCTCCTGGCCTTTTCGGCCTGGCGGAGGTAATAAACTGCTTGAGACCAACTTGCCTCATCATTTACACATTCTACAGTATCAACTTTAGATTTACAGAGAAAAGTAGAAAACTATAAGAAAATTGTTATAAATTCTTGAGAAAAACCTCAAACCTTCAAGACTGAAGTCATTACTCAACTTTTTAAGTGGGTGCTCTTTGTACCCTTAATACTAGCTGTACACTGCACATGTGTCGGTGTCTGTTTGTAAACTTGGTCACTTCTACACATACTGGTTATCTTGTCTGTTTTTGTTTGTTGTATTAGCAACGTTTTAAATTTTTATCTCTTTTTATCTCTTTTACTGATATTAACTTTTTACTTAGTGTTAGCTCAGTAAATACAACAGCCCGTATTGGCTCACAGGTGACTCAGACCCCGATCAAGGCTGTTCACCGGGTTAGGCTAACCTATCTGTTTTAGCTAGCTAGCAAGCCACTTCTGGCCTGGAAAGCCATGGCTCCATCCCCGACCTGTGTCAGCTGTGTTTCCCTCTCTAAGAAGGTTTCTGAGTGGAATTGAGACTCTCTAACCTGTATAAGATTCGGGAGGCTGAAAATCATCTGGATACTATCATTTTTGGACGGACATCAGTGCCAGCAACGGACTTGCAGCTAGCAGAGACGGCTACTTACCTGGGTGAAATTAGCATATCGCCATCCACCTCCACCCCTGCTCCGGTAACCTCAGCTCTCCAGGACTCCAGCACCAAACACTGGCTTAAGCTCGGAGCTAAACCCAAAGCCCCGGGTGGTTTTTCACAGCCTCAAGGCATGCCCTGGACCATGGTTGGGCCCAATAGCAAACGTCGGGGATTGACCAGACATGGCCGCGCCTCCTTCCTTCTCCTTTGGTGGAAAACAGATTCGACATCCTTTCCCTGGAAGATTTCCCCCACCTGGACGCTGATCTTCCTCCCATGGCCACCCCTCCTCCTTCAGCAGCGGCCCAAACCCGCAAGCCCCGGATCAAAACTACCTTAGGTGTGCCAAACTTTACACCAGCTCCATAAAGAAGAGAGCGCAACCCCCCGCATCACCCCCACACTGGCACCCCGCCGCCACTGCAGCAACAACAACGGCAAAATTATCCACCATTTCAGAAGCCACCGACGACACTGGTAATTGGTGATTCAATAATGAGGAATGTCAGAAGCAGGTACTGTGTTACAAAATTTTTTCCTGGGGTTAAAGTGTCAGACATTGAAGCTCGTACCCCTGACCTATTAAATGAATACCCCCACACTAAAACTGTCATTGTGCATGTTGGATGCAACAACATCCCAGATGAAGTGTCTGAGATCTTAAAGACAGACTTCAGGAGCCTTCTGTCCACTCTTAAAAACTGCGGTAGAAGTGTGTTTATTTCTGGGCCACGTGCTCCTTTTAGTAGAGGCTGCAATTATTTTAGCAGAACTCTTAGCCTTAATACCTGGTTGTGTTCAACATGTCCTACTTTTAACACTGGTTTTATAGACAATTTCAACCTGTTCTGGAACCACCCATCATTTATGAGGACAGATGGCATTCATCCAAATAGACTCGGTGCACGTGTTCTAAGGGACAAACTGTTTTATTCCATTCAGCATTTTTTAGTAGTGACTGAAAGCTGGTGTGTTAACTCACCCCAAAGTACCTGGGTCCGCCAACCAGCCCTTCTTTGCTTCCACTTCTCATATTAATCCTATTAATCCAAATAATTCTCTCTGTTTAGATCAGTCTTCAATTCATAACCCCATAGAGATTGTGTCTGTCTCCCATTACCCAAAACATTATAACCCAAGACAAATACAATATAACTTGATAAAGATTAAAACCACTAATTTACCACAGTTAAATAAAATAATTAAATGCAGACTGCTGAATATAAGCTCTCTGTCAGATAAAGCAACCTTTATTAATGATATGATCACGGATTACAATATAAATATACTCTGTCTCACAGAAACATGGCTACGCCCCAATGACTTTGTTAGTATCAATGAGGCCACCCCCTCCAGCTATGGTAATATTCATATTCCTAGAAACACTGGCTGAGGTGGTGGTGTCGGTGTCATGACCCGAGCACTATGCCTTGGTGCTCGGGTTATTCTTGTCAGGGTTTGACAGCGGCGTTATGATTCTAGCTCTCCGAGCTCTTATTGTGATAGTGCTCGGGGAGGCTTCCGCCCAGCTGTCAAACTCTCAACAGCTGTGCTGCATTTGTGGTCGTTAGTGCTCAGGCTATTTTAACCCACGCTGGCGATCGCATCTCGCAGCAGTGTCTGTTCACTTCCCTGTTCACCCTCCGTCATGTTACGGATGCCTGGACTATTTCCCACCTCGTCTGCTTTTGGGTTGACCGTCATTCCCCGGAACTAGTAAGTGTGCTGTATTAGTCTTATTCCTCCCGGTGTGAATTGATCTCTGTGAGTCTCTGCCTTAGCAGCCTGTGTATCGTTATTATTTTCAACAACCAAGCCTGCCTGTGTATGACCGTCTGCTGCTCTGGACCTGTAGTGAGCTGTATAGCCCTATGCCTCCTGTAGTGAGTTGACTCTTGTGTCATTGTCCCAGCAGACTGTGTTGTCACTATATTTTCACCGTAAATAAAACTCACTGAACTCACTGGCGACTGTGTGGCGTCTTATGGTGGCTCGCGAGAGCCTCCCATGACAGTACACTGCTGCCAAAACGGCGTTTATGGTGACGCCAACCCGAGACGCAATTCACCAGTGAGTTCGAGTTTTTTGGACAGTTGCTGTTTTCGTCTGGGCACTGTGTGTGTGTGTGTGAGGAATGCCGTTGCGGAGGGGCCGCGCTTGGAGTCCGAGCCACGAGCTGATGGGAGTTCTGGAAGTTGTGGATGAGTTGCTCATCTCCGCTTCCCTGTTGGACTACCATCACGGCATACACTGGTACCTAGACGCTGCCAAAGACGTTCTTCGTCATCTCTCTCCCCGCTGGGCCGACCACCCGGAAGTCGACGCGAGAAGGGAGGATATCGTCGCGCAATGCGAGATATTCCTGATGCTGGAGGAGGAACGCAACGTAAAGCAGGAGGAGAGGCACTCCTGCCCATGGCCTACGGATCCTGATCCAGTCCTGGAGTTCGCACCACCGGGAGGCCGGCGGAAGCGCCGACGCCGAGGTCAAGTGCGTCTTCAGCAAGCTCCTGTTCCGGATCCAGTTCCGGGCCACCGGAGTGACCCACTCAATCAGCCAGCTGCTGAGAGTGATCTGAGTCCTGCGCCGGTGAGCTCCGTCCATGGGTCCTGTGTTACCATCCAGCGAGCGAGGGAAGGAGCAACGTCCTCTACAGCTGACACCATCTTCCCTTCGGGAGACAGGCAAGTTCATTTTCACTCTATTAATCATAGTGAACTGTCTTGTCTGACTCCTGGGGGTGAAGCTCGGGGTTCGCAGCTCCCCGAGTTTCCTTCTCCAGCTGTAGCTATTTATACTGAACCTGCTGCCTCTGTGTTTCCTCCTGCTGAGCGGTCCTCGGCGTCAGTTCCACGCCGTCGGACGGGGGGGAGGCCTGCGGCTCTGGGAGATATCCCGGCCCTGCAGGCTTGTGTTGGACAGAGGAGGAGAACGGACTGCGGTGAGGAGCCAGAGCCGATGAGTAAGCGTCCCCAGGGTTCCTCAGAGATGCAGCCCGAGTCAGCAGGTCGAGGGTCCCCTGTCTCCACACCGTGCGGGTTATCGGTGTGGACAGCGACGCGAGGGGATCCAGCTGCAGAGACCATCAGGCCGGATGTGGAACCCGACGCAGCCGAGTGGGAGCCCGACGACGAGCGTCTACCTGAACCCGGATCCATGAAGTCCTGGACGGCTACAGAGCCCGAGTGCAGGCAAGTGCTCTTTTTTGTTTACCTTTGTGGTGTGTTAGAGCATTTTTGCCTGCCTCATGGGGAGGCGAGCGAGGGGCAGCCGTCTGCTGCACCCGAGCTCGTCTCGCTGGGCTCTGGCGCTGCCGGTGGAACTGATCCCAGTCCTCTCCTGTTCTCTGAGCCCCTCCACAGCGTTACCGGTCTGGAGACTGTCAAGGTCTTGGGACTGGGGGTTCCAGGTTCGGGGATGGAGGTCGTCGCCGGTGCAGTTCTGACCCAGTCGGGGTCCGACGCGTGGGCCGAGGTGACCCAGTCGGGGTCCAACGTGGGTGCAGCGGTGACCCAATCGGGGTCCATCCTGACCCAGTCGGGGTCCGACGAGGTCCAGTGGGGGTCCAGCGCAGGTGCGACTGCGACCCAATCAGGATTCGAGGGGGTCCAATTTCGTGATTGTTCCCCTCTCAGGAGCCACCAGCTGGGGGCCGTTGGAGGGTTTTGTCTGGCAGACTGGCGCCCTCATGTCTGGTCTTCATTAGGCGGGCTGCATGCTATTCCTCCACGGTCCTGGCGGTTATGGGATGCGGGTCGGCCACCCGAGGAACTGCTTTGTGCGTTCAGCGTCTTGGGTTGGTCGCCCGATAAACTGTGTCTGCTACTGGGTGGCCTGGTTCGGCCGCCAGAGGACTTGTTTCTGGGGGCCTGGGACTGGGGCAGGCCGCCTGATCATGTATTGTTTTGTGGGACTATCCGTGGGCCATCGGAGGCAGGGAGGTCGCCGGAGCTCTGCCTGGGGGGCGTTGGATCTCCGCCAATCATCTTTTGTTTTGGCCCATACGGTGTCAGGTTTTTGTCAAAGTCATGTAAAGCAATCTAGTTTGCCTCATGTGTTTTGTAATCCCTAGTCTAGTTAAGTCAGGTAAAGCAATCTAGTTTGCCTCATGTGTTTTGTAATCCATAGTCTAGTTAAGTCAGGTAAAGCAATCTATATTGCCTCATGTGTGTTTTGCAATCCATAGTCTGGTTTTGTTTTTTGTTCTGTCCTCCCCTCTTCTTGTTGAGGGGCTATGGTCAAGTTTGTCTTTGTTGTTTTGTCCTCCCCTCTTTCCTTGAGGGGCTATAGTATGGGGGTTTTGTCCATAGTTACCGGGTGTTTGCATATATTTCTGGCTTCATTTGTGTTTTTTTGTTTTCTCATAGTCACTGTGTTTAGCACGTATTTCTTTTGTTTCCATAGTTACAGTCATGTATTTTTCTTTTTCCATAGTCATGTGTTTGTTCCCATAGTTACAGTTATGTATTTCTTTCCTTTCTTCCATAGTTATGTTTGCATTTATTTTTTTTGTCTCTATAGTTACAGTCATGTATTTCTTTCCTTTTTTTCCAGAGTCATGTGTTTGTATTCATTTCTTGTTTTGTTTCTATAGTTACTGTGTGTTTGGGTATATTTCTTTGACTAGGTTATGTACACTGGAGTTAGACGGGTTGTCTGTGGTCTCGGTGGGAAAACTTTCAGGGTCAGGTGTTTGCTGTTTATGATTGTTTTTTCCTTGTAGTCTTGTCTTGTTTTGTTTTGTTTTTTTCTCGGGTTTGTTTTTTCTCGTCATTGTTCTGGGGGGAAATTGATTGGATATGTCGGGTGATGTATTCTTTTCCTTTTCTGTTTTAGGTCTTGTTAGGTTTTGTTTGGTTCCCCCCTTGCCTGTTCCTCAACCCGCTCACCCTGTGGTTGGGGGGGGGTTAGGTGTTACTAGACGTTCGGAGCCCGTCATGGGAGGGGGGCCTACTGTCATGACCCGAGCACTATGCCTTGGTGCTCGGGTTATTCTTGTCAGGGTTTGACAGCGGCGTTATGATTCTAGCTCTCCGAGCTCTTATTGTGATAGTGCTCGGGGAGGCTTCCGCCCAGCTGTCAAACTCTCAACAGCTGTGCTGCATTTGTGGTTGTTAGCGCTCAGGCTATTTTAACCCACGCTGGCGATCGCATCTCGCAGCAGTGTCTGTTCACTTCCCTGTTCACCCTCCGTCATGTTACGGATGCCTGGACTATTTCCCACCTCGTCTGCTTTTGGGTTGACCGTCGTTCCCCGGAACTAGTAAGTGTGCTGTATTAGCCTTATTCCTCCCGGTGTGAATTGATCTCTGTGAGTCTCTGCCTTAGCAGCCTGTGTATCGTTATTATTTTCAACAACCAAGCCTGCCTGTGTATGACCGTCTGCTGCTCTGGACCTGTAGTGAGCTGTATAGCCCTATGCCTCCTGTTGTGAGTTGACTCTTGTGTCATTGTCCCAGCAGACTGTGTTGTCACTATATTTTCACCATAAATAAAACTCACTGAACTCACTGGCGACTGTGTGGCGTCTTATGGTGGCTCGCGAGAGCCTCCCATGACAGTCGGGGTAATATATGAATCCACATTACCAATGAACCCTCAGCGTAAGCTAAACTCAAATTGTAACTCTTTTGAATGCTTATTTTTTAGCTTAGCACAGCCATCCTGGAGGTCAGAACAGCCTCTTTTATTTACCACAGTATATCGTCCTCCCAGTGCTTCTTTTGCTGAATTTATGTCTGAATTCTCTGAGTTCTTAACAACCTTAGTTCTTAGTTCAGACAAGATTATCATAGCTGGTGATTTTAATATTCTTTTACACACGTGGACAAAATTGTTGGTACCCCTCTGTTAATGAAAGAAAACCCCACAATGGTCACAGAAATAACTTGAATCTGACAAAAGTGGTAATAAATAAAAATTCTATGAAAATTAACCAATGAAAATCAGACAATGCTTTTGAATTGTGGTTCAACAGAATTATTTTAAAAAAACAAACTCATGAAACAGGCCTGGACAAAAATGATGGTACCCCTAGAAAAGATTGGAAAATAATGTGACCATAGGGACATGTTCAACCAACTTTCTTCCATTAACAGAGGGGTACCAACAATTTTGTCCACATGTGTAGATGTTGATAATGATAGTCATAGTGTAGCCTTTCTCTCCCTGATAAATTCAACTGGTTTTCCTCAGTGTGTTGTAAACCAACTCATCATCATAATCACACCCTTGACCTGGTTTTGGCCTACGGTGTAGAAATTGATGAGCTGCTTGTCATCCCTCAAAATCCAACACTGACTGACTGCTATTTGATAACGTTCAAATTTGTGCTATCCGGTTTCACAGCATCAAGCGGAAATATAGTTACCAGATACTTATCTGATAGTGCTGTGGCTCACTTTTAAAGAATTAATCCCTTCAGCACTTACTGTATTACCATGTCTCAATATAGCAGAGAGCACTGACTACTTGAATCCATTAGAATCAGACCTTTTAGTTCTTAGTACTGCAGCCTTACTGCAGTCAGCACTTGACTCCATAGCCCCTCTTAAAAAGAAAACTATTAAAAATAGGAGACTAGACTTCCGGTTATGGCGGCCACGTAGGAAGACGTGTTTCACACTGCTCTGCTCCTTAAAATAAAAAGTTCACTAAAACTCTCTTAATTGGAACAAAAACCCATCCCACCGTTTAGGCGCGGATATGGTAAAGACCAAGGCTGGGAAATTAGGCGGAGGAAAAAGCAATTCGACAAAACAACCCAAACTAACAGACTTCCACGCTCGTGGCGAAGCAGAAAAAACTCCAGAGACTATGGCGGAGGATGTAGCCAGCGGCGGAGCGGGAACTGCTGAAGAGGGGACAAATGACAAATGACCCTGACCCTGACCAGGACCCAGGTGAGGACGGAGCTGAGGAAGATCAAGGCGAGGAAGGCGCCGGGACCGGACGGCATCAGCGCAAAGCTCCTCAAGTCCTGTGCAGACCAGCTGTGTGGGATTGTGACGTATATCTTCAACATGAGCCTGAAACTGGGGAGGGTACCACAGCTGTGGAAAACATCTTGTGTGGTACCTGTACCAAAAACTTCCCACCCCAAAGACCTGAACAGCTACAGACCGGTGGCCTTGACGTCCCACTTGATGAAGACCCTGGAGAGACTGCTCCTTGCTCACCTCCGCCCCCTGGTGGAACCAGCGATGGATCCACTCCAGTTCGCCTACCAGCATGGCATTGGGGTGGAGGATGCGGTGATCTTCCTCCTTCACCGTTCTCTGTCCCACCTGGAGAAGCCCGGGAATATGGTGAGGATCATGTTCTTTGACTTCTCCAGTGCTTTCAACACCATCCAACCGATGATCCTGAAGGACAAGCTGCTGCGCGCAGGGGTGGACCAGCACCTGTCATCATGGATCCTGGACTACCTCACGAACCGGCCTCAGTTTGTGAGAACCCGGGACTGTGTGTCCGACACGATCATCAGTAGCACGGGGGCCCCCCAGGGAACGGTGCTGGCTCCCTTCCTGTTCACTCTTTATACTGCGGACTTCTCACACAACACAACACACTGCCATCTACAGAAGTTCTCTGATGACTCTGCGATCGTTGGCCTCATCTCCAATGGAGATGAAGCTGAGTACAGAGGGCTTATCCAGGACTTCGTGGACTGGTGCCATCGGAACTGCCTCCAGATCAACGCGAGGAAAACTAAGGAGCTGGTGGTGGACTGCCGCAGGCATGGGCAGCCCCTCACAGCACCAGTAAATATACAGGGAACAGACATCGAGATGGTGACATCCTATAAGTACCTGGGTATTCATCTGAACAATAAACTAGACTGGTCACACAATACTGATGCACTCTACAAGAAGGGACAGCGCAGGCTGTTCCTGCTGAGGAGACTCAGGTCTTTTGGTGTACAAGGGGCGCTGCTGAAGTCATTCTATGACACGGTGGTGGCATCAGCCATCACTTTTGGAGTGGTCTGCTGGGGCAGTGGCATTACTGCAGCCGATAGGAAGAGACTGAACAAACTGATTAAGAAAGCTAGCTCTGTCCTGGGGCAGCGCCTTGATCCGATGGAGGAGATAGGAGAGAGAAGGACGGTGGCTAAACTGTCATCTCTGCTGGAGTCCGAGTTCCACCCTATGCAGGACATACTGAATGCACTGAGGAGCTCATTTAGCAGCAGACTACATCATCCCAGGTGCACAACCGAGAGGTTTCGTAGGTCCTTCCTACCAACGGCTGTCAGACTGTACAACCTAAGCAGGGCTGCTCGCAGAGATAGCAAAAAGACGTAACAAACTAATAGTTTTTTGAATGCAAAAGATGCAATAGACTTACACAATGGTCCCCTCCGGCATACAACTAGGAACATACCGGTCGCTATGGAGGGTGAGAATATGTATGGGCACATAATCATACCATGTAGGATAACTAAGTAGACGGTTATGCTGTTTCATTCCATCTAGCAACAATGCTCTGCACTGTGTGTGTTTATATATTTGCATATTTATTCCATCTAGCTACAATGCTCAGCACTGGGTGTGTTTATATATTTATATATCTACATATTATTCCATCTAGCTACATTGCTCCGCACTGTGTGTGTTTATATACTTGCATATTTATTCCACCTAGCTGCAATGCTCCGTACTGTGGGTGTTTATATATTTACATATTTATTCCATCTAGCTACAATGCTCTGCACTGTGTGTTCATATATTCATATATTTATTCCATCCAGCTACAATGCTCTGCACTGTGTGTCTGTGTGTGTGTGTATATATATATATTTATAGTAATACGTACATATGTTTATTAGCTGCTCTTGCTTGCTTGTTTTTTTTCTTGCCTTCTGATTGTTGCTCTGAGTGTTGCTATCCCTGTGCTGTTGCAATCCTGGAATTTCCCCGTTGTGGGACTAATAAAGGCTTATCTTATCTTATCTTATCTTAAATGCAGTGCTCACTGCCATCAACTCCATGAGAACAGACTTTTCGTCTAAATTTGATGGAATTATAGCAGCAATAGCAGGAAAGGAAATAAGCGATTGTATGGAACGAGTATCGCAGGCGGAGCTCCGAATTTCAAGCACTGAAGATGACATCACTAGCCTACAATCAAAGTTGCAAACACTAGAATTAAAATGGAAACGTCTGGAAGATAACGTCCTGGACTTGGAATCCCGCTCGCAACGGAATAATTTGAGGCTGGTGGGCCTCCCGGAGGGAGCGGAGGGACGGGACTCATGTTCCTTTTTGGAAAAGTGGATTCCAGAAACGCTGAACAACGCAGACCTGCAGTCATCGGTCGTCTTAGAGAGCGCTCACCGAATCGGCCCACCAAGAGATAATAAGACACCACCGAGGACGCTGATTATGAAGTTCCTTAACAACAGAGACAAGATGACGGTCACCAACGCGGCGCGAGCTAAAGGGGAAATTAAATACCAGGATCAACAGGTGCGGTTCTACCCAGATTTGGCCACAGGAATTCAACAATTAAGGAGGCAGTTCGACCCCGCCCGCAAAGAGCTGCGCAACCTCGGGATTCGTCACGGAGTGATTCATCCGGCAAGACTGCTGGTCACATATAAAGGGAGAACCCACACCTTTAAGACCCCTCAAGAGGCGCAGGAGCTCATTAAGCAGATCCAAAAGGAGACTGGTGGGAGCTAAGCATGAACATGACAAAGGTAGAACATTTAAGCATTTGTACAGGCATCTGATTGATCTGAAACATATAACATGTCTACAAAATACAGACTGTATTAAAAAAAAAAAGCTATGATGTACAAAGTTGCTATAAAACTTTGAAGTTATGTTGAAAAAACTACAGACGAGAGTTAATGTCATTAAAAATAGTAGTAGAGTCAGGGTGATTGAGAGGAGAAAGAGAGAGTGGTTTGACTGATCCTCGCAGGTGTGGAACAGAACTCAGAAAAGATTTATTGCCAAGTACATTAACAGATACTGATAACAGATCACTGATAACATACGAGGGATTTGACTTGACACAGAAAACGACCTGCATTTCCGGTGACACGGCTGCATCTGAAACGCGCCTGCCAACAGGAGGGTACAGGAAGCATTGGAAATAATACAATAGGAAGGAGCAAAAAAATCATTGATTTCAGAATAGTGGTCATATATGATCAATATTATGATTACAATGAAAAAAAAAGCCCTCGATGCACAATCAGCAGACCAAAAAAGTTCACAGGACACAAAGAGAGCAGTGAGTGAATCATCTTTATCATCAGTTTGTGAATCAGTATGAGTGTAATGTTGAAAGTAGGTGTTGTATCAGTTAAGAACAACAAGGACTCTTTGGAAGGAGATGTTTTGTCTGGCTGCAGCATTGTCCTTGGCCATGCAGCTGCCTGTCCGAAGGCCATGAGCTCAATGTTTTGAAAAACAAAGACTGCAGATGATCAGGAGGATTTTTGTGAGGGAGTCAGATTTAGTCGAATAGTACTGATCACAGAGAGGAAAAACTTTATACTCTCTACAGATTCAGTACTTAATCCTTCATTGCTGGGCGTTGAATCCATCGTGGATGGCCCTAAGCGTAATCATGATGTAATCCACCTTCCGAGACAGTTCTCCATTTGTCGCTATCAGGGTCCTCTCCCTTTTTTCAATTTGATGGATGCACCTCGCCTGGCCAGCATTTTGATAGGTTGTATCCATCTTCCACAATTTGCGGTACACCAGGACAATCCCAGATCCAATCAGAACGATCCCAATCACCATTACTACGAAGACGTACAAATCTTCTACATCTTCGATAAAAAGATCAGTCAGGCACAAGAGTTTCCAATTACTTGTCTCCCGTAAACAGCCCGCAGCAGCCGTTCCTGCGGGACAAACAACCTCCCCCGGGGCACTTTTCCTCGTTGAAAAGATAGTGTCAATTGCGTTCAAAGCCCAGCTTCTTAATTCCATAATTTCTTTCGATAATCAGCAGTAAAGACGCAGACAGACGACAGCAAGCTGGGATCCAGTTAGTTGGGGAGAAGGAGATAAGTCAGAGCAAGAGAGAAGAGAAAAGCGTCTGCTCTCTTTGGAAGGCGGAAGTGAAGGGTAACAGTCACTAGCTATAACTGGAGACTGAATTTTTTTTGATTTTGGGGGAATTACCACGAATGTGGGGAAAGGGAATTTGTTTTTGTGTAGTTTGTAGGATGAATGTTCAATCATCCATGTTTTTGCTTCTCTGTATGAGCATGTTCATATTGCAAGGTAATCTCAAACTCCTTATTGATCATAGATCAAAGCGTTAATCTTAATTTAACTTCATGGAATTGCAGAGGTCTACAAAATCTAAAAAAAACTTAAACAAGTTATGAATAAAATAAAAGACAGATTCAAAAATTGTATTTTTACAAGAAACTCATCTAATAGAGGAGGATGTAAAAAAAAATTAGGAGAAGATGGCAAGGTAATGTGTTCACCTCATCATTTTCATCCCGAGCTAGGGGAGTTATGATTCTCATACATAAAACAGTCCCATTTCAAGTGAAAAATGTAATTGGAGACAAATTTGGAAGATATCTAATCATCCAAGGATCTTTGTTATTAGAAAATATAAATCTGGTGAACTTATACGGCCCCAATATTGATGATCAAAACTTCTTTGTTAATTTATTCCTTACTTTATCATCACTTACAGGGCAACATATAATAGCAGGGGATTTTAATTGTACATTGAATCCCAGTATAGATAGGTCAACAGGACTGGGCTGTACGCATAATGGATGCAGAATGACCATTAATCATTTTATGAAAGAATTCAGATTGCTAGATATATGGAGAGAAATGAAACCACAAGTCAAAGCATATTCTTGTTATTCTAATACCTATAAGACATTCTCACGTACTGACTACTTTTTGATCTCTACAGAATTAAGGTCCAAGATTCAAAACTGTTTCTATGATAACATTGTGATCTCTGATCATGCACCCTGCTGTCTAATATATGTAGATAAGAAATTGACAAAGGATCTAGGTAGGTGGCATTTTCAGCATAAATGGCTTCAGGATGAGGAATTTGTTAAGTACATAGAAAAACAGATAGATGAGTTCTTTGATATTAATACTACACAAACAACGGCATGTATAAAGTGGGAGGCTTTCAAAGCTTTTATTAGGGGGCATATTATTAGTTATACAGGTTCAAAATCTAAGAAGACTCGAGAGGAGAGAGTCCAATTGGAATGTAAAATAAAAATTCTTCAAGAAAAGGTGTATGCAGGAAGTAACCCACAGTTAGAGAACGAATTACTGATTCTGAGAGCTGAATATGACAAAAAAAATCAGCGAATAGAGCTGCCTCGAGTCTTCTAAGATTGAAGCAAACTTTTTATGAACAAGGTGAAAAATCTGGAAAATTATTGGCATGGCAGATTAAACAGAATTTAAAACACCAATTACCAGTATTATAAGTAACGGACAGGTAGTTATAGATCCTTTAGAAATTAATAGTGCCTTTAGAGATTATTATGAAAAACTATATGATACAAAAAATGAAACTGACTTAACAAAACTAAATGGGTTTTTGGGTGGATTATCTATACTGTGTATTCCAAATGAAAACAGGGAGATACTGGAGTCTAAAATTAGTCAAGAAGAAGTTGGGCTAGCCATTGATAATATGAAATCAGGAAAAAGAGCAGGACCAGATGGTCTTCCAGTTGACCTCTATAAAAAATTTAAGAATAAATTAATAAAACCACTTTTGGAAATGATTTTAGAAGCATTTCAAAATGGTAATTTAGCACCATACATGAATAATGCCTTAATTATACTGTTGCCAAAACCAGGTAAACCCCCTAATAAATGTGAAAACATGAGACCAATAAGCCTATTAAATGCTGATCTTAAAATAATCTGTAAAATTTTAGCAAAAAGACTACAAAAAATATTACCAAATATTATTAACCGAGATCAGAATGGCTTTATAATGGGAAGACAAGGCTTCCATAATGTAAG
This sequence comes from Pholidichthys leucotaenia, assembly GCA_020510985.1. NCBI lineage: Eukaryota > Metazoa > Chordata > Actinopteri > Cichliformes > Pholidichthyidae > Pholidichthys > Pholidichthys leucotaenia. Next base: position 47,404,203 of record CM035841.1, read on the forward strand.
AAGACTATTTAATATTATTTATTCCAATAAAGAAGCACCGGATACAGCTCTCCTATCATTGGACGCCGAAAAGGCCTTTGATAGGGTCGAATGGCCCTATCTTTTTGAAGTCCTACAAAGGTTTGGACTTGAAAATAATTTCATAAAATGGGTCCAGATAATATACAATAATGCTACAGCAGAAATCCTAACAAACAGCAATATCTCAAAATCAATAAAAATCAATAGAGGATGTCGACAAGGCTGTCCACTTTCACCCTTATTGTTTACTATGGCAATTGAACCTTTAGCGATGGCAGTACGTTTACATCCACAAATATATGGAATTAAAATAGGACCAACAGAACATAAAATCTCCCTGTATGCCGATGACATAATTTTGTTTATGTTGTGGGTGACCCCCACAGCCTACGGACAAGCAGAGCGCTCAGCTGGAGCAATTAGCATAACAGTGAGATGTATGTATTTATATCAATAGGCAGCCTCTCCTTCCTGCCAGTAATCCTGCTATTGATATGCGTGACTCTCATGTAAATGTCCATGCCTCCCTGCAGTTTACTGTGATGTTAATGTGCCATGCATGCACTGTCTAGCTGGGTATATAAGCCAACCATATCGCTTGCTCTCTCTCTCTTACTACTGCTGTTTTGATCACACGCATTGCCTGTTTGCTGAGGGCTCGCTCCAGTGCGCTTTCACGGCGCTGGAGTGAGTCCTGTGATGGTGGATGAATAAAACACCCTTTTAAACTTCAGTTCGCTGTGCCTGCACTTATTCCGTGCCTCTACACCTGGGTACACTATTTGCATCCGCCACAATGTCGAATTTTAAAAAATCAATTCCAACCTTGTTAAATTTAGTAAAGAACTTTTAAAAAAATAAAATAAATAAAACAAAATCTTCAATATTAATGCTAAATGAGACCCAGAGAAATCACCCAGCTCCTGAGGTAAATCAATTCAATGTTGTAAATCAGTTTAAATATTTAGGAATTCAAATTTTGCCTAAGCTAGAATCAGTCGCCAGTGCCAACTATGAAGCCTTAATGACAGATATTAATGAGTTACTTCAGAGATGGATGTCACTACCAATGTCGATGATCGGGAGAATTAATATACTTAAAAGTAATATCTTACCAAAAATACTTTATTTATTTCAAAACATTCCTTTACCACCACCTTCAGATCTATTCTCATGAATTAAAAAAAGTTAGTGGAATTTATATGGAACAATAGGAAGGCTAGATTACGTCTGTCCTTACTATATTTACCATTTGATCGTGGAGGTCTGAAATGTCCAAACTTTATGTTGTATTACTGGTCAGCACAACTGAAGTCTATGACATATTATTTTTCATCAAATGATCCTCCTCACTGGACTGAAATGGAATCATACAATTTACCTTTACCTCTTCCCTTATTCATATACTCAGACTCGGCTAAAAAATTACAGAAACAAGTTAAAAATCCAATTGTAAAGCACATGATCAAAATATGGTGTGAAACCAAAAAATATTTAAAAGAACCACACTTACTGTCACAATTTAGCCCAATATGGGGTAATCAATATTTTACACCAGGGAGAGCGGATGCTGTATTTAAAGTATGGAATTTAAAAGGGACTCAAAAGATTCAAGACTTATATTTGTCACATTCAGATAACATAATGTCTTTTGAAGAACTGAGGATTAAATTTAATCTTAATAGAACACATTTTTTTAAATATCTTCAGCTTAGAAATTTTATTCGATCAAATCAAAAATAATGCTCTTACCCAACCTACTTATTCATCCTTGGAAAAAATTTTGACGAAAGATAGTAAGAGAAAGGGTATTATTTCAGTTTTATAACTCATTGACACTATTCTCAAGTGAAAACTCACAGAAAAGACTGAATTACTGGAAAGAGGACCTGCAAATTGAAATTTCAGAGGAACAATGGGAAATGGCTTGTGCAGAAGCTCAAACCAAATCAATAAATGTACGTCTTAAACTGATACATTTTAAATGGTTAATGCGGATATATGTTACACCAGTGGAGTTAAATAGATATTGTGGTGCACATATGTGGGTTTCATATGCTTCACATGTATATTACTGTGTGCTTATTGTATGCTTCACGTCTCAGAGGAACAAAAGGACTGAACCTCCTAGGGGTAACAGGAGGATGTGAAATCTGGCCTTTTGTATGCAAAGAGATGGCCTTGAGGGATTTCCTGACCACCAGGACTTTAGGTGGAGGCGAGAAGACGTGGAGGGGGATGCATTGTGATTTGGGATTAAAAGACAATGTGACTGTGTGCTTTGATGTCCTGGGGTATAAAAGGGACAGATGTGGGGGGATTCACTCTCTTTCTGTTTTTGGATGTTGGAGAATGTGAATGTGAATAAAACTGGACTTGAGAAATAAACTCAGCCTCGTCCTTCCACACTTCTCCACACTGGTGACCCTAAGACGTATCATGAGCGGAGGCGATTCTCCCGAGCCAGACTCGTCAGGAGCCAGCCAAATGAATGCAGCCACAGTTCAGCTACTGGACTTCTGGCAGAACAATCCGCGCTCCTGGTTTAACGCAGTCGAGGCACAGTTCCACCTCCGGAGGATTTCGGTAGACGCCACAAAGTTCTACCATGTGGTTGCAAAGCTGGACAACCACACAGCCCAGCGAGTGGAGAGCCTGATCAACCACCCGCCGGACAGCAACAAGTACAGCACGTTGAAGGCTGCACTCATCCGTTACTTCACCCCCTCGGTGGAGGAGCGAGCAGAGAGGCTCCTGGCGCTGACTGAATTTGAGAGCGACAGACCTGCAGACCTGATGGGGAAGATGTTGAGTTTGAGAGACTCCGAAGATGATAACTTCATATTCACCCACCTTTCCCTCAGGACCCTACCGTCAGCGGTGAGAGTGACCCTGGCCAGTTCACCACTGTTGGCCCAACGAGACTACCACGAGCTGGGCCAGGAGGCGCAACGACTCGTCAACGCCAATAAACGGCGCACGGCTACGGCTGCGGCAGCGGAGCTAGGCGCAATGTCCGGAGATGGCAGGGGGCCAGAGGCTGCAGCACCAGACTCACCGACGACGGCGGCGGCAGGGGCCAGGAAACACGGAGCAGACGACGTCCTTTGCTTCTACCATCGCCGCTTCGCAGAGAAGGCACGCAAGTGCATTCCACCATGCTATTTCAAGCGCTCGGGAAACGCCAAGACCGGGAGTCGGTAGCAGCTGCGGCCCTCGGAGAGGAGAACAAGCTGCTGTACTTGAGGGATGCGCGCTCGGGGAGGCATTTCCTCGTGGACACAGGCTCCCAGCTGAGTTTCATCACACCTTCCTACGCTGACCGGCTGGCGCCCTCCAGTGGTCCCGGGGTGTCAGCAGCGAACGGCTCAGCGATTAAGACCTTCGGTGAGAGGACTCTGATTCTGTCTTTACACGGCCGTACATTCGAGTGGACTTTCGTCATAGCAGCAGTCAATTTCAACATGTTAGGGGCTGATTTTTTGTGCTCACATAGTTTGTTGGTCGATCTTGCTAACAGACGCCTGGTTAATGCACTCTCTTTTTATTTTATTTCCTGTACAGCTCGAGTGGTCCCACCAACAGCACAAGCCAACGTCACAGCTGCAGGTGGTAAGTTCCACACACTCCTCACTCAGTTCCCAGCACTCACAATCCCAACATTTTCGGTGACCGTGGCTAAACACGGGGTGGAACATTTTGTTACTACCACCGGACCGCCCGTTTTTGCAAAAGCTTGCCGCTTGGATTCAGCTAAACTGACCATAGCGCGCGAGGAGTTCGCCAACCTGGAAAGGTTGGGCATCATCAGGTGTTCGAAGAGCCCAAGGGCTTCACCGCTTCGCATGGTCCCGAAAGCTGATGGCTCGTGGTGACCTTGCGGTGATTTCCGCAGGCTGAACAATGCTACAACGCACGACCGCTACCCGATCCCGCACATCCAAGATTTTTCAGTTCATTTGGCGGGGGCGCGCGTTTTTTCTAAAATAGACTTGGTACGCGGTTACCACCAGGTCCCAGTGCGCGCTGAGGACATACCCAAAACAGCGGTAATAACTCCTTTCGGGCTTTTCGAGTTTTTGCGCATGCCGTTTGGGCTTAAAGGCGCGGCGCAGACGTTCCAACGCATGATGGACGCGGTTTTGCGCGATCTCCCTTTCGTGTTCGTCTACCTGGACGACATATTGGTAGCCAGCGCGTCCGAAGACGAACATGAAAACCACCTCACGGCAGTTTTCCGGAGGTTGGCAAAGCACAGGTTAATAATCAACCCAGCGAAGTGTCAGTTTGGGGTGACGCAGATTGATTTTCTGGGGCATCGCGTCTCCCCAGAAGGAGCGGTTCCTCTGCCTGACAAAGTGCGCACAGTAACAAATTTTCCCCAACCACAAACGGTCAAAGCGTTACAGGAGTTTTTGGGAATGGTGAATTTTTATAACCGTTTCCTCCCCCGCGCAGCGCAGCTCATACAACCATTGTATGCTGCACTAAAAAAACAAAAACCCACAAATAAAGTCGAATGGTCTCCGGAGTGAGAGCGCGCATTCTCTGAAGTCAAAACAGCCCTGGCAAACGCTGCGTTGTTGGCACATCCAGTCCCAGCGGCCCGCATGGCGCTCACTACTGACGCGTCAGATGTGACCATAGGGGCGGTCGTAGAACAGTATGTAGCCGGAGCCTGGCAACCGCTCGCCTTTTTCAGCAAGACCCTGCGCGATAGCGAACGAAAATACAGCGCATTCGACAGGGAGTTGTTAGCTCTCCACTTGGCCATTCGCCACTTCCAGTTCTGGCTGGAAGGACGCCATTTCACCGCGTTCGTTGACCACAAGCCGCTGACTTTCGCGATGGCCAAGATTTCAGAACCTTGGTCGGGCCGGCAGCAGAGACAGCTGGCCGCGATATCGGAGTTTACTACCAATATCCAGCATGTGGCGGGTAAACTTAATGTAGTGGCGGACTGCCTCTCGCGCACCGTGGCGGCTCCAGCCCGCGTAGAGGTAGATTCTGCAGCCATGGCCACGGAGCAGGCTAGCGACACGGAAGTGCGCGCGGCCCCGGTCCGCGTGAGGATAGATTATGCAGCCATGGCCGCGGAGCAGGTTAGCGACGCGGATGTGCGCGCGCTCCAGTCTGGACCAACAGGGTTAAGGCTGGAGAACAGGGTGCTGCAAGACGGTATGCCCCCCTAATCTGCAATGTCTCCACTGGGCGGCCGCGTCCTGTGGTTCCAGCTGCGTGGCGCCGCCGCGTTTTTGGCTCGATACATTCTCTGGCGCACCCGGGAGTGCGCGCTTCGGTCAAAATGGTAGGAGAGAAATTTGTATGGTCGAGCCTGCGCAAACAAGTTAGAGAGTGGGTGGCAGCCTGCATGGCTTGTCAGCGGGCCAAGGTTCATAGACACACGAGAGCTCCCTTGGAGCCATTTCACATCCCAGCTAAAAGAATCAGAATCAGAATCAGAATAAACTTTATTGCCAAGCATGTAAAAAACACACGAGGAACTTGACTTGACATTGGTGCGCATGCGCGCGACACAACGACACGGCAGCCATAATAGGCGCCTCATCAAACAGAGATAGATAAGAAAGGGAGGGGAAGGGAGGGAACGACACAAGGGGGGAGGAGAAAAAAAAACTTCGTTATCAAAATACAGCTTATTTTTAAGCAGATTATGATTACAATGAAAAAAAAAATCTCTCAATAGCACAGAGCAACAACTCAGAATTCACAAGACACAAGAGAGCAGTGTACAGTATATCTTTAATCAGTTCATGAATCAATGTGTGTGCGGTGTTGAGCAGTGTTGATGATAATAAGAGAGACCCAAGGACCCTTGGCAGAAGATGTTTTGTCTGTCTGGCGCCCAGTCTTATCTGGCGCTGCAGCTGGCTGTCCAAGGCCTTGTGCTCATGATTTTGAAAAAAACACAATCTGCAGACAGCCAGGAGGAATTTTCATGGGGAATAATAATGCCAAATAGGACTGATCACAGAGAAGACTTGTATTTCTTCTGTAGATTCAGTACATTAATCCTTCATTGCGCAGCTTTGAATTCGTCGTGGAAAGACCTGAGCGAACCCATGATGTAATCCACCTTACGAGACAGTTCTCCAGTAGTCGCTATCAGGGTCTTCTCCAGTTTCTCAATTTGTTGGATGCACCTCGCCTGGCCAGCATTTTGATAGGTTGAATCCATCTTCAGCAATTTGCGGTAAACCAAGACAATTCCCGTCCCAATCAGAATTATCCCAATCACCAAGATTACGAAGATAAACAAATCTTCAATATCTTCGATAGAAAGATTAGAGAGACACAGCATTTTCCAATTACCTGTGTCACATAGATAGCCCACTGGAGCCGTTCCAGCGGGGCAGACAGCTTCCCCCGGAGCACTTTTCCTTGTTGAAAAAATAGTGTCAATTGTGTTCAAAGCCCAGCTTATTAACTCCATAATTTCTTTTCGGCGGTCGCAGTTAAACGCAGACAGACAACAGCAAGCTGGGATCCAGTAGCAGGAGGGGAGGAAAAAATCAGCAGGAGAGAAGAAAAAAGCGTCTGCTCTCTTGGGAGGGCGGAAGTAGAGGTTTGATCATGTCCACGTGGACCTCGTAGGCCCCCTCCCGCCCTCACAAGGGTGCACACATCTTCTGACAATGGTTGACCGCACCACGTGCTGGCTGGAAGTGGTTCCGCTGTCATCAACCACAGCCGAGGAGGTGGCGCGCGCATTTTTAACGGCATGGGTAGCGCGTTTTGGAGTCCCGTCAGATATTACGTCCGACAGAGGCCCTCAGTTTGTTTCCGAACTTTGGTCAGCGATGGCCAGCAGCCTGGAGCCGTTTCACATCCCGGCTAAGAGGTTCGATCATGTGCATGTCAACCTCGTAGGCCCCCTCCCGCCGTCACAGGGGTGCACACACCTTTTGACAATGGTGGACCGCACCACGCGTTGGCCGGAAGTGGTCCCACTGGCATCAACCACAGCCGAGGAGGTGGCGCGCGCATTTTTAACGACATGGGTAGCGCGTTTTGGAGTTCCGTTGGACATTACGTCCGACAGAGGTCCTGAATTTGTTTCCGAGCTTTGGTCAGCGATGGCCCACAGCCTGGGGGTAACGATCCACCGCACTACCGCGTACAACCCGCAGGCTAATGGTTTATGCGAACATTTCCATAGGTCATTGAAAGCAGCCCTCAGAGCGTCGCTTACGGATGCAAATTGGGTGGACAGGCTACCATGGGTTTTATTGGGGTTGCGTTCTGCACCTAAAGAGGATTTAAAAGCCTCCCCAGCTGAGTTAGTTTTTGCACAGCCACTCCGGCTGCCCGGGGAATTTCTCCCAGATAATCCTGCGCCAGAGTGCTCCCCTGCTCAGTGGTGGCAGAGCGACACGGGATCGAGCATGCTTCCTGGCCCTGTTCATCACAGTTTTCCCCGCGTATTTGTGCCTAAGGCTTTAAAAAATGCGGAGTTTGTTTTTTTCAGACACGATGCGCATCGCCCCCTGTTGCGGCCACCTTATGATGGACCATTTAGAGTGCTGGAAACAGGGGATAAGCATTTTTTGCTAGATTTGGAGGGCAGGGAAGAACAGATTGGCATAAACAGACTCAAACCTGCCGTTGTGTTGGCCGACGAAAATGTGCTGTCGGCTACGGCTCCTCGGCGCGGCAGACCCCCTAAGGAGCATTCATCAGGACACCCACAAGGATTGACTAACAGTTCTAATCCTCAGGCAGCAGCTCCCCAGCAGGAGGGCGCCGCAAGAGTGGTAAAGCCCGCTTACAGCAGATATGGGAGGCGACTGAGGCCCAAGCGACATGTGGACTGAGGTGTAATGATTTTACCATGACTTGCAGACTGTTATTACGGTTGTTCCATCTTAGACGTTTGTGGGGGGGGGGGGGGGGGGTCATGTGGGGCACATATATGCACATATGTATATGACTGCATGATTCATACGTATACCACCTTAGGCTTCACATCTGAGACGGAACAAAGGACTGAGCCGCTCTGGAAATAACACGAGGGTGTGAAGTTTAGTCTTTGGCATGCAAAGAGATAGCCTTGGAGGATTTCGCCCAGCGGCCAGAAACTGAGAGGTGGAGTGTGTTAAGATCGGGGGGAAGTTACATTGTGACTGAGATTAAGTACCATGTGACTGTATGTTTGATGTCCTGGGTATAAAAGGGACAGATGTTGGAAGATTAATTCTCTTTTCTCTTTCTGTGTTTGGATGATGTTGGAGAATGTGAATAAATCTGATTTGAGAAATAAACTCCGCCTCACCTTTCCCCATTCTCCACAATAGAAGAAAATAAAAACAACCGCAGATTTCTCTTTAACACTGTGGCTCAGCGAACCAAGAGCCAAAATGCCACAGATCCCTACATCCCTCCAACTCTTAGTGCTGACGGCTTTTTGAAATTTTTTAATGATAAAACTGTCAGTATTAGGAATAATATTCCAAAAAATAGCCCCCCTAAAAATACCAAGCCTCTACATAACACTGCTGTGCCCAAAGGCTCAGCACTCCACTTTTCTAAATTTTCTCGTATTAATCATTCTGATCTAGCCCTAATAGTGTCAGCCTCTAAACCAACTACCTGTCTTTTAGATCCAATCCCCGCTAGACTGGTGAAGGAGTCGCAATTTCTGATTAGTCCATCTCTTTTGAACATAATTAATATGTCCCTATTGATAGGACATGTAACACAGTCATTTAAAGTGGCAGTAATTAAACCTCTACTTAAAAAAAACATTCGCTTGATTCTGGGATTTTGGCCAATTATCGACCAATATCTAACCTCCCCTACTTTTCCAAGATCCTCGAAAAAGTAGTCGCCAATCAACTTTGCACCTATTTAGAAAAAAAATTCTATATTTGAGAAATTTCAGTCGGGTTTTAGGAAACATCACAGCACAGAGACAACCTTGGTGAAAGTTAGTGATGACATCCTTATGGGATTTGATAAAGGACTTGTCTCCATCCTTGTTTTATTGGACCTCAGCGCTGCCTTTGATACCATTGACCACCATATTCTGCTAGAGAGACTTGAACAGCAAGTTGGCTTGAATGGAACAATGCTAAGATGGTTCCAGTCTTATCTATCAGATCGTTCCCAGTTTGTTCATGTCCATAACAAATCCTCTACTTAGACCATGGTTAGCTATGGAGTTCCGCAGGGATCGGTACTTGGACCAGTATTGTTTACATTATACATGCTGCCTTTGGGAGACATTATGAGGAAGCATTCTATTCATTTTCATTGTTACGCTGACGACACTCAGTTGTATTTATCCATCAATCCAGATGATCCCAGCCAGTTGGGTTTACTCCAGGAGTGTCTTAAGGATATCAAAATCTGGATGAACTACAACTTTCTATTGCTGAATACAGATAAAACTGAAGTCATCGTTCTTGCCCCCAAACATGCTAGAAGTACTCTTTTTAGCAAGATAACAACACTAGATGGCATTGCACTGGCTTCTACGTCTTCTGTTAGGAATCTTGGAGTTGTCTTTGACCAAGATGTGTCTTTCAACTCTCATATACAGCAAACCATTAAGACCGCCTTCTTCCATCTGCGTAACATTTCTAAAATTAGGTCCATCCTGTCTCATAAAGATGCAGAGAAACTTATGCATGCCTTTATCACCTCTAGACTTGACTATTGTAACTCAGTTTTATCAGGTTGCCCAAATAAGTCCATAAAGTTTCTCCAACTCATTCAGAATGCAGCTGCATGTATCCTTATGGGAACAGGGAGAAGAGATCACATTACTCCAGTTTTAGCTTCTTTACATTGGCTCCCAATAAAATATAGAATTGAATTCAAGATATTGCTCTTAACCTACGTATAAAGCTCTTAATGGTATGGCTCCTTCTTACCTGCAAGAACTCTTAGTTCCTTATCATCCAACCAGAGCTCTGCGCTCCCAAAAATCCAAACTACTAGTGGTCCCCAAGGCATCTAGAAGTAGATTGGGAGGTAGAGCTTTCAGCTATCAAGCTCCCTTCCTGTGGAATCGTCTTCCCAGTTCAGTTCGGGAGGCAAACACTCTCTCTTTATTCAAGAGCAAGTTGAAATCTTTTCTCTTTGGTAAGGCCTTTAGTTAGAAATGCTGCCCCTGCCAGGCCTTCCCTTGCATGTGCAGCCTGGCCAGGCTTGGTACTGGACTGTTTGGCTTTGAATGTTGTATTTGTACGTATGTTTTGAATGTAGCTACTCAACCCAGCTGGTCGAGGCAGATGGCCATCCTCTATGAGCTATGGTTCCGGCCGAGGTTTCTCCCCGTTAAAGGGAAGTTTTTCCTTGCCTGTGTCGCCACAGTGCTTGCTCTTAGGGGTCTCTGCTGGGTTCTATAAACTAAGACTGTGGCCTAAACCCACTCTTTTCTGTAAAGTGCCTTGAGAGGACCTGTGTTGTGATTTGGCGCTATATAAATAAAATTGAAATTGAAACTCAACTAGAAATTTTTGGTTGTCTACTTTTAATTATTAATTTCAAAGCACTGCTTTTACATGAGTAGAATTTCTGGTTACTTTACCCACCTGATCATATAATTTAAGTATGCATGAGTACATTACTATTATGAATGTTTCTTTCCCTTCCCTACTCTCTCAATGGAAAAAAAGAAACACTAGAATAAAAATACAAAAAATACACACATTTTTGTCATTTATGTAAACCATGACAAAAAAAAAAAAAAATCATGCAGGACAAAACATGACACTTGATATTTTCTAATCTGTTTGTATACCACCATAGACAGAGAGAGAACCTGAATTAGACAGAGCTCAGAGAGGGCAAGATGAGACAGAAGAGAGGAGCCAAGGAGAGGAAAGTGTTCAGGTTGAGGAAGGAGAGAAGGATAACACCAGTAAAAAGTCTAAACACAGGATGTCTGGGTGGGACCCCAACTGGCCCAATATTCAAGCATCGGTTGTACAATACTTCAAATGGTAAGTTCCATATGCAACGTTACTATGTAAAATTTTAAAAAGAAATAAATAGTACAAAATTAAAATATTCCGGTATATTTACTGCCCCCCCCCCGGGGAAAAATATGCTGCCACCGCACCGAGGTCTTTAAGCCAGAGTGTTACAACTCGCCGCTCATTAGCGGCGCCAGCTGAGCGCACACCTGCACCTCGTCAGCAGCATGGCATATAAGCCACTCTGCCCTGGGCCTCAGCCTGAAGCCGTCTGTTCCCTTCGGCTACTTGCTTCAGAGGAACCCCCTCGCCTACCAGCAAGATTACCCGCATAAGCATACCTCCTCTTGTGTTCCAGCTTCTCCCCTGTGCACAGGTGGATCTTCCCCGGCGGCGGACTCCGCCTCTGCATCACCATCTCATTGCTGCTGTCAGGTGCATCGTCAGGTTGCTGTCTCCTGGACTCGCCCTTGTGCACGCCTGCCACCTGCCCTGCCAAGTAAGCCAACAAATCCCTTGTTACCTGTTGTACTGGTTTGGTGCCCATCACCTTCTCCCTGTGCTCTCTCCCCAGGGTTGTCTGGCTGTACGGTTTCCTGCCTCCGTGCCTGACGCTGACGTCTGCTATCAGTACATCCACATACCACAGACACGCATCCACACATCCTTGTTGTTAAATAAAGCTGTTAAACTCACTCTGAGCCTGCGTGTGTGACTCTTGAGCCGTGCGCTATGTCAGTACGGCTTCAGCAGAGCGGCTCGGCGGACAGCGGGCTCGCACGCCGATTTTCCACCCTCGAGGTTCGGGTGGATTTAATAGCTCATCAGCAACAAGTGATTCTCAACCAATTAACCCTAATAACTGACCGGTTAGACCACCTGGACCCCCGACAGCCATTCCCCCCGGCTCGTCAGGGAGGTGCAGCTCCCGCTGCTTCGGCGGCCGTCCAGCCAGCTCCGGGTGTCCCAGCCCGACTCACACCCATTCCTACCCCCGCCCGCTTTAGCGGTAAGCTCGGTGGAGCGCGGGGATTCATTATGCAATGTGAGTCGGTGTTTCTGCGTGTCCCCGGGGATTTCTCCTCAGACCATAGTCGAATTGGCTATATAGGAAACCTCCTGGAGGGTCGTGCACTCACCTGGGCTTATGCTGTAATGGCGAGGCCCGGTTATGCCACCCTCACCTATGGCCAGTTCGTTAAACATTTTCTGGAAGTCTTTGATCACTCCCGTATGGAGAGCGTCCTGACCGATCGCCTCCTTAGCCTTCAGCAGGGGAGCCAATCAGCCGCAGACTACACCATTGACTTCCGGGTTACAGCGGAGGAGGTTGGCTGGGAGGAACGTGCCCTCTGCAGCATCTTCCTCCGCAGTTTAAACTCTGGTCTGAGGGATGAACTGGCTGGTCGGGACATCCCCGAAACATTGGCGGAGCTAATTTCCCTTACTATCAGCTTGGACAACCGGCTGTGCGAGCGCGCCTCAGAGCGGAAGTTGCCTTCTCGCTCGCGGGGGGCCTCATCACGCTGGTCTCAAGCTCGCCCCCTGGCGTTACCGCCACCGGAGGTTTCCGAGGAGTCGGAGCCAATGGTGACGGGCCAGGCAAAGCTCCCTCTAGCGGAGAGACAACGCCGACGTGAGCTGGGTCTCTGCATGTATTGCGGAGACAACCAGCACACGGTGAAGCGATGCCCGGAGAAGCCAAACGGGGAGGTCCGCGAGTCACTGTAGGGGGCCTCGCGGACGCTAACCAGTCAACTCCCCTCACTCATTTGTCGCTGCATATCCGTTTCTGCCACAACATCACAGGGCATCTCACTCATGCACTGGTGGACTCAGGCGCGGAAGGCAGCTTCATTTCACAAAGCCTGGCAACCCGATTGGGCATCCGTTGCCAGCCCCTTAAAACTCCTCTCACCCTCATCAATCTCTCCCGTGCATCTCTGGGGAGGGTGACCCACCGGACAAACCCCGTCTCTGTCATCGTCTCTGGAAATCACCAGGAGGAAATCTCCTTTTACATCTTGCCATCCTCTGTGTCTCCAGTGATCCTGGGTTATCCGTGGCTCCGTCTCCATAACCCCGTCCTGGATTGGAAGACCGGAAGGGTGACAGCCTGGAGTACCTTTTGTATGAGCACCTGCCTCCAATCCGCTGCCTGCTCTCCATCTTCTCCTCCCGTGGTCAAGGAGGCCGTGCCCCGGACCTCTCCTTGGTGCCCGTGGAGTTTCACGACCTGGGCGCGGTCTTTAGTAAGTCCAAGGCGATGTCTCTACCTCCACACAGGCCTTACGACTGCGCCATAAATCTCCGCCAGGGGGCGCCTCTTCCCTCGGGACGTCTCTACAGCCTGTCAGTGCCGGAGAAGGAGGCTATGAACACCTACCTTAAGGAATCTCTCAGTGCAGGTATTATTTGCCCATCATCATCTCCATTAGGTGCAGGGTTCTTCTTCGTGGGCAAGAAGGATGGCTCTCTTCGTCCAAGCATCGACTTCCGTGCCCTCAATGACATCACGGAGAAGGACCGATACACCCTGCCCCTGATGGACACTGCCTTCCACTCCCTCCAGGGGGCGACCTGGTTTACCAAGCTGGATCTCCGCAGCGCGTACCACCTCGTCCGGATCCGGGAGGGAGATGAATGGAAGACAGCCTTCCGTACCCCGAACGGCCACTTTGAATACCTGGTCATGCCGTTCGGGTTAACCAACGCTCCAGCCGTCTTTCAGCGCCTGATTAATGACGTTCTCCGGGACTTCATCAGTCTGTTTGTGTTCGTTTACCTGGATGATATTCTCATCTTCTCCAAGTCCAGGGATGAGCACCAGGTGCATGTGAGACGGATCCTTCAGAGGTTACTGGAGAATCGGTTGTATGTGAAGGCAGAGAACTGCGAGTTCTATGCCAAGAAGACGTCATTTCTCGGGTTTGTCATCTCCCATGACCAGGTGCTCCCAGACCCAGCTAAAATTAAAGCGGTGGTAGATTGGCCGACTCCCACATCTAGAAAGCAGGTGCAACAATTCATCGGCTTTGCCAACTTCTACCGCCGCTTTGTGCCCAACTTTGGAGTCATCGTCGGCCCTCTGACCCGTCTCACCTCCCCTAAAACCCGGTTCCAGTGGACTGAAGAGGCCGCGGCGGCCTTCCAGGGGCTGAAGGCGGAGTTTTCATCCTCCCAGGTCCTCAGCCAGGTCGATCCCTCTCTGCAGTGCATCGTGGAGGTCGACGCCTCGGATACAGGGGTGGGGGCGGTGTTGTCTCAGCAGTCACCTGCTGATGGGGTCAAACGGTAGTAGTAGTAGTAGTAGATTAGTTTATTTGACAGGGACAGTGCAATAAACATAGACAATTAATCAAAGACAATCAATCTGATGTGTTGCACATAGAGTGTATAGCTATTAGCTAATTTGCAACTCTTGTCCCTGGATGGGCTTTAGAAAAAAGAATCAAGATAAAAATATACACAATAACCACATACATCAATGCAGAAAAATTATAAATACACAATTATAAATATTATAAATATTATAAATACACAAATATAAGAGCCTGACTCACCTTTAACATAAATATTATAAATACACAAATATAACAGCCTGACTCACATTTAACACATATAACATAACTCACATTTGCCTATTTCAGGCCTTCCTCCCTCCGTCACTCACTATAAACAAACACATTTATTCCTTCCCTTCATTCACTCTCACTTTGCAGACAAATAATTCATACATGAGTACATTCTTGTTTATTTTTCAGCCAGTTTTTAACATTTTTAGTGAATGTTTTAAAGTCCGTTATTATTTTAATTTCATTTGGCATTGTGTTCCAGATGTGACTGCCCTTTATAGAGAAAGCTGTTTGTCCAAATGTGGTTCTGCGGTGGAATATTTTACAGTTATTGTTAACAGAACTCCTGGTGGCTCTGCTGCTGTCCTGTCTTTGGACGAAACCAGCAAGTGGCTCGGGTGCTGATTTATGGAAACATTTGAACGTTAATTTCAGAAGACAGAGGTCAATGAAGCTCTCAAAACTCAATAGGTTGTATTTTTTTAAAACATTACAGTGATGCCACCTAATGGGCTTTTTGTCCAAGATTTTTAGGGTTTGATTATATAATGAACCTATATGTCTTATTGTGGAAGGGGCTGCTTGAGCCCAGACTGTCAAACAGTATGATATATGAGAAAAAACCATAGAATGCATATACAGTGCAGCTGCTTCGTAAGGTATGTAATATCTAATTAATTTAAAGCAGTTCAGTTTTTTTTTACTGTTTTTGAAATTTTCTTTATATGAAGATTAAATTTGAGTTGAGGATCTAGTACAATGCCAAGGTATTTGAATTCTGTAGCTAAACTGATGTCATGATCATGTATATTAACTTTAAAATGTTGCAGGTTACATTTTTTGATTGAAAAGCACATTGAGACTGTTTTCTGAAGGTTCAGCAATAGATGGTTCTTGAGGAGCCATTCTTGGACATCAACCATACTTGTAGACAGTACATCTGCAGCCTGTGCTGGAGTCTTGGCAGCTGTGTAAATAACTGCATCATCTGCATAAAGTTGGCATGTTGCAGCTGAGCAGTGTAACGGCAAGTCATTAATAAAAATGCTGAAAAGTAAAGGACCAAGAATGGACCCTTGTGGGATACCCATGCGGTTGTTTAAAAATGAGGATTTATCCTGGTGAACTTTTACACACTGTTCTCTATTCTGGAGATAAGATGCAAACCATTCTAATGTATTTGGGGAGAAGTTAAAAGATACCATTTTGGATAAAAGCAAACTGTGGTTTACAGTATCGAAAGCCTTTTTGAGATCTAGAAAAACAGCTCCTACCACATTACCCCTGTCCAAGGACTGTTTGACGTTTTCAATAAGGCAACAATTTGCTGTTTCTGTTGAGTATCCTGGTCTAAAACCAAATTGATGTGGATGAAGAAGTTGACTGTCTTGTAAGTAGTCTATCAGCTGTGTAGCTACAACTTTTTCAAGAACCTTAGATAGGACTGGTAAGATAGAGATTGGGCGGTAATTGCATATATCGTCTTTACTGCCTGATTTATGAACTGGTATGACGACAGCTTTTTTCCAGCCAGATGGAAATGTACTAGACCTAATGGAGAGATTAATGAGATGAGTCAGTGGTTTGATTAATATTTTGCTGTGCATTTTGAGAAAGGAGGTGCTCATATTGTAGATATCACTAGTTTTTGAGTTTGACAGTGTTTTAACAATACCAGCAATTAACTTCTCATTTACCTCATCGATGTGAAAAGTATCTGTTGGGAGTATGGAATTTGTGTTGTTGAGCACATTTGGCAGCACAAAAATTTTTGTTAAGTCTTCCACAGAGCCCACAAAGTGTGAATTAAATTCATTTGCCAAAGTAGCCTTGTCACTGACGGTCTTGCCATTGATTCTAAGTTCCTTTACCCCCTTCTGATCGTTTTTTTTATTAGTTAAGTTATTTAAATGCCTCCATAGGGAACTGTTGTTACCCTTTGCATGATCTATCAGTTTATTGTAATAAGATATTTTTGATTTTCGCAGCTCATGTACCACTTTATTTCTTAAACTTTTGTACACAAGGTGATCATTTTGTAGTTTGGAGGTTAGTGATGTTTTCAGTGCATAGTCTCGCCTCTTCATAAGTTTTCTTATTTCATTATTTAACCATGGTAGGCTAATCTTCTGTTGTCTACTTTTAATTTGCTTTGAAAATTTTTCTATAGACTTTGAGATTGTTGCAGTTATAAAATTACAACAATCATCTACTTCACATGTTGCCATGAGCTGCTCCCAATTTTGATTCTCTAAGTAATGTTCAAACTCCTCATTTTTTGATTTGGGGATAATAAAATTTGATTTGTCAGTATCGACTCCCCCAAAATACTGTAGTCGCTTTTTAGTAAGTTTCCTGACAGCAAGAACCATGTTATGATCTGAGAGACCAGTTACAAGATTATAGGTTCTGGTTATTCGTTCTGGTTTATTAGTAAATACCATGTCAATAAGTGTTCTGGATTGTTTGGTTATCCTGGTGGGTCCTTTGATGATTTGCTGGTAATTAAATTTAGTCATGAGGCTTTTCAGTTTTTGTTTGTCTTTTTTATCAGACCAGTTGATATTAAAGTCACCATGAATTATTGTTTCTCTGTTCTTCTCAAGTTGTTTAACCAGATCACTTAATTCATTATAAAAGGAAGAGTTGTGTGACGGTGGGTTGTACACTACTGCAATGTTGAAATTCATTACCGGAGAGAGACATACATTAACAGCTAAACATTCAAGTGAAGTATTCAAATCAACCAGTTGACATTTATATTTCTCTTTGATGTAAATTAAAACACCTCCTCCCCTCCCTACCTGCCTGTCTTTTCTAAAACACTGGTAGCCCACAATATCGATCATATTAGTGTCTATGTTACTGTGTAGCCAGCTTTCTGAGAGACAAAGGTAGTCCAGATTTGAGTCCAACAGCAACACCGAAATCTCATCTCTTTTGGGGATTATGCTCCGTATGTTTAAATGTCCGCCGAGGATCCCCTTTGGTTTAGCCTTGGTGTCCCAAAGAACTCGTGCATGATTAACAGTTTGGAAAAATAAATGTTGTTTTTGCTTTTGTACAGCTCGGTTTTGTGCTAACCCAGTGGTCTGCTGTTTAATAGTGGCAGGTCCAGGGTTAAGGTGAATATCTCCTGCCAGAAGTAGCAGAACTAACAGAACTTTAACTGTATATCCTCTGCCATATTGTGATTTTTGCTTAACAGCCATGTTTGCCTTAATTTGGAAGTTTTTGCTCAGGGCTTTTAAAGACCACATAGAGTGTAGGGTGAGATGTCCAAGCCCAAATCCATACAGATAAAACTTTTTAACTTCACCTTTGGTTGAGTTTGTCGGAAAATCCTTCTTGTTGCAGGTCCAGACACACAAAGACAAAACGAAGAGGAAGTAGAGAAGTAGAGAAGGCTTATTAGTGGTGCCCATCAGCCCACTTTTTAATCCGGTGGCAGCCATCTTCAGTCCTTCTTGGAAAGAAGGAAAAGGAAAATCTGTGGATAGTAAAATAAATTCTGCTTATATCGCCAGAATCTGATCCGATCGTCCTCGAATCCAGCTGGGCCTCAGCTAGCCAACTAGCCCCTTCCGTTGCTGGTCTCGTTGCTCATAGTCGCCGTAACTGGTCTCCCGTCCCGCTCCTCCAACCGAGTCTCGTCACACACCGCCGCTGCCACCGAGCTCCGCTGAGGTCACGGTAAATCCTCCGCTAGGCACCGCCACCTACCGTCGTCTGCCTGGGTGAAATCTCTGCTGAGCCCCGTCAACAAATAGCCGCTTGCCTGGTAGTATCTCCGCTGGGCCTTGCGCCTTCTTCTCCTGGCGCTTGTCCCCGGCGGAACGCAACTACAATGTGGGTGACAGGGAGCTTCTCGCCATCAAGCTCGCGCTCCAGGAGTGGCGTCACTGGCTGGAGGGGGCCGTCCTGCCCTTCATGGTGCTAACGGATCACAAAAACCTGGAATATTTAAGAACTGCCAAGCGTCTGAATGCCCGCCAGGCCCGTTGGTCCCTGTTTTTTGCGAGATTCCGTTTCACCATCACATTCAGGCCGGGCTCCAAGAACAGACTCCCTGACGCCCTCTCCAGGCAATTCGCCCCTGAAGACTCGGGGGGCGCTGTACACACCATCCTGCCCAGGTCGTGCATCGTGGGGGCTGTTACCTGGGAGATCGAGGATAAGGTCCGGAAGGTGCAGGAATTGGAGCCAGACCCGGGCGGCGGACCGGAGGGGAGGCTCTTCGTTCCATCCTCCGTTCGGGGGAAAGTCATCCATTGGCTTCACACGTCCAAGCTAGCCTGCCATCCTGGGACCTCCCGAATGATTGACCTGCTCCAATGCTCCTTCTGGTGGCCGGGACTGCGCAAGGACGCTGCCCGCTACGCCCGGGCCTGCCCCATCTGTGCCACCAGTAAAGCCGGCAACTCCCCCCCTGCGGGTTTGCTCCAGCCCCTGCCCGTTCCTGGTAGGCCCTGGTCGCACATCGCATTGGACTTCGTCACTGGTCTCCCCGTCTCTAACAACTTCGACACTGTCCTGACCATCGTCGACCGCTTCTCCAAGGCCGCCCACTTCGTGCCATTGCGGGGGCTCCCCTCTGCCTTGGAGACGGCAGATCTTCTCATCCAACACGTGGTCAGGCTGCACGGGATACCAGTTGACGTGGTCTCCGACCGGGGTCCCCAATTCACCTCGGACGTCTGGCGGGGTTTTTGCAAGGCATTAGGAGCCCAGGTAAGCCTCTCCTCCGGCCATCACCCCCAATCTAATGGGCAGTGTGAATGGACCAACCAGGAGCTGGAGGCTGCTCTCCGCTGCGTCACCGCCTCGAAGCCTGCGTCATGGAGCAAACACCTTGCCTGGGTGGAATACGCCCACAACACCGCTCGCTCCTCAGCCACAGGATGTCCCCCTTCAAGGTGTCCCTGGGTTATGACCCCCCTCTGTTCCCCTCGCTGGAGAACAAGTCGGCAGTCCCCACGGTTCAGGCTCACCTCAGGCGGTGCCGCTCCATCTGGACAGCTGCGCGCAATGTGCTTTTACGCACGGCAGAGCGCAATAAGGCCACGGCGGATCGGCATAGAAGACCTGCTCCTGACTACCAGGTAGGCCAACCGGTCTGGGTATCCACGCAAGATGTGAACCTGAAGGGTGAGAGGAGGAAGTTGGCTAAACGTTTCATGGGTCAATACCCCGTCACCAAGATTATCAACCCGGTGGCTGTGCGTGTTGCTACTCCCCCCTGCCTCCGCATCCATCCCACCTTCCACATCTCCAAGGTGAAACCGGTGGTGTCTGATCCCATCTGCCCTCCTCCTGCTGCGCCGCCCGGGCCTCGGATGATTGATGGCCATCCGGCTTGGACTGTCTCTACCATCTTGGACTCCCGACGCCGGGGTCACGGGCTACAGTATTTGGTGGACTGGGAGGGCTATGGTCCAGAATGGAGGCAGTGGGTTCGCTCCTCGTTCGTGTTGGATCGCTCTCTCATCACCGAGTTTCACCAGAAGCACCCCAATAAACCATCGCCAGGAGGCGCAGCTAGAGGGGGGATTACTGTTACAACTCGCCGCTCATTAGCGGCGCCAGATGAGCGCACACCTGCACCTCATCAGCAGCGTGGCATATAAGCCACTCTGCCCTGGGCCTCGGCCTGAAGCCGTCTGTTCCCTTCGGCTACTTGCTTCAGAGGAACCCCCTCGCCTACCAGCAAGATTACCCGCGTAAGCATACCTCCTCTTGTGTTCCAGCTTCTCCCCTGTGCACAGGTGGATCTTCCCCGGCGGCGGACTCCGCCTCTGCATCACCATCTCATTGCTGCTGTCAGGTGCATCGTCAGGTTGCTGTCTCCTGGACTCGCCCTTGTGCACGCCTGCCACCTGCCCTGCCAAGTAAGCCAACAAATCCCTTGTTACCTGTTGTACTGGTTTGGTGCCCGTCACCTTCTCCCTGTGCTCTCTCCCCAGGGTTGTCTGGCTGTACGGTTTCCTGCCTCCGTGCCTGACGCTGACGTCCGCCATCAGTACATCCACATACCACAGACACGCATCCACACATCCTTGTTGTTAAATAAAGCTGTTAAACTCACTCTGAGCCTGCGTGTGTGTCTCCTGAGCCGTGCGCTATGTCACAGAGGAAACACTGTTAACAAGGGACATTTATTAAGGAAACCAAGGCATTCCTGGGAGACATAGTCTCTTGTGTTTTTTCATGATCCTTTGAATTTTTTCTGCTAGCCCTCAGATGTATGGTATGGTTATGATGTCCTTGTTTTTGATTTCGACTTTTGGTCTGTGTCTTGTTTTCTGTTTGTTTTCTTTGTTTTTGACTTGCAGTTCCCCTTTATTTATGGCCCATATCAGATATTGGCAGCGTGTGAGTGTATGTCTTATGTGGTTTTCCTCCTCCTGTCTGTCTTCTTGGTCTGTGATGATGGTGGCTCGTTGATATAGTGTCCTCACAACTGATAGTTTGTGTGCTGTGGGGTGTTCTGATGTCCATAGTAGGTATTGATCCGTGTGGGTTGGTTTCCTGTAGACTGTGATTTTTATACTGCTGTCATCATTGTGGTGGGTTTTCATGTCCAGAAAGGCTATGGTACCATTTTCTTCCTCTTCGTGTGTGAATTTTATGTTCCCAGTGTTGTCCGTGTTGCTCAGATGGTCAGTGAGTTCTTGTGTCCTTTTTTTTTTCTTTTCTCCAATATGTCATCCACGTATCTCCTCCAGAGGGTGGGTTTACATTGTGTAGGTGCTGTGTTGATGGCTCTATTTTCCAGATCCTCCATGAAAAAGCTGCTCATGAGGTCTGATTGTGGGTCTCCCATTGCAAATCCTTCTTTTTGTCTGTAGATTCTTTGTATTGAAAATAGGTGGATTTTGCAACAAATTGTAATAGTTCAGATATGTCGTCAACTGTGAGATTTGTGTCTTTTAAGGGTTCTGTCATTCTTGTGGCGTTCTTGCACAATGTGTAGTGTGACATCAACAGGGGTCTTTGTGAACAGCGAAATGACGTAATGTGAAATGAAGATCTCGTCTGATTCTATTTTCATATTGCTGAGTTCTTGTGCCAGTTTTTTTGAGTTTTTGCAGTGGTATTCTGATAGTCCAGTTTGATGATTTCAACCAGGGCTTTTGATTTGTATGTGACTGATCCGATACAGTCTATTATTGGCCGCAGTGGGATGTCCTTCTTATGTATTTTGGAGGTTCCATAGATCCGGGGGGTGATGCTGGCTGTGGGCATCAGGTGATCGTATGCGTCCTTTGTGATTTTTTTGCTTTCTAATAGGGGTTTGAGAAGGGCTTTTAGCATTTTTTCTTTTCTTCTGTGGGGTTTGTTTTTATGATTTCATATGTGCCGTTATCTGCCAAAATGGTTTCCATCTGTTTTTCATGTTTCTGTGTCCATTAATGCTGTGGTTCTGCCCTTATCTGATGGGAGGACTGTGATTGCTTTATCTTTCTTAAGTGAGTTTATTGCTTTTTCTTCTTCTTTTGTGATGTTGCTTTGTGGTAATTTGGTCGTTTTGAGGATTCTTGCTACTGTGTTTTGTAGTGTTGCTTTTCCCCTTGATCCTGGATTTTTTCACATACAAGTTCTGTTGCGAGGATGTATTCTTCATGGGGTATTTTGGTTGGTGTAACGGCAAAATTTAGTCCTCTGCTCAGCACCTTTTTCTCAGTGTCTGTGAGTGTGTGTTGTGATAAGTTTTTGATCCACTTAGTGTTTGTTTCCGTGTGTGTTTGTGTTTGCTTGTTCTTCCTTTCTGTGAGTTTTTTTTAGTTTCTTTATTTGGCTGTTTTTCGTTACGGTGAATTCCTGTTCGTGTGCGTGTTCTAAATGTGCTTTTATCTGCTCCTGCATCTCCTGGTCGGTGGGATAGTGTTTCTTGAAAATGTCCATTTCTTCCTTTATCTGGCTGTTGATTCTGTTGACTTTGTTCACTGTCACTCTTATCCATTCTTTTATTGGGTCTTTCCTTGCTTTGTTGATTATTTTCTCTGTGTTTCTGGTTGGGATTAGATTTTTTTTATGTTGAGGCTTGCTAGTGCAACATCCTCATCTCTGCAATGGAGGTTAAATCTCGGGTGATTTCTGTAGCGTGCTCGTATTTTCTCCAGTTTTTCAAGCCAGCAGAAATCTTTGATGCAATTTTGTCCGTAACTTCCATGTAGGAACTCGAGTAGGTTCATTTTGTCTTCTTTTTAATTATTAGTTTTTTGTTTTTCTTGTTAAACCACTTGCACTCCGGGCAATTTTCCTAAAAATGCCAAAAAAAAACGTGCCCAAAGTAAATCGAAAGCTGTTATTCAACCCCTTTGCAGCATCAGAATCAGAATCAGAATCAGGTTTATTGCCATTGTTCATGTAGTACACAAACTAGGAATTTGTCTCGGTACAATGCTGCAACATTAAACATGATAAGATAAGAGAAATAAACTATACATGTAATAAAGTGTAGGATAAGATTAAGTGATACTGGTCAACAGTTAAAATATATATTAGCCAGCAGCAGATACTGTGGAGAACTATATAGTGCAGTCGGTAATGCAGGAAGAAAACAGTGATGATTGACATGAGTCTGGTTGAGCTGCTGTACATGGTGCACGAGAGTCACTTAGTGTTCAGCAGTCTAATGGCAGAGGGGAAGAAGCTGTTCATGTGACGGGAGGTTTTAGTCTGGATGGACCGAAGTCTTCTACCAGAGGGGAGGGGGGCAAACAGTACGTGACCAGGGTGTGAGGGATCGGCTATGATCCGGCCAGCACGCCTCCGGGTCCTGGAGATGTACAGATCCTGGAGAGATGGGAGCTTGCAGCCGATCACCTTCTCAGCAGTGCGCACGACGCGCTGCAGCCTTAGTCTGTCCCTGGCAGTGGCTCCTGCGTACCACACGGTTATGGAGGTGGTGAGGATGGACTCGATGATGGCTGTGTAGAACTGCACTAACATCTTGGTGGGTAGCTTGAGCTTCCTCAGCTGCCGCAGGAAGAACATCCTCTGCTGGGCTTTTTTGATGAGTGAGCTGATGGTCAGCTCCCATTTGAGGTCTCTGGTGATGGTAGTGCCTAGGAAGCGGAAGGAATCAGCAGTGGTGATGGGAGAGCCTGAGAGGGTGAGGGGGGGCAGAGGAGTAGTGACTTTCCTGAAGTCTACAATCATCTCCACTGTCTTCAGAGCGTTCAGCTGCAGGTTGTTATTGCTGCACCAGGACGCCAGCTGGGCCACCTCTCTCCTGTAGGCGGACTCGTCGCCGTTGGAGATGAGCCCGATGAGGGTGGTGTCGTCTGCAAACTTGATCAACTTGACAGACTGGTGGCTGGAGGTGCAGGAGTTGGTGTAAAGGGAGAAGAGTAGGGGGGAAAGTACACAGCCCTGGGGTGATCCGGTGCTGATGCTAGTATAGTCTGAGACAGTCTTTCCCAGCCGCACATGCTGCCTCCGGTCCGTCAGGAAGTCGATGATCCACCTGCAGAGGGAGTCAGGCACGTTGAGCAGGGACAGCTTGTCCCGGAGCAGAGCGGGGCGGATGGTGTTGAATGCGGAGCTGAAGTCCACAAACAGGATCCTGGCGTAGGTTCCCGGGGAGTCCAGGTGCTGCAGGATGGAGTGGAGGGCCAGGTTGCCTGCATCGTCTACAGACCTGTTGGCTCGGTAGGCAAACTGCAGCGGGTCCAGGAGAGGGGTGGTGATGGACTTGAGGTGGGACAGGACCAGGCGCTCAAAGGACTTCATGACTACAGAGGTGAGCGCTACAGGTCTGTAGTCATTAAGTCCAGTGATCCGTGGCTTCTTGGGGACAGGGATGATGGTGGAGGATTTGAGGCAGGATGGCACGTGGCATAACTTAAGGGAGGTGTTAAAAATGTCTGTGAATACAGGAGCCAGCTGTTTCGCACAGAGTCTCAGGGTGGAGGGAGACACGCCGTCTGGGCCGGGGGCCTTGCGCGGGTTCAGTCTGGAGAACTGTTTGAGCACATCCTGCTCACTGATGATAAGGGGAGGGGGGGAGGAGGGGGGGGGGGTGCCTTAAATGAAGTAGGGAATGTGGAGGCTGTGGAGCTGGAGGGAGGGGGGGAGTTGGACACAGATGACGAGGTGTCAAAACGGGCATAGTGTTGGGACAGTCTCTGACAAAGGGCTTTGTCATCCTGACCTTTAGGAGCCTTAGGTCGATAGTTGGTGATTTGCCTCAGTCCTCTCCACACGGAAGCCGAATCATTAGCAGTGAACTGCTGCTGGAGTCTCTCTGAGTACACAGATTTAGCCCTCTTCAGCTCTCTGTTAAACCGGTATTTAACCTCCCTGTAGCAGTCCCTGTCTCCACTTTTCAGCGCTGCTTCCTTCTCCTTCCTGATCTGTCTGAGCTTAGCTGTGAACCAGGGTTTGTCATTAGAGTAACTCACCCTGGTGCGTGATGGAAGAATGTTCTCTTCACAAAAGTGGATATATGAGTTCACAGTGTCCGTGTACTCATCCAGATCATGCGTGGCTCCTTTAAGCATGCCCCAGTCAGATATTTCCATGCACGTTTCCAGCTTCTCCTCAGCATCACTGGTCCGTATCTTCGTAGTGCTCACAACAGGTTTAGTGAGCTTCAATCTCTGTCTGTATGTGGGAATGAGGTGAACCATCACGTGATCAGATAATCCCAGCGCAGCTCGAGGGACAGCGCGATATGCGTCTTTCACTGTGGTGTAACAGTGATCCAGTGTGTTTAATCCTCTGGTGGGGCATTTAATAAACTGTTTGTAGCGGGGGAGATCGTGGCTCAGATTGCACTGATTAAAGTCGCCAGCCACAATAATCAGCGAGTCTGGAAAACTCCGCTCTGTGTGTTGAATGTGATCCGCGAGCACGCGCTGAGCTTCGCGCGTGTCCGCGTCGGGAGGGGCGTACACAGCGATCATTATGAAAGAAGCAAACTCCCGCGGGGAATAGAAGGGCTTGCAATTGATAACAAGAAATTCCAAGGCAGGAGAACAGTGTTTGGAAATTACCGTTACATCAGAGCACCAGATGCAGTTGATGTAGAAGCAGACTCCGCCTCCTGTGGTCTTGCCGGAAAGCTCTGTGTCACGATCAGCACGGAAGAGCTGGAAGCCGTCGAGGCGCAGCGCGCTGTCCGGTATATTTTCCCGGAGCCAGGTCTCAGTAAAGCAGAAGACAGCTGAGGAGGCGAGGTCCTTAAAACGCATCAGCAGTCTCAGTTCATCCACCTTGTTAGAGAGAGAGTTGGTATTGGACAGAAATATGCCAGGCAGCGCCGTTCGCGAGCCTCTCCTGCGAAGTCGCACGAGAGCGCCCGCTCGTCTTCCTCTCTTCCGCCGTCTCACTTTCCGAGCCAAACAATAAACCAGATCGGCGGCAGGGGCTAGAAAAACTGGGAGGAGGTCCGTGGGGGTGAAAGTCCTGATATTTAAAAGTTCTTCACGGGTATAAGTGCAAGCAGACACACAATTGACAAACAAAAACAAACAAAGAGCGCAGCGAAGCACCATGTCGACCGCTGTGGGCGCCATCTTGGATCGAATCCAGCATCGAATCCAGCATCTTCATGGGGTTGGTCTCATTTAAAAGAAAATACTTTGAATTTTTTGGCAAAAAAAACATAATCTCTCTACGTGCTCCGGCCACTGAGTTACAGTCATCTAAACATACTGAACTTGAAGAAAATAAATTTGGACACGGTGTTTTTTTGGATACAAATGCTTGCAAATAACACACAGCTGTCCGATCCGGCTGGAAAATGCAACAGAAATGTAGAACCAAGTGTTATCCAGCTGAGATCCAAATTTGGTAACAATACCACAAAAAATGAATATTTTACACAGCTTTGTTCTCAGGTTGTTCCCAGGCGTTTTGGAACTGTGCCAAATTGTGCCAAATGGCACAGTTTGGAAAAACATCTGTAACTTTTGAATAATTCAATGTAGAATCTTCATTTTGGGCTCTAATGAAAGGTCACATTCAGGGCTGTGTCTGTGTGTGTGTGTGGGGGGGGGGGGGGGACAGAGTTCCCCAAAAGACAGAGTTCGGCCCTCGCTACATGACGGATTACACTCCTTGCATGTTTTCACAGCGCCCCCCCCCCGCTACTGTGTGTGTGTGTGGGGGGGGGGGGTGTCCCCCCACCCTCGCTACAGAAGACGGCCATCGCTACATGACGGAATAGACTCATATGCTTCCCCCCGGTCCGGGGGCATTCGGACCGTGAACGCCCTCCCCCCGCTCCTCTTCTGCAGCGGGGGGGGGGGGGGCGTTCACGGTCCGAACACGGCAAATGAACCGTTTATCGCGGTGCACGCACTTCGTATTTCGTGCGCCGTACAGTTGTAATTTACCGATCGGTTAAAAGTCATTTTTGGATTACAGTTTTCAGGGAGAAATAATAATTTAGCTTATAACACCTTACCTCTTCACAGCAGCAGAGTCCTGGCGAACTTCTCTTCCCCATTGTCAGACGAACGCGACGCTGGTCCGCTCGTGGATCCCGATCAAAGCAATTCCAATATTGCGGTTTTGGCGAATGATTTACGACCTTTGTCGTCGGCCTCCATCGGTCTATGATGACGGAATAGAATCCTAAACGTCTATTCTGCTGGAATGAGTGCAGGTCCCACTTGTGGGTGTTCTCCATGCTGCTGGGTGAGCCTGGGTCTGTAGCAGGTTCGTCCAGCGTCCTTTGTTTTCATCTGCTGCAACAGTAAATATCTCTTCACCAGCCCGAATTTCTGTGCTTCAATTGGCTCCTGCATTCACAGTAGGCGGGTCCTCCTTCCTAGGTTTTCATTCATTGGTTCTTCATGGTTTCAGAAACCCAATTCAAGGCTCTTATTAGTCGAATGAGAGGTCAATCAGATGAACTAATCTGTTCGCGGCTGTGACTGCATCTTTTTTTTTTTCAGTGGCGCTTGGAGGCCAGCACCATCTCCATCTGCACCATCATCAGTATATCATGTGTCATGCGTCCTAGGGCGCACGAGGGCACCCTCGTGCGCCCTAGGACGCAGAGACTTGCCCGCCCGCGGAACAACGGAGCGCAAGTGGTTAACATCTGTTTGTTCTCTCCCATAGATTGAGTCCCCAACGTGCTGTTTGCTCTCTACATGTGTGTTTTTTTCATCTTCTCTGTCCCCTCACTCCCCAGCCAGTCGCAGCAGATGACTGCCCCTCCCTGAGCCTGGTTCTGCTGGAGGTTTCTTCCTGTTAAAAGGGAGTTTTTCCTCTCCACCATCACCAAGCGCTTGCTCACAGGGGATCGCCTGATTGCTGGGGTCTTTCTGCAATTGTGGGGGTCCCCCCTACAGTTGAAAGTGCTATGAGATGACTGTTGTTGTGAAATGGTGCTATTGTGGCGGTTCGTTTTAACCCCACAACAGACTAACTAACTAACTAACTAACTAACCTGCACTTATATAGACTAAGGACACTCAGCCCTCTTTTCTGTTTTTCTGCTGCATTACTGAGAAGCAATGTGCCATTCATGTATTTGTGATGCAAACATGCATGTGTTGTGATGTAATGCGCCATTCTGTATAGTGTGCATATGGCTTGTCCTTACTATGCTTTTTCTGAGCATCTTAGATGTGCTTTGGTGTATTAATGTCTACAGGTAGACGAGTTTCTTCTGTCTCACCTATGTGATGTTAATCGATGCCTTTCATCCTTTGTACTCATGCATCCTGTCCTTACTGTGACCTAGAGACTCAGATCAATATGTAGATGTGCTTGTTAGCCTCTTTGTCTTGCACTTAGAGCGAGGTCTAGCTAATCTGCCCATTGTGATGTATGGCTTACAAATGCAAATACCTCCTGCCTGTTCTGTTGTCCCTTTGATCATTCTAGACTGTGGGGTATGTCTTTTTGATGTATTGTTATGATCAAGTATTTAAGGTGCAACTCTGTAACGCAATCTCTCTCTTCTTCTCTCACTCTGATCCTGCAACTGGTAGACACACGCGTGTCCGCCTCTCCTTCTCTGAGAGCTTAGGGATCCCGCTCCGGGCTGCTCCACTATGCACCGGAGAGGGGATCCCGTGAAGGCGACATGATATAATAAAACCTGCTTAAAACCACAGCACTGCTGCTTATTTTTTCATGCCGCCTCACTGGTGACCCCTCGAACACGCACACGTTTTGTGCGAAAGCAACCTTCCGAGCTGGACAGCCACACAGCTGCGTTGGTGGCCCCTTGAAGACGCACACGTTTTGTGCAACGCAGCCTTCTGTTTTGGATGGCCACGCTGGCGAACCGACGCTGAAAAAAACGAGCGGCCAGCGAACGCAACACCCGGGCATGAATGCTCCGTCGCCTGAGATCTGCACAACCACGCTGGACCGGCCGCTCTCACTGAGAGCGCACGCACCTCGTCCTCTCTCCACGACGGCAACCTCCAGGGCCGACGGGGAGCGCAGCGCGTGGAACTGAACGCACCATGGCCGCACGAGCAACAACGATCGTCTCCTCCCTCTCACCGCTCCAACGCAGCTGCACGAGCCCGGGGCACAAAGATCGTCTATTGCCTCGCACCGCTCCAACGCGCCTCCACGAGCCCGAGGGACGGAGATCGTCTACTTCCTCACACCGCCCCAACGCAGCTGCATGAGCCTGAGGAACAAAGATCGTCTATTCCCTCCCGCCGCTCCAACGCCTCTGCACGGGCCTGAGGGACTTAAGATCGTCTATTTCCTCTCAACGCTCCAACGCACCATGGCCAAATCTACAGCAACAGCTCAACCTGGATTTTATTGGCGCCGTCTGCGCTGATCTCCGCCAAGTTTCTGCACCCTGACTCACCACTCCAGCGGCCCACCCACGCACTGAACCCCCGCGCACGCATCGGGGAGTTACAAGGACGGCGCATCGCGCATGGGACAAGTAACGGCTCCACAGACTGCCTTCCTCCTTCGCCGCTGCCTTTCAGGGCTGCTCGCTCACCTGAGGCACGCATGCAGCATACTGGAAGGATTTGTTAACAGTCTCAGCCACGCCACAGACCGCCATCGTCCTCCGCCGCCGCCCACAGAACCTTCAGGGTTGCTCGTTCACCTGAAGCAAGCACGCAGCTCGCCACTGGATTTTTTAATGGTCTTAGCCACGGCACAACGGGATTTCAGCCGTCAGCTGTTCCCAGGAGCTTTGGGGTTGCTTTAGCACCCAAAGCCAACAGTCCCCCTGCTTTGTTTACTTTTTCTCTTACAGCCGCTCCTGCTTTTCTTCATGGCCACAAGAGGAGTCAGAGACTAATTTTTCTTCTTGTGATCTCCGCACGTGCAACGGGACAAACCCTCGACGTCACGGAGCAGCAAGCAATTTTTGCACGGCTCAGGACGATTTCACAGCTCCTGCCGGCACTTACTACCCCTCCCCTCCCTCCCCCTCCGCCTGCAGCGAGCTTCTCCCACAGCTCGCTCACACAGATGGATTATCGAGGTCGCGACCCCCTGCCGCGTCCTCTGGGGGGGAGCGTGTGTGGCGGTTCGTTTTAACCCCACAACAGACTAAGGACACTCAGCCCTCTTTTCTGTTTTTCTGCTGCATTACTGAGAAGCAATGTGCCATTCATGTATTTGTGATGCAAACATGCATGTGTTGTGATGTAATGCGCCATTCTGTATAGTGTGCATATGGCTTGTCCTTACTATGCTTTTTCTGAGCATCTTAGATGTGCTTTGGTGTATTAATGTCTACAGGTAGACGAGTTTCTTCTGTCTCACCTATGTGATGTTAATCGATGCCTTTCATCCTTTGTACTCATGCATCCTGTCCTTACTGTGACCTAGAGACTCAGATCAATATGTAGATGTGCTTGTTAGCCTCTTTGTCTTGCACTTAGAGCGAGGTCTAGCTAATCTGCCCATTGTGATGTATGGCTTACAAATGCAAATACCTCCTGCCTGTTCTGTTGTCCCTTTGATCATTCTAGACTGTGGGGTATGTCTTTTTGATGTATTGTTATGATCAAGTATTTAAGGTGCAACTCTGTAACGCAATCTCTCTCTTCTTCTCTCACTCTGATCCTGCAACTGGTAGACACACGCGTGTCCGCCTCTCCTTCTCTGAGAGCTTAGGGATCCCGCTCCGGGCTGCTCCACTATGCACCGGAGAGGGGATCCCGTGAAGGCGACATGATATAATAAAACCTGCTTAAAACCACAGCACTGCTGCTTATTTTTTCATGCCGCCTCACTATATAAATAAAGTTGAATTGAATTGAATATGTATATTTACATTTTTTATGTTTGTATACCATATTTTGTGTCATTTTTTTTATCCGAATAAATAAAACACAAACTCCCCTCTCTGCAACAATCTTTCTATGGTTGCATTCTGAGAAACTCCGGGTGTTTTGGGTGTCGCGCTCAGGTGCATGCCAAAGGAACCGTACCGAGACCTCCTGAAGGAGGTGGTCTTGATTCAAATCAACTGGCGGACTCTG
Source organism: Pholidichthys leucotaenia (assembly GCA_020510985.1). Classification (NCBI taxonomy): domain Eukaryota; kingdom Metazoa; phylum Chordata; class Actinopteri; order Cichliformes; family Pholidichthyidae; genus Pholidichthys; species Pholidichthys leucotaenia. Next base: position 47,435,187 of record CM035841.1, read on the forward strand.
GGGCAGTCCCGCAGGTGAGAAAGGGACCGCAACAAAACAGGACCAGTGGCAAATGGTAAAACATTTTATGCCACTGTACATACCTGATGGATCTTTGAAAATATCTGTGGCTGAGCATGTCACGGTTCTGGGGGATTAATGAATGTTAACATGTTATTTTTCATCCGTAGCAGCACTTCATTTTCAAGCTGTACGATTTACCAAAAGTGGTATATGCACGTATGTAATAAATAATAACCAGGGCGATGAAAAACCCCGTAGATTATGCTATGATTTGTGTTATTTTCTCCCCAGAAATGCATAAATGCACAGTAGTCATCCCACTTCCTGTATTTACCTTTCCTGTTCTCGTGGCAAAAAAATCTGACCAATAAGAATAGAGAACGTTCTGACTTAAGTCTGGCAGGATTTAACGTGACACGGTTTGGTCTGCTTGAATTTTTGGCTCCTTGGTTCAGAAGAACCAAGGAGAAAATAATACAAAGTAACAAACTTGTCAGTTGATTCAGACCAAATTAAACAAATTTAAGTGTGAAAGCAGCCTAAATCTGGACGAAGCCGCTCCGCTCCACGGCTCTGTTTCCTGGCAAGTGGGAGGGATCTGATGAGTGACAGCTTTTAATCCCAATCACATTAAGACAAAAATACAAAACTAGAGGGCATTCAGAGAGCGCATACCTCCACCAAGGCTCCCTCACTCCCTTTGTCCGTCAATTGCGAGATTGAGCCTTGATGGAGGTAAGCACTCGCAGATCACCTCCAACATGTAATGAGTTCATCTTTGGGCCGAGGGCCACCTCTGAAGAAAATTTCATTCAAATCTATCAATGAGTTTTTGTGTGATCCTGCTAACAGACAGAAACGGCAGCAAAAACAACTAGAAAAGCACTCGGAGAGTGCAGACCTCTGCCAAGCAGCTCATTTCCCCCTAATGACATTGTTAGAAACGCAGCAGTTAAATGCAACATTTCTGGATTTGATATTGATGCATAATACTAATTCAAGTTTCCTTCTATAAGATTTAGTGAAATAACAAATAAATAGTATTAGGTGACTTAGCTACAGAAATTCTGGTGCACCAGCAAAAGTAAAATTTAGCCAAGTTGATAATGATTTTTCCTAAAAATTCCTTGATCCAGGTGGTGATGTGGATCACCACAAAAGTGTAATCATCTGTTCCCCATGACTTACACACCGTTACTGAAAATTTCATCAAAATCCATTCAGAACTTTTTGAGATACAGTATGTTGCTAACAGACAAACCAACCAGTGCCACTAAAAACATTACCTCCTCCCCTTGGCGGAGGTAATAACTTCCGATTGGCTCCAGGGCACCCACATACGGGTTGAGTTTTGGATGTCCAATGAAAGGCTGCTCCTGGTCACATGGGGAGAAAACGTTAGCTCCCTTGAATGATGATAAGTTCGACCGGCACCCCAAACCAGGTATGTAAGCCTACATATTGAAATGTTATTTAAAATAGCTGCTGCTACAGAAGCTTACATATCACCTACAGATGGACATGCTGTATCTCTTATTTACTTTGCATATCACGATTGATTCATTCATTCATCTTCTTCCGCTTAATCCTTTTCGGGTCGCGGGGGCACCGGAGCCTATCCCAGCATCTTTGGGCGAGAGGCAGGGTACACCCTGGACAGATCACCAGTCCATCGCAGGGCCAACACAGAGAGACAGACAACCATTCACTCTCACAGTCATACCTAAGGACAATTTAGAATCCCCAGTTTTGATGCCAATTAACCTAACTTGCATGTTTTTGGCATGTGAGAGGAAACCGGAGAAATCCTGGAGTAAACCTACACAGACACGGGGAGAACATGCAAACTTCACACAGATCACTGTTGGTCGGGGGCTGGGATCGAACCCAGGATCCCCCAGCCAAGGGTGAGTTGCTGTGCTGCCGCAGTGCTAACCGCTCCACCACCGCACTGCCCTACGATTGATTTATTTAGGAAATATTTTTATCCCAGAATATTTTAAGGGGGCGGTGCACTTGCGCCCTCTATTGACACACCGCCTCTGCTCCATACCCTTGCCACTTTGTCCCCAGTCACTCTGGACCCCACTCGGATACAGGTCAAGTGGACCCCTGAGCACTCCAAATGAGCACCCCAAGTGGACCCAGGAATCCAATCTGTACAGGTACAAGTACATTCTCAATCCAGTGATTTGTAAACACAAAGAAGGAGAAAAACAAGAAGAATTTGTATAAAACTGTTGGAAAGACTTTTACTGGTCACCAAGAAATGTAAAAAATGTATGTAAGATGACAACTAAGCTGACCTGGACAAGGTTCTGGATCAAGAAGGCCATAGAAACCAGGAAGCGGGGAAAAGACCGCATGAATCAGGATGAGAGGGCATTTATGCTTTCCCACACCTGGGACTGCGTTCTCCAGAGACCATTGGACGGCAGAGGGAGGGGCCAGCCCAGTGGATCTGACTGTTCCACTGGGCTAGCCCCGCCTCAGAAAAACCGCTAAGTGACACTTCACAGCGATCAGCTGACACTTCTGAAGAAGACTGCAGTGGACAGTTGAAACATCCATCCATCCATCCATCTTCTACCACTTCTCCAGAGGTCCGGGTCGCGGAGGCAGCAGTTCAAGCAGAGAAGCCCAGACTTCCCTCTCCCCAGCCACCTGCTCCAGCTCTTCAGAGTGGATACCAAGGCGTTCCCAGACCAGCTGGGAGACATAGTCTCTCCACCGAGTCCTGGGTCTGCCCCGGGGTCTCCTCCCAGTGGGACGTGTCTGAAACACCTCAAGTGGGAGGCGTCCAGGAGGCATCCTAATCAGTTGCCCATACCACCTCAACTGACTCCTTTCAATGTGGAGGAGCAGCGGTTCTACTCTGAGCCTCTCCCGGATGACTGAGCCCCTCACCCTATCTCTGAGGGTGAGTCCAGCAATCCTACAGAGAAAGCTCATTTCAGCCGCTTGTATCCGCGATCTTGTTCTTTCGGTCATTACCCAAAGCTCGTGACCATAGATGAAAGTAGGAACGTAGATTGACTGGTAAATCGACAGCTTTGCCTTAAAACTAAGCTCTCTCTTCACCACAACAGACCGGTTGTGGTGAAGAGGTCTGAAGACCAGTTGAAACATGTAAAGGTAAAAACATCTCCTTTTTATTCTTGTCTTAATGACCAGCAAAAAAAAATATATATATATATATATCATTGATAGTGAAGAAAGGAGTGAAGCCCAGTGCAATTATTGGAGGTCCCCCAGCTGTCTAAACCTAATAGCAGCATAACTAAGGGAGGGTTCAGAAACACATGATCCCTCCCTAATTGTAGGCTATATCAAAAAGGAAGGTTTTAACCCTATTCTTAAAAACAGAGATCGAATCTGACTCCCGAATCCAGATTGGCAGCTGGTTCCACAAGAGAGGAGCTTGATAACTGAAGGCTCTGCCCCCCATTGTACTTTTGGAGATTCTAGGTATTACAAGTAATCCAGCATTTTGGGAGCATAGTGCTCTGTAAGGATAATAGGGTAGTATCAGATCTTTTAAATAAAAAGGGGCCTGATTGTTTAGAGCAGTGGTGTCAAACTCATTCCATGGAGGGCCAAGACCCTGCAGGTTTTACTTCCACCCAGTCTCTTCAGCAGGTGTTTTTACTGATCAGCAATCAGTGGGAAGAAATTCAGAGAAATTACCTGTTGAAGACACTGGGTGGAGGTAAAACCTGCAGGGTCTTGGCCCTCCATGGAATGAGTTTGACACCTGTGGTTTAGAGCATAGGTGTCAAACTCATTCCATGGAGGGCCAAGACCCTGCAGGTTTTACCTCCACCCAGTGTCTTCAACAGGTGATTTCTCTGAATTTCTTCCTACTGATTGCTGATCAGTGAAAACAGCTGCTGAAGAGACTGGGTGGAAGTAAAACCTGCAGGGTCTTGGCCCTCCATGGAATGAGTTTGACACCCCTGGTTTAGAGCTTTAAAAGTGAGAAGAAGGATTTTAAACTTAATTCTGAACTCTATGGGAACCCAATGAAGGGAGGCCAGAACCGGAGAGATATGATCTCTCTTTCTAGTACCTGTTAAAACTCTTGCAGCAGCATTTTGGATCAACTGAAGACTTTTTAGAGATGTTTTAGGACAACCTGATAATAAAGAGTTACAATAATCTAATCTAGAGCTAACAAAAGCGTGGATCAGTTTCTCAGCATCACTCTGAGACAAGATGCTCCTAATCTTGGCAATATTACGCAAATGATAGAAGGCAATCTTAGAAACGAATTTAATATGTGATTTGAAAAACAGATCTTGATCAAAAATAACTCCAAGGTTCCTCACACAGCTATTAAGAGAAAGACTAACTGCATCCAAACTAAAAGTTTGATTTGGAAAGGTATTTCTAAGGTTTTTTGGACCAACAAGAATGACTTCAGTCTTATCTGAAGTCATCCAGGCTTTGATTTCCTCAAGACAGGCTTCTAACTTGGCTAATTGATTACTATCATCTGGCTTCATTGACAGGTATAATTGTGTGTTATCTGCATAACAATGAAAATGTATACAGTGCTTCCTAATAATGTTGCCAAACGGAAGCATATATAAACTAAAAAGAGTAGGGCCTAGCACAGATCCCTGTGGAATTCCATGACTGAGCTTTGAGTTGAAAGAAAACTCATTATTGACATGAACAAACTGGAACCTATCAGATAAATAAGATCTAAACCACTGTAACGAAGTTCCATTAAAGGCGACGGACAGACGAAAATTCAAAATCGCTAAATCATATCTCAAATTGTTGTCTGAGACGAGCTAATTGGAACCCCACATGTTTTGGTGTCAACGTATGTCGCATAAGGTGACAATGCGCTCTTGAAGTACGCTGTTGTGGAGAGCTGTCTGACCCAGCCAAGCGACCAGCGGCTAAGATGGCCACTGACTGTGCGACGTCATTTCGGTTTGGCACACAGTCGGCGGGCATTGCTTTGTTTTACTTGATGTTTACGTTTTAAAATCGGTGATTACGGATATTTCTCGGAATACTTGTGGATTACAAATAGATTATTTATCAACATTAGGATTTCAGGAATCGAATTAATTATGGTTTGTCGTTGTGTTGTCTACGGGTGCGACGTTATACCAGAGGAGCATGCTGTGAGTGTTTTTGAATTTCCCGTCCCTGGGAAAATCAGAACGGCATGGGTGAAATTCGTTCAGAAAACGCAAAAAAAAATGGACTTATGTCGGTAAAACACCCAACATGTGCAGTAGACATTTCGTTGACAGCGATTTCGAGAATAAGATGCAATTTGTGTCACGACTCGCCGCTCCTCAGTGGCTTCAGCTGCGCGCACACCTGTCCCTCGTCAGCACATCCCCATACTGCATACATCCATTCACACACACCTGCTTGTTGAATAAAGCTGTTAAATCTATCCTGAGCCTGCGTGCGTGTTTCCTGGGCCAGACATTATGTCAATTTGAAATGAAATTTGCAAAAAGATTGCTGATAAAGAAAACGGCTATTCCAACTATATATGCCTCGATTTCCAAGTGTGACTCTGAGAACGGGGTCAGTGACAGTGGCGTGAAAAGCAAGGGTGATCTACCGATGCGATCAACTGTCAGAACACGAGAAGTAAACAGGGTAAGTTTTTTTATTTTTAATATTCACTGCAAATGTTTACTAAACATCTTAAATGAATTCCAAGCCATGGTTTGCATTGCCTTACCAACTTATCAAATATTAGCATATTAGGTTGTTCATACTCATCAAATATGAAATATTCAGTGCTGTATAGGGAGGTGGTTGTGCCTGTTTGATCAATTTATATTTCTATGTATGTAATCCAATTTGAGACCTCTGGGATAAAATTATGATCTACTTTTTTTGCAGATTTTATCAACTGTCACTCAACCTTAAAATAGTGTTGATGTTTCTGACCAAGCAGAGGAAGCTGATGAACAGGACTTTTATGTAAATCCAAATTTATACCATAAAATGGTAGAAAAATTATTGAAATGTATATGACATGCGACTTTGATGAATGCTGAACTATGAGAATTATAACATTGACATGAACATTAAAAACTCAATATATGATTTTACAAAACTTTATTTAAATAACATTGTTCACAAATCTAATCTTGGTAGGCAAAATCCCTTGTAGTGATGAGATGGGAATGTTTCTCTGATGAGGCTCACCGCACAGGCAGGCAACATAACCCTCACTTCTTCCCCCCAAAAATCCCCAACACTATGAATCTGTATCGCCTGAAAAATATGGGGTTGGCATTGATTATTCCGTTTGCATTGATTATTGAATGTATTGAATGATTTCTTCATAATTCATCTGGGAAATTAAATCAAATGAATAAATATTGTTTATAAACTCACTCGTGTGGACGATGACGGCCGCTGGGCCGTCATCTGTCTCATCAGCTCCAGCTGGGCACAGACCAGCAGGTGCTAATCAGCGGCTGTTAAAAGTATTGAGAAGATGATGATTAACAACATGTCATCAGGCAGCGAGTGACCAATGGGTAGTTTTAGTTTGAAAATTAAGTGTGTGACCATGCATGTCGCCAAAGAAAAATATTTCTGAGCATCTTTTACCAAGATAAATCTTCCAGCCGATCGTAAACGTGGTCTGTTCCCGTCTGTGTTGCGTCTTCCTCCTCTCCCTCTGCCTCGAACAAATAAGGCTGACAGGCCACACACCACCCAAAACTTCTTCATTGTCAATGTCATCATTTATATTGAGGTCGTCAAACTCGAGAAAATAATCGCTGTCCGAATCACTTTGCTCTCGTTCTGCAATTTTTTTTCATACCGAAATGACGTCTAGGCTGCACGCACCTATCGGGAGATGGCGGTACTGCAGCATCAGTGAGTGAAAGATGGGCTATGACCAAATAATGTCATTTATGGAGGATGGTGACACATATTAAATCAGGGGAATGGGAAGAATGGAATATTTTCATACAATCAGTTGATTGTTCAAGCAGAGAAGCCCAGACTTCCCTCTCCCCAGCCACCTGCTCCAGCTCTTCAGAGGGGATACCAAGGCGTTCCCAGACCAGCTGGGAGACATAGTCTCTCCACCGAGTCCTGGGTCTGCCCCGGGGTCTCCTCCCAGTGGGACGTGCCTGAAACACCTCAACTGGGAGGCGTCCAGGAAGCATCCTAATCAGATGCCCGTACCACCTCAACTGACTCCTTTCAATGTGGAGGAGCAGCGGTTCTACTCTGAGCCTCTCCCAGATGACTGAGCTCCTCACCCTATCTCTGAGGGTGAGTCCAGCAATCCTACGGAGAAAGCTTATTTCAGCCGCTTGTATCCGCGATCTCGTTCTTTCGGTCATTACCCAAAGCTCAAGACCATAGGTGAGAGTAGGAACGTAGATTGACTGGTAAATCGACAGCTTTGCCTTAGAACTAAGCTCCCTCTTCACCACAACAGACCGGTACAACGTCCGCATCACTGCAGATGCTGCTCCAATCCGTCTGTCGAGCTCTCGCTCCATTCTCCCCTCACTTGTGAACAAGACCCCAAGATACTTAAACTCCTCCACTTGGGGCAGGAGCCTGTCCCCAACCCGGAGAGGACAATCCACCTTTTTCCGGCTGAGGACCATGGACTCGGACTTGGAGGTGCTGATTCTCATCCCAGCCGCTTCACACTCAGCGGCAAACCGTCCCAGCAAGAGCTGTAGGTCATTGCTGGATGAAGCCAACAGGACAACATCATCTGCAAACAACAGAGTTGAGATCCTGTGGTCACCAAGCATGACACCCTCCATTCCCTGGCTGCGCCTAGAAATCCTGTCCATAAAAATTATGAACAGGATCGGTGACAAAGGGCAGCCCTGGCGGAGTCCAACTCTCACTGGGAATGACTCCGACCGAGTGTTGGCAATACGAACCAAACTCTCACAACGGTCGTACAGAGACCGAATAGCTCGTAACAATAAGCCCGATACCCCATACTCCCGAAGCACCCCCCACAAAAATCCATGAGGGACGCGGTCAAATGCCTTCTCCAAGTCCACAAAACACATGTAAACTGGTTGGGCAAACTCCCACGAACCCTCGAGAATTCTCGAGAGGGTAAAGAGCTGGTCCGATGTGCCATGGCCAGGACGAAAACCACATTGCTCCTCCTGAATCCGAGGTTCGACCAACGGCCGGACTCTCCTCTCCAGTACCTTGGCATAGACCTTCCCAGGGAGGCTGAGGAGTGTGATCCCTCTAAAGTTGGAGCACACCCTCCGGTCCCCTTTTTTGAAGAGAGGAACCACCACCCCGGTTTGCCATGCCAAAGGCACTGCCCCCGACCTCCACGCAATGTTGCAGAGGCGTGTCAACCATGACAACCCAACAACATCTAGGGCCTTGAGGTACTCAGGGCGAATCTCGTCCACCCCCGGGGCCAGGCCACCAAGGAGATTTTTAACCACCTTGGCGACCTCAGCCCCTGTGATAGGCGAGTCATCCCCCTCGTCCCCAAACCCTGCTTCCACTGTGGAAGGCGTATCAGTGGGATTGAGGAGATCCTCGAAGTATTCCTTCCACCGCCCGACGATGTCCCCAGTCGAAGTCAACAGTGTCCCATCCACACCATACACAGTGTGGATGGGGAGCTGCTTTCCCCTCCTGAGCCGCCGGACAGTTTGCCAGAATCTCTTTGAGGCCGACCGAAAGTCTTGTTCCATGGCCTCACCGAACTCCTCCCATACCCGGGTTTTTGCTTCAGCAACCACCCAAACTGCACTCCGCTTGGTCTGCCGGTACACCTCAGCTGCTTCGGGAGTCCCACAAGCCAACCAAGCTTGATAGGACTCCTTCTTCAGCTTAATGGCCCCCCTCACCACTGGTGTCCACCACTTGGTTCGGGGGTTGCCACCACGAGATGCACCGACCACCTTGCAGCCGCAGCTCTGGGCCGCTGCTTCAACAACAGAAGTGGAGAACATGGCCCATTCAGACTCCATGTCTCCAGACTCCCTCGGAATGTGGTTGAAGTTCTTCCGGAGGTGGGAGTTGAAGACCTCCCGGACAGGGGCCTCAGCCAGACGCTCCCAGCACACTCTCACTATACGTTTGGGTCTACCAGGTCTGAATGGCTTCCTCCCCTGCCATCGGATCTAACTCACCACCAGGTGGTGATCAGTTGACAGCTCTGCACCTCTCTTTACTCGGGTGTCCAAGACATACGGTCGCAGGTCTGATGATACAATAACAAAATCGATCATCGACCTGCGACCTAGGGTGTCCTGGTGCCAGGTGCACATATGGACACCCTTATGCTTGAACATGGTGTTCGTTATGGACAGACTGTGGTTAGCACAGAAGTCCAATAACTGAACACCACTCGGGTTCAGATCGGGCAGGCCGTTCCTCCCAATCACCCCCCTCCAGGTTTCACTGTCGTTGCCCACGTGCGCATTGAAGTCCCCCAGTAGGACAATGGAGTCTCCAAGAGGAGCACCCTCCAGCACCCCAGTCACAGACTCCAAAAAGGGTGAGTACTCTGAAACATCATTTGGTGCATAGGCACAAATGATGGTCAGGACCCGTTTCCCAACCCGAAGGCGCAGGGAAGCAACCCTTTCGTCCACCGGGGAAAACTCCAATATAGAGGCAGCAAGGTGGGGCAATACAAGAATACCCACCCCTGCTCGTCGCCTCTCGCCCGGGGCAACTCCAGAAAAGGCCAAGCTCCAGCCCCTCTCCAGGAGACTGGTTCCGGAACCGGAGCTGTGTGTTGAAGTGAGGCCGACTATATCTAGCCGGTATCTCTCAACCTCGTACACCAGCTCAGGCTCCTTCCCCACCAGAGAGGTGACATTCCACGTACCAAAAGCCAGTTTAGAAAGCTTGGGATCAGTCCGCCAAGGTCTCCGCCTTTGACCGCCACCTGATCCACATAGCACCGGACCCCCATGATCCCTCCTGCAGTTGGTGAGCCCACTGGAGGGCGGACCCATGTAACTCCTTCGGGCTGAGCCCGGCCGGGTCCCATGGGTGGAAACCCGGCCATCAGACGCTAGCCTTCGAGCCCCTCCCCCAGGCCTGGCTCCAGGGTGGGGCCCCGGTAACCCCATACCGGGCGGGGTACACTGAATCCTTGATATACAATTCATGAGAGTCTGTTGGATCGTTCTTAGTCTGGCCCTTCACCCAGGACCAGTTTGTCTTGGGAGACCCTATCAGAGGCAAATTGCCCCGGACAACATAGCTCCTGGGATCACTGGGGCACGCAAACCTCCCCACCACGATAAGGTGACGATCCATGAGGGGGCCAGGGTGACACATTAAAGTGAAAACACTTATTTCCAATGTGGTGTTGTAGAAAGTTAAGAAAAGGTGGCTAGAACTGTGAATCTAAGGCTACAGTCACACTGCAGGTCTTGATGCTCAATTCCGATTTTTTGCCAAGATCCGATTTTTTTGTGTGGGCATTCACATTATTATTTAAATGCGACCCCCGTCAGACTCCAGTGTGAACGGTCTAGAGCTATGAAGTGACCTGCATGCGCAGAAGAAAGCGTCACGTCAGACACAGCATTGTGTTTGGGGGACAGAACTTCTTCACCCTGATGCAGCGCAGCCAAATAAAATGCTAAAATCATAAATATGAGACCTGTTTCCTTCCTCTACACACCAGATAACCGCTGTGATCAGCTCTGCTCTAACAGAAATGATCGATTAAACAGCTGTCTTTAAAATGAGACCCCGTGTCTCAATGAGCTTACCTATATAAATAAGGTTAATAATAAATAATCCTAGTGATTACTATGGGGCTCTCGCTCACTGATGTTGTCAGTGGCGCTTGCCCTAATAAACTACACGGCTCGTACCAGCGGCGTAACACTGGTCCTGCACAGGAAGGAGCAGCTGTCAGACTCCCCTCTCTGTCTCACTTCAATGAGGAAAACGTGACATGACTGTTCAGACTGAGGTCCCTTTGGAAAATGTCAGATACGTATCCGAATTGGGACCACATGTGAAAGTGGCCTGGGTCTGGTGTGAAAAAAAATCGGGTATGTGCTGTTCAGACCGTCATTAAAAGCTCAGATATGGGTCACATTTGTGCAAAACAATCGGAACTGAGCATTAAAACCTGCAGTGTGCCCGTAGCCTAAAATTCAAATTAAAGATCACAAGCTGATCCAAGGAATAGAAAATAACAAAAGTTAAAGAAGAGGCTGCTGTGTCTGTGTGCAATACATGCAGTATTTTTATTTTTGTAATCTCTCAGTTTGGGATCAATAAAGTACATCCATCTATTTTCCTCAAAAATGTTTATATTTCATTCAGAAATCATACTTCTTCAATATAAACCGAAACCACAAGCAAGGTGAGGGTGAGGGTCCTGAGACGATTTCACCCACCACATCCAAGTGCACCACACACACACACACACACACACACACACACACACACACACACACACACACACAATTTTTATCACCCACCGCCACTGGTGCGGAGTGTCTGGAAACCACCCGAAACCCTCAGTCACCGAACGTGAACGCGCCGAAAGTCAACGAGTCTCAAGGGAGGAGAATGAGATTCGGTCGATCTGTTTGCACTGATGCTGGAGGAGGCTAACATTAGCTTAGCATCACGGTTGGTGTTTCCATGGTAACAGGAAGTAAACTAACCTTCTCTCCTCGGCTCCATTTCGGATTTTAAATCCACATCAGCTGATTCTCGGTGTTGGTCCACCTCTGATCTGTCCACAGAACGGACTCTGACGGAGGTTCTGGATCCTGCTGCCGTTCGACAAGCTAACCGGAAATAACATATAGCGAGTTAACAGCTAAGAGCCATATCCGGTAGGAGTTTCAATGTAAAAGTCGCAACCATTAAAAAAAAAAAAAAAAACTCAAGTTTTGTTCAACCCCAGGGATTAAAGAAAAAATCTTTTGAATGAAATTTTTTCTCCAAGACCAAATCAAATCCACACAGTGAAAGAAGCGCTTGCTCATAGTGCTGCAATGATTAGTCGGTTAATTACCTAAATGATGGAGAGAAAATTAATCAACAACCAATTTAATAATCAACTATTCGCTTCTGGAACCTTTTCCTGTAAAAATTCTAAAAGTATGATTGTTTTAAGTTCTCAGACATGAAAAATTGTCACTTTTCTTGTTATTTAATTACAAGTTAAATTATTTTTAGTTTTGTTTGACACACCAAGACATTTCATAAGGCCACCTTCAGCTCTGGGATACTATGCTGCACATTTCTGACTGTTTTTTAAAAATAGATTACATAAATGAAATGATCAGTTGACTAATCAAAAAAATCAGAGATTCATTTTTAACAAAAATAATAGTTGCAGCCCTGATCGGGTGTTCACCGAAGAAGGGAAAACCCAAGGAGGAGGCGTGTGTGTTTACATCAGTGACGCTTGGTGCCGAGATGTGACTGTTGTGCACAATGTTCTCCATTGGTGGCGTTTATGATCATCAAGTGCGGATCATTCTACATACCGAGGAAATTTACATTCGTCCTGCTAGTCGCCATATACTGTATGTCCCACCCATTGCCACCAGTGACAGGAGTAAAGCACTAAATGAACTCTACCAGGCATCACAGCAGGAGACTTCAACCATGCAGATTTAAAGGCCCTGTGGCGGCATGAAATAATAAGCGGCGAACTGTGAGTTTTTGAGGGAGTTTATTAATCATACCACCATCACAGAACTCACCCCAGCGCCGTGCAGGCGCGCCAGAGCGAGCTCTCAGGCTCTTGTCAGGAGACACGGAATGCGTGTGTCAGAAGCAGTGGTCAGAGACAGAGAGAGAGAGAGTTACAGAGCGATGCAGTTTAAATACCCCACTACAGACAATACATGAAAGGCACATTAGCATCACAGTACGGAGCAGGAAGCCATGAACACCTGCATTTGAGTCACACATATCAACAGGATACTGGCGCCTGAACTAGACAAAGAGAGGCTGCCTATTGATCTCAATACACACATCTCATTGTTCTGCTAATTGCCCCAGCTGAGCGCTCTGCTTGTCCGTGGCTGTGGGGGTTACCCCACACACTCCCCCCCAGAGGGCTCAGCAGGAAGCTGAGGCCTCGATAGTCCGGCTTTGGTAGCGAGCAGGGAAAGCTCTGTGCAGGCGGAGGTGGAGGGATGGGGGTGGGGGTAGCAAGTGCCGGCCTGGGAACGGCGAAGTTGTCTGGGCCGCGCAAAAATTGCATGTGGATCCACGGTGTTGAGGGGCTGTCCCATTGAACGTGCGGTGGTCCACAGCGGCTGTGAGAAGAAAAATTTGTCTCTGACTCCTCTCGCGGCTATGAAGAAAAAAAGGAGCTGCAGCAGTGTGGGACTTGGCGTGTTGACTTTAGGTGCGCGCGCAGCCCTAAAGCCCTCTGGAACAGCTGACGGCTGAATTCCCTTGTGCGCCATGGCTGAGACCCGTACAAAATCCTGTGAGCGAGCTGCGTGCGTGCTTCAGGTGTATGAGCAGCCCTGAAGGTTCTGTGTGCAGCGGCGAAGGATGATGGCGGTCTGTGGAGCCGTTAATGTCCCGTGCGTGGTGCGCTGTCCTCGTAACCCCCCGGTGTGCGCGCGGGGGTTCGGTGCGTGGGTGGTCCGCTGTTGAGAGGCGAGTCAAGATCAGGGAGCTTGATGGAGATCAGCGTCGTCGGCGCCAATGGTCATCCCTGTGGAGCTGTTGCGTCGTTCGCTCGTGGTGCGTTGGAGCGGTGAGAGGAAATAGACGATCTTTGTCCCTCGGGCTCGTGCAGATGCGTTGGAGCGGTGAGAGGGAGTAGACGATCTTTGTCCCTCGGGCTTGTGTCGATGCGGAGGAGCGGTGAGAGGGAGAAAACGTTCTGTGTCCCTCGGCCGGTCCAGCGTGGATGTTCCGATCTCAGGCGAGGGACGCACCATGAAGCTTTCTGCGGCTTTCCCAGTCGTGGGTGATCTCCGGAGAGTTCGCCTGGTGTTGGTTCTGCGTCGAGGTCTTCCTGTAGCCAAAGGGAGGGCAGTCCATTTGCGTCACGCTGCTGCGTTCGCTTGTCGTCGGAGAATCACTGCCGGGTGCTGCGTTCGCTGTCGTCGGGTCACCAGTGTGGCGGCATGAAATAATAAGCGGCGAACTGAGAGTTTTTGAGGGAGTTTATTAATCATACTGCCATCACAGAACTCACCCCAGCGCCGTGCAGGCGCGCCAGAGCGAGCTCTCAGGCTCTCGTCAGGAGACACGGAATGCGTGTGTCAGAAGCAGTGGTCAGAGACAGAGAGAGAGAGAGTTACAGAGCGATGCAGTTTAAATACCCCACTACAGACAATACATGAAAGGTACATTAGCATCACAGTACGGAACAGGAAGCCATGAACACCTGCATTTGAGTCACACATATCAACAGGATACTGGCGCCTGAACTAGACAAAGAGAGGCTGCCTATTGATCTCAATACACACATCTCATTGTTCTGCTAATTGCCCCAGCTGAGCACTCTGCTTGTCCGTGGCTGTGGGGGTTACCCCACAGCCCTCCTACCAAAACTACACAAACATGTGGACTTTCCAACAATAGAAGACAATTTGGTGGACTTGGTGTACACAACTCACAAGAAAGCATACAGAACCTCCCTCCTCCCCCACCTGGGTCTCTCTGATCATATCACCATCTTGCTAAGGCCTGCATACAGACCCAGAGCAAAAGCCATCAGACCAACAAAAGAGCAGGTACGTGTGTGGACAGAGGGGGCCTCGGATGCTCTGAAAGACTGCTTCAGCACTACAGACTAGGACACTTTCAAGCATGCAGCCACTCACAATGAACACACAAATATACAGTAGAGGAGTACACTGAGGTTGTTGTAGCATACATAGCTAAATGCATTGATGATGTCACTCACTGCAAAACAGCTACTGTCTATGCTAACCAGAAGCCAAGGATGACAACAGAGATTCACAGGCTCCCGAGGGCTCGGGACGCAGCCTTCAGGGCCGGTGACACCTCAGGACTAACAACAGCTAAGGCCAATCTGTCCCATGGCATCAAAGAGGCAAAACAACAGTAAATCAAGAAAATACCTGACCACTTCAGCAACAGCAGAGATGCATATTCCCTCTGGCGTGGCATACAGACCCTCACCAACTACAAACCTCCACCTCAGACCTGTGAGAGTGACATCACACTGTTTAGCAACCTAAATGATCGCTTTGAAATTTGGTCACTTTGAAACACAAAACAGCACATCAGCACAGAAGACCACTCCTCCCTCAGATGAGCAGGCTATAAGTCTGGATCTGGCTAGTGTGAAGAGGACCCTCTGCAGGATCAACCCACACAAGGTGGCTGGACCAGACAACATATCAGGTTGCATTTTGAAGGACTGTGCGGAGGAGCTCATGAATGTCCTGGCTATCTTCAACATCTTCCTGAGTCAAGCTGTTGTCCTCACATGTTTCAAAACTGCCACTATAAAACCAATCCCAAAGAAGCCCGTCCCATCCAGCTATAATGATTACCGGCCCATAACACTAACCTCCATCATAACAAAGTGCTTCGAGCAGCTGGTCATGCAGAACATCAAGTTCATTCTCCCTCCCTCCCATGACTCATCTCAGTTTGCATACAGGTCAAACAGATCCACAGAAGATGCCATCTCTGCTGATCTCCATCCAGCCTTCACCCACCCAGACTCAAAGAACTCCTATGTGCGAATGCTGTTCTTGGGCTTCAGTTCAGCATTCAACACAATCATCCCCCATCACCTAATACAAAAACTCAAACACTTGGAACTCAAAACCTCTCTCTGTAACTGGGTGCGGGACTTTCTCACAGGGAGGCCACAGAATGTGTGGGTTGACAGCAACACCTCAAAGACTATCACACTGAGCACAGGGGCCCCACAAGGGTGCGTGGTCAGCCTGCTGATGTTCACCCTGCTGACCCATGACTGCGTACCAGCCTACAGTACCAACCACATCATCAAGTTTGCAGACGACACGACAGTGGAAGGCCTCATCACAAACAACTAGGAGGTCAACTACAGAAATGAGGTAAGCCCATTGGTCCAGTGAAACTCAATTCCTTCCTGCCCTTCAGAGAGAACGGTCGCTTTTTCTTCTGCTCCCTCTTTCACCCTCCTCCACCCTCCCTAACTGAGAATCCCAGCTTGCTGTCTTGTCTGCGTAAATTCTATGCTCTGAGTGATCTGTGTTATCAGACCTTGAATTCGGTGCCCTGTTGACTATTTTCCTCCTGGATTAAGACGAAAACAGAAGATTGTGCTTCTCTTCATAAACATTCTGGTGTACTACAATCTGAACTCAGGGACAGTGACTGGCTCAGGAAATTTCCATCTGCCATGCCTCAAGGACATGCTTCCGAGTTTCAGACACTAAGACATAACATCTCGGCTGGGAGAGATTGCTGCCTCCAGTAACTGATAAACACCCACCTGCATTCAACATACACGAACACACTGATTCACTTATACTGAATTACATCCATTCATTCACTGATCCTCTCTGACTTTTGGTTCTGTTGTCTGCTAACAACAGAACAACAGGTGTGCTAAATGTGTATTGAGGTTTTTTTTTCCTGCAATCAAAATTTCGCTCACTTACTGAACGACATTTTGATAAACATGTTTTTTTTTTCTCTTGCCTACTGTGTCATTATCCCTTCCCTTTTTTCTTTCTTCTTTATGACTGGCGCCTAGTGGCTGCCCCGGCCTTGGATGCGCTCTGCAGAGCGTGCCCAAATGCCAAGTCACGTTTCGTTACCTTGTATTCATTCATGTGTAATGACAATAAAGTTGAATCTCATCTTTCATCTCATATAAAGACAATAATCTCTTCCTGAACGTGTGAAAAACCAAGGAGATTGTGGTTGACTTCAGGAGAGGACACACACAGCATCCCCCTCTGATCATCCATAGAGTAGCTGTGGAGAGGGTGAGCAGCACCAAGTTCCTGGGGATGCACATCTCCAAGGACCTTTCCTGGTCTAACAACACCATGTCACTGGCTAAGAAGGCTCAAACTCACCTTTATTTCCTTGCAAACTGAGGAGAGCACAAGTCCCACCTCCCCGTCATGTGCTCATTCTACTGGGGCACCAATGAGAGCATCCTCACCAGCTGCATCACTGTGTGGTATGGAAGCTGCACTTCCTCCTGCTGGAAGACTCTACAGCGCACAGTGAAAGCAGCCAGCAAGATCATCAGTGCCCCTCTGCCCTCCCTCTCGGACATCTATCACACCCGCCTCATCCAAAGAGCCATCGTCATGGCAGGTGACACCTCCCACCCCTCACACTCCCTCTTTAGCCCCCTGCCCTCAGGGAGAAGGTACTGGAGCCTCCGGGTCCACTCCACAAGACTGCTAATTAGCTTTGTTCACAAGGCCATCAGGACCCTGAACTCTGTCCATTTCCTCCCCTCCTACCCCTGCCCCTGGACTGTAACACACTCACCCACAGAATAACTACCTCAGGTATTTGCACAGAATGACTTGACACACCATCAGTACTACATCTGCTGCTGTTTGTCTCTGTACCTTACTGCAACCATTTGCACAAATACCACACCTGCTACTGTCTGTCATTACAATACTGATCATGCACATTCCAAACTGTCACTGTTTGCACCTCCTCTACCTCACTGAACTTCCTTTTTACCAGTATTACAGTTTACTATACATAGGATTGCTGTGTTTTCACCTTATTTGATCTACAAGTAACATTACTGTACATAGATTGTTGTTGTTTTCAATTCTTATTCCTTCTTGTTTTATATATTGTACACACCACTAAGAGAGACAAAAACGGCATTTCAATTCTAGTGTATGTCCTGTACATATAGAAGTACTGATAAATAAAAATCTTTGAATCTTGAATCATGCAAAAAACACTGGACAGTAAATATTTCTTGAGCCATGATAACAATTTCAGTGAAATGTAATTAAAATTTTACAAAATTACAAAGGATGAAGTCACTGTTTATAAGTATGGGGGTGGGGTGGGGGGCTGAAAAGTTCATAGTGATCAAATTTAGATAGATAGATAGATAGATAGATAGATAGATAGATACTTTATTTCGAACAAAAAAGTATAACAAAAACAAAACAAATGGCAAATGCAATAAAGTAACAGTATACAGTTTGATATATACAGTATACAATTTGACCAATGTTGTTTATTTTTCAACAGTCTCCCCTTCGGTCCACACTCTTCTTCCAGTGGTGTTGCAGTGATTGGATCACTGCGGTTGAAAAATAAAACACATTTGGTCAAATTTGACCACTATGAACTTTTCAGCCCCCTCCCCCCATGTAGCCAAAAAGGTACCCTGTCAAGTCCCCCCATAACCAACTCACCCCAGCCAGTTACAGCTGCCCCATAACCAGCTCGCTCCATGGCTTACTAGCCCCACAGCAAACTCGACGGAAGCATATAAATGTAGGCAGTGCATTACCTACACTCTCATCATGGAAGACAACAACTGCGTGGCTTGTGCCAAGGAAGTGCTCAGACACATCCCGACAGGCCCCATTATATGAACAAATACGTGTGTTTAGCTCTGTGTGTGTGTGTATCCGTGGCAGAAGCTCTGTACGGGTTTTTCCTGTGAACCAACGCTGCAAATATGACCCACAATAGCTGGTCGCATGTTTTAATTTCAAAGAAATAAAAAGTTTGGTTAAAATCGATGGGTTGAAAAAACATATTTTCATTAAAACTGTATCACTGAAAATAATAATAATAATAAAAAAAACTTCTCCTCCCTTGCAGAAAAAAGTATGGTCAGATATTCAGAGATTTCAACAACAGAAAATGAAGCTGCTAAGTTAGACTCGTTCGCTGTGCCGCACCACAGGCCGTCACTTGATGGGGCAAGTTGGTTGTAGAGAGACTTGATGGTAAACCTTGAAAGACTTCCATGTGTTGTCTTTGTTTTAATTTTTTAACCTTTATTCATGTTGCCATTGTATTCTTATTACAATGTTTACACGTTTCTTTGTGTTTCTCTGTAGTTGGGAAATGTTTCTGGTGTTTTGGGATAATAATGGCTTAATTATGTTGTGTGACCATGTTATTTATTTTACGGTATTTAAGAGGCTGTGACATTGTTTCAGTAGTAAAGAGCTTTTACGAGATGGGGTCACTAGCCCCATGCCCAACCAGTATGACGGGCTGGGGAATGAGCTGGGTATACCCCATGGTGCGTGTGCTGACGCACTTATTGTGAAGTGCAGTGTGGTGACACCAACTTCCTGTCACATCACAGCACTGCCCTATATAGCGGGATGGGTCATCATTGGCACTTCCTCTTATGCTGGAGGATCCTGCTGAGTGCTTGCCATGTACTGCTTCCACATTATATCAATAAAGCTGTGTTCAATATTACCACTCTCTTCGCCTCATTCATCACCACGTTTGTGGACATAACATTTGGCGACTGAGGATTAACTCATGAAGATGTGCACTACACCATTCCGTCCCTTCCTTGAGCTCCCAGGTGAGCCACCGGTGTCATGGCCGCACTGGTTGAAGGCCTATCAAACGTACATTACGGCGCTGGACCTCGGGAAGCTCAATAAGGTGAGGGCACGTGCACTTCTTGTCCACAACCTTGGTATTGAAGGCCGGAGGGTCCTACAGACACTATGTGGACGCTTGACTCACCACGCCAGGGTGTGCCATTTGTCTTACTTGGGGAACCCACGGGAAAAATCACCCCGCCCGCCCCCAACGGACAACAATGGGAGTGAATGTTACGAAGAGCTAATGGACACCCTCGCTTTCAAGTTGGCTAGTTCTTGCTTAGTGTCGGTACCCATGCCGATGAGTGACACCATGCTAGCCCCAAATGCCTCCGTTACTTGGCCGCAGTTGGGTGGGGGTCTGCAGCTACGACGGTGAACACTACAACATTTATAGAAGAGGACGGGGCCAGACCAATGAGCACAGAGTTACCGCATGCTCAGTAGCAGCTCATCAGGCCGAGTAAGATTCCACTTCAGGTTATGGACTTGGTTTACGTTCGGGGTGATGAATGACCACACCGAAGATGGGCCAGACAACAGCCAGCAAAACATCAAGCACGTCTGCAGATAGTGGCAAAGCTGGCAGAGACATGCTTCGGGTTGTCCAACAGCTCGATGAGGCATGCCAACCAGCTACGGCATGTCCAGGAGGATGCTGCAGGTGGCGAGGCTGGACAGGAGTCGGTGATGGCGGTGTGGAATCTGGGCTCCACAGTCCAGAAGACCAGCCATCACTCTGGGGCTTGCTGCCTCCAGGGGCACATCTGCTGAGGGGCTGCCCTGGGCCCCCCATGCCAGTTCCGCCTTTCTCACCCAAGTGACTGTGCTGTAGCATTTTGTTTATAGTTCTGGTGTTATTGTGTGTTTAGAATATTTAGTTTCGGAGCATGGTAGATATTTTTAGTTTGAATAAAGTGCGGCGGCATACAAAAATAAGCAGCGATGCTGTGGTTTTAAGCAGGTTTTATTAATCATACCGCCGTCCCGAGCTCCACTCCCGGGGCCGTGCATGGGCGCCGAGAGCGAGCCCACGGCTCTCAGAGAGGTGGACACGTGTGTGTCTACCAGTTGCAGGATCAGAGTGACAGAGAGAGTTTGCGTTACAGAGTTGCAGCATATATACTTGACCATAACAATACATCAAAAGGACATACCCCCGCAGTTAGTATGATCAAAGAGATAACAGAACAGGCATAAGACATTTGCATTTGAGAGACCTATTGATCTCAGTCCCTAGGTCACAGTGAGGACAGGACGCATGAGTACAATGGATGAAAGGCAATCATTAACATCACAGAGGTGCGCCAGACGAAATGCGTCTGCCTGTAGACATTAATACACATTACACTGTTCTGCTATTTGCTAAAAGCACAGTAAGGACAAGACGCATGAACACTATACAGAATGGCGCATTACATCACAATACATGCATGTTTGCATCACAAATACATGAATGGCACATTGCATCTCAGTAGTGCAGCAGGAAAAACAGAGACAAGAGGGCTGAGTGTCCTTATCTGTTGTGGGGGTAAACCGAACCGCCACACGCTCCCCCCCAGAGGGCGCGGCAGGGGGCCGAGACCTTGATAATCCATCTGCGTGAGCGAGCTGTGGGAGAAGCTCGCTGCAGGCGGAGGGGGAGGGAGGGGAGGGGTAGTAAGTGCTGGCAGGAGCTGTAAAATCGTCCTGAGCCGCGCAAAAATTGCTTGCTGCTCCGCGATGTCGAGGGGCTGTCCCGTTGCACGTGCGGAGCTCACAAGAAGAAAAATTAGTCTCTGACTCCTCTCGTGGCCATGAAGAAAAGCAGGAGCGGCTGTAAGAAAAAAGTAAACAAAGCAGAGGGACTGGCTTGTTGGCTTTAGGTGCCGAAGCAACCCCAAAGCCCCCGGGAACAGCTGACGGCTGAAATCCCTTTGTGCCGTGGCTAAGACCATTAAAAAATCCAGTGGCGAGCTGCGTGCTTGCTTCAGGTGAACGAGCAGCCCTGAAGGTTCTGTGAGCAGCGGCGGAGGACGATGGCGGTCTCTGGAGCCGTTACTTGTCCCGTGCGTGATGCGCCGTCCTCGTAACTCCCCGATGCGTGCGCGGGGGTTCAGTGCGTGGGTGGGCCGCTGGAGTGGCGAGTCAGGGTGCAGAAACTTGGTGGAGATCGGCGCAGACGGCGCCGATAAACTCCAGGTTGAGCTGTGGCTGTAGATTGGCCATGGTGCGTTGGAGCGGTGAGAGGAAATAGACGATCTTTTGTCCCTCGGCTCGTGCAGATGCGTTGGAGCGGTGGGAGGGAATAGACGATCTTGGGCACCGCTCGGCCGTGGTGCGTTCAGGTCCACGTGTTGCGTTCTCCGCCGGCCCTGGAGGACGCCGTCGTGGAGAAGGGACGAGGTGCTCGCGCTCTCTTGTGAAGGAACTGCGGGCGCGGCCGGTCCAGCGTGGATGAGCAGATCTCAGACGTGCAGATCTCATCCTGAAGAACGGGTCACCAGTGCAGCTCAGAAGGTTGCTTTCGCACAAAGCGTGTGCGTATTCGGGTGCTGCGTTCGCTGGCCGCTCGTTTTTTTCAGCGTCGGTCGCCAGCGTGGCCGTCCAAATCAGAAGGCTGCGTCGCACAAAGCGTGTGCGTCTTCAAGGGGTCACCAGTGCTGCGGCATACAAAAATAAGCAGCGATGCTGTGGTTTTAAGCAGGTTTTATTAATCATACCGCCGTCACGAGCTCCACTCCCGGGGCCGTGCATGGGCGCCGAGAGCGAGCCCACAGCTCTCAGAGAGGCGGACACGTGTGTGTCTACCAGTTGCAGGATCAGAGTGAGAGAGAGAGTTTGCGTTACAGAGTTGCAGCATATATACTTGACCATAACAATACATCAAAAGGACATACCCCCGCAGTTAGTATGATCAAAGAGATAACAGAACAGGCATAAGACATTTGCATTTGAGAGACCTATTGATCTCAGTCCCTAGGTCACAGTGAGGACAGGACGCATGAGTACAATGGATGAAAGGCAATCATTAACATCACAGAGGTGCGCCAGACGAAATGTGTCTGCCTGTAGACATTAATACACATTACACTGTTCTGCTATTTGCTAAAAGCACAGTAAGGACAAGACGCATGAACACTATACAGAATGGCGCATTACATCACAATACATGCATGTTTGCATCACAAATACATGAATGGCACATTGCATCTCAGTAGTGCAGCAGGAAAAACAGAGACAAGAGGGCTGAGTGTCCTTATCTGTTGTGGGGGTAAACCGAACCGCCACAAAAGGACTTTTAGTTTAATTTGGTGGCAGAATAATCCACCGTGCCTGCAGGTCGTGTGGTAGTCCACCCACTGGCCCTATTTTAGATTGTTTTGCGTGAGTGTGTTAGGCCTTTTACTACCTTAGTTTACATTATTTTAGAGTGTGATTTGGGTTCCATATTGGGGTGGGTTTGAATTGTATGAGTGTTTTTGGACTTTGTAAAGAGAGGAGGAATGTGCTGGTGCACTTATTGTGGAGTGCAGTGTGGTGATGCCGACTTCTTGTCGCATCACTGCACTGCCCTATATAGCGGGGTGGTCATCATCGGCACTTCCTCTTATGCCAGATGATCCTGCTGAGTGCTTGCCGTGTCCATCCATCCATCCATCTTCTACCACTTAATCCTTTTCGGGTTGCAGGGGGGCTGGAGCCTATCCCAGCATCTTTGGGCGAGAGGCAGGGTCCACCCTGGACAGATTGCCCTGCTTCCAAATTATATCAATAAAGCTGTGTTCGATGTTACCACTCTCTTGTTCTCTGATGACTCTGCGATCGTTGGTCTCATCTCCAGCGGAGATGAAGCTGAGTACAGAGGGCTTATCCAGGACTTTGTGGACTGGTACCATCGGAACTGCCTCCAGATCAACGCGAGGAAAACTAAGGAGCTGGTGGTGGACTGCCGCAGGCATGGGCAGCCCCTCACAGCACCAGTAAATATACAGGGAACAGACATCGAGATGGTGACATCCTACAAGTACCTGGGTATTCATCTGAACAATAAACTAGACTGGTCACACAATACTGACGCACTCTACAAGAAGGGACAGTGCAGGCTGTTCCTGCTGAGGAGACTCAGGTCTTTTGGTGTACAAGGGGCGCTGCTGAAGACATTCTATGACACGGTGGTGGCATCAGCCATCACTTTTGGAGTGGTCTGCTGGGGCAGTGGCATTACTGCAGCCGATAGGAAGAGACTGAACAAACTGATTAAGAAAGCTAGCTCTGTCCTGGGGCAACGCCTTGATCCGATGGAGGAGATAGGAGAGAGAAGGACGGTGGCTAAACTGTCATCTCTGCTGGAGTCCGAGTTCCACCCTATGCAGGACATACTGGATGCACTGAGGAGCTCATTTAGCAGCAGACTACATCATCCCAGGTGCACAACCGAGAGGTTTCGTAGGTCCTTCCTACCAACGGCTGTCAGACTGTACAACCTAAGCAGGGCTGCTCGCAGAGATAGCAAAAAGACGTAACAAACTAATAGTTTTTTTTTGAATGCAAAAGATGCAATAGACTTACACAATGGTCCTCTCCGGCATACAACTAGGAACATACCAGTCGCTATGGAGGGTGAGAATATGTATGGGCACATAATCATACCATGTAGGATAACTAAGTAGACGGTTATGCTGTTTCATCCCACCTAGCAACAATGCTCTGCACTGTGTGTGTTTATATATTTACATATTTATTCCATCTAGCTACAATGCTCTGCACTGGGTGTGTTTATATTTATATATCTATATATTTATTCCATCTAGCTACAATGCTCAGCACTGGGTGTGTTTATGTATCTATATACAGTATTTATTCCATCTAGCTACAATGCTCCGCACTGTGTTTTTATATATCTACATATTATTCCATCTAGCTACATTGCTCCGCACTGTGTGTTTATATACTTGCATATTTATTCCACCTAGCTGCAATGCTCCGTACTGTGGGTGTTTATATATTTACATATTTATTCCATCTAGCTACAATGCTCTGCACTGTGTGTTCATATATTCATATATTTATTCCATCCAGCTACAATGCTCTGCACTGTGTGTCTGTGTGTGTGTGTGTGTGTGTATATATACTGTAACGTACTGCTCGACATGGCGACGTCCCACCGGGAGATTCGAACCCACGCCTCCCGCTCCGGAGTCCCGCACCCTACCTGTGTCGCCAATAGGGTCAACCCACTTGGCAAGCCAAGTAGGGTGCTCATATTGAGTTCGCTACACTACTCCCCTCTGGTTCTCGACATCGTCCCGATGTCAGCGCCCCATTACTGCTTTGGACAGGAGATCCCACTTCTGACACCAATGTAACGTGCTGCTCGACATGGCGACGTCCCACCGGGAGATTTGAACTCACGCCTCCCGCTCCGGAGTCCCGCACCCTACCTGTGTCGCCAATAGGGTCAACCCACTTGGCAAGCCAAGTAGGGTGCTCATATTGAGTTCGCTACAATACAGTATATTTTATAGTAATATGTACATATGTATATTAGCTGCTCTTGCTTGCTTGTTTTTTTTCTTGCCTTCTGATTGTTGCTCTGAGTGTTGCTATCCCTGTGCTGTTGCAATCCTGGAATTTCCCCGTTGTGGGACTAATAAAGGCTTATCTTATCTTATCTTATCTTATCTTGGCCTCACTCATCACCAGGTTTGTGGACATAACAGTGCGCTACACCATATTTTGGACTACAAAATAGCCCGCCCTATGGGGACTAGTGATCCTATGTCGGTTTGACAGGAGGAACTAAGGTCAAAGGTAAGGACATTGTTGTGGGACAAATTTGTAGTTTTTTTCAGCATAAATGTTTCATAACTAAACCTCCGGTGGATTACCCCCTTTGATCGCTTTTATCCGGCCACTGTGAGTAAACTGACCAGCGATTCCAGCGCTTCCTTGTGATTCACTGATGTGCCCTACCTGAAGCGATTGCTAAGCTAACGCTAGTTAGCGTAATGCTGGCGCCAGTCATTCCACCTTACACCAGCTTGAATCAAAGCCCAGCTGCGAGGCCCAGCGGAGATACTACCAGGCAAGCGGCTATTTGTTGACGGGGCTCAGCAGAGATTTCACCCAGGCAGACGACGGTAGGTGGCGGTGCCTAGCGGAGGACTTACCGTGACCTCAGCGGAGCTCGGTGGCAGCGGCGGTGTGTGACGAGACTCGGTTGGAGGAGCGGGACGGGAGACCAGTTACGGCGACTATGAGCAACGAGACCAGCAACGGAAGGGGCTAGTTGGCTAGCTGAGGCCCAGCTGGATTCGAGGACGATCGGATCAGATTCTGGCGATATAAGCAGAATTTATTTTACTATCCACAGATTTTCTTTTTCCTTCTTTCCAAGAAAGACTGAAGATGGCTGCCACCGGATTAAAAAGTGGGCTGATGGGCACCACTAATAAGCCTTCTCTACTTCTCTACTTCCTCTTCGTTTTGTCTTTGTCTGTCTGGACCTGCAACAAGAAGGATTTTCCGACAAACTCAACCAAAGGTGAAGTTAAAAAGTTTTATCTGTATGGATTTGGGCTTGGACATCTCACCCTACACTCTATGTGGTCTTTAAAAGCCCTGAGCAAAAACTTCCAAATTAAGGCAAACATGGCTGTTAAGCAAAAATCACAATATGGCAGAGGATATACAGTTAAAGTTCTGTTAGTTCTGCTACTTCTGGCAGGAGATATTCACCTTAACCCTGGACCTGCCACTATTAAACAGCAGACCACTGGGTTAGCACAAAACCGAGCTGTACAAAAGCAAAAACAACATTTATTTTTCCAAACTGTTAATCATGCACGAGTTCTTTGGGACACCAAGGCTAAACCAAAGGGGATCCTCGGCGGTCATTTAAACATACGGAGCATAATCCCCAAAAGAGATGAGATTTCGGTGTTGCTGTTGGACTCAAATCTGGACTACCTTTGTCTCTCAGAAAGCTGGCTACACAGTAACATAGACACTAATATGATCGATATTGTGGGCTACCAGTGTTTTAGAAAAGACAGGCAGGTAGGGAGGGGAGGAGGTGTTTTAATTTACATCAAAGAGAAATATAAATGTCAACTGGTTGATTTGAATACTTCACTTGAATGTTTAGCTGTTAATGTATGTCTCTCTCCGGTAATGAATTTCAACATTGCAGTAGTGTACAACCCACCGTCACACAACTCTTCCTTTTATAATGAATTAAGTGATCTGGTTAAACAACTTGAGAAGAACAGAGAAACAATAATTCATGGTGACTTTAATATCAACTGGTCTGATAAAAAAGACAAACAAAAACTGAAAAGCCTCATGACTAAATTTAATTACCAGCAAATCATCAAAGGACCCACCAGGATAACCAAACAATCCAGAACACTTATTGACATGGTATTTACTAATAAACCAGAACGAATAACCAGAACCTATAATCTTGTAACTGGTCTCTCAGATCATAACATGGTTCTTGCTGTCAGGAAACTTACTAAAAAGCGACTACAGTATTTTGGGGGAGTCGATATTGACAAATCAAATTTTATTATCCCCAAATCAAAAAATGAGGAGTTTGAACATTACTTAGAGAATCAAAATTGGGAGCAGCTCATGTCAACATGTGAAGTAGATGATTGTTGTAATTTTATAACTGCAACAATCACAAAGTCTATAGAAAAATTTTCAAAGCAAATTAAAAGTAGACAACAGAAGATTAGCCTACCATGGTTAAATAATGAAATAAGAAAACTTATGAAGAGGCGAGACTATGCACTGAAAACATCACTAACCTCCAAACTACAAAATGATCACCTTGTGTACAAAAGTTTAAGAAATAAAGTGGTACATGAGCTGCGAAAATCAAAAATATCTTATTACAATAAACTGATAGATCATGCAAAGGGTAACAACAGTTCCCTATGGAGGCATTTAAATAACCTAACTAATAAAAAAAACGATCAGAAGGGGGTAAAGGAACTTAGAATCAATGGCAAGACCGTCAGTGACAAGGCTACTTTGGCAAATGAATTTAATTCACACTTTGTGGGCTCTGTGGAAGACTTAACAAAAATTTTTGTGCTGCCAAATGTGCTCAACAACACAAATTCCATACTTCCAACAGATACTTTTCACATCGATGAGGTAAATGAGAAGTTAATTGCTGGTATTGTTAAAACACTGTCAAACTCAAAAACTAATGATATCTACAATATGAGCACCTCCTTTCTCAAAATGCACAGCAAAATATTAATCAAACCACTGACTCATCTCATTAATCTCTCCATTAGGTCTAGTACATTTCCATCTGGCTGGAAAAAAGCCGTCGTCATACCAGTTCATAAATCAGGCAGTAAAGACGATATATGCAATTACCGCCCAATCTCTATTTTACCAGTCCTATCTAAGGTTCTTGAAAAAGTTGTAGCTACACAGCTGATAGACTACTTACAAGACAGTCAACTTCTTCATCCACATCAATTTGGTTTTAGACCAGGATACTCAACAGAAACAGCAAATTGTTGCCTTATTGAAAACGTCAAACAGTCCTTGGACAGGGGTAATGTGGTAGGAGCTGTTTTTCTAGATCTCAAAAAGGCTTTCGATACTGTAAACCACAGTTTGCTTTTATCCAAAATGGTATCTTTTAACTTCTCCCCAAATACATTAGAATGGTTTGCATCTTATCTCCAGAATAGAGAACAGTGTGTAAAAGTTCACCAGGATAAATCCTCATTTTTAAACAACCGCATGGGTATCCCACAAGGGTCCATTCTTGGTCCTTTACTTTTCAGCATTTTTATTAATGACTTGCCGTTACACTGCTCAGCTGCAACATGCCAACTTTATGCAGATGATGCAGTTATTTACACAGCTGCCAAGACTCCAGCACAGGCTGCAGATGTACTGTCTACAAGTATGGTTGATGTCCAAGAGTGGCTCCTCAAGAACCATCTATTGCTGAACCTTCAGAAAACAGTCTCAATGTGCTTTTCAATCAAAAAATGTAACCTGCAACATTTTAAAGTTAATATACATGATCATGACATCAGTTTAGCTACAGAATTCAAATACCTTGGCATTGTACTAGATCCTCAACTCAAATTTAATCTTCATATAAAGAAAATTTCAAAAACAGTAAAAAAAAATCTGAACTGCTTTAAATTAATTAGATATTACATACCTTACGAAGCAGCTGCACTGTATATGCATTCTATGGTTTTTTCTCATATATCATACTGTTTGACAGTCTGGGCTCAAGCAGCCCCTTCCACAATAAGACATATAGGTTCATTATATAATCAAACTCTAAAAATCTTGGACAAAAAGCCCATTAGGTGGCATCACTGTAATGTTTTAAAAAAATACAACCTATTGAGTTTTGAGAGCTTCATTGACCTCTGTCTTCTGAAATTAACGTTCAAATGTTTCCATAAATCAGCACCCGAGCCACTTGCTGGTTTCGTCCAAAGACAGGACAGCAGCAGAGCCACCAGGAGTTCTGTTAACAATAACTGTAAAATATTCCACCGCAGAACCACATTTGGACAAACAGCTTTCTCTATAAAGGGCAGTCACATCTGGAACACAATGCCAAATGTAATTAAAATAATAACGGACTTTAAAACATTCACTAAAAATGTTAAAAACTGGCTGAAAAATAAACAAGAATGTACTCATGTATGAATTATTTGTCTGCAAAGTGAGAGTGAATGAAGGGAAGGAATAAATGTGTTTGTTTATAGTGAGTGACGGAGGGAGGAAGGCCTGAAATAGGCAAATGTGAGTTATGTTATATGTGTTAAATGTGAGTCAGGCTGTTATATTTGTGTATTTATAATATTTATAATATTTATGTTAAATGTGAGTCAGGCTGTTATATTTGTGTATTTATAATATTTATAATATTTATAATTGTGTATTTATAATTTTTCTGCATTGATGTATGTGGTTATTGTGTATATTTTTTATCTTGATTCTTTTTTCTAAAGCCCATCCAGGGACAAGAGTTGCAAATTAGCTAATAGCTATACACTCTATGTGCAACACATCAGATTGATTGTCTTTGATTAATTGTCTATGTTTATTGCACTGTCCCTGTCAAATAAACTAATCTACTACTACTACTATTAATTTTTTGTCACACCTCATGGTTATTTTAACGTTTATAATGCTGTATCTAAACAGTCAAAAGACTGAATAAATCAGCAAACAGAAGAAGAAGAAGACAGCCTTTAGGTGCTGCTAGTTACAATTACATCATTTCTCCTTACAGATAAACATTTTATGGTTTTGACTTTTACATTGAAACTCCTACCGGATGTGACTCTTAGCTAGCTATATGCTACTTCCCGTTAGCTGATTGAACGGCAGCAGGATCCAGAATCTCCGTCAGAGTCCGGTTCTGTGAACAGAGCAGAGGCGGACCGACACCGAGAATCGGATGATGTGGATTTAAAGTCTTAAATGGAGCTGAGGAGAGAAGGTTTGTTTACTTCTTGTTACCATGGAAACACCAACCGTGATGCTAAGCTAACGTTAGCCTCCTTCTGTGTCCGCGGGAACGGTACCTGGTCAACTCCCCCCATTACCGACTCGCCCCAGCCAGTTACAGCCGCCCCATAACCAACTCGCCCCATAGCAATGTCACCCCGGATGCATTTAAATGTAGACCGTGCATTATCTGAACTGTCATCATGGAAAACAAAAATTACAAAGTGCGGCTTCACCAAAATCACCTCACATGCAATCCATTTTCTAGTCAGACTACAACACTAAATAGTTTGGATTAAAGAATTTTTTTCATCGCTTTTGGGAATATTTATTAGGATTAAATTTCAGCATCATCAAGTTTAGTGCCACTAACTGCTGCCCAGCCACGAGGGTCTTCTGTCAGTAACACTTTACTTGGACCCCAAAAAATACCATAGGGAAATATTTCAAAGTCAAAGTGCCTTTATTGTCATTCCACTGCTAATAAACAATGCAACGAAATTGAGATACTGCTCCCTAAAAACAAACTATCACACTCACAGTTCACTCATGCATTTAACATTCTTATATGTATTTACAACAATAAATAATGCTTGAAACAATATTACCTAAAAGTTTATTAGAAATGATAGTTAAAAACTTCTACTAAACAAGTGAGTGCAGCTTCGCCAAAATCACCTCACACGTCATCATCTGATGGTCCTGTTACGTCACTTAAGTTGGGAAAAAAACATTTTTTCATATTTTTGGTAAATATTTAGTCTGACCAAAATGACACAATTGACGTATAAACTGATTTTGGTGATGTTACACCTTATGATCATGGCAGTATTTAATTTTAAGTTTGTTTTTTTTCTCAGAGTTGCAATTTGCAGACGGTCCCTTGATCCAAGATGGCGCCCACAGTGGTCGCCATGGTGCTTCGCTGCGCCTTTCTTTGGATGTTTTTGTTCGTCAACTGTGTGTCTGCCTGCTCTTACACCCGTGAAGAGCTACTAAATATCAGGACTTTCACTCCCACGGACCTACTCCCAGTTTTTTTGGCTCCTGCCGCTGATCTGGTTCACTTTTTAGCCTAAAAAGTGAGACGGCGAAAGAGAGGAAGGCGAGCAGGCGCTCTCGTGCGGCTTCGCAGGAGAGGCACGCGCACGGCTTTGCCTGGCATATTTCTGTCCAATGTCAATTCTCTCTTTAACAAGATAGATGAACTGAGACTGCTGATGCGATTTAAGGACCTCTCTACCTCGTGTGTCCTCTGCTTTACTGAGACCTGGCTTAAGGAAGTGACTCCGGACAGCGCGCTCCTCCTCGAGGGATTTCAGCTGTTTCGTGCTGATCGAGACACAGAGCTCTCCGGTAAGTCTACAGGAGGAGGAGTCTGCTTTTACATCAACAGCAGCTGGTGCTCTGATGTAACGGTGATCTCCCAACACTGTTCTCCCGCTCTGGAATATTTATTCATTAACTGCAAGCCTTTTTATTCCCCGCGTGAGTTCGCTTCATTCATCCTGGCCGCTGTTTACGTCCCGCCCGACGCGGACGCGTGCGAGGCTCAGCGCGCGCTCGCGGATCACATCCAACATACGGAGCGGACTTTCCCAGACTCTCTGGTTATTGTGGTTGGCGACTTTAACCAGAGCAACCTGAGCCACGATCTCCCCCGATACAAACAGTTTATTAAATGCCCCACCAGAGGAAAGAACACGCTGGATCACTGTTACACTACAGTGAAGGACGCGTATCACGCTGTTCCCCGCGCTGCGCTCGGACTATCTGATCATGTGATGGTCCACCTGATTCCCACATACAGACAGAGACTGAAGCTCACTAAACCTGTTGTGAGCACTACAAGAAAATGGACCAGTGAAGCTGGGGAGAAGCTGAGCACGTGCATGGAAATAACTGACTGGGGCATGTTTAAAGGAGCCACGCATGATCTGGATGAGTACACGGACACTGTGAACTCATATATCCACTTCTGTGAAGAGAGCATTCTTCCATCGCGCACCAAGGTGAGTTACTCCAATGACAAGCCCTGGTTCACTGCTAAGCTCAGACAGATCAGGAAGGAGAAGGAAGCAGCGTTGAAAAGTGGAGACAGGGACTGCTACAGGGAGGTCAAATATCGGTTTAACAGAGAGCTGAGGAGAGCTAAATCTATGTATTCTGAGAGACTCCAGCAACAGTTCACTGCTAACGACTCTGCTTCTGTATGGAGAGGACTGAGGCAAATCACCAACTATCGGCCTCAGGCTTCGAAGGGTCAGGATGACAAAGCCCTTTGTCAAAGACTGTCCCAACACTATGCCCGTTTTGACACCTCGTCGGCTGTGTCCATCTCCCCCCCTCCCCCCAGCGCCACTGCCTCCACGGTCCCCACTTCATCAAAGGCGGCCCCCCCTCCTCCCCCCCTGCCCTTGTCATCAGTGAGCAGGACGTGCACAGACAGTTCTCCAGACTGAACCCGCGCAAGGCCCCCGGTCCAGACGGCGTGTCTCCCTCCACCCTGAGACACTGTGCGAAAGAGCTGACTCCTGTCTTCACAGACATTTTTAACACCTCCCTGAAGTCATGCCACGTGCCGACCTGCCTCAAAACCTCCACCATCATCCCTGTCCCCAAGAAGCCACGGATCACTGGACTTAACGACTGCAGACCCGTAGCGCTCACCTCTGTAGTCATGAAGTCTTTTGAGCACCTGGTCCTGCCCCACCTCAAGACCATCACCACTCCCCTCCTGGACCCGCTGCAGTTTGCCTACCGAGCCAACAGGTCTGTGGACGACGCAGTCAACCTGGCCCTCCACTCCATCCTGCAGCACCTGGACTCTCCGGGATCCTACGCCAGGATCCTGTTTGTGGACTTCAGCTCTGCATTCAACACCATCCGCCCCGCTCTGCTCCAGGACAAGCTGTCCTTGCTCAACGTGCCTGACTCCCTCTGCAGGTGGATCACCGACTTCCTGACGGACCGGAGGCAGCATGTGCGGCTGGGAAAGACTGTCTCAGACTCTGTTAGCATCAGCACCGGATCACCCCAGGGCTGTGTACTTTCCCCCCTACTCTTCTCCCTGTATACCAACTCCTGCACCTCCAGCCACCAGTCTGTCAAGCTGATCAAGTTTGCGGACGACACCACCCTCATCGGGCTCATCTCCAACGGCGACGAGTCCGTCTACAGGAGTGAGGTGGCCCAGCTGGCATCCTGGTGCAGCCACAACAACCTGCAGCTGAACGCTCTGAAGACAGTGGAGAGGATCGTGGACTTCAGGAAAGTCACAACCCCTCTGCCCCCCCTCACCCTCACAGGCTCTCCCATCACCACTGCAGATTCCTTCCGCTTCAGGGGCACCACCATCACCCGGGACCTCAAGTGGGAGCCGACCATCAGCTCCCTCATCAAAAAGGCCCAGCAGAGGATGTTCTTCCTGCGGCAGCTGAGGAAGCTCAAACTACCCACCAAGATGTTGGTGCAGTTCTACACGGCCATCATCGAGTCCATCCTCACCACCTCCATAACCGTGTGGTACGCAGGAGCCACTGCCAGGGACAGACTAAGGCTGCAGCGCGTCGTGTGCACTGCTGAGAAGGTGATCGGCTGCAAGCTCCCATCCCTCCAGGACCTGTACATCTCCAGGACCCGGAAGCGTGCAGGCCGGATCATAGCCGATCCTTCACACCCTGGTCACGTACTGTTTGCCCCCCTCCCCTCAGGTAGAAGACTTCGGTCCATTCAGACTAAAACCTCCCGTCACATGAACAGCTTCTTCCCCTCTGCCATCAGACTGCTGAACACTAAGTGACTTATTGACTCTCGTGCACTACGTACAGCAGCTCAACCAGACTCATGTCAATTATCACTGTTTTCTTTTTGCATTACCGACTGCACTATGGGGTACTCCACAATATCTGCTGCTCGCTAATATATTTAAAAATTGCTTTGACTAGTAATACTCATTCATATTATACATTTTATTGCATGTATAGTTTTTTATTTCTATCTTTTATTTTTATCATGTTTAATGTTGCAGCATTGCACCGAGACAAATTCCTAGTTTGTGTACTACATGAACAATGGCAATAAATCTGATTCTGATTCTGATTCCCTGCATATCCGTTTCCCTGACAGCAGCTTGTAGACCCCTGCTGGAGCCCAGAGGATGACTCTTTTTAATGAAAATGAGGTTGTGGCTTGTTGTCCTCTTTACCAATATATTAGACTGGTGGGGTTTGTGTTTTAACAATGTTTTGTTCAGGAGTTATTGATCCGCAAAGTCTGAATCTGTGAATATCTTGCCAACTTTGTTACCAAATGTGGTTATTTTTCAACAGTCTCCCCGTCGGTGCGCACAGTTCTTCCATTGGTGTTGCAGCACTTGGATCCCTGCGCTTGAAAAATAAACTACGGTCACACTTGATGGGGAGAGCTGAGGTGAGCTTGTTGTGAGGCGAGTTGGTTATGGGGCGGCTTTAACTGGCTGGGGCGAGTTACTTATGGGGGGACTTGACCGTGACCCGCGGGAACAGGACAAGTCGGTTTCTGACCAAGTCAATCCAGTCTGTACATGTACAAGTCCATTTTCAATCCAGTGATTTACACACAGATTCCTGATTTCCTAAAGCCTGTTGTGTGGGGTTACTGGACACTCCGTGCCCTTGCCACTCCGTCCCAAGTCGCAGTGTAACCTAGACATTCCGTACCTGTATAATTAAATACTTACCAAACCAAAGTGATGTTGTTGTAGTTTATTAATATCAAAATGTGATTCAAAACAGAACCTGGATTAATTAAGGCTGAAATTAAACTCTCAAAGGTTTCATGGCAATCAGTGGCTCAAAACTGCCTCAAATCCTCCACCATCATCCCTGTCCCCAAGAAGCCACGGATCACTGGACTTAATGACTACAGACCTGTAGCGCTCACCTCTGTAGTCATGAAGTCCTTTGAGCGCCTGGTCCTGTCCCACCTCAAGTCCATCACCACCCCTCTCCTGGACCCGCTGCAGTTTGCCTACCGAGCCAACAGGTCTGTAGACGATGCAGTCAACCTGGCCCTCCACTCCATCCTGCAGCACCTGGACTCCCCGGGAACCTACGCCAGGATCCTGTTTGTGGACTTCAGCTCCGCATTCAACACCATCCGCCCCGCTCTGCTCCGGGACAAGCTGTCCCTGCTCAACGTGCCTGACTCCCTCTGCAGGTGGATCATCGACTTCCTGTCGGACCGGAGGCAGCATGTGCGGCTGGGAAAGACTGTCTCAGACTATACTAGCATCAGCACCGGATCACCCCAGGGCTGTGTACTTTCCCCCCTACTCTTCTCCCTTTACACCAACTCCTGCACCTCCAGCCACCAGTCTGTCAAGTTGATCAAGTTTGCGGACGACACCACCCTCATCGGGCTCATCTCCAACGGCGACGAGTCCGCCTACAGGAGAGAGGTGGCCCAGCTGGCGTCCTGGTGCAGCAATAACAACCTGCAGCTGAACGCTCTGAAGACAGTGGAGATGATTGTAGACTTCAGGAAAGTCACTACTCCTCTGCCCCCCCTCACCCTCTCAGGCTCTCCCATCACCACTGCTGATTCCTTCCGCTTCCTAGGCACTACCATCACCAGGGACCTCAAATGGGAGCTGACCATCAGCTCACTCATCAAAAAAGCCCAGCAGAGGATGTTCTTCCTGCGGCAGCTGAGGAAGCTCAAGCTACCCACCAAGATGTTAGTGCAGTTCTACACAGCCATCATCGAGTCCATCCTCACCACCTCCATAACCGTGTGGTACGCAGGAGCCACTGCCAGGGACAGACTAAGGCTGCAGCGCGTCGTGCGCACTGCTGAGAAGGTGATCGGCTGCAAGCTCCCATCTCTCCAGGATCTGTACATCTCCAGGACCCGGAGGCGTGCTGGCCGGATCATAGCCGATCCCTCACACCCTGGTCATGTACTGTTTGCCCCCCTCCCCTCAGGTAGAAGACTTCGGTCCATCCAGACTAAAACCTCCCGTCACATGAACAGCTTCTTCCCCTCTGCCATTAGACTGCTGAACACTAAGTGACTCTCGTGCACCATGTACAGCAGCTCAACCAGACTCATGTCAATCATCACTGTTTTCTTCCTGCATTACCGACTGCACTATATAGTTCTCCACAGTATCTGCTGCTGGCTAATATATATATATATTTTAACTGTTGACCAGTATCACTTAATCTTATCCTACACTTTATTACATGTATAGTTTATTTCTCTTATCTTATCATGTTTAATGTTGCAGCATTGTACCGAGACAAATTCCTAGTTTGTGTACTACATGAACAATGGCAATAAACCTGATTCTGATCTGATTCTGATCTGATTCTGAAGAGTAGCAGCTGATTTTAATTAACCGACGCATTAATGGCAGGGCAGGCAGATCCAGCTTGCCATTTTACATTCTTGTGCCACTTCCTCATAAAGAAAGTCAAGCAGTTTCCCTACAGATGAGAGTAGTTAGTGAAAATTAACTCAAACGGTACCAACACAAAACATATACCAGAGTGCACAAAGCGATCTTTGATCTTTGGGACCAGTATGAAGATGGATTACAAACAGCCTCCCAGTTGCTTAAGGCCTGCAGGAAAATCTATGGACCAACCAAGTGAACTATACAATATTTTATATGGTGTGATCTGAAATTTTTATTGTTTTATTTGTTGTTGTTAATTCTTTTTTCTGTTTTGAATCACATTTTCATATTAAAAATAAACCACAGCACCATCATTTTGGTTTGGTAAGTATTTAATTATGCAGGTATGGAAGCGGGTACGGAACATCTAGGGTACGTTGTGATTTGGGTACGGAATGACTTAGGACGGAGTGTCCTGATGCTGTTCTGTGGATTTTCATATGGGGGGCAGCCAGCCATGATGAGCAGCAGCGGTGGAGAAGAAAAGGCTTTTGGAAGTAGAAACGGAGCCCAAACCTTCTCCGGGTCAACATATTGTTTTACACTTGTTGATGACCAGGTACAGTCTTTTTAACAGTTTTACACAAATTCATGTTGGCATTTTCCTTCTTTGCGTTTACAGGCACTCCACGGCTGGCTGCCCTCAGTTGAAAATCCACAGAACAGGTATTGTTATGTCTGGAAATGAGTGACCACGGAGGCGGTGGCTGAACTGAACAGTGGTTTATTGAACAAACAGCTAGTAGCACATGGAACATACATACAAGCTGATGTTAGCAGGGTGCAGGGATACAGGCTGGTGTTACTGTCGCCAAAGAGGACAACTACCGCCAAGAGTCTCTTCAATAGGCACGGCATGCTGACGTCACCCATGCGTCCGACGTCACGTCCGTGCCGTCTGCTGTTATGTCCGTGCCATCTGCTGTTGTTATCATGTCAATACACAACATCTACCTCCCCCCTGGAAAAGCCCAATCCTTATCAACACTTATAACCTCACAGCAGCTTCCATTCACAACAGGCTTTTTTTTTTTTTACAAACACGCAGAGAAAACAGAACCTAGGCCACCGGGTAGACTGCCGGTTGACCCTGCATGACTGGGTGGATTATTCTGCCACCGTAAACCAGTCGTGCTCTGATAAACACATTGAAACAGTCACTGTTGTGGTTTGAGTTCAGGGGGGCTTCTGGCAAGCCCGTGGTGGGCACAGCTCTGGAGGCGCCGACTGCGGCGGACCTGGGTGCCATCTTGAACCATCGTTCATCTGAAAGGTGGCTGGCTCCAACCGCGCGGCGATCCGCATCGGCAGGGACAGGAACATCTGCAGGCCATCTGAACATTCGGATCGGCGGACCCGAACCCAGTTGAGCACTGTGCGTGGCGGTCTGTTCGGCTGCACTTGGCGCTGCTGCTCTCTTCGTCCCTGATGCTGATTGCTGCTGTGGCGGCATGATTTTCACCCCGTCGTCAGGACATGCCCCCAGTTGGCACTGTCCCGCTGGATCCTGCTGGGCCACGAACTCTATCCCGCAGCACTGCGGCGGGTCCTTACTGCTAACGCCAGGCACGGATAACGGATGAGTTCAGTTTCTGCCCTTTTTCCTCGCTGTCCTCTCCTTGTGGTGTCAAGCTCGGAGCAGCTGTATCCCCATCTGGGTGTGTTGCGCTCCTAACATCAGCGTTCCCACAGAGACCCTGGAAAACAAACACCGGGAGAAGTCTTGACCCATAGCGAACGACCAGTGATACGGTCCCTACTATACGCTGATGTGTGTGTGCCCATAGCTATACAACCCCACTGGATTCTTCTAAATGGGATGGCTGGAACAGAATTTCTTTACTGTAACCCAGTTCATCACTGACCTCACAGCGGCGGTGTCCCGCAGCAACGGTAAGCCAACATTGTCCAACCTCAATGTACACCACTTGCACCCCACCCCTCTGGAGCCCACCGTGTGGATGGTGGTTCTTTTGAAGTGGGTGGCGGGCTTGATATCAGTTGTGTCGATCGGCACACCTTGGCAAAGTGATTGAGCTTGCTGCAGCATCTGGATCACTGCGCCCCAGCCGGGCAGGATCACGCTCGCTCTTGGTGCTTCAGGGAGCCGCAGTAACTGCACGGATGGTGTCCCATGATGTTCCGTTGCCCCGTAATGTTCACCTCGGTGTCCTCCAAGTGAATCATGGTGTAAACGGGAACTTCTGCTGGGGTAGCTGCATAAGCTAGTGAGATTTGTTGTTGTGGCTCACCTAGTTGTGATATTAGCTTGTCGGCGGCCTCCAACTGGAACACCAAGTCCTCCGCCTTCATCAGCGGTAGGTCGTCAGGCACCCTGATTAGCTTCGCCTGCAGCTGCGGGTGGCTGGTGTGCTTCGCTAGCTGGTTCCGCCCCATTTTCTCCTGTAGTTGCTCAAACCTGCACCTGCTCACCAGACAATGGAGTCCAGCTCGCCTAGCCATGTCAGTCTCTGACCGGGGTGCCAGACACGCATCCATCTTCAGGAAAAACATTGAGTTTTCCTCCGGAAGGCCAGCTATTCTCCTTGTCGCCATTTGTTATGTCTGGAAATGACTGACCACAGAGGCGGTGGCTGAAATGAACGGTGGTTTATTGAACAAACAGCTAGTAGCACGTGAAACATACATACAAGCTAATGTTAGCAGGGTGCAGGGATACAGGCTGGTGTTACTGTAGAGGCAGAGCACCAAAGTGGACGACTCTTGCCAAACCTCCCCTCAAATAGGCACAGTGTGCTGACGTCACCCATGCGTCCAACATCACGTCCGTGCCGTCTGCTGTTGTTAATATGTCAATACACAACAGGTATGTGGGACTATAAAGTTCTGAATGAGGCTTTAGAAATGGGGTAACCAACTAAAACTGCAAGAGGTCCGATAAGTCGGTCCTCCTCCCCAGCTGAGGTCTGAACTAGGTGTGGGAATCTTTAGGCACCTCATGATTCGATTATTTTTAAGGTGCTCCGATTTGATTCTAAAATGATTCTCCATGCATTTTGATGCATTTTTTTCTATTCAGGATTTTGGCTCCCGCTGTGACAACTTGGTACCTTTAAAGCAGAGTATTTGCAGTGACCCATGAATTTACTTCCAATATCTTTTAATAAAACAAATGGAAGAGAAATGTAGCAAGTTATTTTTTTTTTTGATTTGATTTTGTATACTTTGACTGATGAGATGTGAGATCGTCACTTCCTTGTGGTAACGTATCGTCACTTCCTGTTTTGCTGTCTGCCTGTGTGGTTTGCTCTCCAGCCACTAGCTAGCCACTAGCTATGGCTACTACCTCTCTTTCCTCTCCTCCTCTGGTGTGCTCTCTCTGTCAGATGTTTAGCTACACCTCTGCCTCTTTTAGCGATAACGGTAAATGTAATAAATGTTGTCTTTTTGAGGCGCTCGAGGCGAGGTTGTCTGATTTGGAATCCCGGCTCCGCTGCATTGAAACACCGTCTGCGCCAGTTAATCTTGACGGAC
Organism: Pholidichthys leucotaenia; assembly: GCA_020510985.1. Taxonomy (NCBI): domain Eukaryota; kingdom Metazoa; phylum Chordata; class Actinopteri; order Cichliformes; family Pholidichthyidae; genus Pholidichthys; species Pholidichthys leucotaenia. The sequence goes on from CM035841.1 coordinate 47,475,147, forward strand.
GCCCATTAGCTGCAGCGGAGCTAGCTAGCTTAGGCCCCCCTGTCAGCGGTTCCCCGGCTCTCCTCAGCAGCGAGGAGACTGGGTGGGTGACGGTGAGAAGGAAGCCTAGTCGCAAAGCCCCGGTTCACCACCAACCTGTTCACATTTCTAATCATTTTTCCCCGCTCAGCGACACACCCGCTGAGGAAAAAACTCTGATCATTGGCGACTCTGTAGTCAGAAACGTGAACCTAGAGACTCCAGCAGCCATAGTCAAATGTATTCCTGGGGCCAGAGCAGGCGACATCGAGTCAAATTTGAAAATGCTGGCTAAAAGTAACTGTAAATACTCCACAATTGTTATTCATGCCAGCATTAATGACATCCGTCTCCGGCAGTCGGAAGTCACGAAACTTAATATAGAATCGGTGTGTGACTTTGCAGAAACGATGTCTGCCACTGTAGTATTCTCTGGGCCCCTCCCCAATCTGACCAGTGATGACATGTTTAGTCGCTCGTCATCCTTGAACCGCTGGCTGTCTGTGTGGTGTCCTAAAAATGACGTGGGCTACATTGACAATTGGAGCTCTTTTTGGGGAAAACCTGGTCTTATGAGACGAGACAGCATTCATCCCACTTTGGATGGTGCTTCTCATTTAAATAACAATCTGGCATCTTTTTTATCCAAATTTCCAAAACCATGACTACTCAGAGTTGGGACCAGGAAGCAGAGTCGCAGTCTTACACGCCTCTCTGCAGCTCCTCTTCATCCTCCACCCCTCAGCTTAGCCCCTGTCTTCCCCATCAGAGAATCGTTGTCTGCTCCCTCCAAAGTAAATAAAAATATAATGTATAAGCGTCCCAAAGTGATAAAGCAAAATATTGGTAAAACTCAAATTAAACATAAAGCCTCTAAATTGAATGATTTGGCCTCTGTTCCTCCTCATAATTTAAAAATTAAATGTGGTTTATTAAATATTAGGTCTCTAACTCCCAAGTCTCTGTTAGTCCATGATCTGTTAATTGATCATCAGATTGATTTAATTTCCCTTACAGAGACTTGGTTAGGGCAAGAGGATTATGTTGGTTTAAATGAATCAACTCCCTCTGGTTATTTAAACTGTCAAAATCCCAGAAGTTCTGGTCATGGAGGAGGAGTAGCAACAATTTACCATTCCAAATTACTAGTTAATGTAAAGCAAAAAACATGTTATAATTCCTTTGAGGGCCTGGTCCTCAGTGTTGGGCACTTTAGCAATTTCAGGTTAAACCCAATTTTATTTGCCATAGTTTATCGTCCCCCATCAACCTATTCAGAATTTTTATCCGAATTTGCTGATTTCTTAGCTGATTTAGTGCTGAAATCTGATAGAATAATTATAGTAGGGGACTTTAATATGCATGTGGATGTAGATAGTGACTGCCTTAATGTGGCTTTTAATTCAATATTAGACTCGATTGGGTTTTCTCAGAAAGTAGGAAATTCTACTCATTACCTCCACCATACATTGGACCTTGTTCTGACATATGGCATAGAAATAGAAAATCTTGTAGTGTCTCCTCATAACCCTGTACTGTCAGACCATTGTCTGTTAACCTTTGATTTTACTATTTCTGACTATTTGGCTCCTAAAGAAAAATATTATCACAGTAGATGCCTCTCAGATGATGCTGTTTCCAAATTTATGCAGATTGTTTCCTCTATGCCATGTGTCAACACAACGGAAATAAGCTATAGACAGCTTGCTTCTTCTGTAATTGATAACATGGTGGATAGTGTTTCAGCTTCTTTGCATCAGGCTCTAGACTTGGTGGCCCCCTTAAAAAAGAAAAAGTCTAATCAGAGATTTTTAACTCCTTGGTTCAACACAGAAACTCGTAGCTTAAAACAGAAGACTCGTCAATTAGAAAGAAAATGGCGCTCTACTAATTTAGATGAAATCTATTTAGCTTGGAGAAATCATCTTTTAATTTATAAAAAATCTCTTAGAAAAGCTAGAACGAGTTATTACTCTGCATTAATAGAAGAGAACAAGAATAATCCCAGGTTTCTTTTCAGTACTGTAGCCAGGTTGACAAAGAGTCAGGACTCTGTCAATCCTAGCATCCCCTTAGAGCTTACTAGTCAGGACTTTATGAACTTTTTCAATAATAAAATTTCATCCATCAGAGATAAAATCAATCAGATTCTTCCCACAGTTAACTTAAATACTGTAACTACTACAACTCCTTCTATTGATGTCTGTCTTGATGAGTTTACTCCAATCGACCTTTGTGAGTTAGACAAAATAGTTTCCTCATCCAAACCTTCAACTTGTCTTTTAGACCCTATTCCTACCAGGTTATTTAAAGAAGTCTTCCCACTTATTGGTAGCTTTATTCTTCATATAATCAATTCTTCATTAACTTTAGGCCATGTACCGCAGGCTTTTAAAACGGCTGTAATTAAACCCTTACTCAAAAAGCCAACGCTAGATCCAGGAGCTTTAGCTAACTATAGACCAATCTCTAATCTCCCTTTCATTTCAAAAATCTTAGAAAGAGTTGTTGCTACGCAATTATTTGACCACCTGCAGGGAAATGGTTTACTTGAAGAGTTTCAATCTGGGTTTAGAATCCATCATAGTACTGAAACAGCCTTAGCGAAGGTCACCAACGACCTCCTCATTGCATCTGATAATGGACTAGTTTCTGTACTTGTCCTTTTAGAGCTTAGTGCAGCTTTTGATACTATTGATCATAATATTCTACTTGATAGATTAGAACACTATGTTGGACTTAATGGAACTTCGTTGCAGTGGTTTAGATCTTATTTATCTGATAGGTTCCAGTTTGTTCATGTAAATGATGAGTTTTCTTTCAGTTCAAAGCTTAGTCATGGAGTTCCACAGGGATCTGTGCTAGGCCCTACTCTTTTTAGTTTATATATGCTTCCGTTAGGCAACATTATTAGAAAGCACTGTATACATTTTCATTGTTATGCAGATGACACACAATTATACCTGTCAATGAAGCCAGATGATACTAATCAAATAGCCAAGTTAGAAGCCTGTCTTAAGGAAATCAAAGCTTGGATGACTTGTAATTTCCTGCTATTAAATTCAGATAAGACTGAAGTCATTCTTGTTGGTCCAAAAAACCTTAGAAATTCCTTTCCAAATCAAACTTTCAGTTTGGATGCAGTTACTCTTTCTCTTAATAGCTCTGTGAGGAACCTTGGAGTTATTTTTGATCAGGATTTGTCCTTCAATTCACATATTAAATTTGTTTCTAAGACTGCCTTCTATCATTTGCGTAATATTGCCAAGATTAGGAGCATCTTGTCTCAGAGTGATGCTGAGAAGCTGATCCACGCTTTTGTTAGCTCGAGATTAGATTATTGTAATTCTTTATTATCAGGCTGTCCTAAAACATCTTTAAAAAGTCTTCAGCTGATCCAAAATGCTGCAGCAAGAGTTTTAACAGGTACTAGAAAGAGAGATCATATCTCTCCGGTTCTGGCCTCCCTTCATTGGCTTCCCATAGAGTTTAGAATTAAGTTTAAAATCCTTCTTCTTACTTACAAAGCTCTAAACAATCAGGCTCCTTTTTATTTAAAAGATCTGATACTACCGTATCATCCTAACAGAGCACTACGCTCCCAAAATGCAGGATTACTTGTAATACCTAGAATCTCCAAAAGTACATTGGGAGGCAGAGCCTTCAGTTATCAAGCTCCTCTCCTGTGGAATCAGCTGCCAATCTGGATTCGGGAGTCAGACTCGATCTCTGTTTTTAAGAATAGGGCTAAAACCTACCTTTTTGATATAGCCTACAATTAGGGAGGGATCATGTGTTTCTGAACCCTCCCTTAGTTATGCTGCTAATAGGTTTAGTCAGCCGGGGGACCTCCAGTAATGCACTGGGCCTCACTCCTTTCCTCACTCTCTATGAAATATTTTTTTGCTGGTCATTAACATTTGTTTGTTCTCTCCCATAGATTGAGTCCCCATCGTGCTGTTTGCTCTCTACATGTCTGTTCTTTTCTTCTTCTCTATCCCCTCACCCCCCAGCCAGTCGCAGCAGATGACTGCCCCTCCCTGAGCCTGGTTCTGCTGGAGGTTTCTTCCTGTTAAAAGGGAGTTTTTCCTCTCCACCGTCGCCAAGTGCTTGCTCACAGGGGATCGCCTGATTGCTGGGGTCTTTCTGCAACTGTGGGGGTCCCCCCTACAGTTGATAGTGCTATGAGATGACTGTTGTTGTGAAATGGCGCTATATAAATAAAGTTGAATTGAATTGAATTGAACTTTATTGATCCCCAGAGGGGAAATTGAGGGCATCCACCTGGATGGATGAAGCAGCCACAGTACGGCGCTATCCCTTCACCATTCACACACACATTCACACCTAGGGCCAATTTATTGTCTCCAATTAACCTAACCTGCATGTTTTTTTGGCATGTGGGAGGAAACCAGAGAAATCCCGGAGTAAACCCACGCAGATACGGGGAGAACATGCAAACCCCACACAGATCACTGTTGGTCAGGGGCTGGGATCAAACCAGGGATCCCATGGCCAAGGGTGAGTTGCGGTGCTGCCGCAGTGCTATCCACTGCGCCACCGCACTGCCAAGTTACATGGACAAATTAATTTGAAAATGTGCTTTTAAGAACTGCCATCCTTTCATGGATATTCTTTCAGAAGACCACAGCTCTCTGCAGGCAGGCCATTATCATTTAGCTTTCTTTCACATATTATTTTTATTAAACTCATGTTTTAGCTGCTTTTAGTTCTGTATTAATTTTTAAACAAAAAAAAACAATTTAATTTTTTGCTCAATTTCAAACGTGCCATAAAATTTTATAATACGGGAGAACACTAAATGTGTTTGACTCCAGATAAATGGCTATACAGTTCTAAAATTATAAAAATGTAAAGTTTTACAGGAGAACACAAACTAAATGGCACTGCATTTAAAAAGATTACCATCTAAAAAGCAAAATTTCACAAAAGTCCACCTCTATACTATATTTTCATTACAGAAAAGCTTTAAATTTTAAACCTCAAAAAAACTGACAGAAATGTAATTCCTTACTACAGAATTACACAGACATTTTTTTCAACAGTAAACACTGTTACAGCATGGATGGAGATGTAACTCCATGGTTTCCAAGGAAAGGGGAGGTGGAACTTTTCATCTTCAGTAACACAAGGAGCCTTTACAGAATTTTTACGTGATATCGGAGGCTACCAAAAGGACATCCGTATAACCAGCATCATGCAGGCCCACCGTAATCGTGGTCCCAGACGTAGCAACCTCACCCCTGCACCCTAGCATGGACAAATCTCGGCCGAATCAGAGCAGAAGTGCTGCGGTAGATACACGCGTTTCACAACAGCACTTCATTTTGTGGGTACAGACCTGAAACAAAGCATGTCTGTTTGGATGGATATCTCAGCCTTGTGTGTGTGTGTGTGTGTGTGTGTGTGTGTGTGTGTGTGTGTGTGTGTGTGTAAACCACCTGCAGTGAACCATGTTTGAGCGATTCGCTGCATCCCTGCAGAAGTGGACGGACCCAGAGTCTCTGCAGAGAGCATAGTTGATGGAACAGCGGACGGTGAAATCTGAGTGTCATAAACTGTCCGGGCGGTTGCTGATACAGCATTTCATTTCCGTTTTTTTGTTGTTGTTGTTTTTTTTTTTTTGTAAACAGAATCCTTTTTTTCCCCAAATTCTATCAAAAGGTTTTGGAATCTGGATGGAGGACTCTCGGAGTCCGGATCTGGACCGGAGTCCACCAGTTGGTGACCCCTGCTTTAGAAAATTATAAATGTGTTTGTGATTCAGTGGATTCAAAATGAACATGTACAAATTGGATCCCAGGCGACTTAGGGTGCTCACGTGGTCAGGGGCTGACCAGACATGGGGTGGCTGTGACATTACTGCGGGTGACTTGGCCTGACTTGAAGGTCTAACATGACCTGCATGTTTCTGCAGGGGTGAAGTAAAAATGCAGTGCAGCAAAGCGGGACAAACTCTACTTCTTGCAGCACCATCTTGCTTTTTTTTTTTTTTACAGACTATTTGTCATTGCTCACGACTAAACAAAGATGGACAGACCACTTTTCCCACAATTCCTTGCAGTTTTTCCATTGGGTGACATCACGTGCCCATTCCCTATAGATTCGTTGATCCAAATGATCTCTTTGTGTGGAGAAAAATGATGTTTGTACATGTGAAGCCAACATGTAAGAACCTGTTTATGGAAATTTAAGACCTGAGTAGGAAGACTGTTTATGTCATAAATGCATTTTAAAGATGCACTCTGGCAGCTCTAAAAGCACCTCAGAAACAAAGGTATATTGCCCAAAATAGTATATTGTGGCTTTTTTACCCACAAAAAACTTTCATTGCCTTAGAATTGCTTGGAAAGAGCTTTTAGATCTTCCACCTACTTAAGTTTGCACAGATTTATGACTGTTCTAATTAGCTCCACCCATACCCCCACCCACCAGTAGTGTATTCCACAAGGCCAGCCCTCCCCTCTCCTCTGACCTGAGAACACCAAAGACTGTGGGGTTTGTGCCCCCCCCCCCCCGAAAACCCCTTCACCGAACCGAGTCAAATGAATGCAAAATGGACGGGTGGCGGTCCTAGCGCCTTCATCCCCTGAGAGTAGATGTCTCTCTCTGGATTGGCCTCCCGACCATGCGCCTCCCATTCCTCCTTGGGCGCCTCCAAGACCCCGCACGTGCGGCACGGTAGCCGGTGGACTCTGGTCTCTGAGCTGAGCATGCACTACAGGGCTCCGGAATACGGTAGCCCCAGCGGTGGCTACTACAGGTGGCTGCGGTCGCTTCCGTGCTATTCGCGGGAGGGACGCTGACTGTCAGCGTGGTCAGTGGTAGGTAGACCGTGAGCCTGTGTCTGCGGAGCCACTTTGGCTCCTCCCTGTTCCACTGGGGGAGTGAACTCAGGTGTTTAGCCCTGCCCAGTGCTTAGCCTGATTGGTTAATGTTGTAACTAGTCAGGCTAAACAGGAATGCTTACATAGCTAGAAACACTCTGTCCAGAGTCGCTCGTTTTGTTTTTGTTGTTGGGTTTTTTTGGGGGGCGGGGGGGGGGGCTTAATTGGAAATTCACAGCAGAAACAGATTTGGGACTGGGGTCTGATTTTGCTCATGATATGTCTTGTAAGTCACAAAAATCATGTTACAGACATGTTAACAGAATGAACATGATTTGTGGCAGAGTGTCATTTTAACAAAAAATATTCTACCAGTTTTTATTAAAACAAAATTTGGGATAAAATACCTTAATTTATGTTTGTTTTTAATCTTTAATCCAGTTCACTTTAGAAATTATATCAGATGTATGAAAAACACATTAATTAAAACCTCCTTGGTTACATGTATCACATAAAATGTTTCTAGCTTGTTTAAATGATTCAGTTTTATTTTACATAGGCTATAAATTTAAATGAAAAATAATCAATGTTGGGGCGGCACGGTGGCGGAGTGGTCAGCACTGCAGCAGCACAGCAACTCACCCTTGGCCTGGGGAGCCTGGGTTCGATCCCAGCCCCCGACCAACAGTGATCTGTGTGGAGTTTGCATGTTCTCCTCGTGTCTGTGTGGGTTTACTCCGGGATTTCTCCGGTTTCCTCCCACATGCCAAAAACATGCAAGTTAGGTTAATTGGCATCAAACTGGGGATTCTGAATTGTCCTTAGGTATGACTGTGAGAGTGAATGGTTGTCGGTCTCTCTGTGTTGGCCCTGCGATGGACTGGCGATCTGTCCAGGGTGGACCCTGCCTCTCGCCCAAAGATGCTGGGATAGGCTCCAGCCCCCCCGCGACCCGAAAAGGATTAAGCGGAAGAAGATGAATGAATAATCAATGTTTTAATAAAACTGAGTGTGGAACATCTAATACGTGTGCTGGATAAAAAAGTGACAACCCTTCAGTTTTAGATAAAAGTGTTCTACCTTTGGAGGATAAATCATCCTGACTTACATATTACACTTATTTCTATGGAATAAGGTGTTTTTCATCTTTATTAAAGTGTCACATATCACAAAAGTGAACAGTGAACAAATGAAGGACATCAGAGAAAAAAGAAAGTAAAATGGAGTTTTAACAGGTCAGCATTTGATGGACAATACACTTATGAAAAATCAGAAATATTAAAGAACAGTTCACAGACACTAGTCGGGAGATCAAAATTATAGAACAATGTATTGACACTTGATTTATTACCTCCGCCAAGGAGGTTATGTTTTTACCGGGGTTTGTCCGTCTGTCTGTTACCAACATAACTCAAAAAGTTATGAATGGATTTTGATGAAATTTTCAGGAAAGATGTGTAATGGCACGGGGAACAGAAGATTAGATTTTGGTGATGATCTGAGAGTGCATACCTCCACCAAGGGCTTTGTTTGTATTTGTGCAGCAGGATTACACAAAAACTACTGCATGGATTTGGATGAAATTTTCACCAGAGGTGGTTCTTGGGCTACAGAGGAACCCATTATATTTTGGTGATGATCTCACAATGCATACCTCAGCCAAGGCTCTTATCGTCTCACAGTGTGTTAGCAACAATACTCCAAAACTGATGGACAGACTTTGATGCAATTTTCACCACAAGTGGCTATAGGCCTACACACAAACCCATTACATTTTGGAGGTGATCCATGAGAAACGGAAGGAGCCTTGGCGGAGGTATGCGCTCTATGAGTGCTTTTCTAGTTCTAAAATGTTATTCTTCATTGTTCAGAATGTGACAGAATATCAGCTGTGGCTATACCACTGCTGCACTAGCATGTTTTTTTTAAAATAACCAAGGCACTTCAACACAAACATATATTTTGTTAAAAAACGGAGCAGAATTAGAGAAGAGTGACCACTATGTCAAAAGAGAAGATTTAAACAGTTTTTTTTAAGGCTGTAGGATTCAAAAATGAATAGGAAGTGTAGAGGCCCTTGCTTTGAATGACTTCAGCACATCTGCGCCCACAGGACATCACTAGTTTCTCACGCTGCTCTGATTTGATCTTGGTCCATTCTTCTTCAGTCTCTTTCACAGTTCAGTAACTCTAGTGGGTTTCTTAGCCATTACTTTGTCACCAAGGGTTTTTCAGAGATTCTCTGTAGGGTTTAGATCTGGACTCTGGACTGGCCATTTCATTGTTTCAATATTGTTAGATTCAAGGAACTGTTAACCCATTCTGCATTGTGACAGGGGGCATTGTCTTGCTGATTGGGAGACAGTTGCAGTGAAGGAACTGCATGTTGCTGAAGGAGGTTCACATAAACATTTGCATTCACCTGCCATGTAGCTGCACAAGAGGCTCAACTCCTGCTGCAGAAAGCATCCCCCAAACTATGACATTTCTTCCTCCACATTTAACTGACTTCTTCACACATTTTGGGTTCAGTCTTTCTCCAGTTTGATGCCAAACATATCATTTCCCATCAGACCCAAATAAATTGGACTTATTCTCATCACTGAAGTGCACTCTGGACCAGTTCTCCTCTGTCCACACAACATGCTCCTCAGCAAAGGCAAGTCTAGCCTTTTTATTATCCCCTGTCAGTCAAAACCAAGGTGGGGGGGGGGGTAGGTTATGGATCACTTCGTCCATCTGTTCCATTTTCGTGAAATCAACTCCTCCTACAGTTTTGTTCCGATTGTTTTGAAACTTGGTACCATGGTTTGCTATACTCAGATGATGCACATATTTCAGTTTGGTTCGGATCGGATGATTTTTCAGGAGTTGTAGCCCCTAACCTATGACCTCCTATTTCACCTCAGTTTGTATTGTCAAGTTATCAGTTGCATCAGTTGCATCTGTCATTTTTCAATTGTTGCACATGACAAGTTCGTATAAAAATGTGCCACAGGTGACAGTGACAGATAATACAATCGTTAAGAGATCAACAGAATACTGTTTCAAACCTTAAGAGTTGTGTCCAGCATCAGTCCAAAAGAGCTCAGATTTTTTCTTGACTAAGGATCAACAGAAATCCAACTCCAATTCTTATCCACTGTTTTGATGGTGATTTTACTCATGCAGTTTGTTTTTGAGGACCTGCACCTTAGTGGAGAGCTTGTTCCCATCCAATCCCACTACCACTTTCCGAAGAAACTAGAAAGTGTATGATGTCCTTGGGATAGCTCAGGTTTAAACAGTAGATCAATCCGAATGGGGCTGCACAGCCATTCGCCACATCTCTCTGGTCTTGCGGCACTGTACGTCCTTCGACGATAATGCCAACATCCTCGGGTGGATCTGTTGCCTCTACTCCCTCATGTTGCACAATATGGACACCCAAAACCACTTTCTCCATTTCTTCCGCTGCACCAGCATTAACATCTTTAAAATGGCAAAAAGAAATGGAATTAATCAAGCATATGGATTATGTATATACCATGTATTTTTCATTAACATTTGCCGGTGTCTTTAAAGAATAAGACTGGTAAATGTGTTTTTATGGTAATAAATCTGAAAGGAAAAGTCCAAGCTGAACTATGATTCTACATTATCCTATTAGGAAGTGCTCATTTGTGCCACAGAGCTCTATGGCTTATGTAGAAATGGCTTCAAAAACTAATATAGAGATCACCTTAAGGAATAAACAGGAGGTCATGGGCAATTTTTATTATAGGACTGATTTGTGTTATTAGCCTGCAAGTGTCTTTTCTAAATTCTAAACTAGTGACCATATTTTTGTAGTGACGAAAAACCATTTAATTCCAGATACAGTAAGTATATTTAAACAGAAATCAAAAACACAAAGGAGATACAAAAAATATTTTGTAAAAAATACTAACAAGTACTTTCTGGTTAATGATCGTCTGTGCTATCGTTGGAAAATTTGATGAAGAAATGTCATCATCACACATTATATCAACAAGAAAATCTGAGTGTAAGCAATCCAGAGAGATTTGTGAAATGGTAATATCAAAACAGTGTTAAAAATAGCATTTTCTATAACAATTAGCTAGTTGGTTAAGTTTTTTTCCCCCCCACAATCTCACAAACTACACTAACACTCATGCCGTCATTCCAGACACTGCTGCTTTACTGATGTCCATTTGAATTATTTTTCTTTACAGGTATTTTTAAGTTAATCAACCTAATTGGTTTAGGTTAATTGGCATCAAAACTGGGGATTCTAAATTGTCCTTAGGTATGACTGTGAGAGTGAATGGTTGTCTGTCTCTCTGTGTTGGCCCTGCGATGGACTGGCGATCTGTCCAGGTTGTACCCTGCCTCCAAGAATACCGATGTTTTTAAAACGTTTAGCGACATGATGGCGGCACGGGGGTTTATACAGACAGCGGAGCTTTTCATTTTTATTAGTTTGTGGCACATAAACAATTCGGCTGAAGGGAACAGTGTTATGCTGAGAATTGCCCGCTTGCCGAGAATTGCATCCCATCGTCGAATAAACATAATTTAAAGATAATTTACAAGAGCTAATAACAATTTTTACTTCTAAAAATGTATAATGGGTACTTCTAAAAATGCACAAATGGTTACAAGCCTGGCTGTAGTGTTGTTCTATTTTATAGTTTTGGTGCATGGGATGCAATTCTTGGCAAGCGAGCAATTCTCAGCATAACACCAGATTTCCCTTCGGTTCTGGCCAATCAATGAGCCAGATTTCTCTTCGCCAAGATTTCTTCTTCCTGGTCAGTGGTGGCTTCGGCTACAGTGCCACAAACGAGGAGCTGTTGTAACTGTGTGACATTGTCCAAGCAGTTTGGTCCTCTTGAGTGAAGTACTGTGTGAATGCAGACCAAACCAAACAAAGGTATGAAAATTCTCGCCATACCCCACCAAGTCGAACCGAGACTCCTGGACTGTCCTGGTGTGAATGCAGCCAGAGTCTGCAATAAACTTGTTTTTAGAGAAAACTAAACCTTTTTTTTTTAGATAAGTGCAATTGTGTAGGTGTATACATAAAGGATTTACCAAATGCATGCAGAAACATTCATATACAAATGTATGCAGATGGAACAGTAATATTCACACCTGCAAAAAACAAACAAGAAGCCGCCTGTATTCTTACAATAGCAGTGACCCAAATCCCTGAATGGCTTAATAATTCATGTCTCCTACTAAACACTAAAAAAAAAAACCTGTTTACATGATGTTTACCAAACAACGATCAAATATTACAAGCTTAAACATTTTCTTAAAAGGGAAAGAGCTGCAATTAGTTGAGGAATTTAAGTACCTCGGCGTGATTTTAGATTTCTCATTAACCTTCAAAAAATGCATCAAAAAAATCTCAAACATAATCAAATTCAATCTAATAAATTTTAAACAAACTAGACTGTAGGAGTCAAGAATTGAGGAGACTGGATGATTTTCCAGTATCTGCTTTAATTCTCATTCATCCTACGTCCTCTCTCGATCGGAGTGACAAGAGACAGGACGCAGTCACACACATACATTTATACACTTATCTCGAACAATACCTCACACACAAGTCACAATACATCACACAAAAGTCACACGACCCAATTACATCCTTTCATCTGTTATAGAACACCCAGCGTCCTTCTGTTCTCCTCTCTGACCCCCAAAAGGTCAGGCCGGGTAATCTTCTTCCTTCTGAGTCCACGGGGGGTGCAGACACCTCGTCCTCTTGAGGTGTGATGTCAATACACCTGGCTAGCTCAAAGTCTCTCTCGGCTGAATTCCAGCCTGCCACATGTGAGTCACATAAGTTAGAATTATGGGCTCCACATCACTCCCTCCTCCCACGCGAAAGACTGGGCACACACATACAGTAATACAATGGTCATACAGTATACGTCATTCCCCCAACATAATCTCACAGCACCCTCTAAACAACCTGACCAAAAAAACCACATCATTCCGCATGCAGCCTGGGTTTCAATCTCCTCCCAAATCTGCTGTATGCAGGTCTCCTGGTCTGTGTTGGGCCGTCCTGCTGTGCATCTGTGGAGTGAGGGGGAGAAGGGTTATTTGCTCCTCGTGGGGGGTCCAGGGGCCGCCCCTTGGGAGGCCTGCCACGTCGAGGCGCGCCCGCCGGCCGTACAGACTCGTTATGCAACACAAAAGCAGGTTTTAATCTATCGATACTGATCGTCTCCCTCCTGCCCCCCAAATCTAGCACAAAATATTTCTCCCCGGTTTCCAGCACTCGAAATGGACCGTCGTAAGGTGGGCGGAGGCTATGCCGCTGCGCATCGTGTCTGACAAAAACAAACTCTGCGTCTCGTAAAGCCTGGGGCACGAACACACGCGGGAAAGAGTGATGAGCGGGGCCCGGGAGCATTTCTGCTCCCGTGTTACTCAGAGACCCCCGGATCGGGGAGGGCCCTGGTGCTGTGTGGTTGGGTAAAAACTCGCCTGGCAGCCTGAGCGGTTGTGCAAAGACCAATTCTGCTGGTGAGGCATCTAGATCCTCTTTGGGTGCCGAACGCAACCCCAATAAAACCCATGGTAGCTTGTTTACCCAATCTGTGTCCGTCAGTGACGCTCTGAGGGCTGCCTTCAAAGACCTGTGAAAACGCTCGCATAAACCGTTGGCCTGGGGATGATAAGCGGTCGTGTGGTGTACCGCCGCTCCTAAGCCGCTGGCCACTGCTGACCACAGTTCCGACGCAAATTGAGGTCCCCTATCAGATGTAATATCTGACGGGACCCCGAACCGTGCTACCCAGGCTGTTAAAAAAGCGCGTGCCACCTCTGCCGCTGTGGTCGATATTAACGGGACCACTTCCGGCCAACGAGTGGTTCGGTCCACCATCGTCAAGAGATGCGTGAACCCTTGTGATGTGGGTAGGGGGCCCACGAGGTCCACGTGCACATGATCGAACCTTTTAGCCGGAATGTGGAATGGTTCCAAGGGCGCTTTAGTTAGTGTGCCTGTGAATTTTCGCCCGCTGGCAAGCCATACATGCTTTAGCCCACTCTTTCACGTGCTTGCGCAGGCTCGGCCAAACAAACTTCTCCGCCACTATTTTCACCAAAGCGCGCACCCCTGGGTGTGCTAGGGAGTGCACGGCGTCAAAAACGCGATGGCGCCACGCGGCTGGCACCACCGGGCGCGGTCGCCCTGTGGATACATCGCAGATAAGCGGGGGGGAACCGGTTTGTAGATTTTTGCATTCCAGCCTTAACCCTGTTGGTCCAGACAGGAGCGCGCGCACGTCCGCGTCCTCACTCTGCTCTGCCGCCATGGCTGCATAATCTATTCCCACGTGGACCGGAGCCGCGCGCGTGTCCGCGCTGTTACCGCACTGTTACCGCACTCTGGGTAAGCGGCCGCACAATCCGTTTCCGCGCGGACGGGTGCTGTTACTGCACGTGACAGACAGTCTGCCACCACATTGATTTTACCGGCTACGCGCTGAATATCGGTGGTAAATTCAGAAATTGCGGCCAGCTGTCTCTGCTGCCGCCCTGACCACGGTTCTGAAGTTTTGGACATCGCAAAAGTGAGCGGTTTGTGGTCGACAAATGCGGTGAAACGCCGCCCTTCCAGCCAGAACTGGAAATGGCGAATAGCCAAGTAGAGCGCCAGCAGCTCCCTGTCAAACGCGCTGTATTTTCACTCAGCCTCGCGTAGGGATCTGCTGAAAAATGCGAGTGGCTGCCAAACCCCGGCAACCTGCTGTTCTACAACGGCCCCTATGGCCACATCTGACGCGTCTGTGGTTAGCGCTATGCGGGCTGCCGGGTCTGGGTGGGCCAACAGTGCCGCGTTTGCCAGTGCTTGTTTAACCTCTGTGAATGCGCGCTCCCGCTCCGGGGACCACTCAATCACATGGGAGGGCTTCTGCTTTTTAAGCGCGGTGTACAAAGGCTGCATAAGCTGCGCTGCGTGGGGTATGAAACGGTTATAAAAATTTACCATCCCCAAAAATTCTTGCAATGCTTTTACCGTTCGAGGCTGGGGAAAATCTGCCACTGCGCGTATTTTGGCTGGCAGAGGAATTGCTCCCTCCGAGGAAACGCGGTGCCCTAAAAAATCGATTTGTGCCACGCCAAAATGGCACTTGGCCGGGTTGATTATCAACCAATGCTCTCCTAACCTCTGAAAAACTGTCGTGAGGTGTTTTGCGTGCTCCTCCTCGGAGGTGCTGGCTACCAAAATGTCGTCTAAATAGACAAAAACAAAAGAAAGGTCGCGCAACACTGCATCCATCATCCGTTGGAAGGTTTGTGCGGCGCCTTTAAGGCCAAAAGGCATGCGTAAAAACTCAAAAAGCCCGAACGGGGTTATTACGGCTGTTTTGGGGATGTCCTCTGGTTGGACCGGGACTTGGTGATAACCGCGGACCAGGTCTATTTTAGAAAAAATGCGCGCCTTCGCCAAGTGCACTGAAAAGTCCTGGATATGCGGAATCGGGTATCGGACCTGCGCTGTGGCATTGTTCAACCTTCGGTAATCGCCACAAGGTCTCCACGAGCCATCAGCTTTAGGTACCATATGGAGGGGGGAAGCCCAGGCGCTCTTCGAGCGGCGAATTATGCCCAACCTTTCCAGGTTGGCGAACTCCTCGCGCGCAATGGAGAGCTTAGCTGCATCCAAGCGCCGAGCCTTCGCAAAAACCGGTGGACCACTCGTGGTAATAAAGTGCTCCACCCCGTGCTTCGCCACCTTAGCTGAAAAAGTGGGAACTGTGAGTGGTGGGAACTGGTGTAGAAAGCTGTGGAACTTACCACCTGCTGTGGCGACGTTGGTCTGTGCTGGCGGCGGGGACACCCGCGCTGCACAAGGGATAGAACAGAAAGAGAGTGCATTTACTAGGCGCTTGTTGGCCAGATCAACTAACAAACCATGTGAACACAGAAAATCAGCACCTAACATATTGAAGTTCACTGCCGCTACGATGAAGTTCCACTCATAGGCGCGGCCGTGGAAGGACAGAGACAAGGTTCTCTCTCCGTACGTCTTGATGCTGGAGCCGTTTGCCGCTGTCACTCCGTCTCCGCGGGGTCCAGCGACCCGATCAGCATAGGTCGCAGTGATGAAGCTCCTCTGGGCTCCGGTGTCCACTAGGACGCCCGGAGCCCGCGTCTGTCAGATAAAGCAGCTTGTTCCGTTCGCCGAGAGTGGAAGCTGCTAACGGCTAGCGGCCCGGTCGTTTCCCTGCTTTTTGAACTTGCAGGGTGGGATGCGTTTGTGCGCCTTCCCAGCGAAACGTCGATGGTAAAAACAGAGGCCGTCATCTCCCCTGCCATGGAATCTCGCCGCTGCTGTCGCCGCTGAGGTGGTCACTGCTGTCTCTGGCTCCACACTGCCCCTGGCCGCCGCACCGAGGTCTGCCGCTGCCACGGAAGCCTCTTGTTCCTCGCAGGTGTTGAGGAGTCGCTTCGCCTCTTGGGCCAGCTCGCGGAAGTCCTGCTGGTTCACACACCGTCTGCTGGACAGGGGTCCTCTCGTGTGCGCTGGAAGGGTCCGCAGGAAGATGTGTTTGAATAGGAACGCGTCGTTGTCCGTCCCGATCATTCGTAGCATGTCCTCCATGAGGACAGTCGGCCTGCGTCCACCCCTGTCGCGCAGGTCCAGTAGCTGCCTGGCTCTTGCCTCAGCCGACGGCACGAAGCTCCTGATGAGGGTGGCTTTCAGTGCGTCGTATTTGCCGGCAGCGGGTGGCTGCTGCACCAGGCTCCGCACACACCGAGCCGTGCGGCTGTCGAGCGTCGCAATGACATTATGGAATTTATTGTCATCTGCTGATACTCCACCGAACAGGAACCGCGACTCCACATGTTGGAACCACGAGTGCGGGTCGTTTTGCCAGAACTCGGGGAGCCTAATCAGTTTTGTGCCCCTGCTGGCACTCCCCGGTGAATCCGGGTCTGAGTGGCTGTCTCCCAGCTCTTCCATATCGATCACGAGGCTGTCCTCCAGCCTCGGCGTGCTCAGATTCATGCGTAGGTCACCAATTGTAGGAGTCAAGAATTGAGGAGACTGGATGATTTTCCAGTATCTGCTTTAATTCTCATTCATCCTACGTCCTCTCTCGATCGGAGTGACAAGAGACAGGACGCAGTCACACACATACATTTATACACTTATCATGAACAATACCTCACACACAAGTCACAATACATCACACAAAAGTCACACGACCCAGTTACATCCTTTCATCTGTTATAGAACACCCAGCGTCCTTCTGTTCTCCTCTCTGACCCCCAGAAGGTCAGGCCGGGTAATCTCCTTCCTTCTGAGTCCACGGGGGGTGCAGACACCTCGTCCTCTTGAGGTGTGATGTCAATACACCTGGCTAGCTCAAAGTCTCTCTCGGCTGAATTCCAGCCTGCCACATGTGAGTCACATAAGTTAGAATTATGGGCTCCACAAGACCATCGCTGGCAGTCAGTGTGGCCAAAATGTTCCTGTGTGCAATAATCTTCTCACACATCAAATACTGTTTCACCAACTGGTCCCTCGCTGGTATAACCATAATCAAACCCACCGAATCCTTATACAAAAAAGCCATAAAAATCTTTGATAAGAAAGATCCCACATATCATTGTTACATTTACAAGAAATACAATTTTCCGTCTTTTGAAAATTCTAAAACTCTCAAATTTGCCTGTTCAGTTTATAAAATATTAAATGGCTATGCACCCCCTTTCCCCCCAGAAGAATATGTTACTGAGGGCTGTCACCGACACAACCACCAGAGCAATCACGAGAGGAGACTGTGAGGTCCCCCACATACGCACCACATTTGCTCAATCTGTGCTATCGGTGAGGGGCACCAAGATCTGAAATAATATACCACCTGCAATCAGGGAACGTACCACACAAACCTTTTTTTTTAGATAAGTGCAATTGTGTAGGTGCTGTGTTCTTAGATCTGAAGAAGGCATTTGACACTGTTGACCACAGCATTGTTTTAACCAAACTTAGTTTAATTTTTCAGAACATGCTATCAAATGGATGAAATCCTATTTAGCCAACAGACAGCAATGTGTAATGGTCAAAAGTGTCAAATTGCCATATTTGAAAAGTCTAATGGGTGTCCCACAAGGCTCCATACTTGGACCAATATTATTCTCCTTATACATAAATGATTTACCAAATGCATGCAGAAACATTCATATACAAATGTATGCAGATGGAACAGTAATATTCACACCTGCAAAAAACACACAAGAAGCCACCTGTATTCTCACAATAGCAGTGACCCAAATCCCTGACTGGCTTAATAATTCATGTCTCCTACTAAACACTAAAAAAAAAACTGTTTGCATGATGTTTACCAAACAACGATCAAATATTACAAACTCAAACATTTTCTTAAAAGGGAAAGATCTGCAATTAGTTGAGGAATTAAGTACCTCAGCGTGATTTTGGATTTCTCATTAACCTTCAAAAAATGCATAAAAAAAATCTCAAATGTAATCAAATTCAATCTAATAAATTTTAAACTAGAAAAGCACTCGGAGAGCGCAGACCTCTGCCAAGCGCCACAGTTCCCCCCCATACAGTGTTTGTGTGTATGTTTTCAGATTCCTTGACCATGAAAACATATGACTAGCAATTGGATTCACAATGATAGGATTAGTGGTTCAGTAGTAAAAGCATTACCTCCTTGGCGGAGTTGTGTTCATCTCCTCCATCTGCAAACTCCCAGGCTGCGGGCATTGCAATTCATGGCACAACCGCATACAACCCACAGGCCAATGGGTTATGCGAGCGTTTTCATAGATCACTGAAAGCAGCACTCAGGGCTTCACTGACGGATGCAAATTGGGTAGACAGGTTGCCGTGGGTTTTATATTAGGGTTGCGTTCCGCAGCAAAAGAGGATTTGGAAGCTTCCCCGGCAGAGAGCTTGTTTTTACACAGCCACTATGGCTGCCCGGGGAATTTCTGCCAAATAATCCCACGCCGGACAGCTGCCTGTCTCAGCTTTTGCAGCGTAGCGCAAACACAGGCATGCTGCCGGGCCCGGCCCACCACTGTTTTCCGTGTGCTTTTGTGCCTAAAACTTTGAAGAACGCGGAGTTCGTGTTCGTCAGACACGACGACCAGCGCCCTCCATAGCGCCTGCACACATGTTGAAAATGGCCGTATCTCACAATGTTAAAGAATCCTTTAAAAAATTCCTGTATCCAGACGGTGATCCGGTTCATCCCCAAAATTTAATCAGTTCTTCCTTGTACCATTTCCAACAACGCCTGAAAGTTTCATCGAAATCCGTCCAAAACTTTTTGAGTTATCTTGCTAACCAACAGACAGACAAACAGACAAACGCTGGCAAAAACATAACCATAGCGCCTGCACACATGTTGAAAATGGCCGTATCTCACATTGTTAAAGAATCATTTAAAAAATTCCTGTATCCAGACAGTGATCCGGATCATCCCCAAAATTTAATCAGTTCTTCCTTGTACCATTTCCAACAACGCCTGAAAGTTTCATCGAAATCCATCCAAAACTTTTTGAGTTATCTTGCTAACCAACAGACAGACAAACAGACAGACAAACAGACAAACGCTGGCAAAAACATAACCATAGCGCCTGCACACATGTTGAAAATGGCCGTATCTCACAATGTTAAAGAATCCTTTAAAAAATTCCTGTATCCAGACGGTGATCCGGATCATCCTCAAAATTTAATCAGTTCTTCCTTGTACCATTTCCAACAACGCCTGAAAGTTTCATCGAAATCCATCCAAAACTTTTTGAGTTATCTTGCTAACCAACAGACAGACAGACAAACAGACAGACAAACAGACAAACGCTGGCAAAAGCATAATCATAGCGCCTGCACACATGTTGAAAATGGCCGTATCTCACAATGTTAAAGAATCATTTAAAAAATTCCTGTATCCAGACGGTGATCCGGATCATCCCCAAAATTTAATCAGTTCTTCCTTGTACCATTTCCAACAACGCCTGAAAGTTTCATCGAAATCCGTCCAAAACTTTTTGAGTTATCTTGCTAACCAACAGACAGACAAACAGACAAACGCTGGCAAAAACATAACCATAGCGCCTGCACACATGTTGAAAATGGCCGTATCTCACAATGTTAAAGAATCATTTAAAAAATTCCTGTATCCAGACGGTGATCCGGATCATCCCCAAAATTTAATCAGTTCTTCCTTGTACCATTTCCAACAACGCCTGAAAGTTTCATCGAAATCCATCCAAAACTTTTTGAGTTATCTTGCTAACCAACAGACAGACAAACAGACAAACGCTGGCAAAAACATAACCATAGCGCCTGCACACATGTTGAAAATGGCCGTATCTCACAATGTTAAAGAATCCTTTAAAAAATTCCTGTATCCAGACGGTGATCCGGATCATCCTCAAAATTTAATCAGTTCTTCCTTGTACCATTTCCAACAACGCCTGAAAGTTTCATCGAAATCCATCCAAAACTTTTTGAGTTATCTTGCTAACCAACAGACAGACAGACAAACAGACAGACAAACAGACAAACGCTGGCAAAAGCATAACCATAGCGCCTGCACACATGTTGAAAATGGCCGTATCTCACAATGTTAAAGAATCATTTAAAAAATTCCTGTATCCAGACGGTGATCCGGATCATCCCCAAAATTTAATCAGTTCTTCCTTGTACCATTTCCAACAATGCCTGAAAGTTTCATCGAAATCCGTCTAAAACTTTTTGAGTTATCTTGCTAACCAACAGACAGACAAACAGACAGACAAACAGACAAACGCTGGCAAAAACATAACCGCCTGCGGCCTGGCGGAGGTAACAAATTAGACCATCGCTGACAGTGTGGCCAAAATGTTCCTGCATGCAGTAATCTTCTCACACATCAAATACTGTTTTACCAACTGGTCCCTCGCTGGTATAACCATAATCAAACCCACTGAATCCTTATACAAAAAAGCCATAAAAATCTTTGATAAGAAAGATCCCACATATCATTGTTACATTTACAAGAAATACAATTTTCCGTCTTTTGAAAATTCTAAAACTCTCAAATTTGCCTGTTCAGTTTATAAAATATTAAATGGCTATGCACCCCCCCTTTCCCCCCCAGAAGAATATGTTAAACTGAGGGCTGTCACTGACACAACCACCAGAGCAATCACGAGAGGAGACTGTGAGGTCCCCCACATACGCACCACATTTGCTCAATCTGTGCTATCAGTGAGGGGCACCAAGATCTGAAATAATATACCACCTGCAATCAGGGAACGTACCACACTAAACACTTTTAAGACTCATTGTAAAAATTGTCTTTTAAACAACCAAAACTGTACCCATAACTAGTGGTTGCTCTGTGGCATGCGCATATATATGTGCCCGTGCATCACACACATGCCCCACCTCTTGGTTGTTGTTGCTGTGAGGTGCTTGGGTGCATGTGTGTGTGTATGCATACACATGCACTTCACTCGTATGACAGTTGAATGTTTTGTTTTGTAGCACCTTAACTCTTGCACTTTAGCGTATCCACTTTGTACAGTTTCATTGCAGATGTTCTTCTCGTGTATGATTACTTGTGTGTTTTTGTGACCTGCCGGAGGACTACAGATACAAATTAGCAATATTGCTAAATCTGGCATACTTACATTTGTATAAATGTTCATTAGTATGTACCATCCCTTTCAAATAAACATTAAGCTTAAACTTGTGCACTCTAACCCATGGTTTCCTCCCATTATTTGTCATGGCTTTGAGTCGGTCATGAGAAACTGGGGGCTCGTCTGGGTTTACCTTTCTGTTATGAACCACTTTCTGGGCCAAGGCCAGAATTGCCTATTCAGCCTGGGATGTCGAAGTCCATTTCGACCCTCACACCAAGGTGGACAAACCTAGTCATTTTCACCCTTATGCAAGGTAGACATATACCTATATCCCAGGCCGGGATTCAAACCCATGACTCCGTGATCTCAAAACCTCTCACTCTACCACTCAGCCAAAGATGAATTCCTCTCTAGCAGTTGGTTAGCAGTGGAGGTGCACCCTAAGGTGTCAGGGACTGCACCACGGACTAATTCCCTCTGGAGGGGAATTCATAACACCTCCCCCCATAAGGAAGTGGTGCAGGTGTCAAAACCTGGGTGAGCCCCCACTTTCTGTTACAACCCACTTCCTGGGCCAAGGCCAGAATTGCCTATTTCTGTTTTGACCCACTTTCTGGGCCAAAGCCAGAATTGCCTAGCCTAGGATGTCCAAGTCCATTTTGACCCTTACGCCAAGATCGACAAACCTAGTCATTTTCACCCATGCCGGACCCTTGAATTCTTTAGCTAAACGGCCCAAAACCATTTTTGATTCATTTTCAGTGGTAGTGCTAAACCACTATTTTAACCACTATTAACCACTACTTTTTTTTTTAAGGCACCGTAAGGAGAGGAGGCCATATCAGCCGCAACTCTCTCGTGTCTTTGTTTTTATCTGCTTATTCTTGTATATAGTGTGTCATTTTTCACCAGGGCTCGATAGAAAGACTTGGATTAACGACTGGACCAAGTTCTCCTGTCCCAGCTTGGACAACAGATCACAATATCTGTGCACCTTTAACACTTTTTCTACCTCTGATTGGCTTTCCAACATATTTGCAACTGAGGAAAAATGCTGAAATCTTTTGTTTTCTATTTGCTATATGTAAAATGAGAGTTTTGCTGTGAATGCTTTTACAGCACTGATCATGTGACATATTTTTTGGTCTCTACCTTGCAACTGCTGGTTCAGGAGGCTCATTTTTTCAGTCACATCTGCCAAGAAAGGTAGATCCAACAGTCACTCAGCATCATTTAGTAATGTGGTATCCTCCCCTCTAGTTTCCATGAAAGCCTTGATTTCACCAAGCAAGGAAAGAAAGCGTTGTAGTGTCTTACCCCTGCTCAGCCATCTGACTTCAGTGTGAAGGAGGAGATATCCATATTCTGCTCAACATTCCTCCAAGAAAACCTTGAAGCTCCAGTGTTGCTTGGCCTTTGCACGAATGGAATTGATGATTTTAACAACTGGCGTCATGGCATGATCAAATCCCATGACCTTTGTACAGATAGTCTGTTGGTGGATGATGCAATGATAATTCAGGAATTCTGGAAAGTCTGGGTCTCCTTTGCAGTGAGCAACAAATCCTGAGTGACGTCCCGTCATAGCTGGTGGCCCATCAGTTGTTACCGAGACCAGTTTTTCAATGGGAACCTTTTTTTGCATAAAGTACTGCTTTATAGTGTTGTAAATATCCACTCCCTTGGTGGTGGTTTTCAGTGGGAGTAACGCCAAAAACTCCTCTTTGGTGGAAAAGTCATCGAACACCATCCGTATGAAAACAGCCAGCTGTGCTGTATCACTGGAGTCTTCAGACTCATCACACTGGAGTGAGAACCAGAGGCACCTGCTCAGGTCCGACTCCAGCTGTCTGACTGCATCCGCAGATAGCGCACACACCCTCCTGCCAGTGTTCGCACCAAGCTGGACATCAGCAATAGTGGGCAGAATCTCATTCTTATTCTTATGGTCCCGGAATAATGGTTCTGCCACCGCGGTCATAGCCTCTTTAATTATACCGCCATCAGTGAAGGGCTTTTTGTGCTTTGCCAGGATGTGTGCTACTTTAAATGATGCCTCGGTTGAAGCATTGGCCTTCGTAGTCGAGATTGTTGTTTTTGGAGCATAGCTTTAAGCTCTTTTACCTTCTCATTACAGAGTCTGCTTCCCACCGGAAAGTTTCGGGAGAAGTTGCTGTGAACTTGGGTGAAATGACGCTCCACGTTGCATCTTTTACCGACTGCCAGGCTCGCACCACAGATCAGACACACACACTTGCCTTTCACATTTGTGAAACAGAAGTCCGTTTCCCAGTCTTGGTGAAAATAATAAGTTTTGGGCCTCTTACTGGCATGACTGGACTCTCTGCTGACATTATTGCTGGGCTAATCCGCTACCTGGCTGGTCAGCCTGCTCCCCCCACCCTGCTTCAATGACAGATAGCAAACCAGCGCAAATATTTGACTGACAGCTGGTTGACAAATAAAACCTGGAATGAAACCTGGAGGGGGGTGATTGGGAGGAACGGCCTGCCCGATCTGAACCCGAGTGGTGTTCAGTTATTGGACTTCTGTGCTAACCACAGTCTGTCCATAACGAACACCATGTTCAAGCATAAGGGTGTCCATATGTGCACCTGGCACCAGGACAGCCTAGGTCGCAGGTCGATGATTGATTTTGTTATCGTATCATCAGACCTGCGACCGTATGTCTTGGACACCCGAGTAAAGAGAGGTGCAGAGCTGTCAACTGATCACCACCTGGTGGTGAGTTGGATCCGATGGCAGGGGAGGAAGCCATTCAGACCTGGTAGACCCAAACGTATAGTGAGGGTGTGCTGGGAGCGTCTGGCTGAGGCCCCTGTCCGGGAGGTCTTCAACTCCCACCTCCGGAAGAACTTCAACCACATTCCGAGGGAGTCTGGAGACATGGAGTCTGAATGGGCCATGTTCTCCACCTCTGTTGTTGAAGCGGCGGCCCAGAGCTGCGGCCGCAAGGTGGTCGGTGCATCTCGTGGTGGCAACCCCCGAACCAAGTGGTGGACACCAGTGGTGAGGGGGGCCATTAAGCTGAAGAAGGAGTCCTATCAAGCTTGGTTGGCTTGTGGGACTCCCGAAGCAGCTGAGGTGTACCGGCAGGCCAAGCGGAGTGCAGCTCGGGTGGTTGCTGAAGCAAAAACCCGGGTATGGGAGGAGTTCGGTGAGGCCATGGAACAAGACTTTCGGTCGGCTTCAAAGAGATTCTGGCAAACTGTTCGGCGGCTCAGGAGGGGAAAGCAGCTCCCCGTCCACACTGTGTATGGTGCGGATGGGACACTGTTGACTTCGACTGGGGATATCGTCGGGCGGTGGAAGGAATACTTCGAGGATCTCCTCAATCCCACTGATACGCCTTCCACAGAGGAAGCAGGGTTTGTGGACGAGGGGGATGACTCGCCTATCACAGGGGCTGAGGTCGCCAAGGTGGTTAAAAATCTCCTTGGTGGCCGGGCCCCGGGGGTGGACGAGATTCGCCCTGAGTACCTCAAGGCCCTGGATGTTGTTGGGTTGTCATGGTTGACACGCCTCTGCAACATTGCGTGGAGGTCGGGGGCAGTGCCTTTGGCATGGCAAACCGGGGTGGTGGTTCCTCTCTTCAAAAAAGGGGACCGGAGGGTGTGCTCCAACTTTAGAGGGATCACACTCCTCAGCCTCCCTGGGA
The DNA here is from genome assembly GCA_020510985.1 of Pholidichthys leucotaenia. NCBI lineage: Eukaryota > Metazoa > Chordata > Actinopteri > Cichliformes > Pholidichthyidae > Pholidichthys > Pholidichthys leucotaenia. The sequence goes on from CM035841.1 coordinate 47,500,311, forward strand.
AGGTCTATGCCAAGGTACTGGAGAGGAGAGTCCGGCCGTTGGTCGAACCTCGGATTCAGGAGGAGCAATGTGGTTTTCGTCCTGGCCGTGGCACATCGGACCAGCTCTTTACCCTCTCGAGAATTCTTGAGGGTTCGTGGGAGTTTGCCCAACCAGTTTACATGTGTTTCGTGGACTTGGAGAAGGCATTTGACCGCGTCCCTCGTGGATTTTTGTGGGGGGTGCTTCGGGAGTATGGGGTATCGGGCTTGTTGTTACGAGCTATTCGGTCTCTGTACGACCGTTGTGAGAGTTTGGTTCGTATTGCCAACACTCGGTCGGAGTCATTCCCAGTGAGAGTTGGACTCCGCCAGGGCTGCCCTTTGTCACCGATCCTGTTCATAATTTTTATGGACAGGATTTCTAGGCGCAGCCAGGGAATGGAGGGTGTCATGCTTGGTGACCACAGGATCTCATCTCTGTTGTTTGCAGATGATGTTGTCCTGTTGGCTTCATCCAGCAATGACCTACAGCTCTTGCTGGGACGGTTTGCCGCTGAGTGTGAAGCGGCTGGGATGAGAATCAGCACCTCCAAGTCCGAGTCCATGGTCCTCAGCCGGAAAAAGGTGGATTGTCCTCTCCGGGTTGGGGACAGGCTCCTGCCCCAAGTGGAGGAGTTTAAGTATCTTGGGGTCTTGTTCACGAGTGAGGGGAAAATGGAGCGAGAGATCGACAGACGGATTGGAGCAGCATCTGCAGTGATGCGGACGTTGTACCGGTCTGTTGTGGTGAAGAGGGAGCTTAGTTCTAAGGCAAAGCTGTCGATTTACCAGTCAATCTACGTTCCTACTCTCACCTATGGTCACGAGCTTTGGGTAATGACCGAACGAACGAGATCGCGGATACAAGCGGCTGAAATGAGCTTTCTCCGTAGGATTGCTGGACTCACCCTCAGAGATAGGGTGAGGAGCTCAGTCATCCGGGAGAGGCTCAGAGTAGAACCGCTGCTCCTCCACATTGAAAGGAGTCAGTTGAGGTGGTATGGGCATCTGATTAGGATGCCTCCTGGACGCCTCCCACTTGAGGTGTTTCAGGTACGTCCCACTGGGAGGAGACCCCGGGGCAGACCCAGGACTCGGTGGAGAGACTATGTCTCCCAGCTGGTCTGGGAACGCCTTGGTATCCCCTCTGAAGAGCTGGAGCAGGTGGCTGGGGAGAGGGAAGTCTGGGCTTCTCTGCTTGAACTGCTGCCTCCGCGACCCGGACCTCTGGAAAAGCGGTAGAAGATGGATGGATGGATGGATGGTTGACAAATAACCGTTTGGTCTCAGGAGGGGGGCGGGACACTTGTAATTTTGATTGGATGGTAATTTAGACCTGATTTACCAAGTGATGAATCAAATTTATTTTGTTATATTATTAACCCCGTGGTGAGCTACTGGAAAGGACCTCGGGAGCTACCGGTAGCTCGCGAGCAACATGTTGGAGATGCCTGCCGTACACTGTTTCCCCAACAACAAACCATGGGTCACCAGTGACCTGAAAGCACTTCTGAACAAGAAGAAGAGAGCTTTTAGGTCCGGAGACAAGGAGAAACCGAGGAGAGTGCAGCATGAACTGAGAGAGATGCTGAGGAGGCGTAAAGACAATTACAGGAGGAAATTGGAGGATAAACTTGGGCTTTTTTTTTTTTCCGGTTCCATTGGACCGGCGGCGCCACTCGAGTTGGCTGCCTTTTGCAACTGCCTTTTTCTTATCTTCCTTCTTCTTTTTACACCTTTCACTCTATATATATATATCACGGACACACAGATCGCCCCAAGGGTCTCCCGAGTCGGCGGACGGAGCCACTGTTTGCAGCGGGGGACGATACAGCAGGGAAGAGCTAGCTAGCTGGCTAGCTAGCTCCAACTGCCACCCGGTACTAACGGAGAAGCTCGACATGCCGAGGAACTGTGGTGAAAATGACGCGGGTGCCGGGTTGGAGTTTAGGCGGCGTGCAAGAAATATAAGACAGAATAATAAAGAGCGATGGCAAGAACCAAGCAGACCGCCCGTAAATCTACTGGAGGAAAAAGCCCCCCAGGAAGCAGCTAGCCACCAAGGCTGCTCGAAAAAAGCGCTCCGGCCACCGGCGGAGTGAAGAAGCCTCACCGTTACAGGCCCGGTACCGTGGCTCTGAGAGAGATCCGTCGCTACCAGAAATCCATGGAGCTGCTCATCCGTAGGCTGCCCTTCCAGCGCCTGGTGAGGGAGATCGCTCAGGACTTCAAGACCGACCTGCGCTTCCAGAGCTCCGCCGTCATGGCTCTGCAGGAGGCCAGCGAGGCCATCCACGCCAAGAGGGTCACCACCATCATGCCCAAAGACATCCAGCTGGCCCGCCGCACCCGCGGAGGGAGAGAGAGCTTAGACTTTCTGCTGCACATTCACCAACCACAATGCTCCGCACTGTGTCTATATACAGTATATATATATATATATATATATATATATACTGTATATATATAGTAATATGTACATATGTATACTAGCTGTTCTTGTTTTTTTCTTGCCTTCTGATTGTTGCTCTGAGTGTTGCTATCCCTGTGCTGTTGCAATCCTGGAATTTCCCCATTGTGGGACTAATAAAGGCTTATCTTATCTTATCTTATCTTATCTTAAAACAATACCAATGATATGTGTATGGAAATGAAACGAATAACTGGGTGCAAGGGCAGAGACAGATGGACATCTAGGAGCCTTGAGAGAGCTGATGAGCTGAATCTGTTTTTTAATAGGTTCAACTCACTGTCTGCCCCCCCCCACAACACAGCCAGGCCCCCATACACCCCTCCCCCACCCTCCTGTCACCTCCACAACACAGCCAGACCCCCACACACCCCTCCCCCCACCCTCCTGTGCAGCACCTCTCTCCATCTCCCCCCTCACCCCCTCACCCTCCTCAGGGGGACACCAGCCCCCCCATCACTGTGACTACGGACCAGGTTAAGAAACAGCTGGAGAGACTCCGTCAGCGGAAGGCTCTGGGCCCTGATGGCATCTCCGCCAGGATCCTGAGGACCTGTGCCATCCAGCTAGCTTCAGTACTGAAACACCTATACAACCTGAGCCTGAGTCTGGACAGAGTACCGGTGCTGTGGAAGACATCCTGCCTGGTTCCTGTCTCCAAGAAGTCATCGCCGTCTGACCTGAATGACTATCGACCAGTTGCCCTCACGTCCCATGTAATGAAGGTCCTGGAGAGACTGGTCTTAGCCCACCTGAGGCCGCAGGTAAAGACATGGCTGGACCCTCTGCACTTTGCATATCAACCCCATTCACTCAGTCATCCACTCAGTAACTGGCAGGCTGCAGACAGAACACCCAGATGCTCTTCTCCTCATCTCAGGTGATTTCAACCATGTTTCACTGTCTCCCATTCTACCCACGTTCACCCAGTATGTCACATGCCACACTAGAGACAATAATACACTGGACTTATTCTATGCAAATACTAAGGAGGCGTACACCTCATCACCACTCCCCCCACTCGGGAGATCGGATCACAACTTGGTTCATCTTCTGCCGGTGTACAAACCCTTAGTACACAGACAACCTCCGGTCATGCGCATGGTGAAGTTATGGCCTGAGGAGGCAATGGACACACTAAAGGACTGTTTTGAAATCACTGCCTGGGAGCAGCTCTGTGATCCACATGGTGAGGACATCGATGGCCTCACTCACACCATCACGGACTACATCGGCTTCTGTGTGGACAACACCGTACCCACCAAGACCATACGGTGTTGCTCGAACAACAAACCCCGGATCAACCCTGAGATAAAAACACTTCTGAGAAAGAAGAAGAGGATCTTCAGGTCAGGGAAGAGGGAGATGCTGAAGTCCGTACAGAGGGAGCTGAGGAGGAAGATCAGAGAAGGCAAGGACAGCTTCAGGAAGAAGATGGAGGACAAGCTGCAACGGAGCAACATCGGCGGGGTCTGGAGAAACCTTAAAACCATCTCTGGGCTCCAGAATACCTCCCCCCAGGCCACAGGGGGCAGGGAGTGGGCCAACAATCTGAACCTGTTTTTTAATAGGTTTGACCAGTCGCCCTCCCCCCCGACTGCACAACAACCACTGCTGCCTCTAAAGTCATCGAGACCTGCTGTCCACACCCCACTCCACCAAGACCCCCCCACTCCCAGCACACAGCCCCCCAACCTGACCCTCACTAAGACCCAGGTGAGGACGGAGCTGAGGAAGATCAAGGCGAGGAAGGCCGCAGGACCGGACGGCATCAGCGCGAAGCTCCTCAAGTCCTGTGCAGACCAGCTGTGTGGGATTATGGAGCATATCTTCAACCTGAGCCTGAAGCTGAGGAGGGTACCACAGTTGTGGAAAACATCTTGTGTGGTACCTGTACCAAAGACTTCCCACCCCAAAGATCTGAACAGCTACAGACCAGTGGCCCTGACGTCTCACATGATGAAGACCCTGGAGAGACTGCTCCTTGCTCACCTCTGCCCACTGGTGGGACCAGCGATGGATCCACTCCAGTTCGCCTATCAGCATGGCATTGGGGTGGAGGATGCAGTGATCTTCCTCCTTCACCGTTCTCTGTCCCACCTGGAGAAGCCCGGGAATGCAGTGAGGATCATGTTCTTTGACTTCTCCAGTGCTTTCAACACCATTCAACCAATGTTCCTGAAGGACAAGCTGCTGTGCGCAGGGGTGGACCAGCACCTGTCATCATGGATCCTGGACTACCTCACTAACCGGCCACAGTTTGTGAGAACCCGAGATTGTGTGTCTGACACAATCATCGGTAGCACAGGGGCCCCCCAGGGAACAGTTTTGGCTCCCTTCCTGTTCACCCTTTATACTGCGGACTTCTTACACAACACAACACACTGCCATCTACAGAAGTTCTCTGATGACTCTGCGATCGTCGGCCTCATCTCCAACGGAGATGAAGCTGAGTACAGAGGACTTATCCAGGACTTCGTGGACTGGTGCCATCGGAACTGCCTCCAGATCAACGCAAGGAAAACTAAGGAGCTGGTGGTGGACTGCCGCAGGCAAGGACAACCCCTCACAACACCAGTAAACATACAGGGAACAGACATTGAGATGGTGACATCCTACAAGTACCTTGGTGTTCATCTGAACAATAAACTAGACTGGTCACACAATACCGACGCACTCTACAAGAAGGGACAGCGCAGGCTGTTCCTACTGAGGAGGCTCAGGTCTTTTGGTGTACAAGGGGCACTGCTGAAGACATTCTACGACACAGTGGTGGCATCAGCCATCACTTTTGGAGTGGTCTGCTGGGGCAACGGCATTACAGCAGCTGATAGGAAGAGACTGAACAAACTGATCAAGAAAGCTAGCTCTGTCCTGGGGCAACGCCTTGACCCAGTGGAGGAGATAGGAGAGAGAAGGATGGTGGCTAAAGTGTCATCTCTGCTGGAGTCTGAGTCCCACCCTATGCAGGACATATTGAACGCACTGAGGAGCTCTTTTAGCAGTAGACTACATCATCCTTGGTGCACAACCAAGAGGTTTCGCAGGTCCTTCCTACCTACGGCTGTCAGACTGTATAACCTAAGCAGGGCTGCTCGCAGAGATAGCAAAAAAACATGACGACCTAGTAGTATTGAATGCAAAAGATGCAGCAGACTTACACAAATGGTCCCCTCCAGTATACAACTAGGACAATATCAGTCGCTACGGAGGGTGACAATATGTATGGGTACATATTCATACTATGTAGGATAACTAAGTAGACGGTTATGCTGTTTATTCCATCTTGCTACAATGCTCCGCACTTTGTATATACACTACCGTTCAAAAGTTTGGGGTCACTTAGAAATTTCCTTATTTTTGAAAGAAAAGCACTGTTTTTTTCAATGAAGATAACTTTAAACTAATCAGAAATACACTCTCATATCTAATATACATTGCTAATGTGGTAAATGACTATTCTAGCTGCAAATGTCTGGTTTTTGGTGCAATATCTACATAGGTGCATAGAGGCCCATTTCCAACAACTATCACTCCAGTGTTCTAATGGTACGATGTGTTTGCTCATTGCATCAGAAGGCTAATGGATGATTAGAAAACCCTTGTGCAATCATGTTAGCACAGCTGAAAACAGTTTAGCTAGTTAGAGAAGCTATAAAACTGACCTTCCTTTGAGCAGGTTGAGTATCTGGAAAAAAAATATTTCAAATACAAATCATTATTTCTAACCTTGTCAATGTCTTGACTATATTTTCTATTCATTTTACAACTCATGGTGGTAAATAAGTGTGACTTTTCATGGAAAACACAAAATAATTGTCTGGGTGACCCCAAACTTTTGAACGGTAGTGTATATATTTATATATTTATGTGTACATATGGATATCCACTGCTCTTATTTATATTTTTCGTATCTTCTTAATTATTGCTCTGAGTGTTGCTATCCCTGTGCTGTTGCAATCCTGGAATTTCTCCATTGTGGGACTGATAAAGGCTTATCTTATCTTATCTTATCTTATTTAGGGGTTGAAGACGCTGTCTTCTACCTGTTGCAACGAGCCCATCTGCACCTGAATGGCAGAGGAGACACTGTGAGAATCACATTCTTTGATTTCTCCAGTGCCTTTAATACCATCCAGCCACTGCTGCTGGTTGAGAAGCTGCGGGTGATGGGGGTCGACAGCTCTGTGATTGCCTGGATTACTGACTACCTGACAGGCAGGCCACGGTTTGTCCGGCTGGGCAGTGTCTTGTCTGACGTGGTGGTTAGTAATATGGGAGCTCCACAGGGGACCGTGCTCTCTCCTTTTCTCTTCACCTTATACACCACTGACTTTCAGTACAACACTGAGCCATGCCACTTACAGAAATTCTCTGACTCAGCTGTTGTTGGGTGTACAGGGCCCTGGTAGACAGATTTGTGGAGTGGACAGAGCAAAATCACCTGAGGCTGAACGTCAGCAAGACCAGAGAGATGGTGATTGACTTCAGGAAGAAGAGGATGCATTCTCAGCCATTGCAGATTAGGGGGGAGGATGTGGAGGTAGTTGAGACTACAAATACCTGGGTGTGATAATCAGCAATGGGCTGGACTGGAGATCCAACACCGATGCTGCGCACAAGAAGGGGATGAGCAGACTCTACTTCCTGAGGAAACTGAGATTCTTCAACATGTGCAGCAGGATGCTGGAGCTTTTCTACCAGACCGTTGTCACCAGCACCATCTTCTTTGCTGCTGTCTGTTGGGGTAGCAGTATCAGAGTCAGCGACACCAACAGACTTGACAAGATTATCAAGAGGGCTGGCTCTGTAATTGGTCTCAGACCGGAGACCTTTGAGACAGTGGTGGAGAGGAGAACACTGATGCCTGTTTTCCACTAGCCCAGCACACCTCGGTACGGCTCGGTTCACTTCAGTACGGCTCGGAATGCTTCTGTCTCCATTGGTGTTGTGCTTGTGCTGTGATGGTTTGTTAGGAGGTTTTAGAAGCGGGGCAGCAGCAGATTCTTAGCGAGGCGGGGCCACACTCCCGTGACGTTACGCACCCACTGAGTCCTTATTTACACGAGACAAAAAAGGATTCAAAGATTATTGCCTTGCTCGCTCTGTGGATTTATCTCACAATTAATTTTATCTCATAATTAAGCTGCAACAACACAAGTCACTTTTGTTTTGAATTAACTGCCAAATGACCTAGAAATAAAGAGCTGAAACTTGTTTTTATTCGTATTAAATAATGAGACTGTGGCACACTGGCCTACACCAAATTATTTTTTTTTACATCCTAGGGCATTTTGGATGTACTGAATTAAAAAAAATTCATGTTTTTCACCTTCAGGTCAACGTTTGGAACAACAGTATTATTATTTTCCGTTTAGATGATGCTACACTCCTTCTAAAGTATTGTAAATCTCTGAATTTGGAATGCCGATAGAGCATTCAATTTACATATACTTACTTTTTTACATTGACTTGTAAGCTTGATCAGTCTCTCCTGCTGCATTTTAAAGTCCAACTGTGCAACTTCTTATAAGTTAACATAAAAAATGTACCCAAAGTTTAGAACTGGATCATGTGGGGCTAATTTTTTATGATATTTCAATAAAAAGAACAGAAAGCTTACAAAAACATTTGTTTTTTGGTCTAGTTAAAAATTACATTACCTTTACAATGGTTGACCCTGACAGGAAGATCAGTATCATTTTGATCAGATTAGGCAATGGAATTTCTATGTAATTATACTGTTTTATAATTCAGTGTTATAACAGACAAACCACACTTTCCAAAACAATTCCATTTTATTATATACAAAATGTTAAAAGAAAAAAAAAAACTTTGCAACACAACATGAAGGTTACTCGACATTTTATACACGCCGACCACTGAGTGTCTACACCAGCTTCCCAAACTGGGTCACGACTCGGATGAATGAAGCGTCTCTGCCAGCTGTGGGTCAGGAAGGCTCGGTTGAATAATCCGGACGGGCTGTCGCGGCGGACGCGTGGGATGATTCTACAAGGAAAATGCACACAATAAAATACAGCACAATAGTTTTTAACAAGAATACATAAGCTTATTTCAGCGTATTGTTCACATGAATAATTAAAATAAAAGCTTGAGTCCGCAGTGTGCTGCAATTAAGCAGCGATCCATCCACAAATGAACAGCTTTTTTATTGCATAAATAAACTGAGCGTCTTACCGAATATATTTGCGAAAAAACGCACAATAAAAAAAAATTAAAACTCACCGTTAAAGGACTCCGATGTCGAGACCTCCCGGTATATTTTTTCATTCCGGGCAGCTCCGTCTAACTCGCGCTGCATACGTTCGTCTGACAATGCAGTGAGCAGACTGCATTACTGGTCCATGGAACACCCTTATTACGCGAAGCCATTTTTGAGAGAAAATAAATGAAAATAGCACAGCAATACACTGAAAGGAACCGCCAACAGTGGTTGCGTGCTGAGTAAAGGCGGTCGTGAAGATTCTTTTTTTTTTTTTTTCAAAAACTTTATTGAGAAGGTCGTGAAGATTTGGTAGATGAGGAGGAGGAGAGGGGCGGTTCCAACCTGACCAATCAGCGCCGGTTACGACCTGACCAATCATCGGCGACCAGTCTGTTAACGTCACAACACGGCACAGCTCAGCACTGCTGTACCCTGCCCTTCAGCGGGGCTGAGAATTGCGGCTGTTAAACCGTGTTGGGGCTTGTGGAAAAGCGTACAAAGCGTGCTGAGCCGTCCCGTGTCGCGCTAAAGCGTGCTAGTGGAAAAGGCCCTTAAATAAAGTGTGATCTATCATGGACAATTTGGATCACCCCCTCCATCACATACTGGACAGACAGCAGAGCACTTTTTCCCAGCAGACTGCTACAGCTTTGCTGTCGAACGGCCAGGTACAGGAAATCTTTCCTGCCACATGGCACTTCACTGTACAACAACTCACTCTGATGTTGTATTCTGGTCATAACAATGCTGCCACACTGCACCTTACAGTCTAACTGGTACCTCACATCTCATTCTGCTCCTGCTAGTCCTGCATTGTACAGCGGGTATGATTCATGTGTTTATATGGGTCACCATCTATGCTGTGTGTGTGTTTCTGTCATTTGGTTGTGTACTGTCATGCTGCTGTTAACACTGCAATTTCCCAGTTTGGGATCAATAAAGTACATTTATCAAGCTAGCTATCTATGGATGTAATATATTTTCCGCCACTACGACCCTTGTGGCGCTGTTGTCATTTTTTTGACTGCAAGTCTCAAAATTTCCATTGGAAAACTTCTGCCAGGGAGAGAAGACAAACCAACTACTACACTTTCAACACTCCCTGTTCATTTAAAGGTAGGACATGTTGTTTGAAATAAAAGTTGACATTTAAAATTAATATACAGTCTGAAAGCAACACAGTCATTGCTGTTAATTAATTTAGTTGAGTCATGTAAGTTTAATTTTTTGCTTTTTAGAGACACTATGAGTTACGTTTTGAAATGGGGTGAATATGTATGATTGTCATGGTGAAATGTTAAATAACTTTGTTGGTTCATTCTTCATTCTGTTGTGTTTGTCTCTTACTAACGTTAGCAAAGCTCACTCACATTGAGATCATATAGCGGCCATATTTCAGTAGCCGTGAAATGCTAAAATATGAATGAGCATGGTGAAGATGATATGTTAATTACTTGCTAGTAGTGCCTATCTGGTTAAATGCTAGAGCTAATGGGTTTATGCTCAGCTCCACTGTTAAACAGCTGTTATCATACACTGCAGATTCAGCCATAAATGATCCTTCTTTACGGAGTGCTTTATGATGTTTGGAGAAATACTTGTGGTTGCAGAATATTCTTGGAGTAAACTGAATCATGACTAGAGTATTAATCTGATTTATTTTAATTTCTATATCTAAAAGACTTCTCCTGTTACCCTTGTCCCTTTTTTTGCTGAATAGTGTATGAAATATCAGTATTTGTGAGAATTCTTGAAAACTAAGTAATCTCTCTCTCGCGCTCTCTCTCCCCCTCTCTCTCTCTCTCTCTCCCTCCTAGGTGGATCAAAGATGACCCCACCCTGCTGGACAAATCTGCTCCTATGAGGGAAGACTTTGTTCTGCAAAATGCTGTTGCTGTGGTCTGACAGAGGGGATGTGACAGACATAACTGAGGTGCCAGGAGACTGCATCCTCTAGTTGGAAAGTTTAAAGGAAACTCCTTCAGATGGCTGCTGGAAAAATCATATTAAGTACATTATGTATCTTATCAAGGTTCTTCAGAAGGAGGAGGCTTCGGGTCGAGTGTAACATCATTAGTTGCAGGTCGAGGATCAATTTTGTTATCGTGTCATCAGACCTGTAACCACATGTCTTGGGCACTCGGGTAAAGAGAGGTGCAGAGCTGTCAACTGATCACCACTCCCTGCCATTGGAGTTGGCTCCAGTGGCAGGGGTGGACGCCACTCAGACCCAGTAGACCTAAATGTATAGTGAGGGTGTGCCAGGAACATCTGGCTGAGGCCCCTGTGTGGGACGTCTTCAACTCCCACCTCCGGAAGAACTTCAACCACATTCCGGGGGAGTCTGGGGACATGGAGTCTGAATGGGCCATGTTCTCCACCTCTATTGTTGAAGCAGCTGCCCAGAACTGTGGCCGCAAGGTTGTTGGTGCATCTCGTGGTGGCAACCCCCGAACCAAGCGGTGGACACTAGTAGTGAGGGGGGCCATCAAGCTGAAGGAGGAGTCCTATCGAGCTTGGTTGGCTTGTGGGACTCCTGAAGCAGCTGAGGTGTACCGGCAGGCCAAGCAGAGTGCAGCTCGGGTAGTTGCTGAAGCAAAAACTCAGGTGTGGGAGGAGTTTGGTGAGGCCATGAAACAAGACTTTTGGTCGGACTCATTCTGGCAAACTGTCCAGTGACTCAGGAGGGGGAAGCAGCTCCTTGTCCACACTGTGTATGGTGCAGATGGGGTGCTGCTGACTTCGACTGGGGACATTGTTGAGTGGTGGAAGGAATACTTTGAGGATCTCCTCAATTCCACTGACACACCTTTCATAGAGGAAGCAGGGCTTGAGGATAAGGGAGACGACTTGCCCATCACAGGGACTGAGGTTGCCGAAGTGGTTAAAAAACTCTTTGGTGGCTGGGCCCTGGGGGTGGACGAGAGTCACCCTGAGTACTTCAAGGCCCTGAATGTTGTAGGGCTGACATGGTTGACACACCTCTGCAATTTTGCATGGAGTTTGGGGACAGTGCCTTTAGCATTGCAAGCTGAGATGGTGGCTCCTCTTTTTAAAAAGGGGGACCGGAGGGTGTGTTCCAGCTTTAGGAGGATCACACTTCTCAGCCTCCCTGGGAAGGTCTATGCCAGGGTACTGAAGAGGAGAGTCTGATCGCTGGTCAAACCTTGGATCCAGGAGGAGCAATGTGGTTTTCGTCCTGGTTGTGGCACATCGGACCAACTCTTTACCCTCTCAAGAATCCTCGAGGGTTCGTGGAAATTTGCCCAGCCAGTACACATGTGTTTTGTGCCCTTGGAGAAAACATTCAGCTGCATCCCTTGTGGTCTCTTGTGGGGGTGCTGTGGGAATATAGGGTATCGGGCTTGTTGTTACAAGCTATCCGGTCCCTATGCGACCATTGCAAGAGTTTGGTTCGTATTGCCAACACCCAGTCAAACTCATTTCCAGCGAGAGTTGGACTCCGCTAGGGCTGCCCCTTGTCACCGATCCTGTTTAGAATTTTTATGGACAGGATATCTAGCCAAGGATTGGAGGGTGTCATGCTCGGTGACCACAGGATCTCATCTCTGCTGTTTGCGGATGATGTTGTCCTGTTGGCTTCATCAACCAATGATATACAGGCCTTGCTGGGACAGTTTGCTACTGAGTGTGAAGCAGCTGGGATGAGACTCGGCACCTCCAAGTCCATGGTCCTCAGCCAGATAAAGATGGATTGTTCTCACTGGGTTGGGGACAAGCTCCTGCACCAAGTGGAGGAGTTTAAGTATCTCGGGGTCTCATTCACGAGTGAGGGGAGAATGGAGCGCGAGATTGACAGACGGATCGGAGCAGCCTCAGAAGTGATGCAGAAGTTGTACCGGTCTGTTGTGGTGAAGACGGAGCTGAGTTCTAAAGCAAAGCTGTCGATTTATCAGTCAATCTACGTTCCTACCCTCCCTCACCTATTGTCATGAGCTTTGGGTAATGACCGAAAGAATGGGATTGCGGATACAAGCGGCTGAAATGAACTTTCTCCATAGGATTGCTGGTCTTGCCCTCAGAGATGGGGTGAGGAGCCCAGTCATCTGGGAGAGGCTCAGAGTAGAACTGCTGCTCCTCCATATCGAAAGGAGCCAGTTGAGGTGGTTTGGGCATCTGATCAGGTTGCCTCCTGGATGCCTCCCACTTGAGGTGTTTCAGGCATGTCCCAATGGGAGGAGACCCCAGGGAAGACCCAGGACTCACTGGAGAGACTACGTCTCCCAGCTTGTCTGGGAGCATCTTGGTATCCTCTCTGAAGAGCTGGAGCAGGTGGCTGGGGAGAGGGAAGTCTGGGCTTCTCAGCTTGAGCTGCTGCCTCTGTGACCCAGACCTCCCGAAAAGCGGTAGAAAATGGATGGATGGATGGGTAGATTGATGGGGGGGGGGGGCAGGGGGGTTTGTACAGTCTAATTCTTTTCTACACCACAGGGATGGATGAAGATCAACATCTGGAAGCAGCAATGTTGAGCATTTCACCTGCAAAGCCCCAAATGAAGAGCTGTAAGTCCATGTTCATCATTCTGACTAAATGACAGCATTGGTTATAGCTAAGTCTATTTGTATCTGATGTCAGTACCTTTCTGTTGTCTCTGTGTAAACAGTTGTCATGCCATGGACCACACATGTTGGATACCACCAATGAAAAAGGCCATCTGCAGAAACACCATGAAAAGGATTTCCTAAAGCTTGTAGATCACAATTATAGTGGGGAAAATAATTATTTGATCCCCTGCTGAATTTGTAAGTTAAACCCCTTACAAATGAATGAACCACCAATAATTGTTATGGTAGGTTTATTGTAACAGGGAGAGACAGAAGATCAACAAAAAACCCCAGAAAAAATATTAAATAAGGGTTATAAATTAATTTGCGTTTTATTGAGGGAAATAAGTATTTCTTCTTCTTTTAGATTTGATTGGCGGTTGGGAACCAGCTTACAGGTGCATTACCGCAACGTACATAACTGATACATACCACTCTATATTCTTCTTTTTTGATTCCCAAGCAAAACGTGACTTAGTGGTTGGTTGAGAAAACCTTGGCGGCATCACAGAGGTCAGACATTTCTTGTAGTTGGTCACCAGGTTTTCTCACATCTCAGGAGGGATTCTGGTCCACTCCTCTTTGCAGATACTCTCCAAATCCTTAAGGTTTCAAGGCTGTCATTTGGCAACTCAAAGTTTCAGCTCCCTTCACAGATTTTCTATGGATTAAGGTCCGGAGACTGGCTAGGCCACTCGAGGACCTTAATGTGCTTCTTCTTGAGCCACTCCTTTGTTGTCTTGGCCGTATGTTTTGAGTCATTGTCATACTGGAAGATCCATCCATGACCCATCATCAGTGTTCTGGCTGAGGCCAGGAGGTTCTCATCCAAGATTCTACGGCACATGACCCTGTTCATGGGCCCCTCAATGTGATGAAGTCTCCCTGTACCCTTAGTAGAGAAACAGCCTCAAAGCAGAATGTTTCCACCTCCATGTTTGACAGTGGGGATGGTGTTCTTGGGGTCATATTCAGCATTTTTCTGCCTCCAAACACGGCGAGTCAAGTTGATGCCAAAGAGCTCAATTTTGGTCTCATCTGACCACACCACATTCTCACAAGCCTTCTCTGAATTATTCAGATGTTCACTGGCAAACTTCTCATGTGCCTTCTTGAGCACGGGGGGGGTGGGGGCGTATTTGTATACCACTTTATCCAGTCTCAAAAGACCACTCAAAGCACTTCACTAGTATGAACCCTCTATTCTAAGGGTCTATAGAAGGCAGATACCTAGGGACAATTTAGAAAGGCGGATTAACCGCCTGTAAAAATAAGATCGTTCCACGTAAACGTGTCAAAATATATCCCAACAACAAACCATGGGTTACAAAATCAGTTAAATCCTGCTTACAGAAGAAAGCACTTGCCTTTAAACAGGGGTCTGTTTCCTGCCACTGTCACTCTGTTTAACATGCTTTTTAAACATCTGGATTTTAATGGGACACACGCCAGGCTTTTATTTGTGGACTTTTCCTCTGCCTTTAATACAATCCAACCTCATATCTTAGCTGAAAGGCTCCTGCAACAATTTGATTTGAGCAATAATCTGGTGGGTTGGATTCTGGATTTCTTAACTAACAGGACGCAGAGAGTAAGGGTCAATGGTACATTGTCTGACCTAAAGTGCTCTTCTACTGGCTCTCTTCAGGGGTGTGTGTTGTCACCACTACTCTTCATCCTGTACACAAACATATGTCGGAGTAGACATGACAACAGACATATCATAAAGTATGCTGATGATTCAGTTATTGTCAGTCTCCTCCAGGATGGTGAGAGTGGCCACGGCCCAGTAGTTGATGATTTTGTTCACTGGTGTGAGGATTCCTACTTGCAGCTGAATACGACAAAAACTAAAGACATGAGTATTGACTTTAGGAGGAAAACTCCCAGGCACAAAGTCACCGTACTAAAAGGCCAGACCACCGAATGTGTACAATCCTACAAATATCTTGGGACGATTATTGACAGTAATTTAAAGTTTGAAGAGAACTGTGAAAGGGTGTGCAAAAAGAGTCAGCAACATTTGCATTGCTTGAGAAAACTTGCACGCTTCCAAACTGACCGAACCATAATGACAATGTTTTATCGGGCTTTTATTGAATCTGTTTTATCCTTTTCTTTAGTGTCATGGTTTGGTCAGATAAAACTGAAACAGAGGAAATCCTTGGATCAGGTAGTTAGATGGTCCAGTCGTTTGCTTGGTGAGTCACAGCTGAGCCTGACATCCCTGTACACCAGACAAGTACAGAGGATGGCTACCTCCATTTTAAATGATGACTCCCACCCTTTGCACTGCAACTTTCAGCTTCTTCCCTCAAGACGGAGGTTTGCTGTCCCAAAAAGTAAAACCCAGCGCTACAAAAACAGCTTTATTCCTGCTGCTGTCAAAGAGTTGAACAAGCTGTAACAATATATTGCACATAATTTAGGTACCTATTTATTAACTCCATTTTATATTTACTTATTTTTGTAGGATGTTACTTGGGTTCTAAATATTTTATTGAGTTTTAGACCTTTGAGTTTTTAACCTCTTGGACTAGTTTTTAACTTTTAATATGACTCTTCTGTCTTACCTCTGGTTTTTCTCTCATCTCTTTGTCTTTTTATACCCTGATTGATGGAGCCTTGAGTATTTTTATCATGTTCATAGTCAATTTCATGTGTGCCTGTGTTTGTGTCTATGTTGAATGTAATTTGTGGCTTGTAAATATGGATGTCACCAGACTGCAAAACAAATCTACCTACGGGTACAAATAAAGTAACCTGAACCTAACCTAACATGCATGCCATTGGATTGTGGAAGGAAACTGGAGCTCCCAGAGTAAACCCACGCAGCACAGGGAGAACATGCAAACTCCACACAGAAAGGGTCCTACCCCTGCCAGCCTGGAGATTGGAACCTGGAACCTTCTAGCGGTTAGGTAACAGTGCTAACCACTGTACCACCGTGCTGCCCTAACCTTGCAGGATTCCAATCCATTATGGTGAAGTGTGCTACTTATGGTTTTCTTGGTTAACGATCTCCCTTGAGATCATTAACAAGCTCCTCCCGTGTTATTCTGGGCTGATCCCTGACTTTTCTCAGAATCATCCTTAACCCATGCAAACTTTTTGCTGATGGTCTTGTAGTTCATTACAGCCTTATGCAGGTCTACAATCTTGTCTCTGACATCCTTTGACAGCTCTTTGGTCTTGTCCAAGGTGGTGAAGTTTGAATTGAAGAGACTGATTCTGTGACAGGAGCCTTAACGGGTTGAGATTAGGAGTACTTTCCTAAAGAGACAGGACTAATTTATGTGCCTCATGGATGCATAACTGGTCTGTATGGGTCAGAATTTTTGCTGGTGGGTAGGGGATCAGATACTTATTTCCCTCGATCAAATGCAAATTAATTTATAACCCTTACTTGATGTTTTTTGTGGATTATTTTTTTGTTGGCCTTCTGTCTCTCTCTGTTAACCCTCATCCTACCAACATATTTTACATACAAATAGTACCAACTGGGGTCCGTTTGGACCCCACACAAAATTTAACTGTTAATTGGATTATTAAGCAATACCAAAGTATTTTTTTCACTTAAAATGTTTTATTTGGTTAAAACAAAGAGTTGTGCTTGAAACATGATCCAAAAATCCCGGAATGGGGCTAGTTTGTCGGTTGCCTGCCTTTCAGCACGAGTAGCCCGGTTGTAATGTGTTTTTCAACCAGTGTGCCCTGGTGCGTTCAGGTTTTTGTGGGAAATTATCTAATTTCACTTCTTAATTGGTACAAGAAATGCAAATACTTTGCCATTGTTGTGCATGTGTTCTGTAGGCCCTAAAAGCTATGGACTGTTCATTTCATTGTAAGGGGGTAAACTTACAAATTCAGCAGGGGATCAAATAATTATTTCCCCCACTGTATGTAAATGTGGTCCATCAGTCTGCTACAGGTCCGAACAGTTTGTTGAACCCCACATCTAAGATACACTTTTCCTGCTATGTCAAGCATGTAGCAAAGCTTGTCAACACCAGTTCTTCTGTGGAATTTTTATCAGAGACACCGAGTGTTCCTGTGATCACCATCCAGCCTGCTACCTTTAACTCCCCTCCACCTGCCAACACCTCTGTCACAAGACTGTATCTAGAAAGCTGTGGAGGGCATTTTAGAGAGCCAACAGCAGCAAAAGAAGCAGCCAGAGCATAAACTAAGGCCGACTAAGACCTGTCTTGGACTACATCTGTGTATGCTTTCCATCGTCATCTGATGTTGAAAAAAGTTTTATGAGTACTAGCTGTAAATGATATACTGTATAACATGTTAGTCCCTTTCCCCACCATGTAGTGTGACACCTGTCTTCATTTCTACGACTGTACATTCTGCTCACAGTTACTGTAACTGGTGGAAGCTACACTGGAGGGATTCTGCAAATCTTACTATTTCAAAAATGTACTTAGTGGCACATTAATGAGTTTGTATGTTCTTGTGTCTTTATGATTTCTCTTAGGTTTCTCCAGCTTCTTTCCACAATCCCAATACATGCACATTAGGTTAATTGGCATGGACAGAGAATTCTAGATTGTCTGGAGGTGTGAATAGTTATGTGTGTTTGTGTTGGCCCTATGATGGACTGGCAGTCTGTCCAAGTGTACCCAGCCAAGTGTAAGTGAGCTGCCTATTTTTTTTTTGTTTGTTTTAAAGAAGTCATCATATAGAATGGCCAAAGCACACAACCATTACAACCTCTCTATTGAATACAGTACAGGTTAATAAATCCACCCACCCATCCATCCATCTTCTACCGCTTTTCTGGAGGTCCGGGTCGCGGAAGCCCAGACTTCCCTCTTCCCAGCCACCTGCCCCAGCTCTTCAGAAAGGATACCAAGGCGTTCCCAGACCAGCTGGGAGACATAGTCTCTCCAGCGAGTCTTAGGTCTGCCCCGGGGTCTCCTCCTAGAGGGACGTGCCCGAAACACCTCAAGTGGGAGGCGTCCAGGAGGCATCCTAATCAGATGTCCATACCACCTCAACTGGCTCCTTTTAATGTGGAGGAGCAGCGGTTCTACTCTGAGCCTCTCTTGGATGACTGAACTCCTCACCCTATCTCTGAGGGTGAGTCCAGCAATCCTTTCAGCCGCTTGTATCCGCATTCTCTTCTTCCGGTCATTACCCAAAGCTCATGACCATAGGTGAGGGTAGGAACGTAGATTGACCGGTAAATCGACAGTTCTCCCTGAGAACTCAGCTCCCTCTTCACCACAACAGACTGGTACAACGTCCGCATCACTGCAGATGCTGCTCCGATCCATCTGTCAGTCTCTCCTTCCATTCTCCCCTCACTTGTGAATAAGACCCCAAGATACTTAAACTCCTCCACTTGGTGCAGGAGCTTGTCCCCAACCCGGAGAGGACAATCCACCTTTTTCCAGCTGAAGACCATGGACTCGGACTTGGAGGTATTGATTTTCATTCCAGCCGCTTCACACTCAGTGGTAAACTATTCCAGTAAGACCTGTAGGTCATTGCTGGATGAAGCCAGCAGGACAACATCATCTGCAGACAACAGAGATGAGATCCTATGGTCACCAAGCATGACACCCTCCATTCCCTGGCTGCACCTAGAAATCCTGCCCATAAAAATTATGACCAGGATCAGTGACAAAGGGCAGCCCTGGTGGAGTTCAACTCTCACGGGGAATGAGTCCGACCGAGTGTTAGCAATATGAACCAAACTCTCACAAAGGTTGTACAGAGACTGAATAGCTCGTAACAACAAGCCCGATACCCCATAGTCCCGAAGCACCCCCCACAAAAAACCCAGAGGGACGCAGTCGAATGCCTTCTCCAAGTCCACATAACACATGTAAACTGGTTGGGCAAACTCCCACGAACCCTCTAGGATTCTCGAGAGGGTAAAGAGATGGTCCGATGTGCCATGGCCAGGACGAAAACCACACTGATCCTCCTGAATCCGAGGATTGACCAACGATCGGACTCTCCTCTCCAGTACCTTGGCATAGACCTTCCCAGGGAGGCTGAGGCGTGTGATCCCTCTAAAGTTGGAGCACACCCTCCGGTCCCCTTTTATGAAGAGAGGAACCACCACCCCGGTTTGCCATGCCAAAGGCACTGCCCCCGACTTCCACGTGATGTTGCAGAGGCATGTCAACCATGACAGTCCTACAACATCCAGGGCCTTGAGGTACTCAAGGCAAATTTCGTCCACCCCCGGGGCCCGGTCAGAGATTTTTAACCACCTTGGCGACCTCAGCCCCTGTGATAGGTGAGTCGTCCTCCTCGTCCACAAGCCCTGCTTCCTCTGTGGAAAGCGTGTCAGTTGGATTGTGGAGATCTTCGAAGTATTCCTTCCACCGCTCGACAATATTCCCTGTCGAAGTCAGCAGTACCCCATCTGCACCATACACAGTGTGGACAGGGAGCTGCTTCCCCCTTCTGAGCCTCCGGACAGTTTGCCAGAATCTCTTCGAGGCCGACCGAAAGTCTTGCTCTATGGCCTCACCAAACTCCTCCCATACCCGAGATTTTGCTTCAGCAACCACCCGAGCTGCACTCCGCTTGGCCTGCCAGTACACCTCAGCTGCTTTGGGAGTCCCATAAGCCAACCAAGCTTGATACTCGTTCTGAAGACTCGTTCTTCAGCTTAATGGCCCCCCTCATCACTGGTGTCCATCACTTGGTTCAGGGATTGCCACCACGAGATGCCCCAGCGACCTTGCAGCCACAGCTCTGGGCAGCCGCTTCAACAATGGAGGTGGAGAACATGGCCCATTCAGACTCCATGTCTCTAGACTCTCAGAATTTGATTGAAGTTCTTCCGGAGGTGGGAGTTGAAGACTTCCCAGACAGGGGCTTCAGCCAGACGTTCCCAGTACACCCTCACTATACGTTTAGGTCTACCAGGTCTGAATGGCATCCCCCCTGCCATCGGATCCAACTCACCACCAGGTGGTGATCAGTTGACAGCTCTGCACCTCTACCCAAAGTGTCCAAGACATACGGTCGCAGGTCTGGTGATACAATAACAAAATCGATCATCGACCTGCAACTTAGGGTGTCCTGGTGCCAGGTGCACATATGGACACCCTTATGCTTGAACAGGCTGTTCGTTATGGACAAACTGTGGTTAGCATAGAAGTCCAATAACTGAACACCACTCGGGTTCAGATCGGGCAGGCCGTTCCTCCCAGTCACCCCCCTCTAGGTTTCACTGTCATTGCCCACGTGTGCATTGAAGTCCCCCAGTAGGACAATGGAGTCTCCAAGAGGAGCACCCTCCAGCACCCCAGTCAGAGACTCCAAAAAGGGTAGGTACTCTGAAACATCATTTGGTGCATAGGCACAAATGATGGTCAGGACCTGTTTCCCAACCCGAAGGCGCAGGGAAACAACCCTTTCATCCACCGGGGAAAACTCCAATATAGAGGCAACAAGGTGGGGGGATACAAGAATACCCGCCCCTGCTCGTCGCCTCTCGCCCGGGGCAACTCCAGAGTAGGCCAAGCTCCAACCCCTTTCCAGGAGACTGGTTCTGGAACCAGAGCTGTGTGTTGAGGTGAGGCCAACTATATCTAGCCGGTATCTCTCAACCTCCTGCACCAGCTCAGGCTCCTTCCCCACCAGAGAGGTGACATTCCACGTCCCAAAAGCCAGTTTACGAAGCTTGGGCTCAGACTGCCAAGGTCTCCACCTTTGACCGCCGCCTGAGCTACATAGCACCGGACCCCCGTGGTTAATTAAAAAAAAAGGTTAATAAAATATCCTATAAATATGGCTGCTGCCTCAAGTTAATTCTGTGGGACTGCAGCACCTGTAAAGTATGTAACTAGTTACATTTACCTAAGCACATTCATTCAAGTAATTTTTCACAACATTGTACTTTCATGAGTAGTTCTATTGCAGAATACTTCATACTCTTTCTTGAGTAACTTGTAAAAAAAAAAAAAGCCTTTAACTCATCTGTTTGGTTGGACTCTTTGAGTAACTTTTGACTTCACTGATTTGAAATGAGTGTCAGTCCACATTTGAAATCAGTTACTTTATTGCTGTTGCTACAGTATATGATTTGTATATTATTACATGGAGCATGTTACTAGTTTGCTTTGTTTATATTTTGCTTTGTCTAACACATGTACAGAAAATCCACACAAACTGTACAATTGCAATTTTTCAAGAAAAGAGTTGCAAATTTTGAGTAAAAAGTTGTAAATACGCACAAAAAAGATCACAAATTTATCACAAAATGTTGTAAATGCATTTAAAAAGTTGTGAATTTCAGAAAAAAAATTGTATATTTTTGACAAAATTTCATAAATTCAAAAGAAAAAATTTTACTAGTTTTTAGTGAAAAAACTTAATGGGGAGAGTAAAGTTATTACTTTGTACTGTACTCAAGTAACTTTTCTTTCTAGTCCTACTTAACTAATTTTTGGTGTCTTAATCATTGTCCTTGTTTATAACTGCTTGTCGTCAGCAATTTTGACTTTGTCAAAGAAAATAAGTTAATAATTAAAGGTTATTCAAAATCTACCTTTCCCACTTTCAAGTAATTTCTGAACAATTGCTTTTTTCAGATTCTGACTCTACAACAATTGGCTGTGTGATGAGTATGATTCAATTTTAAACTGACTTGTAGGTAAACTTATAAAAATATACACCATTGTTCAAGTTAAGTCTTGCAATAAATTGTTTATCAGCTAAAACTATCAAGGTGAGTTAATGTAAATATAGTTTTAAAAAAGTACAAAATTAACAGTCAAATTCAAAAATTTAACTAGAATAAAGATTTTTCTTTAACAAATACCTATCAGCACCCTGGACAGCTGCTCCAACAATTAGCAGTGTTGTTCTGAACCCTGGACAGCAACCTGCTTTTTGATTGGCTGTCACTCTGTTACACCTATTCGCAACTGGTCCCCACAAGCCAAAGAGGAATTCCCCTCTAGCACTTGGCTAGTAGTGGAAGTGTGTCCTAAGGTGTCAGGGACTGCACCATGGACTAATTCCCTATGGAGGGGCATTCATGACACTGTATATTAACCAAAACTTGATAAGCTGAATAATCTTCATTTTAAAGGTCAAATTGCCGTTGCGGCCCTGGGCTACTTCTGTTTTAGTCAGAGATGAACAAAATGGCTCTTCAGTTGGCAAAGGTTGCAGACCCCTGGTATAGTGTGTACTATGTGAACTTGAAGAAGTTGGATATAGACAAACGTTCCTGGCAGCAGAAGGCTAAGGACAGAGCTGTGTGGAGGAATGTGATCAGACCTAAATGAAACAGTCATTGTCGCCCACGACAGACTGCTATGATGATGATGTGCTGGTGCATCTCAGTAAATTAAAATGTCATGATTTATAATTTCTGCAAGTACAGTGTATATAAAAAGTCTACACACCCCTGTTGAAATCCCAGGTTTTTGTGATGTAAAAAAATGAGACCAAAATAAATCATTTCAAAACTTTTTCTACCATTAAAAAATAAAACTTTTTAGTCATAATTCCAAAAGGTATATTTGGTGCAAACGCAACACTGCTCATCACCAAAAGAACACTATACCTACAGTGAAGCATGGTGGTAGTATCATCATGCTTTGGGGCTGCTTTTCTTCAGCTGGAACTGGGGCCTTAGTCAAGGTGGAGGGAACTATGAACAGTTCCAAATGCCTGTCAGTGTTGGCACAAAACCTTCAGGCTTCTGCTAGAAAGCTGAAGATGATGAGGAATGTCATCTTTCAGCACTACAATGACCCAAAGCACACATCCACATCAACAAAAGAATGGCTTCATCAGAAGAATATTAAGGTTTTGGAATGGCCCAGCTACAGTCCAGCTGTGACGTCTGCAGAAATACCTTTGGAATGATGAGGCCAGATGAAAGGACAAACTCAGCTTTATTAAGGCTTGAACCAGAACGGACATAAAACAGCCACCAGGCAGAGGCCACCAGTCAAAGAGTGCCCAATGGATCCCCTCTGCTACGTATTTATAGTGCGGTGCAGTGGCGGAACAGGAAGTGGCTGCCACTACACTCAAGTCGTTAAGTCAAGTCAGCCTCCGTCGGTCTATGATGACCATGGAAGAGAATCCTAGATGTCTACTCTGCTGGAACAGCACCGCCTGTGGCTGAACAGGCCGATGTGCGAATGGCAGTCCCTGTCACACAGGTCGCACTTGTGGATGGTCTCCGTGCTGCTGGGTCTGTGGCGGTTCTTCCTGTGGGTCCTTTTTTTCATCTGCTGCAGCAGTCAGTTTCTTTTCATCCGCCTTGAGCTGTCTGGTCAGGGTGCCTCTCCATTTGGAGCGGTCCGTTGCAAGATCCTCCCAGCGCTCTGTGTTGATCTCCAGGGCCTTCATATCTCTCTTGCAGACATCTCTGAAGCGCAGCTGTGGGCGGCTAGCGTCTCTCCTGCCAGTCGCCAGTTCTCCATAGAGGACGTCTTTGGGGATTCTGCCATCCTCCATACGGTGAACATGACCTAGCCAGCGGAGCCTGCGCTGCCTGAGTAGAGTGAACATGGAGGGAAGGCCGGCGCGAGACAGGACTTCTGTGTTGGGCACTTTGTCCTGCCAGGATATGTCCAGGATGCGGCGAATGCAGCGCAAGTGGAAAGAATTCAGTCTCTTTTCCTGCCGGGCATATGTTGTCCACGTCTCACTCCCATAGAGCAGTGTGCTTATGACACAGGCATTGTACACTGCCGTCTTCGTCTTGACAGAGAGTTTGGGATTCTCCCACACTCGTGTGGTGAGGCGAGCGAGTGTGGAGGTTGATTTTCCAATCCTTTTGTCGATCTCTGTATCAAGGGAGAGGTTGCTGCTGATCGTGGACCTCAGGTACGTGAACTGATTCACGACCTCCAGCTCGTAGTCGTCGATGGTGATGGTTGGTGGTGCTTCCGTGCCTTGCGCCAAGACGTTAGTCTTCTTCAGGCTGCTGGTAAGCCCGAAGTCCATGCATGCCTGGGAGAAGCGGTCCATCAGAGTCTGAAGCTTCTGCTGTGTGTGGGTCGCGACTGCAGCGTCGTCTGCGAACAGCATATCTCTGATTAGAGCCTCACGTACTTTGGTTCTGGCTTTCAGGCGGGCGAGGTTGAAAAGCCTGCCGTCAGATCTTGTATGCAGGTAGATTCCCTCTGTTGTTGTGCTGAAGGCATGCCTCAGGAGCATAGCAAAGAAAATCCCAAAGAGGATTGGCGCAAGTACACAGCCCTGTTTCACTCCACTGTGTATATTGAATGGCTCTGAGATGTTGCTGTCGTACTGCACCATCCCCTGCATGTTGGTGTGAAACGATTCGATGAGGCTTTGCAACTTTGGTGGGCATCCTATCTTTGGCAGGATTTTGAAAAGGCCCTCTCTGCTGACCAGATCGAACGCTTTGGTGAGGTCGATGAAGGCGACGTACAGGGGCATGTTCTGTTCTCTGCACTTCTCCTGGAGTTGGTGGATGGAGAATATCATGTCCACCGTTGATCGCCCAGCGCGGAAGCCACACTGAGACTCGGGGTAGACACGTTCGGCAAGCTTCTGTAGACAAACGAGGACAACTCGTGCGTAGTCTTTGCCAACAATGCTGAGGAGGAAGATGAACCAGAACGGACATAAAACAGCCACCAGGCAGAGGCCACCAGACAAAGAGTGCCCAATGGATCCCCTCTGCTATTTATAGGGCAGTGCAGTGGTGGAACAGGAAGTGGCTGCCACTACACTGCACTTCACAATAAGGGTGTAAAACCCCAACACCACACCAGACCTGAATCCTATCAAACATCTGTGGGGTGATCTGAAGAGGGCTGTACACAGGAGATGCCCTCGCAATCTGACAGATTTGGAGCATTTTTGCAAAGAAGAGTTGGCAAATATTGCCACATCAAGATGTGCCACGCTGATAGACTCCTACCCAAAAAGACTGAGTGCTATAATAAAAGCCAAACGTGCTGCAACTAAGTATTAGTTTAAGGGTGTGCATATTTATGCAACCAGGTTATTGTAAGTTTTTGTTTTTTTGTTTTTTTTTCCCTTAAAAGATTTCAGTTTGTTTTTCAGCTGGGTTGTAAAGGTTATAGGTCACATTAATGGTGGAAAAAATTTTGAAATGATTTATCTTGGTCTCATTTTTTTTACATTACAAAAACCTGGCATTTGAACAGGGGTGTGTAGACTTTTTATATCCACTGTACCCATGCCCAACAATGGTAAAATATTTGCATTTTTTTCTTACCAATAAAGAAGTGAAAATTAGATAACTTCCCGCAAAAACGTGAATGTACCAGGGCACCCTGGTTGAAAAACACTGATCTAAGCTGTGCTTGAGTTCAAGGTCAACGCTCAGGAGATCTGAACACTGTGATGTCATCAGGCCAGAATGAGCTACTCCATCATTGCCGGTCTGGTTTTTAAAGTTCTACTGAAAATATACAGTATATGGGTGGTGGGGCAGTAGCTGGCTGGTGTTCTGGTGGGTCTCTGATGTCCCTCCATGTGGGGGGAATACTGCCTGAGGGCTTTCTTCTAGCTCTTTCTTCCTGCGTCCCACTGGGGGTAGCCCTGCTGGTGCCGGGCTGGCTGGGGTTTGGCCACCTTGGGCTTTGCTGGAGCTCCCTTGGCCGTGCGTCTCGTGGTGGTGGGTGGTGCGCTGGTTGCCACTGACAGGGCTGGGGACTGGTTTCTCCAGGATAGGGCTGATTGGGGTAGGGGCCGTGCTCCCCTGGTGGGGTGATGGGGATTTGCAGGCAATGGGTTCGGTTGTCAGTTGGGGTAGTCTGCTGGTTTCCCCCTGTGTTCTCCCCACACGCTCACGCTGATTCACACATGCACACACAAGCTGGGTAAGTTGACCGAGTTCATAGTATAGCCCTCTGGCGGGCTTGGAAATATAGGGATGAAGTTTCAACTGAGAGTCTCTCCCATGCCACAGAAGAGAGAACTTATCTGTTGCTCGGAAGTATGATGTCATCTGTGTGTGTTTAACCCTCAGAATGACCCCA